>CM060830.1:103125000-104325000 GCA_030762175.1 Metallyticus violacea | reverse complement strand
TGATTATAAGAATAACAAACTTGAGAATAAGCATTTTAAGTAAATGTAATTTGTCTGTATCGACTCTCCGTGTACGTTAGCGTTGACGTACATCGTTTAACACTTTTGTGTGCTTGGCTATTATTAATATTTGATCCTCATTTTATAATATGTTACCATAATCGAAGTCTCTTGATAAATCGAACTTGAAGGATGGGTGTTGTCAGTATGAGTCATTACAATAATGATCTAAGCTTAACACCAGGTACAAGATCCTGAATTGCACATGTTTTTTAGGTTATATAGTATTAAAATGTGCTGTATTTTGTTTACAGACAGTGTAGGATGTGTGGAAGAATGTTTAGCAGTCCTTCTGTCCTATAGTTAAAATATAATGTACAGGAGACAATGGACTAGATATTGCATTACAATGTTTACATCAAAATGCATAATTTTGGACTATCTTATAGTAATGTAGAAGAAAGTTCGCTTTGTGCATCCGATAAGTAAAACTTTTAAAATTTAAAGAATGACAAGCTCACCTCCTTTTCATAAGTACATACCAATAAATGTAACAGTTAATTGTTGCAATGTAATTTATGCATTTTTTTAATCAATTATAGCAGTATCTCCCTTAACATTTAGTGGGAAAATTATACGTAAAAGCTAGGTGATAATGATTTGATATTTCAGTGAAATCTGTTGACCAAAAATATTAATCTTTTATAATAGCTTTACAATTGGGAAATCAAAATATGACATGCCTCTAATTAAATATTAAGTGAATGCTTTTCATAGCTTGTTGTCATTTTTGTATTGCTTTTCATGTATGGGCTGGTGTTTTGCTAAAAAAAAACTTTTGTCATTTATGTCTTTTTGTGCTTGTCATTATATCTGCATAATAGCAAACTTCTTAAAAATTATTGGGAACAGTCATCGAATATGGGGCACCAGCATGAACTCTGTAATGCTTTGCTTTAAAGAAAAATCAGCAGAAGTAGAGAAATGGGCACCAAAGAACAAACATGATTGCTTTAATATTTGTGTGTGTTTAGAAGCTATTGACATTAAAACAATGAAATATTCCAAATTGAATGTTTACAGGAACTTCATTTACAGAATTTTTAAATTAGGACATGTTTCAGGAACCTTCATTCCTATCTTCAGCTAACTGACTGTTTGGTAAAACATTCAATTTGGAATTATTATTTTATTAGTATGATCAATAGAAATATGACACATATTGATGAAACAGAGTCAGCACAATAGAAAAAAAAACAATTAAACATTTTTATAGGGCATAGGAAACTAATAAATGTGGTTTGGCAATATGTATTTGTATTTTTGGTGCTTCCTCATTTGACAGCTGATGCCATGATTGCTACAACATGTAGTAAGTGTTGTATCACATTTATATACAGGGGCATGGCCACATAGCAGTTCTAGGTGTTTGGGTTCTGTATGTAGTGTGTATGTATTCTATAGATCCTGTGTTGAGTGAGAGCTCTAGGATATAGACTGTGTCTAAAAAATAAAATATATGTATGTATAATTAAGATGAATTAAGTTCAAAATATTCATCCATATTATAGAGTTGGCAACATTGAAACAGCTGATCAATGCCTGAGCTCCAATAGATTTGCTGATTAC
This sequence comes from Metallyticus violacea, assembly GCA_030762175.1. Taxonomy (NCBI): domain Eukaryota; kingdom Metazoa; phylum Arthropoda; class Insecta; order Mantodea; family Metallyticidae; genus Metallyticus; species Metallyticus violacea. Next base: position 104,323,371 of record CM060830.1, on the reverse strand, counting down.
TAAATACTAGTATTATTCAGTTGCTAAATATGAAGGGACATTCAAAAAGTTTCACATCCAGCCTATCCATTGTTGAACAATAATATATACAAAAATGTAACTAATGCAGTTGGTAAAAATGAGACTAAGCTATTAAAATATGCATAAGTGCAAGTTTAAACTTGCATAATCACTGTTGTACAGTCTGTTGAGTTCAGTCCTTTGTCAACAGCTGGTAAAAATATCATGAATATTTCTAAAGAAAACTTTATATTCTACATTTTCACATGCTATATGCTAGGTTAAGGAGCAAAAAATTCCATGAGAACTTGGTAGTTGTTCACAGTGATCAAACGTGTTCATTTGGTGTATTACAAGATGGATTCGACCATTTGAAGAAAGGTGACCACTTTGAAAGGCGACCCTCACTGTGACTGGCCTCAGGAACTGTGAATGAGAGAAAATTCAAAGAGTGAGGAACTTGGAGGAAAATCAACATATTAATGTAAAAATGCTAAGTATGGAAGTGTGTATCAGTTTTGGCAGCACTGACAGTATGCTCCATGAAAGTTTAAAGCTGTGAAAAATCTGTGCAAAATGAGTTCCACATTCCCAAACCAAAGAAGAGAAGAAAAAGAGAAAGGAATGTGGAAGGAAACTGCTGAACAAGTTCCACCAAATGGTCCTAAATGTTTGACAGATTTATGCACTGATGATGAAAGTTGGTTTTATTACTTTATCACCCCAAATAAAGCTCAGAACTACTTGTGGGTAAATGAGATTTACCTAAGACCAGTTGTTCTTCAACAAAATTTTCATTCTCTTTAGCAAGTATTCATTGTTTTCTTTAACAATGAAGGACCATTAATGATTGACTGTATGCCAGAAGGAATGACAATGAATGTAGAATACTGTGCCATTTATATTTTAGATTCTTTATTTGAAGAGCTGAAGTGGCAGTGTCCAAAGACAGGAACTTCAAGGCTGTTGCTTTTGCACTACAGTGTGTGTCCTCATAGAATACCTGCAAATTTGAGGAAACTAGAAGTCGCCAAAATCCAGTTGCTTGACTATATACCCACAGCCTTGACCTAGCAGCACGCCACTTCTGTTGTGTCCTCAAGTGAAATCTTGCATTGCTAGAAAATCTTTTAAACAAGTACAGGACCTTGCTCAAGTGATAAATACAATGACTATATCTCAATCTGAGTTTGAGTACAGTAGTGCTTTTGACAAGTGGTTGTACCATCTACAACTGTGTGTGGAGAGAAATGGAGAGTTTTGAAGGATTGAGAGAATAAATTTTTTGGATTCAGTCCTTAGCTTGAACTTTAAGGTGGATTTGCAAAAATTATGACTATCCCTATTATTAATTGATAATATTGACCATTACTTGAAAGAGCCATATTGGTTACACTAGTCAGCTGGTTGTAATATACGAAACTAACTTAACCTCTCTCATGTGTTTCAGTTTTTTTCTGTTCACGAGTGCTGTATTTTCTGATTTTAAACAGATTAAGTGGCAATTGCAATGTTTCCAACTCAGACAGTATTCAGTGTGATTCTTGTGATATATGATACCATTATAAATGTGTTAGCTTGTATGAAGATAATGTTCCCGATGGTGATTGGTTTTGTAAAGTATGTATGAAGGAAGCTGAAATAAGAAATTTGAAATGTATTATTGCTCTTTTATAGGACAATGTAAAAAATTTGAAGACAAAACTGACAAAAATGTAAATATTTCTAATTCTAGGTCTGTTAGCTTCTCAAACTCAAAAGTGGTAAGAAGTAGATAAGTAGGAAAATCTTGCCACAGACGCAGAATGACTCACAGGGTTTGAAACTAATAATAATTTTCTGTTTTAAATGAGACTGAAGACATAGAATGCAAGGAATCATCATTCAATCTTGAAGCTATATATATTAGGCTCAATATTAACAAAATAAGGATTTAAGTTCTAGGTAGCAGCCATGCAAGACACACAAGATAAGTTCTTCAGCATGCTGTAGGATCCCAGTTTAAAGTAGAGGTATTTTTAAACCAAATGCTGGTTTTGGAGATGTAGTTTCAGATATTAAGGTGTTGTCAAAAGGCTTCTGTAAGGAAAACCATATAGTAATTATTGAGGGAGCAGAAATAGCCTTGATAGGAACCCCCATTTCACAATGAGGAGGACCTAGAGAACATATCCAAGAACAGTAATTGCTCAAATATAAACTTTGCTGAATTGCTAAAATGTAAATTGGAACTTGCATAGAATATTAATTGATATCATTGTATGAATCAGTTGAACTACACACTCTTAAAGCTTCATTTACTTTTCATAAATGTAGGGAACCGGTTTCGAGAACATTTAGTTCCCATCTTCAGCCAGGCTAAAGTTCAACTGTTGGATCATTCGTTGATCTGTGGGAATGTATATTCTGCTCTGGTGGCGGTGTGATAAACTTGTAGTTTATATTTTCATCCCCGAAAATGTCAAAGTTTATTATGCTGTCTTTGTATTTGTAGATGTAGATTTTCTCCCAGGTTGCTAATTCCGTAGGTCCTTGTACTGATTTTAATAATTTTGCTTTATTTATTATGTCGTGATTTTGTGTCCAAAAATGATATGCTACTGCGATTTCTCTATTTGCTTGTGCTTTATGTTCCTGAAATGTTCCTTTAACCATGTGCCTATGTTTCTCTTTGTTTTTCCAATGTAGATTTTTTTCACATTCTGCACAGTTTATTTTGTAAATACCTGATTTTTCTTCTTGTGGAATACTGTCATTAACATTATCTATCAGTAAATTTTTAACATTAAATTTATTAATCGGTGCCAACCTGATATTAAAATCTTTAAGAATATTCTGAAATTTTTTGTGGCCCATGGATGATATGTGAATTTTTAAAAAATCAAAGACTTGCACTTACTTTGCCCATTGATACAAAAATATCTGCTTTTCAGGTCACGTTATGCCTTTTATTATTCTACCAATATATTGTAGCAGTTGAATATCTGCCAATTTAATATCTGCCATAATATCTTTTAAGATAGGCATTAAATCATCTGTCTATTTGTCCTGTGCCTTCTAGCCTATGCTTTGTTTCCTTTGTCATACTTGCCATAATTATATTATTATTTAAATTTATTTCTCATGGCAGTAGTCTCAGATTGATCTAGCTTGACTATTTAAAATATCAATACAATAATTCTCCACGGTATTCTTAATATTCTTTCCTAGACTCATAGATTGGGGTTTCTAATAATTTCATGTCTCATGTTCGTACAACTCTTACTGTCATATAAAAATATGAGGAATACTATTACGTTTGTTATCTTCTTTTAAGTAATTTGAAACATTTTTGCCCATGGTGATGTTACTTATTCTTATCAGAGCTATTTTACCAAGCTTTATCTCTCTCTTTCGTTCTCTTCATGCAGTTAAATGCAAATAAAGCACTCTAGAAAATAGATTTATCTTTTATAACAGTTATGCAAGCATTCACAGTAATTCAGATGTCTTAGTAGAATCTAAGACAACTACCTTCACGACCTTGTGGTTACCATGTCCGCCTCCAAATTCAAAAGGTCCAGAGTTTGAATCCCATGAGATCATTTGACTGGGTAAGGTTTTATTTGGAGTTTTTCCTTACCTTGAAAAGGTGAATGTCAGGTAATTTTAAGCGTTGTGGGATCTGGGCTCATTTACACACTTATTTCATCAAACATTCATCCATCGTCTCATTGGACCTTCATTGTTACAAGGAATGTAAACCCATAATCAAAAAAGAAAGAAAGAAAATAAAAAAAGAAGCTGATACTTCATTTTTATGTAGATTAATTTCTGTTGTTACTTAAGCACTTGCAGCTTTTAGTCACAATATTAGATTCGTAAAATCTCTTTTTCTGGAAGTATTGTCACAACATCAGCATTAAACTGCTCTTTCACATGATATTTCTATGCTAGTTAGATCTTGCTTATTGATAGCTCATAAATAAGATGTTTTACATATAGAGACAGAAACAATGAAAATAGGTACACAGCATTTCGGGTAGCTAAGTATCCTTCTTCTGAGGTGTACTGATGATCAGCTCATAACTATTTATTTATTTATTTATTTATTTATTTATTTATTTACACTTAAGGAAGAGACTTAGCTATCCGAAATATTGTGTGAATTGTCTGTCTACTTTTATTATTTCTGTTATATGTAACAAAAATAATCCCTGTTTATGAGCTTTGCATGCAGTACTCTTAAGAGATTTCATTATTTTTATTTACTACATGTATATGTATTTCTGGTTCTCTAGTTCTTATAATATTTAGCTAGCTAAATATAATAAGGACTAGAGAAGCAGAAATAGCCACACAAATTGTACAAAATTTCGAACAGTGTGTGTTCTTATTCAAAGACAAAAGAACACATGCTATTAAAATTTTGTGCTATTTGTGTGACTGTTTCAATGTTATATTTCTGCTTCTCTGGTTTTTATTAGCTTTAACTATATTGTTCTTTATGAGTTGCTTTAATTTTATTATACTTACATAATATGTATTTATTAGAAATACAAGATCTGAGTATCTTACTGCTATGGCTTAGTGTGTACAGCCCTATCTACATTAATATAATCAAGGAGAAAGAACTTAGAATTTAAAAAAAAATAAACTAAGTGTTAACTAAATTATGATCAACAAGATAAATTTACTGATCATAATTGTATGTTGTTAATTTCTGATTGCAGCTTCCTCAATGACCCATCATATAAGGAAGCTATTGAAAATTCTGCCAGCTATAACACAAGATTGTGCTTTGAAAGGCGACTTAGAATGCCATTCTTAGATTCTCAGACAGGTGAACTGCTCTTTGGCATGTTATATTGAGTTTTCTAAACTTTTTTCTTAAGATAAAAAATTTAATTGTACTTACAGAAATTATTTTATAGGTGTGGCACAAAACCATTCCAATCTATTTATGAGTCCCCGCCAGCGAATTCCTGGATTATTGGAAGGACAAATCTATACTTACCCAGCCAAACGATGGCGAAAAAGGCGCCGTCAGTACCTTATGCATTATATGCAACCTAAACGCAAAGAAGCAGATCCCGAATCAGAAGTCCACACCATTACTACAGTGGAAAATCCTGCTGTAACAAATGAAGACAGTAAGGACAGTGCTGGTCTCAAGGATGAATCAGCCAAGGTAATAGACATATAGTGTAACTTATTTACACATGTTAATTAAGTCAAATAAATGTCCAAACAATGCTAGCAAAACTGGGGTATAAATAGCAACTTTGTCCAAGCTGCAGGAAATGTAAAACAAAGAGCTTTGCAACAAAAATTAACTTAAGAGTGATGGCTGTATGAGCATTTTGCTCACAGATTATTTTAAAGCCTAAGAACTTTTTCATTTCTTATGTAATGGGTTATCTTTCTTTCTAACTGACTTTTTATTCTTCTTGCATAAGCTGGCACAATTTGAAGTTTATGCAACACCATATCTGCCAATAATTAGGCTCTCCTTAAGATCCTACACACCATTGTGAGCATTTCTCTCATCACATGACCACTTAAACATTTGCCAAGTCCCACTCATGGGCTAAAGCCAAATAAAATCTAAAGCAAATGTCATATAAATGCCAAGTAAAGCCTTTAATGAACATATTTTCTTTCTTTTTTGCTTTGCTGTCATTCATATTTTTCTGAACTCTCTCTCAGCCTCTCCATGTTCATTCTTCTTTTTCTAACAATTTGGCTTTTATTCTATTGACACTTATTTTTGATTCTCAAACCAGCATAACTACAGATTCTGAACTCCTTCCAGCAAAACTTTTAATAAATACAGTGACTAAGATTTATAGATCTATTATTTAATTATGACTTGCAAAATCTGAAGTTATATGAACTGTGTTCCTTCTGCCAAATACTTATTTCTTCAGTCATTAATTCATATCCTATGGCCTATGATGCATTCAGTATCAAGAATACAGCAACAATCTAAACCTTATGATGGTCACTCCAATTTTTTTCTAAATAAAGAAGCATTAGAACAAAGAATAATTATTGTCCACAAAAGATAATATAAAACAAATACTTAAACTCAAATAAAGCACAGCTTACTTAACTGAACCAATTTCAGCATGTCACCTAATTTCTGTTAATCTTCTAAATCAAAAAATCTAAGGTCAAATTTTAATATTTTGCCAGTCATGTCTTCAATCAGTTAAATTGGAGCTCTTCTAATTGAATGCTCATTGGTGTTAACAAACCAATAACCACAAGTACATGAAGATAAATATATGTTTATTTTATTTTTAACAATAGAAATTTGATGTAGAATAACATCTCTGAAAAGATAATTAAGGATCTGTCTATTGTTAAAAGATTCTTTGAGAAAAAGTAGGGAAGTTCACAAATTATATTAAACACTGTATGAAAATGTTTGTAAAACCTGTATTAGCGTACTGAGAAGAAATGCTGGATAATTCATAAGATCATCATAGGATTTTTTTAATAGTATTTAACTACTATTGACGCACCATTAATAGTGGATACTGATGATACCTGAGATGAAATTATAAATTGGGAAAGGATATTTTTAAGGAATTCCAGTGTAGGAGATCTCCTTGGCATTTGCCATTTATATGCTGGGGAAAATTTGGAAAAACATCTCTGTCATGGAATCGAACCCCAGACCTGCTCACAAGTCTGTAGCTTAACAACCTCAGCCAACCTTTAGGTTCATCGTAGGATGATGCATGCAACACTTTCACTATGGCTAAGCACATTACTAAGTGCTGATTGCAGTAACAGTAATGCATGAAACAAACTATTCCTATGAAGTTAAATTCTTATTTAAGCATTTTACATCTCAGTTCTTCCAGGATATATGGGTTAACTCTTTCCATTTACCCCAATGATAAGAATCACAAGGAGTTAGTGTCTAGAAGACCATAATGTTTTACTAATAACTCTGCCCTGCTTGAATACTTTCTTAATTTTACCGATAAAACAATATGCTGAATGGACTGTGGCAAAATCTAGTTGAAAAAAGGACAAAATTGTATTCCTTTTTGATGAACATTCTAAAAGAGAGTTATAAAATCACATTTACGTAAATTATCTTTAAGTAATAAAAATTGCTCCTGAGATTATTTTGCCACAAATGATGCATCATACACCAACTTAAATTGGAGAGGCTTTTTATGCAGGAGATTGCTCAAAGCACCCGTAACGCTATTTTCTTAATTCACATAACCATGGAGATGAAGCCAAACCTCATTAAAAAAAAAAAAGAAACAAAGTTTTGGGTCTATTTCTTAATCATATGATTGTTCATAATTCTCTTACAAAATTTAAATCAAGTTCAGGATTGCTCTGTTGTAGTTCTTGCATCACAATAGTACTATTCAGATTAGCTTTATCAATTCAGAGGCCTTCACACTGAAGAAAATCAATGTCTTCTGTGTTATGAAAGTTGTTGGTAAAATTGTTTAATTTCATTGTGATATGCAATTTAAGTTTCTATGTTGAGACTGACCTCTGTTGTTTTTTAGTCTGTACATTTTATAATGATGATGGAAATGCTGTATAGAATGGTGAGAAAGTTTTCCTCGTGTTGTTTGAACATTGTGTGCTTGCCTGTGTGCGATGCTAGAGTCTCTCAAATGTGAAGAAGGATGCTTGTGGACCATCAACCTATAGGACTCTAGGTTTAAGGAAAACATTGCATGATGTCACATGATATGAACAGTCCATGATCATACCATAAAGTTTATTTTGTAGTTTCTTTTTCATTAATGGCAATTGTCAGCTGGAATTAACAATCGTAAAAATACAAACTGCACCAAGATGCTTCTTATCTATTGGGGGGAGTATTAGATTTGCCAGCTCCACCAACATTTCTGAAACAAGCATCACCAAAATCATACTATTTTGCTAAGATTATTGCAGTATTTGCATCAAAGGGAGCTTGGGTCCTAACAAATGCTCCAATTAGTAGTAGCTGAAATGCTGCACATACCCTCGGTATAAACCAAATATGATATCAGTAGAGCAAGTTGTACATACTGGGTATCTTTACAGCTGGGAGCTGGAGAGATGGCTAGCAACGTATGCAGGGAGAGGGCTTTATCTGCCAAGTAAAACGTTATACAATGCATGTGTATATTGTCTATTCAAATACTTATAGTCGGTCTATTTCTTTGTATTAACACATTCCTCCCATTAGCCATCTCTCCAGCTCCCAGCAGTACCTTTGCCACTCATACAATTGGAACCAAATGACTTAGCTCCTCATGTCAACTTTTGTTCATGGCTACATGGACAAACTATGCAGATACTTTATGGTCTTTGACCTATCTTGTTTTCTAATGATTGTATTTTCAACTCCAGAAACTTCACCATCAACATGTGGTTATCAGTGACCATCCAATTAGCCTTTACTTTTACTTTTGCTTAAGACCAATTAGCCTTTACTTTTACTTTTGCTTAAGATATTTGCCAAACATTTTCCAAGAGGCCTTACTTGAAATTGGTACTTTTGGAAATTTGTCATTAAATGCAGTGTCAACATAATGGCATCCCAGCAAGCTTCTAATGTCACTGTGAAAATTTAAATGAAACCTTTGGCAACAGATAAATTGGATGTGGAGGCCCAATACTTTGATCTCCTTAGTCCCCCTTACTTCATGACTTTGGGTTTCTTTCTCTGGAATACTTGCTAAGCCTGGTGTAAAAGACTCCAGTGAAGAGACAACAAGATCCTATGGCAAAAATTGCAGTGACAGCTAGAATAATCCAGGAAATGCCAGGAATATTTCAGAAAGTTCAGTATAACATGATCAGAACATGTGAATAAGTGAGAGGTCACCATTTTTTTAATGTGTAACAATGACATCCTGAATATTATACATCCTACTAAATGTGTCTCTAAGTGCCAAAAAGAAGCTTTGTAGATATTAATATATTATCAAAAGATGATTACATTGTACACATCTGTTGAATTATACTTTGTAACATTTATTTACACCCTGTGTATATAAAATGAATCATAGGCATTTTAATATGAAACTAGAATAAATCATTAAGCATTTTGAAGTTACATCCAAATGCTCAGCCCGCAAAAGATCACCTCATAAGGCAAACATTCTGGTTATACTGACATCTCATTTGCATAAGATGCAGCTTAGGCTGAGATAATAAGTGATGGTCATATTTTCAATTGCTATTTGTAACTTCACCACATCTAAGGAAAATTGAACAAGCTGCCAGACTATAATGGAAAGAAAAGAAAAAGCATCATTCCAATCAAACTAACAGAATGTCTCAAATTAGCAGGGAAAGATGTAAGTTATAGTGCATACATTTTATCTTCCCATATATGCATATGGGACCTATGTTATAATTATTAATAATTAGTTATACAAAGCAAGAAATATGCAGTAATTTACAAGGTAAGACAACATTGAAACATTTTAGGAAATTTAAGAAAGAATGGGTGCAGGAAAAATATGTAGATATTTATAATAAAAGGGAGAGAGAGGGACATGCCTAGGATAGAACAGGTATATGTGGATTAAAAGGAGAAGGAAGAGTGTCCACTACTTGGAGAAATATAGATAAAGATTTTGACTGTATAGTTGAATGTTTACAAACTAAAGACTTGAGAAATGATGTGTGGGTTAGGAAATGGAGTAATTTACTGACAGAATTGCTGATAATAAAAATTGTTGGATCAGGAAACAAGGAGTTTTTGAAAAAATTTGGTGAGTATATAGGGAAGATAAGAAAGAAATGGTGGGAAAAAAGTATGGAAAGAGGAAAGAAGGAAGCAGGGAGGATGAGATATCTAAAGCACATATAACCAGGGTGTTGAGTGTGTAGGATCCCTGAAAGGGGGGAACAGTGGGAAAAAATGTACAAGTATTGTTTAATTTGTGAATTGTAATGGTAAAATATAAAATTAGTTGATGCATAATTTTTTCTTCTTGTAATGTTTCTTACATATGTATATTAAAATTGTTAATTATATTTTTGTATTAATTATGTGGAAATAAATATTGCATTTCATTTCACTACCATTCAAGTTGCTGATAGGATGTGCTGATAATGTGCGGTATTACATTGGGTTTCAAAGCAGTAAATGTTATTGTGTGCATTGTTGAGTTCCATTTCTCTCTTTGTGCCTGTTGCTTAGGTTATAGTTCAAAGATTCAATACAAACAATGGGTTTTCATTTGCTGTAACTTTTAAAATATAGATCACCTGCTCAATGTTGTAGACAATTTTAAGAACATTTCCCGATATTGATGCTCCTGAAAGAACGATGTTTCATAAAATATTGAGTTATTCAAAGCAATGATGGACAACAAAAGAAGACAAAGGCATAATGTTTTCTAACAGGAAAAGTTGGGTGATTTTGGTGCTCATTTGGAACAATTGTCACCAAACTCTCTCTCCAAGCCAGTGCAACAAGTGTCATTGTACATCAGCACATAATACTACAAATGTGGAACATTTTCAATATTGTCTTTGCAAAAGAAAGCACATTTTCTTTACTCTGCCAGTCACATGATAGGCAGGGAATGGGCAGCTATGCTATGTACTGTTACTTCCACTCTACTTCCATGAGAGTAGAAAGTTAAAATGTATTCTCTATAGGTTGAAAACTTAAGGTTTCATAAATATTGCAAGAGAATTAAAATACAAAGTTTGTTCTAAAAGTTCTTGGTCTGACTCAAAGATGTTATGAAGTTTACCAAATTTCTTTAATAGCTGTTAAGTATCATCTTTTAGATGGTGTGCTCTAAAGTTTCAGATGTATAAGTGTGGTCACTTGTTTGTGACGAGCATGTAAACAAACTAGTGTTAACATTTTCTACAAAATGCATATAAAACTGAAATACGAGCTATGATAAAGTACTTCATTTTGAAGGGTTTAACTGCAACAGAAATACAAAAAGAGTTAGATTCCACAATAAAGGATTCTTACACAAAATAAATTTAACACTGAACATTTTGAACAGAGCCATAAAGGATATTATTCCATCCAACAAAAAGTCAGGAGTTTTTTTGAACAGTGTTTAATGCCCATTTTTATCACTGAGGCACTACAGGCGGAAAAGTCAGGAGTGTATCAGATAAATTATTTGGATTGTGATCAGATATATATAGGCAGAACAAGAAATTTAGAGACAAGGACAAAAAAACAGTTTAGAGAAGTAAGATATAAACAGATAAATAAATCATTGGTTGCAAACCATTTTTGGATTTAACAGTTATGAATCACTTAAGAAACCAAACTGTTGAAAGCTACTAACAATCCCAGGGAATTAGTAATAAGGAAAAGGTTTTTATTTTAAATAATAAGTATTGTGTTATGAATATTGACATCCTGCCAATGACCTTCCTGTTTTGCTGTATATTGAAACCATCATAGGTCACATTGTCACCTGTTCGCTTTAGTCAGTCCCCAGCTGAAGATGAGAGTGGAAGCTCATGATACACATTCTGACAATTTAATCAGTCAGTGAAGTATGTCACTTCTGATTTCTTTTTGCGTATAATCTGCGAAAGAATACAAGATGCAAGGAGGCCTCCATCCATCTCTGGTCCTAGCCATTTTACATGTGACCCCCCCACAATTTACAAATTATTTAATACAATAATTTTTCAATTATATACTACCACCTTTTTTTTAAATACTAAACAATTAAAAATACAAAATTTCCACTTTGATTGCATCACCCCCCATCTGCAGTTCATCAGTAGTAACCTACTTGAATATACACAGGACCAGATTCTGACCCAGCAAAGGTGCCAAAAATAAAAAATATTTCAATAACTCTACATACACCATTATTTTATATTAGCTAGCTACAATCTCTACACACTACTAATTCCTTTATTTCTCAAAACAATTTCCAGCATCACAAGCTCAATTATTTAATTCCATCCTGGCCATTCCCAAGACAGACATTTTCCCAATAACAATAGTTCCCTTCTTAAACTTATTTATATATTTATTTAATTGTTTACTTAATCAATATGTGGTAATATGGCTAAGCATTATTCAACCCAGGCTCTTAATTTATCATGTTCCTATCCCTAAAATTTCCTTAGTATCTAAACAAATCCACTTTAACTACCTTTAAGTTATATTTGATTTACTTCTGTTAGTACCCAGTTCCATTTATTTTTAACTTTACTCAAAAACTCTCCAACTTTCGTGTTGTCTTTACTAAAAATTTTCATTATAGCATTCTTTCTATCTAATTCTGTCTCATTTATAAGCCCTATTCTCCAGAGACCTGTCCCTTTGCACTCAAATGCTATATGTTCCATATCTTACATATCAGGAAGTTCTTTCAGGTTCCCAGAAAATGTTACAGTTTATTAATACCATAGCAGGTATTTTATTTTAATGTACAACCTTTGATCTTCACAATTATAGTATCTGACATACCTGCAGGCTCAATTTCTAGCTTTTACTATATAGTTACATAGTATGCTTTGAACAAAATGAATACACATACTTATTTCTTAAGCTTTCAACTGGCATAATTTTCCAGGGTCTGCATCATTCAATCTTCACTACTACCAATTGTGCATTATTTATTAAATTATCCTTATGTGGATGAGCGCAACACCAACTCACTTGCCTGTTCAGTATTGGAGTTCTTCACATGGGCAGCATAGAGCAATAGTGTAGTCCATTTACTATGCACACATCAATAAATAGCAGACTACATTAAACTAGTAATTTGAAGATGGTGATGAGGCAATAGTGAAGCAGTGGCAAGGGAAACCAAAGAACCAGGGTACCCACAGAAAACCTGACCAGGCATTTCTTTTTCCATCACAAATCCCTCTGGGATCAAACACCAGCCACCTTGGTGGGAGGCATGTCTTCTAACCACTTGGTCTTGGTGCTGCCACAACAATGTAAATGCCACAAAATAAATAAATTTAGCACCAATGTTATATTGTATAAACTATATACTGGAAAACATTTTTTATGAAAAACTTATAAGAATATTCACAATCAACCAGGCACTACTAAAGTTTGCTTTTATTAATCTGTTTAAAGCCCTCATTTGCAATGTTACATGCTATAAGACCCTTTGTGCATTATAATATCTTGTTTACAGGATGCCTGGTACTATGATGAGCTTGACATGCAAGAGATTGAAGGTTTTGATGAGCCTGATCCTGAATCAGATTTAGATTATGAAGAGCCATATAGCAAACGAAGGAGTAAGAAACGGGGTTCCAAGATTATAAAAAGCACAGAAACACCTACTTCTAAGAAACCTAAGGTAAAATATACTCTTATTAGAATGTTATAATCTTTTATTCATAGCATTTAAAACATTGGTATGGTCAAAAGAAAAGCATGCTCAGTGGACGTGGAATCAAACATCAGTAAGTAAGTTCCTTTAGATGCATAAAAGTATGGCCATGCATTCTGAATTTATGTGACCTACTCAGTTTACAAGGTTCATTCACTTTGAATTAAGTTGAGAGAAAGGGGAGGGAGTGGGAAGTTTATAGAGACTGTACTTGGGTAATCATTTTTGCATTAGGCTCGAAAGCAACAAAGTAACAGACAGGGTAATAAATAGAATTAGCTTAAGATGGGGTTGTAATTTAAGTCTGGTAGTATTCTATCTCCTACATTAATGTGTTTAGTTGTTAACACTAACTCCACTTACTTTTTTAAAACTTTGGACTAGTTTCGGGAGAGGTTCCTCCCATCATCGGCTGCTGTTGACTGAATGCCGTTGTTCGAAACAGGGGATGGATGCCCGTTCGCTGCTGTGGTGGTATCTTGTGGTTCTAGTAGAGACTTGCTGAGTTCATCCAGTGGCGGAAAATCAAAATTCATTAAGTTGTTCTTATTTTTTAAAATGAAAATTCTCTCCCATGTGGATAGTTCTATTGGGTCGTGAAGTTGTTTCAGTAATTTAATTTCAGGTTTTATTTCATGATTTTTGTTACCAAAATGAGCTGCTATTGCTGATTTGTCTATCTGTTTCAATCTAATGTTCCAAAGTTTTAAAAAAGTAAGTGAAGTTAGTGTTAACAACTGAACACATTAATGTAGGATATATTACCACTCCATTGTCTACAGCTTCATAAGTACAATTTTTACTTAAGTATTCTATCTGTTTAGAGATAGTCAAAGAAATAGGGAGGGAGAATAGGCACTGTCCATCAATTAATAATAAAGACATTCCAGTTAGCTTTTTGCAGATGATTTAGCAATTACAAGTGGAGGTTTAAAGAAAGCAGTAGAAGCAACACAGAAAAATTGTAAAAAATGAGGCTTAAAGATAAATAAAAACAAATTAAAATTTTGGTATGTAAAAAGGAAAAAAAAACTTGACAGAGATAAGAAATAGTGGCTAGAGGGGAATGAAATTGAAGTGATAAGTAAATTGGATTATTTGGAGGTAAGGTTAAACAGTAATGGAAAATGGACAAAACAAAGGAAAAATGCACTAGGGAAGGAAAGTTACTACCAATAATATAAGAACATGCTTGAAGAAAATACCAAATATGAGTGTAAGCTAGTTAGAGAGAGTATATATTCGGCTATAGTTGAATTGAAAATGATGCATTGGATAGAAATATGGGGAACAGAAAAAGGGTGGGAATGTAGAGATCAGATTCATAATGCAGTCTGTAAAATGATATTGGGGTTATCTAGAGTAGCACCCAATGGAATAGCCATAATGGAATTAGGAAGGAAGGGACGAAAAGGTCTAGTAATAACACTCATTATGTAATACTGCCTGAGTATACAATCATTGGAGGAAGGAAATATTCTCAAAACTGCTTGAGAGCACAAGAAAAAGGTAACTGGGTAGGAAGTTGAGTAGGAAATTGTAAAAGAAATTGGTTTGAGAGAGTCAGTTTACAGTCACCACATGGGCAAGGTGCATGAAATAAAACAAGGATTTATGATGTAGAGAAACAGGAAATATTTGACAGCGTAGCAGATAAGTATACTCTGATATATTATAGGAGTTTTAAGAAAAAGTGGTGCAGGGAAAAGTATATCAAGGTTTATGACAAAATGAGTGGGGAGGGTATGGAATGGACAAGAGCAGGAGCAATGATGTTAGATGGGATTAAAGTTGACAAAGAATTGTGCCCACTGTGTGGTAAGGTAGACAAGAACTAACACTATATATTAGAATGTACAGAAATTGAAGGATAGAGAGAGGAAATATGGAACAAGAAGTAGAATAATTTGCAGGCAGAAATTCTGACATTAAATAGAGTTGGCAAAAAAGAATTTTTGAATCAGTTTGAAAATTATGTAGGGAAAGTGATCAAGACAAAGGATGAAGGTAATAAAGTAACAATGAGGAAAGATGATCACCTTTAGGGAAGCATTTCGTTTTACAACGACGATAAGATGGAATACACAAACAATAACCTAAATAACTTCAACTGCAATTTTAATAATTTAAAAAAGGACATTAAAGAGTATATAAAATTAAAAGAAAAAGGCCAACTCATTTCTGCAGATATTCATTTTTTAAACTGTTGCCTTAAACATAAAGTGTGTCCAAAAAAAGAAAAATCATTAAATGTAATCACAACAGTTGTGAGCAGTTAGCTGCCAAGAAAAAATTATTCAAATAGAAAAGTCAAAACATTATACTAAAATGGCAAATATTGATCTTAAACTATACGGAAAACACTTACAGATTTCAAAGAGGTTAGGTTGCATAATATGGGATAACTTAATTAGAACAGCCTTAGAACATATACAATTTCGAATAAACAAAAAAGTCAGCAATCAAAAAAGAAAATGTAGTAAGCTTTATCATAAACCAAAGAAAACTCCAAACCCTAAACAGAATTATGTAGAAAATCTATCTAATGAAAATTTCAAAAAAGAGGAATTAGCATTTCCAAATAAAGGCTTAAAAACTTGTGTACAATATTCCACTAAAATATAGGATTATTTGGTAGATTTGGAAGTGGCCATTGAAGGATTGAAGAACAAAGAAAAAGAAATAGTTAGAATTAAATCAGAAAAAGTTTTTAAAGGCATTGTTAAAAAGAATACAGCAGTACACAACACTTACAAGAATACAATAAAATCCTTAAATTAAAAAGATATTGTTTATACTAAAGCAGACAAAGGAAACAGAATAGTCATATTGGATAAAGAAGATTATAATAATAGAATGCAGAATTTATTAAATAAAAAAGAATATGTTCAGATCCAGTCAAACCCATTGAAAGGGTGTGTTAATTCCATCAATGGGGTTCTGAAGACATTGTTTCCAAAAGAAACAATATTCAAAAGAAAACAGAGCAATCCTAAAATAGCTAAGTTATATGGTTTACCTAAAATTCACAAGACTGGATATGGTATGCGCCCCATCATTAACAACATCAATTCTCCCTCTTACTATTTAGCAAAATGGTTAGCTAATAGATTCAAGACAATACCAAAATTTCAAACCAGGAGCATAAATAATTCATATCAGTTAATAGAAAAAATTAAAGACATAAAATTACACCCCTCTGACACTCTTATATCTTTCGGTGTAGAATCTCTGTTTCCGAGCATACCAAAAGAAAAACTCCTGATTTATCTACATGATTGGCTAAAAACAAGTGGAATTAATGATACACACATAAAAGAATACATCAAACTGACAGAAATTTGCATAAACCAAGCCTTTTTTACTTTTAAAGGAAAATTTTATAAACAACAAGCAGGACTTACAATGGGCAGCCCCTTATCTCCATTTCTAGCTAACCTCTTCATGAGTAGATTTGAAACACACATCAGCACAGCTTTTCCATACATATTTAAGGTATGGTACAGATATGTAGACGATATATTTGCCATAGTTAACAAAAAACTCATTGACAATGCCTTAAAATTTCTAAATATTCAAGATATAAACATATCGTTTACATACGAAATAGAAACAGATAACATGCTGCATTTCTTGGATATTAAAATAATGAAATGCCAAGAAAAACTTAAATTTGGAATATACAGAAAGAATACACACACAGATAATCACATTAAAGCTGACAGTTTTAACTCCACAGCGCACACACATGCAGTAATTAACAGTTTAACACACTGGCTAGTTAACCTACAAATTAGCAAAGAAGAATATTTTAAAGAATACAAACAAATAGAAGAAACAGCAGTTAAAAATGGTTATAAAAAAGAACTTGTACATAAAAAGGTGCAGAAATTCAAGAGACAAAAACATATCAAAGAAACCACAACACTTTCAGCAAGAAAAGATAAACTAATTTTTAAAAAATTCACATATCATCCATGGGCCACAAAAAAATTTCAGAATATTCTTAAAGATTTTAATATCAGGTTGACACCGATTAATAGATTTAATGTTTAAAATTTACTGATAGATAATGTTAATGACAGTATTCCACAAGAAGAAAAATCAGGTATTTACAAAATTAACTGTGCAGAATGTGAAAAAATCTACATTGAAAAAACAAAGAGAAACATAGGCACACGGTTAAAGGAACATTTCAGGAACATAAAGTACAAGCAAATAGAGAAATCAGCAGTAGCATATCATTTTTGGACACAAAATCATGACATAATAAATAAAACAAAATTATTAAAATCAGTACAAGGACCTACGGAATTAGCAACCTGGGAGAAAATCTACATCTACAAATACAAAGACAGCATAATGAACTTCGACATTGTCGGGGATGAAAGCATAAACTACAAGTTTATTGCACCGCCACCAGAGCAGAATATACATTCCCACAGCTCAACGAATGATCCAACAGTTGAACTTTAGCCTGGCTGAGGATGGGAACTAAATATTCTCGAAACCGGTTCCATACATTTATGAAAAGTAAGTGAAGCTTTAAGAGTGTGTAGTTCCACTGAATCATACAATGATATCAATTAGCATTTGTAAAGTTCACTTGATAATATATATAGTTAGAGTGTAGGAGGATCCAAGTACATAATAACCAGGGTGTTAGTTGTATAGAATCCTGAATTAATAAAGACTCCAGGATCAAGGAAATGTGATAAAAATGTAATTGTAATGTGTAGAAATAATAATAAATATTCATTTGTTCATTCGTTCATTTATTTGTTTGTTCATACGAGGTCCATTAGGTTTGTTCAATAGTAAAATAAAAATGAAGATATTTGTAATTTAATTCACTAACCTAGCAGCTCATAGCCTTGTTTTCCTCATAGAAGCTAGAATAAAATAGCTAACATTTTCAAACTTAGCAAGCCTTAGATTGGATATGTAAAGGGATTTTTTTTTCTTTCCCCAGTTAAGTTCTAATTCCTCAAGTTAATAATATGCATTAACACAAACTGCTTAATGAACTCTTAAATCAGTAGTTGCTAGGCAACATAAAAAATATGAAAAATAATAATGTTAAGCTTTAATCCATTTTTAACTAAAAGATGGAAATTTGTTTCAGGGTCCAGGAAGAGGACGTAAGAAAATAAATTATGATGCATCAGTAGATGCAGAAAAACCATTTTCCTGTGAACGTAAGTTAATAGTATCTGAGTTTGGGTACACATACTTGTATAAAGTAGAACATAGAGCATGCTAAAGAGCACCTTCTTTTATTTAAACTTTAGTCATGGTTTTGCATGTTTAGGGGGAAAATAATCAAGGTTCTCTTAACATTCTTAAGTTGCTTATGCAATAACAATATTTTTTCAAAATATAATTTGTAAAATTAAAAACAAATTTGCTTAATTAATCTTTAAGTTTCTCTGTAGCATCATATAGCATTATTTTCAGATATAGTTTAGCATCATTTCTTGCATGGATGCTTGAGTATGGGATCTATCTTGCTCAGTTTTTTCTTGCATTTTAGTTGCTTTATCTAAGATGAATTACATGTTTCTGCCTTAGGCAATTGCACTATTTACTTATATATTTTAGAATAAACCATAATAGAACTTTTTAATTAATAGTTTTTAAGAGTGAGTTGCTTTCTCACAATAAATTGAAAAGTGTCTACAAAGGAGAGGAAAAGTATTTAGTATTCTACTTAAGCTTGCATAATTTGGTAGCACTGACAAGTTGCTATGAAAAATTATGTCAAAAATACTTGAAATCAAAAGATATTTTTAAAGATGTTGATGGCATTCCTCTGTATGCAGATTATAATCAAGAAAAATTTGGGACTTAAAATTAGATCAATGTTTTTTTTAATGGAAAGAAAGCTTGCAAAATAAATGTTTAGGGAATCAGAGTAATTACAATTATTGAGAAATGTAGTTTTGATCAGATATTTCAAGAAATTACCATTTTTTTTCCTGTCTGATTTTCTATTTATCCTTCAGTACTAAGGTTGATCTTGCTTATTAGAAATTCTTCTGGAGGAAAGCAAAAAAAAAATCATTTATCCCAGTTTAGATGTCGGTGGCAAGTAATGAAACTTTCAGGGTTCATGAAATTTCTTGACCAAAATTTCTGCTTATGACCTATTGCTGGTCACACATTATAAACATGTAAATGTAGCTTCTAGTGATTTTATATGTGAATAAGATAACAGTGCAGATCTTCATAAAAACTAACTTTGCTTAGTTATAAATTATTTCTGCTTTTCCATGTAGCAGAGGTTTAGATTACAATCATAAATTGTTTTCATTCTAACAGTACATTTACATAAAAGAATGGTCATTGTCAAGGATGGTAGAAAAAGAAGCTGTGTTTCATTTTAACTTACTAATATATTTCGAGTAAGTGTAAAATTATCTTAAGTTTAGAGATTTTTAGGGGAAGCTGCAGTTTCTAAAAAATGTCAGGTATTTAAAAAATTACTGACATATTTGGAATTTCATTGTATGCACTAACACCTTAGTTAAAGTGTACTAAATTAAAGATAAAATTGTAATATCTTATTTGGCAGTTATTCCAGAGCAAGATTATAGCTTATCTGTTGTCATAAAGTTTTGGAAATTAGCAAAGAACAATTAAAATTACTGTCACTGTAACAGGAGTATCATTCAGAGTGGAATGATACAAGTTCATGTTGTTGGTCCTGGTGGCCTAGTACTAGTGATAATTTTTCTTTCCTTGTAGCCCAAGGCTGAAAGTTCAAGCCCTACCAAGGTTGATGGATATTTTTAGGGCTTAAAAATTCTAAGTATGACTTCCTTTGGAAGGAAAATAAAGAAGATGCCTCTGAGCAAAATTTATTGGCCGTTTCGTGCCCTGAATTGAATGGGATGCTAATGGCAAGAAATATTAAAGAGCATCCTTAAATAAACTAAATGAATGAATTTTAAAAAATAAGTTTATATTGCTTTTATTGTCACTAGAACTAATTATTGTCAAAATATTTCAGGTATGTGCAGAATAAATATATTCATTATTTGATACACAATACCATTAATCTGCTTTACAATATTTAATTCTGTACTGACTCAAAAACTGTTGAATGCTCACTTAAATTTGCTAATGATTTTGAGTGACTATTTACAAGTTAATCTCTAAATTTAACAGTTTAAATAATTAAAGTCTCTTGATTACCAGTTCTTTTATCATAACAAACCTTGTAAAAATCACTTGTCCTCCTCTGAGTATAATAAAAGTAATTTAATGTCTTTTATTGACTTCCTACCAGTCTTGTGGCATCAAGAGTTTCAATTTAAGCTAAAACAATTTGAAATAATGTTTTCCTTATCAGGGAAATAAAGCAGCTGCTTCTTTATTGCCTAATAATATTTATCCTTTTGGAATTCCGTGAATTATTCTGTAATCTGGTGGTTTGCAAGCCATTGTTCAAGACTAGCACTCATTAAAAATTGCACTGTAGAATATGCAATCAAAAGAATAGTATATGAGTCAAAAACAAACTGATGTTAAAAATATTAAAAATCTGCTCAAGTTGTGCATATTCTATACCAAAGGAAAAAGAAGAAGAAATCTGCACGGGGTTATGAATTGTTAAAAATAAAAAGCATCTATATAGGGAATAAATAAGATTGTCAATTGTTTGAAGTGGTAAGAAAATGTAATATTAATGTTTTTAAGAAAATTTTGGACTTAGTTATATTTAAAAATACTGAGTAGAGCATTTTGTTATACTTAGGCTTGAACAGGAGACAATCACTGCACTGGTGAATGGACTATATATTATTTAAAATCAATTGATGAAAAGGTAAAAGTGCAGGTTAAAAAAATGTATTACTGACCTATTCTCTGAACTATTCATAACGAATTTGTTGTTTCTTTGCACTAAATGAGTAATATGTTAAGGATTATTAATATTGTTACTGTTCTGTTTAAATGTTTTATGTGCATCTCATTTCAGCAGTGATGATATACAGGTTAGTTGACATTGTTTAATTGGTATGCTTTTAAAAAATAACAAAAGTGTGAGTGAAATTATAAATAATAAAATTATTCTTAATTAGAACTAATGCTGATAGTTAAAAACTGAATTTTCATGCACAAATTCACTGAAATATGCATGTGTTTATGCATATAAACCTATACATATGCAACAAGTATGCAGTTAAAACAAACCTTTGCATAACATATATTATTAAGCAAAATTAATTTTTAAATTTTGGCCTCACTTCAGTCTTGTTTTGGATTATCTTTTCTATTTCAGTTGACCATTACCTTAGGCTTTAGGTTTTGGAGTTTCAGTTTTCTCCTGTTACTTTATAGGATGTCCATGTAATGTGAAAAACTTCATTGATACTCGCATGACAATACAGGAGCATATACAAAAGCTGTCACTAGCTCTGCTTGACATTACAGCATAGGATTCTGTAATTTCCTGTACTTGATATATGTTTGGATTATTGGAATGTTCTGAACTTTTCTTTAACAACTTCACCATATTACCAAGAACTGGCATTAATTTGGATAATATTGTCCTAAAATCCTTTAACAACTCTTAACATCTTAGTACTGTTTGAGAAGGCCCTTTCAGGTTATTTTGATTGGTGCTGTATCATTGGGGGTTAAAAGAAGTAATACATTTCTAATTATTCTCTTCTGAATCGAAATATTTAGAACACTCTTTATGGTTTCACTTACTTGAGATTTACTCAGGATGTGTTTTGTGGAACATTTGTCCATATCAATGGCTCATGAACTACTGTAGACCAAAGGCAGCATCTTTTATCTAATCTTTCACTTTGTTTACTACAATGTTGAAATTGCATTGCATTGCAAAGTTCTAGGTTGGAGAATCTTATATTTTGCCTCTTGTTCACACATGCATTGGTTTCCTCATGTCAACAAAATGAAAGTTCTTGTTCAGCAAATAAACATGCAGTATCATCCAAACAGCTCACAATATACTTATTTCCTCTTGCCTTTTCATTGTGATTTTTGCCATTTACTTCAAAAGACATTGTCAAAATTTTTTCAATTCTTATGCTGCCAAATTATCATACAGAACTATGAAATTCACTTTATTCATAAGTCACTCTCATTCATTTTCTCTATTTACTGCAATAATAACATATAATTTATTTGTATAATGTTATTTCTATGATGCATTGCAGTGGTTCTTGGGAATTCAAGAAAACTTCTAAAATTCTGTAATTTTGGTTTGAATTTATTCATTAATATTTCTCAAACAGATTGATAATTTTAAAAATTGATCACATATGAGCAAAAAATTACAGTTATTCCACCACCTAGTGCAAACTCCATTATGTGGCTACATTTAAAAATTCCAAATAACAAAGATTATAGTAAAAACATTCTTGTATTGTCTCATAATCAAAACACATGCCATTGAACAAAACATGTGCATTTAAATATACCTTCTTGTATATTTAAATTGACTGCTTTTTAACTATGCATAAATGATTTTTCTTGAAACTGGGTTCTTTATTAGTTAATTTTTAATGAAAAGTTTATTAACAGGTTACCAAACAGCTTATAAATCATAATACTACTAGTGTTTCAGCTGTTTTCAGTATCGTAATGTTCTGTATAGAACATTTAAGGAGTAGCAGAGTATTTACTTGGTTGTAGATATATGTTTTCTTTCTTTTGCAGGGAATTATTTGACAAACTGAAGTTGTGAGTATAGTACCCAATTTCAGCTAGTATTTGTTAATAGTTGCATCTGCATCCAGAGGTGTTGGTCAAAAGTTTTGGGTTGTTCAGAATGCTGATTTGTTAACACCCAGTCATGCAGGAGATGCATGGCGTTGAACTGTAGGCTGAGTTTGTTGCAGTTTGCGGTGTTCGCTACAAGACTCGTCCTGGCCTCACCTACCACTACACGCATTCTCACAAGGATGTTGATGATGATGACTGTAGCAGCAGCGGCACAGGGGGGCCTGAGGGGAGTTCAACTGGTGTGGCAGAGCGAGGCACCTCACAACAGCAGCAACAGCAGCAGCAGCAGCAGCAGCCAGCAACACAACAGCAGGCATCACCTACTGCTCCACAGCAGACTCAAACATCTACAGAACCAGCACCTGCGGCAGGTTGGAGCAAATTCCAGGACAGTTACCTCACCTTCCTAAAGACCCCTGGTACGCTCAAATGCTGCCTCACCTGCCTGTCCAACTTAACACTTGGCTCGGGAATTCCTTGGGGGATAAAGCAATTTGATTTTTTAACATTCCCTTTCTTACCCATCTTTCTTGTGTTTGACCAGTGCTAATTTTTAACTCAGTTTTGTTGCTGGTTACCATCAACTTCATGTTCGGTTTGGATGTGCACTGTATCTCTAGCTATTTGCTAGATTCATGGTTTATTTTTTCCTAATATTAGTTTTTATATGTCAGGTTTGTTGAATGCTGAATATATTAGAATTGTTGAATGCTAAATTTTCAGGTTTCAAATAACTCATTGGTGTAACATTCATCATTTTGTGCTTCATTGTGCTGAATTTGCAGGTTAGCATTTTTGTTTTGAACAGTTCAATAGATCTTTATGTGGCTAAGCTAATAAGATAAGAAAGAGGCAGTATTTTAGAGGGTATCTTTGTTTAAAAATTTTGCTCAGAACCATCATCAGCATTCTTTTGCTATAATATGTTGATTAGCAGTTAAATATTTCCAATTTTCTTTCAAAGATTAATGTGGTTAACAAATACAGATAAGAGATATTTGCTCTTCTATATTCGATGTATAAAGGATAGACAGTTGAGTACATCAATTGGTGCATGATACTTGCATGTATATTCACCAGGAACAAAGACCTCTCATTCATGAAACATTGCCATAAATCATTAATTATCATATATCTGCTCACCTCAACTAAATAAATACTAAAATCATTTATTTGTACAATTTTCAATCATTTTTGGCACCTGCTGATGAAATTAAGCATCATTTTTGCTATTTCCTAAGTGTATGTTATCATTTATATGAATCTAATGTGCACCTTTTTGTCCAAAAGTAGTATTCAAAATTGTGGTGCGTATTAGATTCGATTGCAAATCCATTAAATAGTTCACAGTAACTTCATTCAAATTTATTGTTTATTACATCATAATGCATCACTGCAATTCTGTACTTTCTTACATTTATTGTTGGCCTGTTATTGCTTAGAGCGTTTGAATAGTGGATAGTCACGAAATAGAGAGCAAACAGAGAGAAACAGTTTTGAATAGCGGGAATTTTCACAGTGAAATATAGTATAATATAACAAATTATTATTGAGGAAATCACTCAAATTTCACTAATTTAGTTCCACTTACTTGGACATGTTTCAAAGGTGGTTGCCTTTGAAACATGTCCAAGTAAGTGGAACTAAATTAGTGAAATTTGAGTGATTTCCTCAATAATAATTTGTTATATTAGAGAGAAACACCTTTCAAGCATAAAGTAATCCTTTATACTGAAAAAAATGGTAACAGAAAGGCAGGAAGAGAGCTCAATGTAGCTCAGGGCAACATTTGCAGAAATTGGCATTTTTATAACTAATTATAGAAAGAAATTCACTGGCACTGGCAAAGGAAGACATCCTGACATTAAAGAAAAGATTTTGGAATTTGTACATGAAAAGAGGAAGAATGGGCAACCTGTAACTAGTGACACCATTAGAAATAACTTTTTCTTCTTTGACCTAAATTAACTGCAGGAGTGATGGATTTTGTCCTATATGCTCCAAGATGTAACAATAGCTCACTTATAAATTCTATGTTCTAATCATTTTAAGAAGTGGGCTTGTTTTTAAGATACTGTACAACAGTATACCAAAATTTTTTTGTAATTTTAAGTTTAAAATTTGGGGTGCACCTGTATATTTAATAGCACATTACGTTCTCATAAATACAGCATATTTTAAGGAAACTTCAAATGATATTAGCTTATTAGTGAAAAATTTCACCAACATTGTTCTTTGGCATCTGTTAGTTTTTCTTATATATAGTTCTTGCACCCCTGCAATTTATCAATTTGGTTACAGTTCAATTTCTGGCATATTATTTTTTATATTTTAAAAATCAAGAAAATATTTGCCAAACATGTAAAAATATTTTTATACCAAAATTATAAACAGTATTTATTGTTGGTCACAATTGTTCATAAAATACACAATGACACTAGATGCATAAAATTACCACATTAATATTTATGTCATTAAATTGTTTTCATTGCTAAAATGCTGTCATCAACTGAGTATGTTACAGTAATATTAAGGAAACAATTAATGATTACTAATTAAAATGTAAGTTGGAACTTGCACAGTGAAACCAATCATATAATTGATATTATTGTATGATTTAGTTGAACTACACACTCTTAATGCTTCACTTGTCATAATGTATAGAACTGGTTTCGAGTACAAAATGTTTTATATGTCAAATAAGTGAAGTATTAAGAGTGTGTAGTTCAACTAAATCATACAATAAAATCTATTATACAATTTATGTTTGTATGCATATATTAACTGCATATGGGCTTACACCTTGTGGCAGTGAGGAATAATGAAAATTCAGCAAAATACTTAAAAAGAGAAACCAATTAATTAAATACATGCCAACCTAAAATTAATTAAATAAATCAGTCTAATTTAAACACATGTCAAATTAATTTTACACATATTTACACACCGGTTAATTAAATTGAATAACTAAAAACGTGTCAATCTAGTTAAATGCAGATCAAGTTATAAATATATCAAACTAATTAAATACATGTCAATTTCATTTTATACATATTAACTTAATTAAATACATTTCACCTAGCTAAAAATATGTCAATTTAGATAACTGTGTTACTATATTACTGTGGTAATTATAATAGAACCTCAGTTATTCATCTTAATGAGGGGGAAGGGAGAAGCTGTTAATCAAAAAAGAAGGACAATCCATACTGTGTTTTCTTACCTTATTTGTATTTCCATGTGAAGAAATCAGTCACTTTTTTCTGAGTTTTAGTACCAGTAATTTTTTTCTGAAATCCATTCTAATTCTACAAAATAAAACCATCTGAGATAGAAGTGTCATCTTCTTGCTCTAAAATTTGCATTAGAGTCTCTGATGAATTAATGATGTGCTGTACTTATGTGACACCAACACATTTTCATAGCTAAGTTAACCACCATTTCACCATTATTAAACCTTTCCATTATTTACATATTTTTTTTTTCCATATTGAAAACTTTGCATTATCTCTTAACTGATAGTGAAGACATTCTGGGGAAAAATTCCAAAATAAAGTGAACAACTTGCAACATTTAAGGCTACTGTATTTTGAATGGTCAAAGTATTAAAAGAGGGAATAGTTGTATCTGCTTTCCAAGTATTCCACTATCCACTAGCCTTGAACAAGGTACTTTGTTAGCCCTTAATATTAAAAAGTATGAATTGAATTTTAGTGGGGTTAGCAAAATTTATTATGGAAAAAGTAATGATTAGGTGGACCATCAGATAATCCATTGATCGGTTAATCAAGAGACAGATAATTAAGGTTTTATATAATAGAATTTGATCATACTAACCTGTTCTGAAATATATGCCAACACTATAAAGTTTGTAAAATATCATTAAAATTTTACTGTTCATCCAATTACTGAATCTGCAATATTCCTTCTGATAATTACAAGATTTTCTCAGTATTAGTAACAATTCAGCCTTTTCAGCTTGGGCTAAAATTTCTAGTGGTAAATCCAACTTTGCTAACAATAATAACAATAGACAAATAAACTAAATACTCACCATTGATTCAATGACTTCGTAAATATAATAAAAGGAAGTGTTTACTTCAGAGTAATTCATTAGAAAATCAACATTAATATTAATTTTATTTTATTAATATCTTTTTATAATTCTGGAAATAAAAAAATGTATAAAATTAATTAATAATGTTATGCAATCTCTGCATTCATAAAAATTACAAAACTCTCTTTGCTCATTTTTTAAACATTTACTCTTGCAATAAAGTGCAGCATTGTAAACTATCATAAGATACTATTATCTCAATAAGTAAAGCAAATTGTTAAATTCTTCTGAAAAAATGAAACATTAATATTGTAGTTACATTAAAATTTCAGTGAACACTGTAGGTCATCACCAAATTGTTCATTACAAATGCATTCCATTGTGTGAATAACTTATACTGTGAAAATGAATATCCACATCACAGGATGTCATACATAACAATTTAAGGAGTGGAATGTCACCAGCACACACTTGTCAATTTACCATGTATATGCTTCCTGCAGAACTTGTGCTTTAGAAGGTGTTAGTGACTATAGCTTAATTATAGTGGCATGCATCTGCCTATTAGTGCTTCAGTCAGCTTATTATAGATGCTTCATGCTTTTTATTATGTCGCACCAAAACCTGAGATATGCAGATATTAATATTAAATCATTTTTAAACATGGCTTCAAGTAAAGTAAGAATATTTTTTGATGATGCATCATTTTTGTCCAGCATTGGATGTAAAGCTTTCAAAATTAATTATACATACAGTATGCAGCCCCACTTATATGTGAGAACATCCAAAGGAGAAAGTGAAGTTCAAATTTTCTTTTTGTTTTAACACATTAGTTCTTGGGCTTATTTATTAAAGAATGTTATTCCATTTGATACCAGCATGTCCATTTGGAATGCAGAGTTCAGATATTTGTACAGAATTTGTTTTTGAAAAGCTCACTGGAAATCCTTCTGAGCTGCCTGTAGAAGTAATGCAATATTGTACCTAACAACATTTGACCATAATAAAATGCAAAGCTTTGTTAAATAACATGGCTAATATGACATGGCTTGCAGCAGACATTTCTTTACATACAAGCAAAAATAAATGTAGGTTTGTCACAAATATTTTCTGCCACTATAATCAATTGTTTCATCAATACTCAACCATAATTTTTACTGTGACACAATGGCGTAATTATTTTCAGTTTTTCATGGCAGCTTTAGGAAAGTGTTTTTCCTTAATGATGATTCCTCTGGTGGCTCAATGTTAATGTACTTAGAATAAATTTATTTAGCAGGGTTTCATTTATGAATTAAGTCATTGGCTGCCACAAACCCTGAACAAATCTGTGTAATATTATGAACACTTTTAATGTTGTCATACACATACCAGTTACAGACAGCTAGAAAAATACCCTTTTATGCAGTAATGAAGGCATTTTAACAGGCTAATAGAATGTCTTACTATACATAATTTCTCCGAGCTACTGAATAATCTAATTATGTGCAATAGTTTAATCGGACAGGACCAATGGAAAATTCACATTGAAGGTGATCTCAAATTGTTCATTACAAATGCTTTTCATTATGTGAACAACAACTTATATTGTGAAACTGAATATCCACATTTATGAATGTAACTGGCAATGTGTGATTGACTATATGCTATACACTGAAGGAATCGCTCAGATGCTGGTATATTTTAAAGTCCTCGATGCGATATCAAGTAGTGGGCACTTCCCAATAAAAATGAGAATGAAATTAGGAGAATGCCATAGGAAAGCAGAGACAATAGAATTGAAATGTATAAGATGTTTTAAATGGAAAGAGGAGTATGCAGAGTATTCCTGGAATAATTTGATATTTAAAATAGGGAAAATAAGAAAGTATGGAATTTTAGAGGCACTGAAAACATGAAAGATACAGAGAATATTGGAAAGAGTGGAATGAAGAAACATAAAAGGTTATGGATGGTATGATGGAGAGTGTGTAAAGGCAAAAAATGAAATGTTTAAGGACTTTAATAGGTAGAGAAGGTCAGAAGAGATCAATGATAGGCAAATATTTTTTACAAAAAGGAGATATAAGTGTCTAGTGCAAGATAAAAAGAAAGAATAGGTGAAAAAATTAAGGAAGTTGTGACAGCTAAAAATAGTAAATATATAAGGTCAGTTGTTAAGGATATCTCTAGGAAGAAAAGTAGGAAATAAGATAATGTCAATTGAATGGAAATATCACTTTAGAAATCTGATATGTGTGGAAAGGTTCAGAGTTATGAATTAAATTTAGATAGTATTGTAAAAAGGATGGAATGCTTAGATAAGGTGTTTAATATGAAAGAGGTAGGGTATCAGATTAAAATTTTGAAGAGATAATATGCTTCAGGAATAGATAGTTCATCTTTATAGAGATCCACTTTTGGAAGATATTTCTGAAGTGACCAAGTTCAGTAATTAATGCAATTACTTTCCTTATTTCTCTTCTATCTAGTTGTAGAATGAATGTGGAGAGATTATTGCTAGGATCTACAATAAATTTCCTAGCTTGGATTTGTCCAGGATAGGTTTGCCACCTTAATTTATGTTTATCCCCAAACCATGTTTTAACCATGGTCTTAGCAGTATGGATGCTAACTCTGACTACCGGCTCAAGGCCAAAAAAGGGTGTATCAGCACTCCTTTTTGCAAACCGATCTGCCTTCTCACATATGAAATAACTTTATATAATGTTTTACACAACTTTTTTTCCCCATCCTTATTAATATGCAACCTGGTATACAAGTTATGTTCAGTATTAAAGGGTTGAATAGGCACTATCCAATTATTGGACAGAAGGAAGTACCAGGATTGCTTTTTGCTGACGATCTCATAATAGGAGCAGTAAGCATAATAGGATTATATGTTATTTATAAAATTACTAGATTTTATGCAGAGTGGGGTCTAAGGATAAATAGTAAAAAATCAAAGATAATAATATTTAAGACAGGATCATATTTAACAAAAGATGAGAGATAATTTATAAATGAAGACCCAACAGAGGTAGTGAAAGAATTTGATTATTTTGGGGTGAGATTTACAAATAATGGGAAATGGGAGGTGCAGTCTAAATATGCCAAGCTAAAAGTAAATTAAAGCTGTCAGAAAAAGTTTCTATAAAGTTCCCACATTGCTAATGAAATGACTAGAAAGACTATAAAAGGCTGTGTTTGAATCAAAATGATGTATGAAATAGAAATTTGGGGAGTGTCAAAGGGATGTACAAAGATTGATGTGGTATACATAGAATGTTTTGTGGAGAAGTTCTGGGATTACCAAAAAGTTTGCAGGGGGGGTGAGTTTAGCAGAATTAGGAAGAATAGAAAGGAAAGGTATAATAGCTGGAAGAATCCTGAAATATTGGCACAGTGGTTTAGATAATAACAATGTACTAAAAGAAGAGTTTGGGAAACTATTAGAAGAAATTAGAATGGGAAATGTGGGTGACAGAGTGAAAGTGACAGTGGATTTTGGAAAAAAGTGAGACAGATGGTAGAAGATTTAGAGAAGCAAGAAATTTGGGCTTGCTTTGAGGATAAAAGTTCTTTAAAATGATTTAAAGAAATTGGGGATGAAATATATAGATAATTGTGGTCAATTCAGAAGAATAGGTCTTGCATGGATGCATACAGGGGGTATTATTTCTTAAAGGATTAAGAAAAAAATTTAAAGAAGGATGTATTATATGTGGAAAAGTGAATAGTGTGTTCCATTGTCTAATAGAATGTAAAATGATTAAAAGGTGGGATGAAAAATGGGACAACTACAAGAAGATATAGTGGCAATTATAATGTCAGATATGAGGGTAGAGGAAATAAATAAGATTGGGGAATTCTTAGGAAAAATAAGGGATAAGTGGAGAAGTATAAGTAAGAAGCTTGAGGGCACCACGATTGTGAAAATGGTAATATATTTTAGGGGTTCTTTACTATAAATTTAACTTGGTGGTTAAGGTATGGGTGAACCTTAGTTTTGGTATTGTTAAATTCTTAGATTTTTTGGTTTATGTAAATTGAAATGTACTGTTGCTTGCTGAAATAAAAATTCATTTGCTCTTACTGACAGTGAGCAATGAATAAAATCATGGACGAATCACATGATCAAGAGAATAATTCACATGCTAGAATAAACACATAATGTAAATGGTTGTTCCCCATCTTTTGGAGAGAAATTTGGCCATATAGCATTTAGGCAGAGTAATGCAATACTCCTACTTAAGTATATTTTACATGGAGTTAAGACCACAAGGTTTAGACCCAAGGTCATGGGTTCATATCCAGCCATGGTTAATGGATTATTACAGGTGTAAAATTTTGAAATATGGCTTCTTTTAAATGGGAAGGAAAGCTGTTGGTACTATGCAGTAGATGTACTGAATGTAAAAGAACCTCTAGCCTGAAAGAAGAGACCTTAAGCAAAATTTATTGGCCATTCATACTCTGAATAATGCTCTTAGGTTTCCAACCTAAGAAAAGAGCATTCTAAATAAAGTAAACCTAGACCATAAGTTCTCTCTTCCACTTCACCAGGGAGTTACATAGGATATACATTACAGTATGGCATTAACAATTTGAGTTAAAACTTATTAAAATGCATTCGCCAAGTAAATATTAACCAATATTCTGTCATTGTGCCTGGCAGTCCATAATATGAGATGGCAGAGAGTTCTAGAGATAAGCAGTGACAACTGTGAGGCATGAAGAAAAGCGAGAGATTTAGCATAAGAATGGAATGATTATTCAATTGGATATTTAAATTGTGATGAAAAAATAAGGCATGAATATGATTGAACAATAGTGCAGAGTTGAGGTGCACAAAATTTGGCACAGAAGAAAGAGGGATTGCAACTTCCTTCTAGCATCCAATCAGAGCCAGGATAACAATTCAGCAGCTGGAGAGATATCTGATTTACAAAAGTTGCATACACGTGAACACATACATTGTGAATATGGTATAGTCTTTGTCTGAGATTTTTTGCAATAATAGTTAAGAAATTCTCACAGTAATTGAAATGATTTAATTATGTTGATAAAAGTGTACATTTTTTATTTATTTATTTTATATGTTGCCAGCTATTACTTGCTTCTCTAATTAGTAGGATGTCTATGTTCCTTATGTATGCAGCTTGTTTAATCTCTATAATTTTTGAGCTTTAAAGTTCCCATGCATTTCATTGAAGGATGTTCATTTTGTTCCTGTTGGGTATTTATTTTGTTTCACCTAGGGTACACATACAGCTTGAGAATGCTGCAGACATGAGTAACTTCATCTGCCAGAACAGCTACATTAGCAGAAATATACCCATCAGACAAATGTCTGAAAATCTACACAGATTGCTCACTAATGTCTAATAGGAAAGCAAGCACCAGCGTGTATTCAATGCTGTTTTCTCACTATATTGCAGTCATTGAAAACAAGACAAACTTTGGAGAAGTAAAGCCATCCACACTGCACTACAATAAATGATTAACACACTCGAGCATTTAACAAGGCAGTAATCCTCTGATTCTATATCAGCACTAGAGGCTATAGCAATAGTAAATGTTCCCTTCCTCAACAATTAAAGAAATAAAACATTCAAAACACTCACCAAATTAAATAAAACTATCCACTTTAAATATGTACCTCAGTCAATCTAGATTCCTTAGCAAAAAAAAAGAACAAACATCCAACCAACCAAAGCATTGATGAACTTACATTCAATAAGAAATTTTATCAAAAAGGAACTAAAGAACCATTATTCAAAGGCAAATAAAGCACAAGAATCCTGGAACAACAATAAAAATAAACCAAGAAAAGAATCAATTTTTCCACTAAATACCGGCCAAGACTGTCTTGCAGCCTAATTGCACAAGATAAAAATCTACCAAAGTAAAAGCTGTGTAATATGCAATCATGAACAAGTGTCATTTACTGGAATGTGAAAAACGAATAACAAGAATAATAAAAACTAGTTGAACTGTATTGGGATGCCAGAAGAAAAAGGAAGTGAATCTTTAGCTCAACCATTAGAAACAAATCAAGTGTATTTTTTTTCGTGAGGAAATTCTTTAAGCAATTTCAAGGAATGTAGTCTTGAGAGTATCTTTTTAAAATTTTCTTTTATTTGAATATGAATTACTACTTTGAAATTTTTATGAATGGTTTTATTAATTTTATAAATTGAAAAAAAAGGATGAAAAAATTGGCACTATTGTTTCATTAAGTTTCACAGAATTAATACTGTTGATAAATTATATCAGTATATTTAATATTCAGTGATGTATCATTATGTTTACCTATGATTTTTCTAAATTTATGATGTAAATTTATTTAGCATGGTTGATACTGGGTTGAGATCTTCATTTAGTTTAGCAATGACTGAGGCATCACTGATGATATATAAGATGAAATGACAAATTGGGAAAGCATTTTTTAAAGGAAAGAAATGTTCTGAGCTTAAATTTAGAGTACTTCCTGGCATTTACCATTTATGAGGACTGAAAAAACCTGTCAGGAAGAAGGTGTTTTAATGGAAATCAAACCTCTGGCCTCCCACTCACAAGTCCTGTCTTAAAGACCTTGACCAATGGCAGTAGCAATAGTGTTGATAAGTAAGTCTCGTATCAGGTGTAGGTTGTCAGTATGTATATGGTATCTGCAATGCCTAAATGTGGTTATTGACATACAGTTGGCAATGAAATAAACCATCATATACCCTGTAGAAATGAGACTCTTATACTTTTATAAAAGAAAACAATACTTTTAATTGATATCAACCTATACAATTTTAAATATTTAATTAAAGGTTTTGCTAAGCTAATAAGCAAAAATATCTTTGAAATTTTATTGTATTTTTAAAATTTATGATATGTAGTTTTATTTAATGAAAATATATGGTTAAAATTATAACAATGTGCATAAATTTCAGCTTTTGTATTTATTTATTATATAAAATTTTTTTAAAAACTCTTTTGAAGCATAATTTTGGTTTGAAAATCGTCAAATCTTTTGGTCTAAGTGCTCTATTCTACAAAGGGTTTTCATGATGCATAGATTAATTAATAAAGATATAAATCATACAAACTGTAGAAATTCTCCCATCGACAAGGAACTGAAAATGAGCATCTGGTTTGAATAGAATTCATTTGTTAAATGTTTAATTTCATCAGCAAATAAAAAAAAAAAATGCTTTGATATTTAAGGTCAGCAATTTCAGAATCTACTCATATGGGGTAGGTACATATTGATATTTTGTTGTAGAATCAGTTGATGTTTCACAAATTAGAGGTCTAATAACATTACTATCAGTTCTTGACATACCCAATCACAGTGCAAATGCTAAACAAGTAATCTTGTGTAAAGAATAAAAGATCAATAATGTCAAACTTTGAGCAATTAAAATTGCAGTTGTAATATGTTACAAATAGTTTAGTAAGAATAAAATATTTCTTTATCTGCTCTAATGAAAGTCAAAATTAATGCCAGGGAGGTAAAGTAAACACATAAGGGACTTACTCAATTTTAAGAATAAATTTTATGAATGCAGAAACACTGAAAAAAAATAGGTCAGGTAATGTCTTATATTGCAAAAAGAGGCATATTAGAAGATATCATTTTATATCTTTAAAGTATATTGTCAATCACAATGGGTACAATAAAACTCCATTGTTATATAAATATTTATATCCATACTGAAATATAACATGCTTTCATCTTTATTATTAAGAAGTAAAATGGTCCTCTGTTTGAACACATTCTTTTGTCTTATGTACAATAATGTTGTAGAATTTGTTAAACATTGCCTTAC
Source organism: Metallyticus violacea (assembly GCA_030762175.1). Taxonomy (NCBI): domain Eukaryota; kingdom Metazoa; phylum Arthropoda; class Insecta; order Mantodea; family Metallyticidae; genus Metallyticus; species Metallyticus violacea. The sequence continues at coordinate 104,288,428 of CM060830.1, read as the reverse complement.
ATTGAATCTGTTGTCTTAACACTCTTCATGCTTCAATAACCTTAAATATATACGGAACCGGTTTCAAAGATATGTTATCTCCCTCTTCGGCCGTGGACGACTGGTGTGAACGGTTGTTGCATAGTATCAGAAGCAATGTTCCGCTCTGGTGAAACTTTTATGAACTTAAAATTTATATTTTCTTCTTTTGGAATGTCAAAATTCATCAAATGATCCTTATGTTTGTAGATGTAAATCTTTTCCCAAATATCCAATTCTACTGGTCCCTGTACAGCTCTCAATAATTCAACCTTTTTCTTTATATCATGATTTTCGGTCCAAAAGTGATATGCCACCGCTGATTTTTCTATTTGTTTGTATTTTAAATTCCTCATATGTTCTTTAAGACGTATCCCCACATTCCTCTTGGTTTTTCCTATGTTTTTCCTATCTTATCACATTCAGCACATAAAATCTTGTAAATTCCTGTTTTTTCTCCTTTGGAGCATTATCTGTAGTATTGTCTTTCAAAGCGTTGTTTAGACTAAATTTATTAGTGGGAGCCAATTTTATATCAACATCTTTAAATATTTTTTGAAATTTATACATCACTGTTGGGTTATATGTGAATTTTTTAAAGGACAAACATTTGTATTAATCAGTCATATTTTACATTTGATAAACATTTTTATAAACAAGAAACAGGCTTGACCATGGGCAGTCCTCTATCTCCTTTTCTGGCAAATCTTTACATGAGTAATTTTGAAACACACATTACTTCAGCCTTTCCACACTTCTTTAAGTGTTGGTACAGATATGTTGATGATGTTTTTGCCATAGTTAATGAAAAGTTAATTGAAGACGCACTAAAGATTTTGAATATTCAAAATAAAGATATAAAATCCACACATGAAATAGAAACAGACAATATGCTGCCTTTTTTGGATATAAAAATTATAAAAAATAAAGAAAACCTTAAATTTGGCATATATAGAAAGGACACACATGCAGATAATTATATCAAAGAAATTTTTTTTAATCCTATGGCTCACAAACATGCAATTTTTAATAGTCTGATATGCAGAATGATCAATTTGCCAATCAGTAAAGAAGAATATAACATAGAATATAAGAAAATTAAAGAAATAGCAATTTTAAATGGTTTTAATGAAGACTTAATACGTAATAAGATTAAAAATTCCAGAAGAAGAAAAGAATTGAAAATTGCACTACATTATCAACAGTTAAAGAAAAAATGTCCTTTAAAAATTCACATATAACCCAACAGTGATGTATAAATTTCAAAAAATATTTAAAGATGTTGATATAAAATTGGCTCCCACTAATAAATTTAGTCTAAACAACGCTTTGAAAGACAATACTACAGATAATGCTCCAAAGGAGAAAAAACAGGAATTTACAAGATTTTATGTGCTGAATGTGATAAGATAGGAAAAACATAGGAAAAACCAAGAGGAATGTGGGGATACGTCTTAAACAACATATGAGGAATTTAAAATACAAACAAATAGAAAAATCAGCGGTGGCATATCACTTTTGGACCGAAAATCATGATATAAAGAAAAAGGTTGAATTATTGAGAGCTGTACAGGGACCAGTAGAATTGGATATTTGGGAAAAGATTTACATCTACAAACATAAGGATCATTTGATGAATTTTGACATTCCGAAAAAAGAAAATATAAATTTTAAGTTCATAAAAGTTTCACCAGAGCGGAACATTGCTTCTGATACTATGCAACAACCGTTCACACCAGTCGTCCACGGCCGAAGAGGGAGATAACATATCTTTGAAACCGGTTCCGTATATATTTAAGGTTATTGAAGCATGAAGAGTGTTAAGACAACAGATTCAATTCACATGAGCTTCACTGTGTTAGTTCCATATGAAAACTTTTTTAAAGATTTACAATTTTTAAAAAATTTTGATTGCCTTACATACCTGTACTAAGAAACCAGACTGCTAAACAGGGTAGACGATTTAAAGTGTTACAAGCCAATATAAAGGATCAATGAAACCAATTGCTTACTTTTTCTAAATTTGTTCCAGGAAGGGACCTTCATAATAGTGCCATGGGCAAAGCCTTAAGTCCTTTTTGGGCCCCCGAAGAGTAACTTCAAAATTTATAAATTTTAGATAGTTATTTAGATCATCCTGAACAATTTAAGCAACTTTTGTTTAAAATTTTTTTTCTAAAATTAATTCTTGAGAAATTAAAGACCATTAAAAAAGATACTTTTTAGATAAAAGATAAATGTGAATAAATAAACCATTAGTTTAACATCATTTTATTAAATGCTCAAAATAAGTTCCGTAACATCTAAAATTTAGCAACCCTTGTTCAAAAATTATCTCTTAACTTTTTCCTAACATGCATGAATGCTTTTTTTTAGTGCCACAAACTTCCCCTATTTGATGCTTCATGTTGTCTTTTGTTGAAAGTGATGTAGCCCCATAAAAAGTAATTTAAGGGTATAAGGTCAGGTGAGTGATATTTTTTCTTTCTTTCTTTTTTCCCCTTTATTTATGGATGCTCTTTAACATCTCAGATCATCAGCATTCCATTCAATTCGTGGCGTGAAATGACTGGAAAATTTTGCTCAGAGGCCTCTTCTTTCAGGCTTGAGGTTTTTTATCATGCTGTAAATGTACAATATGGGACCCACAGCTTTACTTCCCTTCCAAAGGAAGCCATACTTAGGATTTTTATGCCTGAAAAAATCCATCGGTCCTGAATCTTCGGTTTAGGAGGCAAGTATGGTAACTGCTACACCACCAGGACCAACTGTCAGGTGAGTGAGTTACCATGCAACAGACCCATATATGCAATTTATTTATCATGAAATTTGCCATTTAATAATTCAGGTATGCATCTGCAAAGTGTGGCAGTGCTCCATCTTGCTGGTATCACATTTTTTTTCCTCCATACTCTTAGAGGAACATTTCGTAAAATTGTAAATAATTCATCCTGATAGCTACCAAAATTTTAGTGTTATCCTTTCCATTGGTTTCTTTTCTGATTCACAAACTGTTGCACATTATAACTTCTCAAAATTTAAATTTATAAAAAAATGTTAAAAACAAAGGAATATCAATTTGTTGAAGATTGTCTAAAATAAAAAATAGTACCCTCATTACATTTAAAATTCTGAATCCCCTCCCTCAGATCCACATAAGGGGATAACTTTAGTTTTGAACTTTGCACTATTAAAAGGTCCTTTCATTGCATTAATTTAGAAAAAGTTAACATTTGGTTTTGTAGCCCATTTAAGAGAAATTGGCTAATAACACTTTATATGTTAACTCTTTATAAGAACTGATTCTTAATAAGTGTCATTTGTTTCATTATTAGTTTCTGTTGACATATCAAATGGTTATAAGTTGCTTTTAGCTCTAGGCATGAAGTCTGTGCCCTGGAATAGTCCTTTTTGGACAAAGAAATGATGCTGCAAATGATATGTGGTTAGAACAGGAAAGAGAAACTGCATAGGTATGGAACTAGAATATATTATTTATTCTGGATGGTTAATTAACTGTCCATATACCAAGTGGGGTACAAGTGTATCCCAGTCATAATAAACTCCACCTATATACTTCATCCTTAGTTACATTGTCAAATAGACTTTGCTGAATATTGTGATGTAGAATAAAATAAAAAAATGCATTATCTCATTAATCTTCTTAATATTGTATTGGGTACAGTGGTGCCCACTTGGTAAAGTATGTTAACTTTTTTTCTCTTTCTTTGCACAGCTGTATGCAATTTATTTTATTAGTAAGTTTGTTTTCTTCTGTCAACAATGAAATGTGAAAAGAAACAATGTGTCAACACTGAAAAATGTGTTTTTTCTATAACAACAATGAAAAGTTTTTATTTCTTTAGATTTGCATTGGTTTTGTAGCAGTATCTAGTGAACTACTGGGAAGTAAAGAAGTAATCATAATAATTTATTCCTCTTATGTGTAAACATGTCCAAAAAAGTGTAACCTTGAGGAAGCGAATGATTTGGAAGAAGTGATGAACGTGTTGTATAAGGATGATAATGGTGATCATTTTGATAACTGCCCTGTTTCTAATGGATCTGAAACTGAAGAAATTCAGAAGTTTGACGATGTTCTGGAGTTGGATGGTGATAGAAACAATGAAAGTGTAAACTTGACATCAAATAATAATACTTGTAGACCCATCTACCTATCTAAAAGTTGGATGATGTGGGAATGATTTGCTTGAGAAATTATAAATGGCAAAGACGGGATATATTGAAAATTAAAAGTGGACTTACTACTTAATTTAAAAATGTGAATACAGTTGCTGAGCCATTCATACTATTCCTTGATTCATATATAATGCAAAGTATTGTCAATTACGCATGTCAAAGAGCCAGTCATATTTATCAGACTCTAAATTTATCTGATGCTGGTAAAAGAAGTGTATGGATCCCACCAACATTACAGAAATGTATGCATAGGTATATTGATTATAGATGCTCTAAAGGCAAAGCAAGAACCGTTGTCCATGTTGAGTACAGATCCAATGTTTGAAAGGAAAATTTTTCCAGTATAGTTTTTAAGAAATCGTTTTGCTGAAATACTCAAGTTAATCAGATTTGTTGATTTATATACTCATGATGAATGAAAGAAAAATGACAAATTATGTCATTTCAGAATGCTTTCAGAGATATAGTGAAAGCATTTTCTTCACAGTGTGACAGTCATTATTACCCAAATTCTCATCTGGCCGTTATTGATTGTTGGTTATCCCAGGAGATGTTCATTGCATATCTCTATGAAACAAAAACCAGCAAGGTGTGATGTGAAAATATGGATGTTTTGTGATATTGCTACAACCTATGCTGTCAAAATGCAGGTTAACACAGGAAAAGAAAGGACAATAGCAGAAAATAATCAAGGTTGCAGATTGGTGTTAGATCTTACAAACTCATTGAAATCAGGTCATGGAATCACTACCGACAATTTTTTCACCAGTATTCCCCTGACTCAAGAGCCTCTGAAACGTGGACTGACTCTAACAAGAATTCTAAGCATGAAAAAACTGAAATTCCAACAGAACTTAAAATTAAGCCTTAAGGAAACAGCTTTCGTCAAGTTTGCTTTCTCACTTTGGTCTCATATGTGCCCCTAAAAAGTAAGTCTGTTATTCCTCTAAGTTCTGATCATTATGATATTGTGCAATTGAAGAAATTGCATACAAGACAGTTATAATACTATATTATAATCACACTAAAGGAGCGATAGGCAAAATGGACAAAATGGTGAGTGAATATTCCTGTGAGAGAACAACCAAATGGTGGCCATTCTTGTTATTCATGAACATTATAGACATTACAGGAGTTAATGCATTCATAATGTGGAAATACAATTTTGATTAAAGTTTTTTAATCACCTGACATGATGGAAATTTTTGCTGGAATTGGGACAAGAGCTCTATGACAAGGTCAGACTGATGAAATCCAATGGTTTATCATTGTTACTGCAATGAAGCACTTTCTGGGAGCTGAATATGTGAAAGAATCTGAGGAAAGGGTACAAGCAGGTTGTAGCATTGGAAGGTACAAACCTGTGTTAGAAATAAGAAATAATAACATGAAGAAATGTTATGAGTGTTTGTGTTTAGTTTATAAGGAACATTCTGAAAATAGAACTGTAACAGTATGCAAGTCCTGTTCACTTGGTCTTAAATAACTTTATGCAAAAAAGTGCTTTAAGTTGTTCTATTTTTTCCTAATTAAGTACATGATGTTTGAATTTATTCTTTGATAAATAAGAGTACATATTTCAGTCTGGTTCAGTTATACCCTGTTGGTAATCTGCATGTACTTTAAAACTTGGTATTCAGAAGGTTAAGTTCTTAATTTGTTAATGATAATAGGACTAGAGAAAAGGAATCTCTAGAAGGGTTTATTTATTTATTATGGCAGAGCTAAGGCCATTAGGCCTTCTCTTCCACTCTACCAATCTAATAATAATTACATGAAGTTATAGCAACAATATTACAATCATTATGTTGACAGTAAGAAGGACAATACTCATGCAGTCGGTCCTGGTGGTGTAGTGGTAACCATACTTGCCTTCTAAACCCAAGATCGCGGGTTCAATCATCATCATCAGAGTGATGATGACTAACGTGATGTTCAATGCAGTGGTAATAATATTACATGCCAGGTTTAGAGCATGTGTTAAGTTTTGGCATAAGAAAGAAAATAAAAACAGGTCAAGTCAAGAATTTTAATGCAAGGATTAAAAAGCTTATCATTGGATTATGTATTTCTCTTGTTTATTGCCATTGTAGTAGTTTATAAGGGTGCATTTTCTGATATGTAAACAAAATAGTCAATATGACATGAATAATCTCTTTAAAATTGCATATTTAGATTTTTTATTATTCTAATACTGAAATAATTTCATTATTTTGCATTGAAATTACTTTCATTTTGCATCGAAAGTTACCTGACAGCAAATTGGGCCTTTAAGTTATTGTAATGAATTTTTATATCCATGGCAGGAATGCTAAATATATAGTGTACATTTAATTCCTTTATCTCCTCAGTTATGTGCTTAATGTAAGCATATCTTCATTTATATGGATTAACAGATACATTTCTTTCTTTATTTATTTGACCTGAAATTCACCCAATGTCCCAAGTTTAACATCAAATTAAGGGGGATATTTGGAAGTTTTGATTTCCTGTCACAAGATGCACAGAAGTTTATGCTTTATTGTTGGCTTTTATGTTTGGCAACTGTTTTCTCTTTTGTCGTAGTCATTGTGAAAAATTCAGTACACATTAAATCAAAGGCACTCTTCCTTGTGAAACAATACTGGATTACGAATTCAATTACAGCTACTCAAAGGGCATACCAGAGAGAATTTGGTGTTTGCAATCCCAACCCCCAAAAAAATGCAATAAACCTGGTAAACAAATTGGAAACAACTGAATCTCTAGTAAATGAAAAAGGCAAACTTTTTTTTTTATTATTATTATCAGACTGTGGACTCTGCAAAGTACCGCCAGACTTTCATGGAGTTTGTTGATTAACTGGACAATGTAGAGCTGGGTGATGGATATTTTAAACAAGATGGCGCTACATGCCATCCATCAAACCAATCCATGAGCTAGTCGAAGGATAATCTCCAAGAACCTGTGGCCACTGAGATCTCCTAATTTAAGAACACTGGACTTCTTCCTAAAAGACAAGAGTTCACCATATGCCCCCAGATATTGGATGATCTGAAGCAGGAGATTATTGATACTGATAACACAGTCCACCAACAAGGGGCCAGTAACATGGAATGACATGTTGAGTTATGCCTTTTGCAGAAGAGAGAACATTTTCATGATATATTTTGAAATAAATAAGTAAAGAAGAATGTTAGTTCTATATAAATCACTCTGTATAATCTTGTTTGTTTGCACCTATGAGGACTTTAAGCTTCTTGTAATCTGTTTTTCTGTCTGATTTTCCAAATATTTTATAATTCTCTTGCTCAGAATCCAGTTTTGGGTTGTAGATTCTCAGTCTTGATTCTTCTAAGAATTTTTGTATTTTTAACCGTGGGTTTTTGATTGCATTGTTTTAAGGTTTGCGCCAAACATTAAGGTACTTCTTTGTCCAAAGTCTTTGATCTCCATTTTCATATGGGTCGGTCCTGGTGGTGTAGTGGTAACCATACATGCCTTCTAAACCCAAGATTGCGGGTTCAAACCCAGCCAGGATCGATGGATTTTTCAGGCGTAAAAATCCTAAGTATGGCTTCCTTCGGAGGGGAAGTAATGCTGTGAGTCCTGTGTCATACATTTACAGCACGAAAAAGAACCTCAAGTCTGAAAGAAGAAGCCTCTGAGCAAAATTTGTTGGCCATTTCATGCCCTGATGACCTGTGATGTTAAAGAGCGTCCGTAAATAAATCAAATCAAAAATGTTCATATGTGCTGCACAGTATTTTCCATAATTTTGCATTAGAATAACATGCTATATATAAATATGGTACCTCATTTTATTTTCCTAAAGTAATTAAAACACAAGCCTGTGATATACCATGTAATTCTGTTTCTTCATACATGTTTATAAATGTTAAAAATGCTCTACTGTTCAGGTTCCAACACCAGGAATACATTTTTTCAACTTAATGTTTCTTTGTGAATCTCCAGTGTCTTCTAACATTATGAATGTCAACCTCATTTTTCCTAATACATTATGGACAGATTTCATGAAGTGCCAAGCTTCTTGGCTATTTCTATGCTTTTAATGCTGTGACCAGCACCATGGAGCCGAAATTTTTGTCTCAGTTAATTGAATTAATACCTTACCCTAAAATTTAATATATTTTTATTATTAGAAAGAATAAAAAACAATATAAATGCATGTGTTTTGTTTTTCTTTTCTCTCCTCTCCAATGCTTATTCTTAAATTTTCTGCTTAAATCTCTCACATAAATCTGCTGTATCAACCTAACCTGAAATTGTCAATTGCCATGGCCTAGATGGTAACATGTCTGCTTGTCAACTGGTAGGTCCGGGTTCAATCCCCAGTTAGGACATGTTGCCTGGGTATGGTTTATTATAGAGTTTTCCTTTAGTGAATCATTACTAAAGATTCTGGATTCATTTGCATCATCACATCATCTATTTCTATTCTTCATCTTGAAAATCCTTTGCAGGTGACGGGATGTTAAAATGCTTATAAAGAAATCTAACCTAAAGATGTGGTTAAAGATATACTCCATCAGACACTGTTGACATTATTTACCGAAGTACCTTATACAAAAATAATGTTCATAATTTAAGAACAATTTTAAGATCTACTTCAATAAAAACTGTTGATGGTTCTATAAATGCAACTATTTTTCACAGAGGAAGTACAAAAAAAAAAGTTTTTATTCAGTTGGTATTGATAAAGAAAAATATACTCATAGTGAACTATTTCTAATGTAAAATGTGAATAACTAGTTGTTTTAGGGGAGCATTTCAATTCTAGAAATAAACTTATTGAAGGAATTAATATGCCTCTTGTACACAAATAAGTATTGTATCATCTAAGCCTAAGATATTTAAACAGAAGAAGACGCAGCACTTACTTTTAACAAGCAGTGTAATATTTTTGGGATGATATTTATCTAGAGTTGCACTTTTGCACATAGAATACTTTTGGGGAGTGATTTAATAGATAGAATTGAATTCAAAATCTAATGTTCAGGGGGTTAGGATAAAAAGATACTGCTGTTTTTATGAAAAGCAAGTACATTACAGTGCAAAAATCTTGATCATATACAAAATATTTCAAAATGCACGAATTTTTATGACAGTATTTTACTATAGTTTATACATCTACATATTCATGCATCCATTACTGTTAATATGTATAAATTATTATATTAGAGAAAAAACTGTTTGTCTATATTATTTTTCAATTTTTTATTTTTTAAATAACAGTGACAAGTTTTACCAGCATTCCTTTATGTTACTGTTCAAAGAAATTGTTTACTTTTGAATGACATTGTAGTACTTTATTTGCATGTATGACTGGCTGCTATTTTTATATAATCTGACTGGTATTGCTTATTTTTGCTTGAGCTTTTGCATGCATCATTTGCACAGAATCTTAAATTGTTGTTATATTGTTTGCTTGTTTTTAACTGTTGATTCATAATAATATTTGCAGGCATATCCTAGTCTTCTGTGATTTTTAGAAATTTGAGATTTTTATAATTTGTAAATAGCAATGGTATAAACTTTGTAGTTTCCTTTAAAACAGTTCAAACTGGTCTACTGCAAGAAAAAAATGCATTCTTAGAGCTTTCCAGATTAGATTTATAAATAAGGTGTGATGAGATTACTAAATGCATTATCTATGCCAATATCACATATATGATCATAAAAACTTGCTATCTGCATTTAATGGTAAGGCATTATGTTGGGGGACATTTTTTGTAGTAGCCAGTTTATGCTAGAGAATACAAGCTTATCCAAAAGTGATTTTTGCAGGTGTGATATTAATATATCTTAATGCACAAATTTTTAATAGTACATATTAAATTTTTGCTGTTTATATCCATAACAGATTTCATAAAGATGATCTTTGTGAAGGACTATTGGAATGGAATTCTTTACACTGCCAATATTAGAGTTTTGCATTAAGGCTGCAGAATAAAATACTGCAGACTAAATTTCATTGCTCTTTATGTTTTATTACTAAATATAGTGAATTCATAGACACTCTTTACTAGTGCAATCACATGAACTGTGAGTCAATTACTCATATTGTAGTAGCTGCAAAACTATGTGTTTGTTTTACATACACAAGTTTCAGGCTCCACTTTCACCTCGTACAGATGTATATAATATAATTATGGTGACTTATCCTGTGGAAAAGCATTTTGATTTATGACATTTATACAGAGTTGAATTTGGAAAGAGAAATCCAAGAAAATTCCAAAGAAGATATCTCTGAATATAGTTATTATATAGGTTTATTCTAAAGTAAGGTCAATTTCAAATGACCATAGCTTTGGCAAAGTTTATTCTGCCAAAATAAAAACACCAATTTAGGTACATAAAGAAATGGGAATTTATTATAACAAGAATAAACAAGAATATTATAAAGGAATATACAAGAAAAAGTTAAATATGACCACATATAATGTTCAGGAAGAAATATTTGTCCTTCAATGTAATAAACCTCATCAAAGTACATTTCTAGGAATGTTTTCCATCCAATATTGATTCATTCAGTTCCTCACAGCCAATAGTCATACCGATTCATATCTGGTGACCTAGGAGGCCAACTGTTGGGAAAATTCTTGCTAATTATTACATGATGACCAAATGTGTATGTGAAAATATTGCTGCCCATTTACCATTGTTATTTTAGTTTATCCATTTTCTATTTCTTCATACAAATAAGGTCCTATTATAAAATGTGACATAAAACTTACCACAACTTTGGCATCATATAATCCTTGCTAAACAATTGTGTTTGGATTATTTACAACCCATATCCTGCACTTCTGATTGTAATACCATTTAATTCAAAATATGCTTCATGTGTTTACAAGATTTTATCTAGCCATTTAATGTTATTTTGAATTTCTGCTAACATTTGCAAATCAAAAGTGATGCAATCTTATCTTGTTCTTAGTTTCAAAACACATTTTCATTTTATCAGAATAGAGCCAAACTGTCTTCCCAGAATAAACCACACTGTTCAATACCACATTTCCAAATGCTTTGCAACTTAATTAGCTCTACTACATTCCTTGCTGGAAATCTCCAAGAAGTTAAACCATAAAGAGTGTTATAAATATTTTGACCCAGAAGAGATTGTTTAAGCCTATATGAACTTGTAAAGACAAAACCATTCTAAAAATTATTGTTAGAAAATTATTAATATTCTAAAAAATAATTATTTATACAAGCAAGACACAGCTATCATAGCAAAGTAAATTAAACAAATGCCTTTGGGGGGAAAAAAATAATAATAAAATCCCTCTAAAGCATAATGGTGCCTCTATGGGACCAACTGTTAATATCTACAGAAGATACAGCCATTTCAAACTGGAAGCTTAATTTAGAATGACCATATACATATATTTGTAAACAGATAGGGTCAACAGGGAAACTGTTAGATAAAGGTTGAGCATTAGTACTTAGGATAGACATTAAACTATATCAAAGAGCAGCACTAGATTGATCACAAAAATCTCTTAAATAAAGTATATCAGGCAGAAGGGCATAATTTTCAACAGATATAAGGTAAATTAAGTCCCTTATATGGTTTAATTGATATATAAGTGACAGTTTTCCTTCCAGTCACAATTGCTGCAAGCACTTTATGGTAAAGATAGTTGACAAACTCCACTTATTCATTTTGTTATGTCAATACCTTTTAGAGACATCATTAATAAGGAATGGACTTAATTGTATCCTTGAATCATCTTGTATATTCTGACATAATGGCAGTAAATTTTAGAAATAAGGTAAATCATGGCAGTTGAATCTTAATAGATATTACAGAGCTGTGCTTATGTTTCCTTATTCATCAATAACATTGGCTATCTCTTATAGTATTTATTTCTTATGCATCACATTCAGATTTTTTTAAACAAAATAACACAAATAAAAAAGTACATTAGTTTTAAATATAACATATCTTGTACAAAATAAGGATATGCATTTCATACCACATAACATTTAAGATAAGCATTTGTTTGACTTGGTAAATGTGAGAGTCTAGTACTTTAAGTGATAAATGAATGTCTAGGAAATGGAAGGTAAAAGCTTTGTAATTTTCTGACACTTTCTATTTTGCCTGCTATATAATTGCAGCCTGTATTTCTTTTTCTTTGCTAAAAACTAAAAATGGAGGAGAGAAAGATAACCTATAGTCCAAAACTAGAGAAAAGACTTCAGAATGTATGCCAAAATGTTTTTCTTATATGTGGTGATGTGTTGTGCTGTAAAAATAGTCCAACTCACCTGTGAGAGTTAATTTTACAAAATACTATCTCTTTCCTAGTCACATTTTCTTAATGGCCTTGTTCGCTATAGAAACAAAAGTGAAGAAATATATGTGCATAGGCATTAAAAAAAAGATGACAGAGCATATTAAATGTGATTGAAACATTGAATAAAGTGTTAGAGGTGGTTATATATTTTTATGTTTAATTCAGAACATGCATTAGGTAAATGCAATGACTGGTTCATGAATCTGAGTGTTGTTGACATATATTGGAATACTGTTGTGCAATTTATATGACCAGAGGATCATAGCATTCAAACAATGGAAGGAATAAAATTTTTTGGAGGTCAGTAGCAGGCCATATCTGATCACCTGCTTCATGCAAGCAAATTGGTGTCTTGCATAGAGAGGTCAATAAAGGAAAGTGCTGAAAAATTTGCCACATAGTCTCTACAATGTCAATTTTGTAGACATTGAATAATGTCCTCCTTACCTTGCAACGTATTATTATTGAATACATGGTGGTTAAAGGAAAAAACTGCTACAACAATCTCATGTGGAGAAGTAGAATTTACAACAGGAGTGCTTGCCTTTATTTCCCCATTGCAATATCTGACATTGTCATCTCTGCCCATGCTGCTATATGCCATGTTGCATGACTAGTCAGTTTAGAATACTGCTAATATCATCTACTCAGTATTTTTTATCAGTAAGCTCTGTTAATAAGTATCTGTATTTATTCATTGTAAATATTTCTCTAAAGAAATGTGGCCATTATTAAAGTTTTTTTTAAACTCTGTTAAAATTATTTGATGTTACAAATTGCACAAGTGTATGTTATTTGTATGCTTCTAATTTGTCTCCTTTGTTAGTCATTTTTATTGATTCATGTTTAGATTCCAAGTTTGTATTAATGCACACTGATATAACTTTGTGCACAAGTCTATAAGGAGAATATATCTGGAAAGTGTTTATAGACTGAGTTGGCTCAACAATAGCAGCTCATCTGAATACCTACTGAAGCCATCATTTGCTTTTAATCTCGGCATTGAATTTACTAATCTCTGGTAGACAGTGATACTTTTATCTGTGCTTTCCAAAGATCATATCTAATGGCCTTCCATTGGCCAACTGAGAACACCCAAATATGTTCTTTGGGATTTAGATTGAGTAAGATTAATAGTAACAGCGAATGTGTTATCATTTGATATATTCCTCATACTTTTTGGGCCTGATAACAGTTAAAATATGGCAAAATCATCTGGATATAATGACTGAATATTCTTAGGCAGCTTCAGCATACAGATCTGCACTGAGATGCTGATAACTGTTTAAATATACCATAAGAAAAGCCACTTCAGCTTACTGAACTACAACTATGCAACAGGGATCATAACTTATTGTTGGGAGTGTTTGAGTAGTCCATGGTTTTTCAAGTTAGGTGATACATTTTAACATATTAGGTGTTTGCTTTCAAGTTTTATTCTTTCACTCAAAAATGAATGTATTACCAACATACAATGGCTAATAGGCTTACTACTAACATGATGCCTAAAACTTAATTTACCTAACATAGATTATTCTAATTGGCAAGTACAATAACAACTAAAAGGGTTATAATTATATGAATTGGTATGTTAAGATTTAAGTGTATAAATTGGAACATCAACTTTAAACCTATGCTAAAAGCTGTATTATTAGGCACTAGTCAGAAAATGGGGGAGGAGTAAATAGGCTCAAACTTACAAACAAAGGACCACCTCTTACTCGAAAGCTAATGTCATATACCATTACATCAGAGTGATACTTTCAAAAATTTCCCTTCATTATCATGTACTATGTTTTTGAGGGGCATCTTCATTAGCCAATGGCATACTGGCACTTTATAAACTTTTAGCCATAGCTTTAAATTTGAACAGACAGGCCATACATTGCCAATCTTAAATTACTTATATACAACATCTCTACACACTGAAATTATTTTGGAGCTCTGTGTGTGTATGTGTGTAGGCGTGCGGCTAATATTGACAAAGTCCACGTGGATATTGGTATTTTTACACTAAAACTGTTTTTCTTAGTTAATGGAACAAGGAAAAATGTTATTTTACTAGGCAAGATACTGTTTTTCTCACCACAGGTATCTATAGAAATGTGATCTTTAGATATTTTACTGTTGAGCCAGATACAATAGATTTTGTCATTAAGCCATCCTTCGTTGAAAGTGATAAAAAGATAGCCCTCTTAATGTTCCTGATGCTGAAAGCTACATAGACAGTAGACAGAGTTGTTGCTAATGGCTTCCAATGCATTGAATATTTCTGTATTTTTTGTGCTTGCAAAGTGTTATTTATACTAGAGAAACAGGTTCCTAAATATATTGTGGAAAAAATAACTAAATTGCTGTATTTGTAGTGCTAGAACAACTGAAGTATATTGAGCATGAAAAATTTTAGATTTTATATACTGAAAGTTGTCAAAATTGGATTCTCTTATACAGTTTAGCTAGAGATTGGCTTTTTTTTATTATTATTATTTTTATGTCAACTGCAGCTGTATCTATTGTTTCATAAAAAATATTTACTTGAAGTAATAAAGCATATTTGCTATATCTGACAGTTCAGTTTAGCTAATTAATATTCTGTAAACAGAGTTAATTTTTACTACTTGTGGCTATCCTGTTTCTTGCTTTGAATTAACTTGTTGGTGTTTCTTCCTGAAGGAAATATGTTGTACTTGGAAACTCCTAACATGCAACAATTGTAAAGCAATCATTTACAATATTTATTCTCTCTGAAAAGAAATGCACCTGCTGTTCTATTACCCTTAATACCTACCTGTGTAGCTTTATGTAATTTAAGTATTTGATTTTATCTAGAAGACAAAATAAAATCTTTGAGAACATAAATTTTCACAACAGATATCAGTATTCTAGTTTGGTAGCTTTTTTATGTAAGTTAATAACAGATTTTGTAACTGCACTGCAGGTAGCAGTACGCGCAGAGGAAGACAGGCTTCTGCTTCTCAAAATGCTTCATCGTCAATGCAGACATCATCTGAGGTAGAAGCACAGGATGAAAATAGTACTTCCAGTGCCAATGCTTCAGTTACTGAGAAGTTATCTTCTGAGGTTAGTCCAATTTTCAAAAACAAATTTTATATAAATAATTATGCATTTCAGATAAGTTTGATTGTACTTTTTAAAAAAAAGAATGTTCCAGCCATAAGAAAAAAATAATTTTAGATATATATATATATATAGTTTCTTATCCAAGAAAATATAAGGTAAACAAATAGATTTTAATGGTTGGGATTTTCATAATGAAATATAGTATTATATAACAAATTATTTATGGGGAAATCACTCAAATTTCACTAGTTTTGTTCCACTTACTTGGACATGTTTCAAAGGTAAATTCCCTTCATCGTCAACACGATTCCATGGTGGAACAAAACTAGTGAAATTTGAGGATTTCCCCATAAAATAGTAATTTTAATTCTATCGATGTATGCCATTCTATCCCATTAGGAGTGTTATTTTTGTGATATTTTTCATAATTACTGGTTAGAAAGACAGTAATGTATGCGTACTCTTAACTTATTTATTAAAATAAATAATTGCTAAAAAGAGGATGTCAAAACTGTTGACCTTAAACATATTTTATGTTACTTAAGTACTTTGTGGCTTAAAGGTATAATAAAATAATTTATTACTCAAAATTAATGGGGATACAGTGAAACTCGAATAATTAAAATATTTATAATTTTAAATTGTTATTAATTTGAAAATTTTCTCAGTCCCTTGGATTTTGTATACAAGCAAAAAAGAAAGAAAGAAAAAAATCATGTGTAATTCAAATTTCATCTTCTTTAATTTGAAATTATTGTTCAGAAATGTCAGTTAAAAAATCTAACACAAAATTTAAAATGAAAAGCTTCATCTGTGTTTCTGTGAAAGAGTTCAGCACTCCCAAGGTTGTTTGTTTTGTCAGCATGCAGTTCTCAGGGCTGGAATATGGACTTACCCAGCCCATTGCCTTTCCCAACCAGCATCCACTATTACTTAACATATGCACCTTTAGTTATCACTTAAGCTTCCTGCTTTTCAGTTCATTGTAAATCAGTGCCACTAGGTCTTTTAGTAAATTGAATGTTCAGTACAAGACTTTTACGGAAAAAGTCGGTGTCATTCAAGAAGTCAAAAAGGGTTTGAGAAAAAATCAGAAATTGCAAAATCACCAATAGGTTTGTCAATTTATCTGAAGAATAAGGAGAAAATTTACATTGAGTTAAAATGTAAAGGGTCAAGAAAGACTGAGACATCTGAAAATCCTGTTGTCGACAAGTGCATTTTAAAGTGGTTTAAGCAAGCAAGGGACATGCCGAGTTTTGTTGGAAAGTCTTAGAGAGCCAAGAGTTATGAGTGCAAAAATGAAGGCCTATGTAGCTCATATTCCCAATCTACCAAGATTAAAGTCACCTAGGTGCAAATGAGTAAAATACTTCAAAACGAAAAGAGACAAAAATGCAACAGGAAAAACAAAAAAATCATATTAATAGATTTTTTATAAATATTGGGCAAAGTGGAAAGTCCCATTTTCATCAAGATGCTCAGAAGCTGTGCCATAAGGATGTCACAATTAACCAAAGACAAATTGTGCCTGGCAACGATCAGTGTTGTGACTCTCTGGCTTCTTCAAATTACCATTCTACATCTTCTCAAGATGTACCTTCTTCCACAAATTCCTATGCAAGATCCTGTACAAAGAAGACTTTGTCATATGAAAATGCAGGCACGAAAAATTTATCAATTTCTCAGCTGCAGAAACTTGTTTTGCTGCAGCAATTCCAACTGCAGAAAATTCAGATAAACAAAAGAGAGAGAGAGAGCAAGAAAAGCTGTGTAAAAGTTGCACTGAAAAATCAACTCAAACTGGGGAAACCTTGATTATTTTATTTATAGATAGTTAAAATAAATTGTGAAAACCTGGATGTCTTTCAAACTGCCTTGCAAGTATAAAAATGCTCATTTTCCTCAACTTGTTATCAGCATTTTCAAGATCTAATGCCATAAAAATCTCTAGAATCTTGAATTAATCATGTGATAGTGCAACACTGATCAACTATTAACAAGGCAGCAGCCTTGCATTATGTGGCCTACTCTAGAAGGAGCTCTTTGCTGTGTGGCATAGTGAATTATGCAAAAACTGGTGTTCCACAAACTGCAGGTTCAATTCTTGGCATGGCGTTACTTATATTTTTTTATTAAATATGAAATGTTGTGATATGCATACTAAAGAATTATGAATGAAATTTACTTAATGCTTTCAAGTATTATTCTCTTTCTCACAATGAAAGTATTACTAACTTACAATGGCTAATAAGCTTAATATTAGCATGATGCCTAAAACTTAATTTACTTAGCACATACTCAGGACATGATTCTGATTGGTAAGTATAATAACTACAAAGTTTGTAATTATATGAATTGCTATCTTAAGATTTACATGTATAAATTGAAACATCAACTTAAAACATAGGCTAAAAGCTGCATTATTAGGCCAGTCAGAAAACAAACAAAATAGTTGATCCTGGTGGTGTAGTGGTAACCATACTTGCCTTCTAAACCCAAGATCATGGGTTCAAACCCAGCCAGGATCGATGGATTTTTTTCGGGCGTAAAAATCCTAAGTATAGCTTCCTTCAGAAGGGAAGTAAAGCCATGGGTCCTGTGTCGTACATTTACGGCACAAAAAAGAACCTTAAGCCTGAAAGAGAGGCCTCTGAGCAAATTTGTCTGCCGTTTTACGCCCGGAATTGAATGGGATGCTAATGACCTGAGATGTTAAAGAGCGTCCTTAAATAAAATGAATCAAAAAAATAAAATAAAATAATGATATGACTAAGAGTCAAATTCGAAAACAAATGACCATGTCTTACTGGGAAGCTAATGTTATAACC
This sequence comes from Metallyticus violacea, assembly GCA_030762175.1. Lineage (NCBI taxonomy): Eukaryota > Metazoa > Arthropoda > Insecta > Mantodea > Metallyticidae > Metallyticus > Metallyticus violacea. The sequence goes on along the minus strand of CM060830.1, from coordinate 104,269,992 downwards.
ATGGCACCAGAGTGATACGTTCAGAAACCTGTCTTCATTATCATATGTTATTCTTTTGAGGGGCATCTTCATTAGTCAGTGGCATACTGGTACTTTAGAAACTTATAGCCATAGCTTCAAAATTTGAACAGATAGGCAATATGTTTACTATCCCAAATTGCTTATATATGACATCTCTGCACTCTCTGAAATAATTTCGGTGTAGTGCATTAACACCTGTACATATAAAATCTTTTGTTTAGCTGTTTTTTATTTTATTACTATTTTTATAAATATGAAAATGTTATTTTAATTATTTATTATTAAAATTTTACATTCTGATATTCATATAACCTAAATAAAATGGAACATATCGCGCTGTTTATATTCACTGCAAAGTTTTGTTGCATTGTTCTCATATATATCTATGCACCAAATTCCTCTTCAACAAATTCATATCGATCTTCACCTTCTTCCAAGTCTTTGAAATCATGTGTGTCTTTAAGGTGTTTGGCAATATTGTACAGCACAGCTCAGTATTAGTTTTAGTGAGACTCGCACAGAATTACCAAGGTTTGGGAACCTTTGTTTTCAGGAGTCACCAAGCAAAGAAGCAGCACTGTCATACCGAGATAGTATATCTCATATAGCACTCCTTCTCCATATTCTTGAATCATGAACAGAGCCAGACTAATGCTCATAAACATTTCTTCAGTAATATTAACACTGGCATAACCCTTACAATTAATATATTCGTCCCCAAATATTGATGACTTTTTAATTTCTATGTAAGTGCAATCTAATGCACCTACAACAGTAAGTAAATTAAACTGAGTTTGCCACATGAACTTTTCATTATTCATTTTATGCATTGTACTGGAGAAATGAATCAGTTATGAGCTTTTTCAAAAATATGACCCATAACATAGTTAACAGTTCTACACATCGTAAAGTGGTTCATTCCAAAATCTTGTGACTCTCCACATTGAAATTCAGGATCAGCAACATACCATTAAAATATTTCCATATTAGTGCTTTTCCCCCAGTTTCATCGCTGTTTGGCAGACATTCTGATGTTAAAAATTAATACTTTGTCTCAAAATGCATTAGCTCCTTATACCAACTAATAACTCTTCCTTCGCCATATGTTTTTCTCTCCCTCACATGCATCAACATTGCCATGATGAATGTTATCAACTAATGACTGACATAACTGAAGTAGAGTGTGCCCTCCCTTAGACTCCAAAATAATAAAGTTGTAACTACACCTAACTTGTTGCATTTTTGCTTTATTCACTTCAAAGCTGAAGTTATAACTACCGATGTGGAAAAACGAAATTACAGCTATAGGAGGTAGTTGTTGCTACTTTTATTCTCACCAAAGAAAGTTATAACTTAAAAATACCGAAGTGGAAGCATCGTCTACTTTTTATTCACTTTGCCCATTGAATCAAACCCTGGATAAAGGTGTATAGTGCAAACTGGGGCATGAAACCTACAGAAGTACAATTTGTAAACAAAGAGTGTTATATAGTACAATCATAATGAAAAATGAAAATACCTTCCAAGGAAATATATATGAATTTTGAGAGCATGCACTTGAGATGTATGATTGCAGCTTTGTCCACATATAAGAGTTAAGTAAAGTTCTCAAAATCATTGGAATGAATGGAAGCATTAAAAAAAGGAGGGAGGAGGAGAGAGAGAGAGAGAGCAAAATATTCTTTTATTGCAGATAACAGTTGAAAATTATAGATATAACTGAAAATTTGCAATATTCATTAGAGCAGTGTTATGAAGAAGAAGGCAGTCAAAAAGATTTTATAAGTAAAAACTAATTTTTTCATGATTTAGACTTTTATATATATAAGAAGTAATTATTAAATACATGGAAAGAATCTAACCAGTACTATGGAGTGGTTCTATGATATCACATACATTTAAAGCTATGGATTTCAAAAACTGTTAGCCTTAGTAAAGTTTAAATTTTGTCATTATTTCTAATTAACTGTACATTGTTTCAAACCTATAAACCCAGAGCATGATTTTTCAGCTCAGTAACACCTAAGAATAGTCTGATTTACTTGTGTGGTACAGACCATATCTGAGCTTACAACTTTGCTTTCTTTTAAAAATGTGTTCCGTAAAGTTCAGAAAATTGTAAATTGCACATGCACTATGATTAAAATAGAGTGAATTGTCATTTTAATAAGTTTATTGTCTTGTTGCAAAGGTATCCCCAACAATGCCCGGAGAAGACAAGGAGCGTGCAGTTCCATCCCCATACTGTGATTTTTGCCTAGGTGATGCTCAGCAAAATAAAAAGACGGGTGAATCTGAGGAATTGGTTTCATGCTCAGACTGTGGGCGTTCAGGTAAGCTAATGGTAAATAAATAGTTCATTAATATAAGTGATTATTAACAGGACCCCTAGCATCACACTGGATGGCACTTGAAGCAATGGGCATGCTTATTCCTCTGACAACCTAAGTGGTAAACACGACTAAATATAAATCAGCATAAATAAATAAACATACATTAAAACTAGTGGTTTTAACCCCAAAACACACAAACATGCAGTGATCATCAGCTTAACTTACAGACTAATTAAATCTAATTAGCAAGGAAGATTACTTTAAAGAATACAAGCAAATAGAAAGAAAAGCAATCAAAACTGGTTTTAAAAAAGAATTAGTTCACAAAAAAACTTATCAAAGAAACCACAACTTTTTCAGCAGGAGGAATGAAGATAATTTTTTTAAAAATTCACATATCATCCTTGGGCAACGAAAAAATGTTAAAAATCTCCTGAAAGATAATGTGTTGTTGTTGTTGTTGATCTAATGTGCAGGATTTTGATCCATCAATTTTTCCCTGGCCAGCCAACATAATTTGTGTATTTTCCCATCAGGTGCAGCTTTCCTCAGTTTTGTGCATTCCAATAGATGTTCTCCGTTTAGAATCTTGTCAGTATTGCAGATCTTACATAAGACAATAACAATGTTAATGACAATATTTCACCAGAGAAAAAAGCAGGTATTTACCAAATAAGTTGTGCAGAATGTGAAAGGATTTATATTGGATAAACAAAGAGAAACATAGACACAAGGTTAAAAGAACACTTCAGGAATGTCAAATACAAACAAATGGAAAAATCAGCAGTAGCATCTCATTTCTGGACAGAAAACCATGACATAGAGAATTGAGGAAAATTATTCAAATCAGCACAAGGACCTACAGAATTAGCAGCATGAAACAAATTAACCTAAACACTTCCAGGGATGAAATCATAAACTTTTAAAAATTTAAAATGAATAAGTTGAAAGTGTAACACTTACATCACTAATATTTTATAAAAGGAAAACTAAGTTTCTGGAGCTAATCGCTCACATCTTCAGTTCCAGATCGACTGCCAGCCTTGTTCTTCGTGGTGGTTTGGTTTGTCTCTGGTGGTGGTTGGATGACCTTCTGTATTAAGATGTCACTTGGTGGGATTTCAGAGTTGAAAAAATTATTTTTGTTCTTCCAGATATAAATGTTTTCCCAGACTGTAAGTTCTGTTTTTCCTGTAATATTTTTAAGTAGTTTGGGATTCCTGTTAATATTGTGTTGTTCCTTCCAAAAATGTCAATACTGCTGATTTTTCTTCCTATGTTTGATCACTGTTCCTGATGTACCTGATGTATTTGACTCGGTCATTATAAATTTTTGGTATTAAACATTACTGTTGCAAAAGTCCACCATATTTAACTAATTAACTTTTAAGTTCATCACATACCTCCACAGAGCAGAATACTTATCCCCATAGCATAATAAATTATCCAGCAGTCGACAGGTAGCTTAGGATGTGAACAAAGGGTTCATGAAACATGTACTACATATAAACAAGTAAGGGAGCCAATAAGAGAATGTAGTTTGACTGAATCAAACATTGATTTTAATTGTGTTATAATTCATCTGTCAGGACCAGGAACAGGCCATAGGCCGAACCCTTGTTAGTTGATGATGATGATGATGATGATAATTTGGAATTTCACATAGTAGGTTCTACTTTTAACACATGTTTGATAAAGGAATAACATTTCCTTTGCATTAAACAAAACATGTTAATATATACACATAAAGAAATATGTATTAGGTGACACTATAATTTGCTAACCAATTAATTTGTCAGAAATTTGCTAACCAATTAATTTGTCAGAAATGTTTCAAGAGCTTTTGCTCTCATTCTCAGCTAGGGACCAACCCAACTGAGGAGGAGATTGTAAGCTCTTGAAACATGTTCTGGCATACTAATCTGTTAGTGAAGTAGAGTGTTGTCTAATACCAACTTTATGTGTATAAATAAATCTACTTAACTGTTTCTAACTTCCTTTAAGTTTCCAAAACATGTTTGAACATTTTAGGTGAAATCGTGATAAAAGCTCAGTCATTTTGTTAATAGAGCACCTTTGTTGTTTTACTAGATGTGACTAGAAAAGGTTATTCTTTTAATTTTGTGTGAATTATATAACCTAAAATAACTTGCCTAATGCACATTACATAGCAAAGAATCCACTGAATGTAGTAAGTATATTTTAAAACTTTTGCTTAAGTTAAATCAATCTTTTTATTTACTTATTTTGCTCTAAAATGTGTGTACAAGTTCAAGATCTTGCTTGCTGTGGTATGTGGCACTAAATGGCAGTAATAGTCAAGAACATTGCATGAAGTGCACTAGTAACTCAAGTGCTGTTTAACCATCATGATAACAGATCAAACAGCACTGCTACTTGAAAATACATATCCTCCACATGAAGAATGCAAGAGAATGTTATACAAAGCTTCTGCAAGCTTAGGAACAATTCTATTGAATGTTACGGATGGGCAGAGCATTAAGGTGTGAAAAAGAAACAACTATATGCAATGATCAGGATAATCTGGATTTTAGGAGAAGATCTAAACATGCATAATGTTGCAGTGAGGAGAGTGCCACTTGCACTAACAGCAAAGTTTTAACTAATTATAAGACATGTCTATTGACCTGACATGATATGATTAGAAAGAAGAACACCTGTTGATGAAAATAGTGAATATAGATGAATATTTCAACAAAACCCATTCCCTTAAGATAATTAGCCTAGAATATCAGAAGTAGATTTTATGTCATTTTGTTCCCATTGTCATCATCATTCAACAAGGTTTAGAACAATAATGTTCTGTTCCAGCACCGATTTACAGCTGTTTGATCAATCTTTTAACAGGTTGTGCTCATCTTTGTCGTCCTCTGAGAGCATAATTCAATGCTCTGTAAGGTATTATTCTTTATGTGCAAATTTAGTCATGCCAGTTTCTCTTATATACTGGAGAATTTAAATATTATTGATTCTTGCTAATATTTTCTTTGTTTATCCATTAAAGTCTAGCCTACCATATATCTCAAAAACTTCAAATCTACTATTTCCAATCATCTGAATGAATCTTTATTTAAAGTCCAATGTTCCAATCCATAAATCAATTCCTGTACCATTAAAACTTTTATAAAATTTAAGCAGTGTTTCCATATCACTTTCCTGCTAATATTCATTTTATTGTATTGCAAATGTCATTAAATAAATTTATTTTCCTGTTTATATCTTTAGTGCTGTCCTTGCAAACATATACATCTAAATAATTAAAATCCTTATAATATTGCATATGCATTGTTTAAATTGTAATGATTTAGAATTATTAGGAAGGTTTACTTAGAAGCAGCGTAACATAGTGTAGAAACTTCTAGAAAGAAGCAGCAATTTGCTTTAACATGACTGGGTGTCAGGAGTCTACACACCTAAGTAGTGGTAAATGCTTTTAGTGAGTGCTAAGTAAATTACAAAATTATGAATGTCTACAGATTATGATACTAGTAATTATTGCCAAAGCATTCCTAACAAATAAATTAACACAAAAAGCAAAAGCAAAAGAACTTATTATTAACATAACAAAACTGTTATGTTTTGTAATTAAAATATGCTAGTACTACCATGCTTTCATTGGTCTAAACTCTTCCCCTTTTAAGTTTCCTCCCCCCCCCTCCTACTGTCCACATCCATTTTCTTTTAACTTTAAACAAAAATTCTCCTAGAATCCTATCTAATGTTCTCATAAATTGTTCTGCATGCTACCCCCTTATTCTTAGCCACTTTTCCATTTTTCAGTTATTAGTTCCTGAACATTCAAACAGTATATGGATTCTATAGCAAATTATTTTTGAAGAAGTCACTCATATTTCACTAGTTTTATTCCACTTACTTGGACATGTTTCAAAGGCAAATTTCCTTTATCGTCAGCACGGTTCCACTGTCAGTTTTCCACCGTGGTATTAAGATGTCGCTCTTTGGATTTTATAAACTTTTTGATGATGTTGCTGTTGTTTGGAAGATCAAAATTAACTAAATTTTCTTTGTTTTCGTTCAAGAATATATTTTCCCACACGAATAATTCTATCGGTTTTTGAAGAGCTTTTAAGAGTTTTGGTTCATTTTGGAACTAATGGTTTTCTTGCCAGAAATGGTACGCTACTGCTGATTTTTCCGTATGTTTATATTTTTCACTTCGCATGTATTCCTTAAGCTGTATAGTAATGTTCATTTTTGTTTTACCTATATATTTATTATTGCAGTCTTTGCAACTGATTTCATATGAAATTATTCATATGAACATTACCATACGGTTTAAGGAACACGTGAGATGTGTAAAATATAAACGTACGGAAAAATCAGCAGTAGTGTACCATTTCTGGCAAGAAAACCATGAGTTCCAAAATGAACCAAAACTCTTAAAAGCTCTTTAAAAACCGATAGAATTATCGGTGTGGGAAAATACATTCTTGAACGAAAGCAAAGAAAACTTAGTTAATTTTGATCTTCCAAATAACAGCAACCTCATCAAAAAATTTATAAAATCCAAAGAGCCACGCTGGAAAACTGACAGTGGAACCATGCTGACGATGAAAGAAATTTGCCTTTGAAACAAGTAAGTGGAATAAAACTAGTGAAATTTCAGTGACTTCTTCAAAAATAATTTGTTATATGATACTATATTTCACTGTGAAAATCCCAAACTATTCAAAAATATATGGATTGCTTTTAAGCCCCTTACTGATAGTGCATATGCCCTATTCACAGTATTTCTGAATCATGTTGATTTCCAACATCCTAATCTGAACCACACAATCCCCTCTCTTTCCTATTTGTTGCACAACTTTTCCTGCAATTTATCTTCATTTCCATATAGAAAATAAGGTTCCATATAGTAAATAAGGAAGCTTTTCTCCTTTATTGCACCCTGCATAATTGCCTATCCATATCTTCACAACTTAATGTGAATCCAAAATCCCTTCCTTAGGCATTCTCTCTGCGTCCATACATCACCCATTCCATTCTTTTCCAATTGGTTCTTTATCTTATAAACTCAGCTATTAATACACTTATTGTTTTCCTAATATTTCACACCTTTCTTTAAAATATGTTCTTCATTCAGCTGGTACATCCTAAAACAATATTTTAATACTTGCTCCATCATCAAATCTCTCATACTAAACTTTCCCATTTCAAGTAATGCTGCCATGCCTAAGTAGTAGTTAAAGAACACATGGGGAATGCTTTCAGAGAGTTGCAGTTCAAGTAAGGCTTCCAAGCAAAAAAAACCTTATGCCACACCTTTTTTCTCATCTTATCCTGCTCAACTTGTTCCATCAGCTCAGGAATGTTTCATCTCAGTTTGGTATACAGTAATTGAATAACTCTTTGATGGACTGTATGATGTAATAAAATTATGTGATTCAGTTAATTTGCAGCAGTGTAATTTAATGGAATTTTCTCTCATCTTCCCAGCCAAGTGAATGAGTTTCTTTCCAGGTAGTTAAACAACATAGGGCTATCTCCATCCCTGGAATGTCATAGTTGGAGAAGGTATGGCATGAGGTTCATTCTGTTTGAAAACTTTATTAAAACTGCAACTCTCTGGAAGCATTTCCCATGCTTTCTTTAACTACTACTTAGATGAGAGGGGATTCTTGAAATTCAGTCATGTTATAGAAGCTTCTACTCCATGCTTTTAATCAGTGTTTCCAAGTAAGAGACAATTCTTCCTCCCCCCCCCCCCTAAAATACTGAATCAACAAACACCCTACAACAATGTTCTTAATTATCTAGTGAGTCGATTTGATAACCTTATGCTCCACTTACTGTTGAATTATGCAAAACTAGTTTTGCAGGCTTTTGCCTGCATCCTCAGTTGCGAGTCAACAGTAAGTGGAGCATAAGATTATCAAATCGACTCACTAGATAATTAAGAACATAATAGTTGCTTCACTGTATTGGTTCAGACACGAAATTAAATGTTACAAGACAACAATTTAAAATGCATATGCCACAATATGTTCAATAGGGATATTGTTAATTATTATTTTGTTCTAATTAATTAATGCTTTTATAAATAATGTCAAGCCATTAGTCTTATCTGTTGATATATTTAATTATTACATTACTAATATCTCTAATACCTCCTTCTGTAAGTTATCCTCTGAAGAAGCCATTGTTACTTGCTCAGCTGCAAAAAATATGCTTTCCAAATTTTTGTTATCTATTCTAAAATTATCAGTTAAAAATTATTGCCCATTTCTCATGGCAATTAAACATGTGTTCAAATAGTAAAACAATAAATGCACCACCTTTCAGCAAGACACACCTGCATTGAGCCAATTGGAACAAACATCTTGAACCTTTGCTTGATGCCATTATCCATCACAATAGCACAACAGCTCTTATAGCACCATGTGTAAAGAATGTTCTCACATGCCAGGATGGGAAGTATCTGAGCAACCATCCAATTTGCTGATGAGTGATTTTGACCTTATATCAAATTTGAAGGACCCAAACTATGGGAGGTACCTTCTGATTTCAAGAATTCATTGTCATCACAAATAGACATAAGACTGCAAGATTTACATATTAGGCAGAGAGAATTCAGCACCTTCCTAATTGGCAGCACATGGTGAATGCTTTGGAAGATTGCATTGAAGAATTTTAGATTATGCGTATATAAGCCTCTTTTCTCTTGTACTGTACAATCAGTGATGCTTTCCTCTGTGGCAGAGGGTTTTCCCTTTGAGCAAGCACCCACTTGTTTGCCACATCATGAAAGAGGTAGCAAGCGTGCTTGCTTACTTGTTGACATTGTTGACTGTCACAGTTGTACCACAGCTGTTCATGGGTGTGTGTTGTGTTGTTCATTTGTTAATTTGACAGTATATATAAAGTGCATTATGCCTCATGTGTTTACAATGGCATAGCATGTCTGTATGTATGATTCATGTGTGTTAACTTAGTGGTGAAATAATCATGGAATCAATTTTTTTTTGAGCATGCAGTTAATTCTGTTACGTATGTGAATACTATATCAACCCCTTTTTTTCAGAGAATTAACTGACAGAGATCGTGATCATGCATTTTTTTGCCACTGCTCACACTGCAAATGATTCCAAGAGAGCAATGCACAATGTTCAAAAGACAAGAGTTATTAGTAGGGATTTGTGTCCCCTTGGTCCCCCAGTTTAACAGCCTATAATTATTATCTCTGGGTAAATTAAAAAATAGCGTGTACAAGATGAACCCACGCCTTACAAGAACTCAAAGATAATATTTGTCAAATAATTGTTCGGATTTTGCAAAATGAACTGTAGCGAGTAATGAATAATTTACCTAAAGAGATGCCAAAAATGTATAAAGAATGAAAGTTTCAACCCCTCATTTGATAATTTGGTAAGTAATAAGCCTCTTAAATTGGTTTGTGCATTGTTGTGTGGTTTGTTTTATTGTTTTACCCTCCTGCCTATCACCAAGACCCAGCTGGCCAGCTAACTGACTAATGAGCAGTATACTTGCCTGTAGGCAAAACACTCCAGGAAAAAAAAAACTGATTGTATGATATAATAGAGTAAAAAACATATCTATAACCATGACTTTTAAAAAAATGTTAAGCATTTTTCTGTCCTGACTTCAATCCATATGTTTGCAAAATTATTATCATATATAGTAACATATATTGTCACCTTCAAGTTGTATATTTTGAAATATCTTGGCTGATTGATGCCATTGCAGAGAAAGATATTGCCATGAGTTACATGGCAATCTTCGTCTATTTCTTTGTATATTGTGTTGCTAGCTTTTCAGTTCCTATTTCCTTTTATTCAAAATTCAACTCTGTGTTTAAGATCATTGTGTGATTGAGTCTGTGTTTAAGTTTTATTATTATATGTCCAGTGATTCAAAGCTAACTAAACATAAAACTTTGTTTTAAGAATCTCAGAAACATAAGAAAATCCAGCTGTAAAAGAAATTCTTTCTTTCAGCATAAAGATACAATAATTGGCAAAATCCCTGCCATTCTAAAACATTGAGTGCTTTGAAACAGATAAAAGAATGTATGTTTACGGAATTTGGGAATCCACACAGTGAAACTTTTGTTAATCTTATTTTGATTTAAAGTAAAACACTAAAAATCATGTCGTCACATTAAAACTCTCTTTAAGTTTCACAAACACACTTATAAAAGTAATTTTGGTACATGTTTCGTGAGGTACATTCCTCACATTGTCAACCAAAACGACGACTATGGAAACCGAGGTTAATAATACTTTACCTTTTCTGGACCTAAGGTTAATAAAAAGGAATAAAAATATAGAATTTGGTATATACAGAAAGGACACACATACCGACAATTACATAAAAGCTAAAGGTTTCAACCCCAGACCCCACAAGGAAGCAGCATTCAATAGTATGACATATAGGCTAGTTAATACACCACTCAGTAAAGAAGAATACAGGAAAGAATATGCACATATAATACACACAGCAGAAATAAATGGATTTAACAAACAAATGGTAGATAAAAAAATAAAAAGATTTAAAAATAAAAAGGAAATTAAACTAATCACCACACTCAGTTCTTCACTTAAAGAAAATACCTATCAAAAATTCACATATCACCCTTATGTTAACCATAAATTCCAAAAAATTTTCAAAAAGTACAACATTACTCTAGCACCAATAAACAGATATAGTGTTGGTAAACTATTAAATCTAAATAAAATTAAACAAAAAAAGAAGAAAGAAGAACATTCAGGTATATATAGAATTAATTGCAAGGATTGTGAGAAAATATACATAGGAAAAACAAAGAGAAATCTGGGGATAAGATTAAAGGAACACTGGAGAAATATTAGACACAAACAAGTAGAAAAATCAGCAGTGGCTGCACATTTTTGGAATGAGAATCATGAAATAGAGAAGGACATAACATTACTAAAAACAATTCAACATCCGAAAGAACTTAATATATGGGAAAAAATTTACATAAAAAAATATGAATACAAACTTATGAATTTTGATATACCGGAAGCAGACAACATATTGTTTAAGTTCATTAACAGACCACCAGAGCAAGCATAGTAACATACATACTTTGATGAAATTGGCTCCTCAGTCGTCGTTTTGGTTGACAATGTGAGGAATGTACCTCACGAAACATGTACCAAAATTACTTTTATAAGTGTGTTTGTGAAACTTAAAGAGAGTTTTAATGTGACGACATGATTTTTAGTGTTTTACTTTAAATCAAAATAAGATTAAAAGAATGTATACTATATGCTGCACAAAGCTTGTTTGCATATCTTTGCTTACACCAACTTATTTGTTGTACTGTTTACAGGACATCCAACATGCCTCCAGTTTACACCAAATATGATTGTTTCTGTCCGTAAATATCGATGGCAATGCATAGAGTGCAAATGCTGCTCAATCTGCGGTAATTCTGACAATGATGTAAGTAAAAAGATTTATTAAATTTGTTAGTATATCTTCATTTCAGATAAATAGCAAACTTATGAGAGCAGGAATAAAAGAAGGACAATCATTAAGAGTAAGTTTAATTTATTTATGTGAATCTCATTAAGTATTTTTCGATGACCAGATAATACTACTGCTGTTATTTTTCAGGAAATAATGGATTATGCCAATTGTTAACTTTTCCATATTTTTCTTCCTCCATTGCACATAGAATTAGTGCGAAAGAAATCAGATATTTGTAACCAAAATTTTATGTATATAAATGTTGACACAAACTTCATTTACAAATATTTTTACTCATAAATTGGAGATACATAAACGATGGATATAGTCTATTTAGCTTACTGTGTTATACTATAGTGATATGTGTTGTGGATAACATGATGGTATAGCTTACACAGTAGAAGCCATTAAAATACTTTTACTTCTATAAAACTACACTTTATGCATGTCTGTCACATTAACCAATCAGGAATACTATTACCACTATATTAGGAATAAGAAAAAGAAATACTTTTATTTTTCAACATGTATATGTTACCGTTAAAGCTTAGAATTCAATGGTTCTATATAACGAAGCTTAGCTTATAAGTATAGTTTTAAATAGCAGGAATTTTCACAGTGAAATATGTATAATTTTGCAATTTTTTAATGAGGAAATCATTCAAATTTCGCTAATTTTGTTCCACATACTTGAACAAGTTTTGAAAGCTGTTGCCTTCATTATATATCAAATATATTAGTTCAGTAAACAAATTATTAATAAAATAACCATTCTAAATGAGGAAGAAAAAAAGAAAATTAAACCAGACAACCCTATCAAACCCAGAATCTATGACCTATCGAAAATGCATAAACCGGCAATAAAATGAGACCTATAGTAAACACAATAAATAGACCCACATACATTAGCCAATTAAGGCTCAAGATTTTTATTCACTTACTATGCACATTTTGCATATTTGGCTTCATCAATTAATATTTTTTTAAAATTTTGTGCCTCAAGTGCTTTTAAATGATTTTGGTATTTTATTATACAGGATTGCACCTCTACGTGGTACATAATTGATGCTTTTTGTTAGTCTGTGATAATGTAAGCGAATTAGCCCAGCTGATCTAGTGTGATGCACGTGATAATCTTTGTTATTCCTAAAAAGCTGTTTATTATTGTTATTATTATTATGATGCACAAAAGGTACAGTTTCTAATATATAAATATGCAGGTAATGAGAAAACATTTAATTTGTTAAAAAACTTTTACTAGGAGCCTGAGATGGAATTGCTGAATTATTCTTAATATTTTCTTTTGCCATTTAAAAACCATAGATAATGAAATTGCTGCTCCCCAGAAGGATATACTATAAGCTAGTATAAAATACACATAGCCAAAACATACTATTCTCAAAATATCTGTAGTATAACTCCTACTTAATTGTGCATTGCATAAGATATTGACTTAATTTAATTAAATAATGTAAAAATTTGTTCATTCCAAAATAAGTCTAAATCAGTTACAACACCTAAAAATTTCGTAGTATTTAAATTTTTATAGGTGTATTAAGATTGCCTTAGAAAAGCAAGATTTGCTTTCTCACAGTTAACTTATTGTGGGAATCCAGTCAAAGATTAGAATCTTTAATATAATTAATTATTGGGTCTCTTATTTTATGGATGTCAAACTTGGAAAGTTATGAAGTTAACTGAAAATAAATTACAAGTGTTTGTTAATAGATGCCTGAGAACTATTATGGGGTTCTGTTGGCCAAAGATTATATCAAATAAATGCTCATGGAAAATCATTGGACAGTATGAAATTTGAAAAGAGGTCAAATATCAGATAGGATTTACATTGAAGAGGAAAGATGAAAGTACTGTCATAACAGCTTTTGAATGAAATCCTCAAAAAATGGGTAGAATAAGTGGCAGACCAAGAATAACATGGGCAATATGGTTTGACCTAAAGGGAAAAGTTAGAACTAGAATAAGGCATTGGCAAAAAATAGAGTTCAATACCAAGCTTTCATCAAGGCCCTATGCTTCACAGAAAAGTAATAGGAATCTTGAGTTGAACTTCAGCCTGGCTGAAGATGGGAACTAAATGTTCTCGAAACCGGTTCCATACATTTATGAAAAGTAAGTGAAGCTTTAAGAGTGTGTAGTTCAACTGAATCATACAATGATATCAATTAATATGATTGGCTTCACTGTGCAAGTTCCAATTTACATTTAAATAGGAATTTTGTTTATTCATCCTGATTTGAGAACAATATAATGAGATAAATTTGAAGGACCCTTCACAGATATATTATCTTGCATGAAATGAATATCAACAGGACATGATTAAATGTAAAGCTTATAAAAGATGTTCCACGTTTATAATTATAAAATTGCTGCAGCTTGCTTGCATGCCTATTTTACTAATATGTGTTGTACAATTTGATAAAATCTGTTGTATGTATGTAATTAATTCTCAGGATTTGATAATAATTAATTTTCCTCCTTGCTTACCCATATTTTCAACAAAATCTATTGTCAAAAGTGTGTAATGTCATATGAAGATGCACTACACTATTGAAACTTAAGTTTGTATGTTACAGGACCAGCTTTTGTTTTGTGATGATTGTGATCGGGGATATCACATGTATTGCCTGTCTCCACCACTCTTAACTCCTCCAGAGGGTTCTTGGAGTTGCAGTCTTTGTCTTGTGGAATTCCACAAAAAATGAGAGGCAGCTAAGTGCTTTGGCAAAGTACTTCTATGGACAAGCTACACAAATGTTTATTTCTTTCAAAATAAATATAACAAAACTGTTTGCAGTACTAAAGTAGAACACAAGTCAAAGCAATTTGCTGTAGGAAAACAGAATTATATTTCTCTCATGATGCAAGAAACTGAACTGTGAATATGTTTGCTGTTTAATTTAGCATGAAAGAGATGTTATATTGCTCAATTTATGAACTAGAGCAAGAGATCTATTTGTTTATATTCACTCTATAAATTTGAGCTTTATGAATAAGAGATTTAACAGTATATTTAATGTTTAAAATCATTTTGGCGCAGTGATGTTGAACAGTAAGGAGGAGTTACAGTTAATCAGGTAATGGTAATAATTAATAATATGATGTAACAATAATAAAATGTGCAATATAGAGCCGGAGTAATATCATATATATATATACAACTGAAGCTTTTCTATACAACATATATTTGAATGGAGGTTTGATATTAGAAATGAATTCTAGAAAGAGTGAATAAATCAGAACATTTTCAAATTATCTGAATTGGAAAATAAGAATAATAAGTATAGGCAAAACATTTTTAATTGTTTTAGATAAACTTTTAGCACATTACAGTTCATTTTCTAAGTTTTGGAACTGGAATTAGATATAAAACATTTGAACTCACAGCTGGAACTGGAATCATGGATCTTTGGCTTGCTGTGCTGATGCTCTATTTAGTTATAACTTTTTCCTTTTTGATTCATTGTAAACTTTAGCTATTACAAATGTATTATGAGGAAAACTATATCTAAAATAATAAAATTAATCCTAATAGTCTAGCTAACTTGAGACTTGGGCCTGAAGTATATGAATGTTTTGTCATATCTTAGGAATAAAATTTCTGTA
The DNA here is from genome assembly GCA_030762175.1 of Metallyticus violacea. Lineage (NCBI taxonomy): Eukaryota > Metazoa > Arthropoda > Insecta > Mantodea > Metallyticidae > Metallyticus > Metallyticus violacea. Next base: position 104,254,519 of record CM060830.1, on the reverse strand, counting down.
ATTCAAAGTCTCCAGGTTACAGAGACTGGGATGAAAGAAGTATGTGGTTGCAGTCAGACAAGGCCATGGTAACTGAAATGGTTAGAACAATGACATAATAAGCAAAGGATCCATGTTTCATTTACTTTGAATTTTTGCTGAATTAAATTCCAAATGCTTCTATTGTTTGTACATTTCTTTGTTAAATTTAACTCTGCCTAGTTTATATTTCTGAATTATTGTTGGTAAAACAATGACAGCTGCAATTAAAATTCAATTTAATATTCCCAGATATAATGTTAGCAGCATAATTAGAAACTTAGCAATGAACTTGGAAAGTTGCGGAAATGTTTTAAGTTTAGTAATGAGAATTTTATAAAGTATTGCTTTCATTACAAGTCCATACCATTATCAGTGAGCAATGCTATTCACTATTTGATGTCAGAAAAATCATAAAATGTTACTTGTTATATGTGTTACCTGTCTGTAAAATAACTAAGATCTCGTTTTTAATGTCAACTTAGCACAAAGACATCCTCATATTCTTATTTTCTAATCCAAATATGTCAACAAATTTATTAGAAAGATTTCTTTGTTATATCTACCCTAAACTTATAATGTACTTAACATATCAGTATTTAGTTTTATGGAAACTTTTTCTGTAGGAATTGTTTTGCATGCATTTTATATTTTAGAAATAATAAGAAAAAGTATACAGATTAACTGAGAGGATTTTATTTATATCGTGAAACAAAATATATTGTTTTAAATGCTTCATTAAAGAGAATATGCTTAGCCAAGTTCTTTAATATAAAGAATATGAAACAATTTTGAACTGGCACTCTGCCTCTATTTCTGAACAGAATGAATATTTTTGGGCAACTTAGTTGTGGTTCAGCTCTCTAATAAATGAAGTACATGTTTCCTTAAATATGTGATGAAAATGTAAAATGTTGATAAACTTGTTATGTTGCCATATTGAAAATGAATATATTAAATCCTAAGTGGTAGTACTTCAAATAAAATAATTACTTTAACAAAATTATGGTTTTTAAAGTTTTTAAATTCATTTGCTTTAGTTTACTTTATGAAATGAATGCAGTGATGTGTTTGAATGTACAACAGTTTGTTGCTTATCACATAAATGATGCATTGAAACAACCAAAAGTAGAATTATTTGTCTACTGTTTTATAGATATATTAATATAAGGAATGTTAAAATCAATTAATGCATATTGAGTATTATTTTGATGAAGGGGAAAATTATTAATAATAATGTCAGTAAGCCTGGTGAATAGTCAAACAGAAAAACCTTTTGAATCAATATAATATACATTTATCTATAATTAATATCATTAGCTTCACAGTGCAAGTTCCAATTTACATTTTAATTACATTTATTTAATTTACAGGAACATTTCCTTTGATGTAACGAAAATCTGAAGGACTTTTCTATGTGAGATGTCTGATGCAGAATGATGTGCACTCCTTACCCATTCTGCTGCAAACAGCTCGGCAGGAAAATCTTCTAGACAAGGCCATTAATGATCAAGAACATCACAGATGCTAGGGTTTTTGTTTGCATTCAATGCTGGACATGACACTATTCATGACACTAAAACCCCCTTTCACATTCTGCAGAAGACACTAGTATCATTTGAAACCCTTTACATCAGTTCCCTTAATGTTTCACCAATAAATTCTCTTTTCTCACTTTCTTGAAATTCTTTCAGTTTTCACAACAATAAAAGTGTCAGTATTTAAAGGCACTAATTTCAAAGCATTACGTAAAGACTCCATTTTTTCATCACCAAATAACATTAATTCATTTTCTTCCTGTGGCCACAACATTTTATAAAATTTCACATTCTTTAAAAAGTGAACTAGGACTTGAAAATCTTGAGGCCATTTTGTCCACTAATCCTTGAAGATATTTCTGCTTGAAATTTGTGAACAATATTTTAGCTATGTTCAATATTTTGGAGATAGAGTGACTTATGAATGTTTTTATAGCTGAATATTCAATTTGGGCAGCTTGAAGGCAAACACCATTTTTGTCTTTCATTGCAATAAAGGCAAAGTTTCATTTGAGAAAAATCAGTTACATTGTCAGAGTTTCTACACTGTCGATACATGGAAAGTGATGTTATTTTTTCCAGAACATCTCTAAATAGAGCCAATCCCACGATGAAATTCCATTGAAGCAATCCATGAAATGTTGCTCTGCTTCATGAAGGCAGTGAATGATCATTTCTCGGCTTGTAAAATACTGGACAAATGTATAACTTGACATCATAGCTGTCATGATATTGCATGAGGATGATATTCAATAAATGTCAAATATCCTTCCCATTTTTTTAAATTCAGGTCCCAATTCCATGACATTTTCAGTCTGTTCATGTTGACTTTTCTAGCCTGCGAAAAGTGCGAATACTATGTGTCCATGAAAGACTTGAAATGGAGCAGAAGAGACATGGCTCTATTACATCAGGAATTGCAAGTTTCCGTTTATGATTCAAATAGTGAATAACTACAATATCAGGACTATATTAAACTGCTCCTTTGTAAAATCCTTGTAAATTTATGGCTCCATCCGAAGCAAATCCTATCAGTGCTATTCAGAAATACTGTCACTAATAAAAGAAGATATAATATCATCAGCAATAGCTTTTCCTGTCGATGAATTTAACTCTACTATATCATAGAAATAGTTGCATAGTGAACCATCATAGATGCAAGGAACTTAGACAATTAAGCACAATTTGTTTGCTTGATTAGTGCTTTTGTCAACCAAAATGTTGAAAACACAACAAGAATCAATAATGAGCTTCAACAGGAGAACAACATATGTTTACTAATGAAATGTATTGAGGTTGTATCCACAATATTCAGGGCTGGTGCTGCCATCTGGACAATAGTTGCAGTAGAGTTTTGTGCCACTAGGTGGCAACACTAGCACATCTGATGAGTGAATGTTTAAAGTTTCATGCAGCTGGGTAGATGTGTTGACATTCTATAGTACTTTTCATGATACTCTGTATGTAGTGTGTGGCAATTTTATGATGGATCTAAGAAGTGAACAAAGAGTGTGCATCAAATTCTGTGCAAATCTCAGGAAAAATGCTACAGAGACCCTCGCATTGATTCAACAAGTATTTGGAGGACAAAGCATGAACCGTACACGTGTGTTTGAGTGGCATGCTCGGTTCAGGGCCGGCCTTACAGCTATTGAAGACAATGCTCATACAGGTAGGTCCGTCAGCTGCACAACGCCTGACATTTTTGCCAAAGTTCAACACCTCGTTCGTGAGGATCGAGTCGAACCATTGAAGACCTTGCTCATGAAGTGGAAATTGGTTATGGGACATGTCAACGAATGAATTGGGCATGCATCGTGTCGGCGCAAAATTTGTGCCAAGGATCCTCACTGCTCATCAGAAGGTGCAGCGTGTTGAAGTTTGCACGGAACTTCGTCATGCCGCATCTGATGATCCAACAATCTAGTCCAGGGTCATCACCGGCAACGAGAGCTGGGTGTACGCTAATGACCCTGAAACAAAACAACAATCCACCCAGTGAAAAAGCCCAAACTCACCAAGACCAAAAAAAGCGAGACAAGTGAAGAGCAAAGTCAAGAGCATGCTCCTCATTTTATTTGATACCAAGGAGATTGTACACAAAGAATTCGTCCCACGAAATCAAACAGTGAATTCCACGTACTACTGTGACGTATTGCGACGGCTCCGTGAAAACGTGCGGAAATGGTCCGAACTTCGGCTACAAGGGAACTGGCTGTTGCATCACGATAATGCGCCCTGTCACAATTCCTTGTTCACCAGGAGCTTTTTGACGAAAAATAACATGACACTTGTCACCCACCGTACTCGCCTTATTTGGCACCCTGCGAATTAGCTCTATTCCTCAAACTGAAAATAAAGTTGAAAGGACGTCGATTCGACACAATTGAGAGGATTCAAGAAGAAACACTGTCTGTGCTAAACACCCTCAAAGAACATGACTTCCAAGATGCACTTGGAAAATGACAGAATCCCTGGGGCCGGTGTATACGTGTGGAAGGGAACTACTTCAAGGGTGATGGCATGTCATTAGTCTCAAAGTAAGTTTTTTATCAGATGGCAGCACCAGTCCCAAATATTCTGGATACCACCTCGTATTTGCACAAGCATGATCTAAATGAAGCATGCTTGCAAATCACATAAACTTGTGAAAAGCAAGAATGATTATTTTTTTCTTTACTTACGGACGCTCTTTAACATCTCAGGTCATCAGCGTCCCATTCAACTCAGGGCGTGAAACGGCCGACAAATTTTGCTCAGAGGCCTCTCTTTCAGGCTTGAGGTTCTTTTGCGTGCCGTAAATGTACGACACGGGACCCACGGCTTTACTTCCCTTCCGAAGGAAGCCATACTTAGGATTTTTACGCCCGAAAAAATCTATCGGTCCTGGCCGGGTTCGAACCTGCGATCTTGGGTATAGGAGGCAAGTATGGTAACCACTACACCACCTTGCTATGCTGTTCTAAAAACATTAGTGATCACTTGTAATTTCTGTCAATTTTTTCTTCCCATTTCCTGAAACCTTTGGAGAGAGATTTATTAATTGTCTTTTTTCTTTTCATTAAAAATCAATTCACACTTCAAGTGAAACTTACTGTTCCCATGATCACTGATTTTATCATTTAACTTTTTATTGTTGTTAACCCTGCAGTTGTCTTAATATGCATTTACTGCCTTTAATAGCACCATGAGTTTGAATTTCTGAACAGCACAAGAACATAACCCCTCCATAACTGTTTGCTGAAAGCCAAAGGTGATTTGCTTTCCATTTTCAAATCTCACTTTGTGTATACATCCTTCAATTAGGTTAGCACACTTAATCTCACAATTTCCATTATATGTTTCACTGACACTTGTCGCCACCGCTGGTGAAATGTTTACATGTTGAGTGGAAGACGTAGACCTATTACTTGACGCTTGAAACTCTGATAGATCTACACCATTTGATTCTGTTACTTTACATTTTTTATTACAAATGTAACCATATCAACCAGCTGTTAATAACATCTTATTAGATGCACTCAAGTGATAACCACAGAACAACAATCACTGCTCCACTCATTGTCATAGCATATATTTATATTCTATTATTGTCAGCTTAAAAGAAATGGACATAAAGCAGTAATATTTAGAGAAAACAAAACAATATGTTTATTGTTACATTTCTGTTGCATGTTTAATGCTTGTTAGACATTGGTGCAATGAATTATGCTGGTGATTCATATGCAGAACTCCATTATGAAGAAGCATAAGCACATGTTTCCAGCAATTGCATTGGAATTATAAATGCTTACACACTGATGTTTATGAAAGGAGGAGAAAAAAATATTTCCCTGACAGGGAAGGAATTATTATTTGACCAGCTAGAGAAATTCTTTGACGAGAGGGAGAAATCTGCCCCCTTAATTTGAAACCTGCTAATATACGAAATGCAACTGCATAAATAAATATGTGTAAAATTCTTTTAAAGCTGAAAAGACATCAGCACATAATGATTTGGATGTTTATTTTGTGTAGGTAGAAAATAAAATGGCAGTTGTCTGTAGAAGATATTTAATTATTTTTTCTCTTATTCTACATAATATAAGACGAAGACTGACATGCTTGATAAACTATATTGGCATATGCAGAGTTTAACAGAAAGAATGATGCATAGAACTGGCATAAAAGAAAAACTGAAATTAGTATATGACTCCAAATTAAAAGCATGCAGAAATCTATCAAAATATTTAAATCCAAAATATTGCTTGGTTGTTATGTGTGAATCATAAATCCAAGTAACACCAAATGTCAAATTTTGGCATTACCCCTTCAAGTGTAGGAAGCTGTAACATGCAGCCTGCATGGCAGGAATAAGTGGACCAAAATCTGCCATGTAAGACCCTGTTAACAGATATGTGAATGTGGAGATTGGCAACCTTAAAGTAAAATGTTCACTCTTTTAATATGTTGTGCATTTGTCAGCAAATACACATAATGCTAATTATATTATAAGAGTGCTGCTGGCCTGTCAGTGCTTAATGTAAAGTTTGTACAAAACATGAAAATAGGCCATAGGTCAAATAGTTGAAAATTTATCAACAAATCCTGTAGATCCATAGTAATTTGTATATTTGACTAAATATCACATAAATTTCACTCTAAGCATTTACTTCATATGTTTTGAAGGTCATTGTCTTTATCCTAATCATGGTTTCGTTGTATAAAATATAGTGAACTTTTGTAACAGTGGTGTCAAATATTAACATTTTTAAAAAATGGAGTCAAAATTGTAACATACACACCACTAAAATTCAATAAAATGGAAGACTAGTTTCGGGAGCCATCGCTCCTATCATCAGTTTCATTGTCAACTTTCCCACATGATCTGTAGATGTCATTCTGTAGCTTTTGCAAACTTGGAGTTGAGTTCATTCTGTTTCGGAAGATCAAATTTAATCAGCTCATCATTATTTTTGTATATGAACTGTTAGGTCTGTTGGCTTCTGTATTGCTTTTGGAGAAGTTTTGGTTCTTTTTATAATTAATGATTTATGGACCCAAAATGAAGTGCTATTGCTGACTTGTCCACAGGCTTATATTTGACCTTTCTCATGTGCTCCTTGAAACGAACAGTAACATTTTTTTGGTTTTCCCTACATATTTCTTATTGCACAGTCATTGCAGCTGGTTTCATATATGCCCTCTTGTTTGCTGGGAGGAATTTTATCCTTTATGTTGGTGGTTAAGAGATTAAGTTTTAATTAAAATGAGTTGAATTTTAGCTGATGATGAGAAACAAATGTTCTGGAAACCAGTTATATACATTATGACAAGTAAGTGAAGCATTAAGAGTGTGTAGTTCAACTAAATATCTATTATAGATTAAGTTTTGTTTGTTTACTGCAGCCAAAACCATATTATATTTAATATGCTTTGGAATTTTCAGTGTGCCCAAGTGTGGTTGGTAAACTTTTTGTAAAAGTGCTCTTCTTTGTGGCCTTTCAAGGTGAGATATAATTTATTTTTTTCTGGTTTTTGAACCATTTTATTTTCTTCTTCACACATTTGTAACCATTTTATGTGCTATATTCTGAATCCATTGGCATTCTAAATCATATTCTGTTTTGTTTAGGGGTAAGTTTACTAATCTGATTCTAGGCTATTGATTATGGTAAGTTTGTATGGTTTTAGATTGTAACTGTTAATGTAATTATTAGTAAGGGTATCTTTTCTGAAAATGTTGAATTCCAGTTTTTTCTGGTTTTTGATCATTTTAATGTCCAAGAATGGGAAAATGCTGTTGTGAATTTAACTGATGTATCTTGCAGATTTAGTAGTTTTACTGCATTTTTCCATTTTTGGTTGACCATTGCAAAAACTTCAATTAAATTCACATTGGAAACAGAAGCCAACAATGTTCTCCCTCTCTTGAACATTAAAACTATCAAAAACTGCAACAGGCTGATTCGGCATTTTCAGGCAAGATACCCTTACTGATAATTACATAAAGAACAACAATTACAAACCAAAACTACACAAACTTACCATAACCAATAGCCTTGCATTCACTTACCCCTAAATAAAACAGTATGGTTTAGAATACCAATGAATCCACAAAAAGTGGTTACTCTAATAGAATGTGTGAAGAAGAAAATAAAATGGTTCAAAAACCAGAAAAAAAATAAATAACATCACCGTGAATGACCTCCAAGAAGAGCACTTTTATAGGAAGTTCACTTACCACCCTTTGGCGCACCAAAAATTTTGAAAGATATTAAAAAATTATCATATGGTTTTGGCTGGAGTAAACAAACACACCATTATCTCCTAACCACCAATATGAACAATAGAATTCCCCCAGCAAATAAGCATGCATATAAGAAATCTGCTGCAATGATTGCAACCAGAAGTACATATGCAAAGCCAAAAGTAATATTTTGGTTTGTTTTAAGAACATAAGAAATGTCAGCAATAGCACATCCTTTTGGGTCCAAAAACCATGAATTCCAAAAAGAACCAAAACTCCTAAAAACAATACAGAAGTCAATAGATCTATCAGTTTGGAAAAATTTATTCATATATAAGAATAAAGATAGGCTGGTTAATTTTGATCTTCTAAAACAGAATAAACTCATCTCCAAGTTTATAAAAGGCTACAGAACATCTGCAGACCATGTGGAAAAGTAGACATGAATCCATGTTGAAGATGATGACAGCCTTCAAAACATGTACTAGTAAGTATTCACAAACCAGTGAAATTTGGGTGATATTTAGCCAAATATTTAAGATGATATCACGTTTCACTGTGAAAATTCCCACACATTAAAAAGTAAGTTTATATTTTAATTTGGGTAATTACCATCCAAGAAACGGGGAGCAAATATCACTTCCTAAAACCCCTTTCATTGTTTTGTGCTAATGCTAAGTACAATTTGCCTCATTAATAGAATTATAGCAAAAATTCTTTTAAATTTAATACATAATCCTGAAATTAAATTTATACTTATAATTTATATTTATTTATACTTATTGAAATAAAAGGGGATAGTAATTTAATGATGTTTTTAATTTCTGCACAAGCTGATCAATAAGATTTTTCTTTTGGCACAGTTCAGATCATTTGAACAGTTATAATTGTACAATACAGAGTTATATTGATTTTCTGGTTAGTTTCTCATTCTTGCAGATTAGGTTAAGAAACCCATGCACCTCATTATGTGCTAGAGGTCCTTTGCTCATATCAATTGTTTGTTCATCATTGCAGCCATGACAAAGATTTCTAGCAATAAATGGATTTAGTCTTCACAAATGGAAACTGTAGATAACTATAAATAACATAGCAGCAAGGAAAATTAGACCAATGTATATGAAACAGCTATATGCAAACAACCAGCCTTGATCATGATTAGGAAACATATGCATCAAAAAACAAACTAAACATAAACATATCAATAGAAATAATTATTTAAAAAATATCAGAAACAACAGAAGATGAACACCTAGATGTGACTTTAAGCATTTTAACATGATATGATCAAGCACAACCATCCTGAAGATCAAAACCATGGATCACAGCATACAAGGCAAGGAAAATGCCCTATAAAAAGCCATTAGCATGCTAAAGGCTATGAAATTTCCAGACTATGTCCAGAAAAGAAGACTTTACAAAATAACAATAGCAGCAAAAGTGCATCCCAAGTAAAGGATGGAAGAAGCTGCATGGGCATGTATAAAACACCAAGCAACATTTCCTGGGGGACCTTCAAGAAAATCAAAGAAAAGTCCTACAGGCCAAAGAAACATGACCAGTAGAAATACTTCAGGACGGAGAAAATGACAGCAACCCCCAAATTTTTATAACAAAAGAAGCTGTACAAGTTAGCATATCAACAAAGAATAAAAAACTGAAAATTGGACAGAATCTATATTGAACATGAAGTTTGTTAATCTTCTATGTAGAAGCATAAATTTTATATTCATTAGATTACTGACAAAGCTTCTACAAAATGACAAGACATTTTTACATAAGGGTTAGCATTTAAGAAAGGAAGATCAACAATAAAGGCTATAAAATGCCCTTAAAGGGATATAGTAGATGTGCTAAGTCGATTAGACCACCCTGGGCCTCATGCTAAAAACGTATTTGCATTACAGTTGTCAGTAGGAGGATAATTACATGCAATTTTTATTGACAATATTAAGGCTTTTAATCTCAACAGAACTCTTTATTTCGATAAGGGGGAGGGGTTCCGACCCCTTCAGTTCTGGTGCGAGCATTACGGAACATAAGCACCTGTGTACTTCTGTCGTTATTAGAAGTATATTGTCCTGATATACCAGCCGCTTCCTTTGTGAAATAGTTGAATCGCTTGGACTCGGGATAATATGCTCCCGATTAACGGTAAATTCAATATGTTAAGGCGAAATGATGCTCCTGCGCCTCACCAGCGTTGCAAGCCATCTTTAGAGCTCGGGTTACTCATGTACTGAGCATAAGAAGGCTGATGCTAGATAACGCCGCCGTATCAGTGGTACTGGTACCCTTACCCAACGTGCGGGTAGTGTAGCTGCTTCCACCCCGAAAAAGCAGAGGTCTGATTTTGTAAACTATATACCCGCCTAATGGGCCCAGGAAGAAGCCCAACTGAGCATGAGCAACACAACCCTTGTAGAGGAAAAATTGGAAGCTTTTATGGAGAAGAGCAATGTAAATAAACTTGAGAGGGATCTTAACAAGCAGCTTCATTGAAAAAGTTGTCTAAAGGTCCGAATCCACTGAACAAACGGGGTACTACAAGGTTCCCTCTGTATGGTCGTAACAGAAACCGTTTAATATATATATTTAAGTGCATGTTATGGTAGCCGCATTATAAAAAAATTGAAAACTATAAGCAAAGAGACTAATATTAAAATAAATAAATCAGTAAAAGCTACATTCACAAGAGAACGAAAACCAGTATGACGCCAAATACTACCGAGGCAGAGAACTGACAAATGTCCCCCGTTCAGAAATACCTAGAAATCACGCTTCAAAGTGCACACTAAGAGTATAGAGGAAATAATTGCAGCAGCTTACTACAATTCACATTTGTTTTCTATCGATTCATTATACAAAATTTTTCATTCATATACCCAATCAGAACTCTCGTTATAAGAGAAATGATGATATGACGTCACGTACAAAACACAAAGCACGTGTTTCCGTAAGGAAATAGAAGAACGTGTGCGATTGGTTAAACCAGCTCTAGAAACGCAAGCTAGTCGTCGCTTGTTTCGTCTTTCACGTTGCATTAAGTGAGTTCATCTGTGGTCAAGTAGAATAAAAAAGGTATGTTTCTGTTTGTTTGTGCTATTTTCCTCATAATTTGAGGCAAATTGTAGCATGAAAACACGACAGAATAGCAGGAGAATATTTATAAGACATTTCTATGCAATAAGCATAAGAAAATTGCGTTTTAGCATTACTATAGGAAGCTAAGTGAGACGTATAAATGAGGTGGCAATGAACAAGCTGTGGGTAGAAAGCTATGTAGTGTTTTGCATGGCATAAGTTGGAGATCTCGTGTGTAAATGCGTTAAAACAGTGAATACTTTTTTTTTTTTCAGGTCCAAGGCATCGCTGAGGGTTTTAACAATAGCAGGAAACGATCAACGAACGAAAGTACAACAATACTTCGTCCTGTATGAGCTTTAACTAAACACAATCTCGGTAGCCGACTGTTGCATCAAGAATAACCAGGGGAATTATTCCTCTAATTATATTTAGTGGGGCTGAGTACCAAGTACGTAGCCTTGCACAAAGTTTCGTCTCAACACTTATGTGTGTCACGCTGCAAGTGTTGTCTGTCCTTATTCCCCAAGTTAGTATCAACAAAAATGCTAGACGAGATTTCAGCGGCAGTGATCTTTTTAGCCCGCCTGATCGAGAAAAGCGAAAACTTTAACCAAGTACAATTGGAAGATTTTAAAGCACGTCTCTCAGAATTGCTAGTGGAACGTTTTGAGAACCACTGGTTTCCTGAGCAGCCGTGTAAAGGACAAGGTTATCGTTGTATCAGAGTTAATGAACGTGACCCAAGGGATGCTACACTTGAACGAGCAGCAATTGCTTGTGGAATCAAATACGAGGATTTAAAGCTTCCAGTTGAATTAACCATTTGGGTTGACCCTAATGAAGTTTGTTGCAGGTAAGTTTCTATTTATATACTATCAATACTTACTTTTTTTGAATACAAGCATCTCTAGTGCAAAATAAATCTATGCAATGTTTGAGTAAAAGTTGCCTTATTCATTTATTTTTTTCTTTTCCACAAAAGAAATGGGGGTTGCGTGGGGGTTTGTAGGAGTAAAACTGCTGGGATCAAATCAGAGTTTATGCCGTTGTAAGGAGATATTCAAATGAGGCATGAAATAACTATTCCTGGATAGAGTATACAAACAATAATACATTCACTGATAAACTATCCCACAGCTGTGGTAAGATAAGCATGTGTGACAATGTTACTCACGATTGTGCAAAGTTAACTGTTTGTGGCCTCCTACAGTAATTTACTCTCATGCAATCCATAATTTATCTGCCTTCACATTTAAAGATGTGCAGCTATCCACTGTAATCATAGTTTTTATTATTTTTTTTTTAATGCCCATTTTTACTACTGAGGCATAACGGGCAGTGGACACTGATGATCATGAAATGAAATGGTAAATTGGGAAAGGATGCGGTTATGTGTTGCTATGCCATAGTATTCGCTAAGTCTTCTGCTTATAATATGAAATCCATTTTAATTTATCTTAGTTTTTTTTTTCTTTTTTTAATAATGCCTGTTTTTAATACTGAGGCATAACAGGCAGTGAACGTGGATGATACATTTTTTATTTATGGACGCTCTTTAATGCTCAGGTCATCAGCGTGGATGATACATGAAATGGTAAATTGAGAAAGGATGTGATTATGTGTTGTTATACCACAGTGTTCGCTTAGTCTTCTGCTTACAATATGAAATCCATTTTATCTTAGATATAATGAAAAAAAAATTACTTTGACTCTGGTGGTTCTCTTCATGCATACCATGAATTGGCAACTCTGAGAAACAAAAACAAATTAATAAATAACCAACCTATTCTCAAACAATCTATGATCCTTCACTCTTCCACTAACATGTTCCATTTTTAAGGTTTAAGTTTATGATGCTCCTAAAGACTGAAGTTATCAAACACAAATGCCTAGATACTTATATGTTTTATTCTACCATCTGTAACGTATTTTCTCAAATAGGATAATGATGCTTGTACTTTATTGATTGGAACTTAGCATTATGAAAAAAGTCAGGTTTAAGCTAGAAGTAAGCTTAGTGTTGTTTCCCTATATATGGTATGGATAAGCCTTGAGGACCTGTTTCCATGAACTGAGATTACAGTCTTGCAGCTGTATACTTAAGTTGTGGACATTATGCATATGAATCTGGTGTATCAAAGTTTACTCAGGATAACAGCTGTCACATCACAGGAATATGTTTGTTAATATTAAGAGATCGGATGCATAAGTATGATAAAATATTAATAAAGGAGCTGTTAGATATTCTTAATAATATGAGAAACAAGAAATGTTTATAAAGGTTTGATGTTCAATCTATGCTGTACAAAAGTATCAGTGACATGCTGGAGAATTTTCAGATATCTTGTTGCAGTGTGTTACTGTTTAGATGAAAGTGATTACACAAGACTCCCAGAACTCCGGGAATGGGGCAAGATTATAAAGGTTTGTTCTTCACTTTATGAAGATAAATCTAAAACAAATTATTTATGAGGAATTCACTCAAATTTCACTAGTTTTGTTCCACTTACTTGGACATGTTTCGAAGGCTGTTGTCTTCATCATCAGCACGGATCCACTGTCAGCTTCCCAGCATGGCATTAATGGGTATACTCTGTGGATTTTATGAACTTTGTGATGAGGTTACAGTTGTTTGGAAGATCAAAATGAACTAAATTTTCCTTAAAATGTGGTTTAGACTAAAAGTAAACTGGACATGATTCGTCAAGAGAGTTTTAATGTGTTGACTTGACATGACATGACTTTTAAGTAGTTTTACTTTTAGTCTAAACCAGATTTTATGATAGTTCCAATATGTGGATTCCTACATTCAGTTTTAATTAAATTTTCCTTGTTTTCATTTATGAATATATTTTCCTACACTGATAATTTTATGGGTTTTTAATAGCTTTTAAGAGTTTAGCTTCAATTTGGAATTCATGGTTGTTTTTGAAAAAATGATATACTACTGCTGATTTTTCCATGTGTTTATATATTACATTTCTCATGTGCTACTTAAATCTTATTGTAATGTTTCTTTTTGTTTTAATGCATTTGTTCACTGGAGTCAAAATAATGTTGGCATCTTTAAAAATCTTTTAGAATTTTTGGTGTGCCCATGGATGGAATGTAAATTTCTTTTTATATATATATATAAATTAACAGTAATTATAATAGTACAAAAGGATAAAACACTTAGAAAAAGTCACACTCGAGATCGCTATATTTCGGACTCATGGAGTCCTTCTATGGCAAGAAGACAAGTGACCTATATATATAGTCTTTCAGTGTGGCGATGTCTTTTTATTTCTTTTTTGAATTTTTCTATTTTCTTCTTGACCAGATCTGTTTTATAGTCATTTTTTGTGCTATATCTATATTCGGTACATGAGTGGAGCAATAATAGTGTGTAGCTCAACTCAATCATACAGTGATCTTAATTAAGAAAAGTTTAGTTAATTTTGACCTTTCAAACAACACTAACTTCATCAAACAGTTCATAAAATCCACTGAGTGACACCTTAATGCCAGATAGGAAGCTGACAGTAAAAGCATGCTGATGATTTAGGCAACAGACTTCAAAACATGCCCAAGTAAGTGGAATAAAACTAGTGAAATTTGAGTGAATTCTCATTAATAATTTCTTATATTATAATATATTTCACTATGAAAATCCCTACTATTTAAATCTGTGGGGAAGGGCTATTTTGCTACAGGGTCCACGCTTTTTTCAATGCTATTCTATAGCAAGATGTTATGAATTGAGGTTTCAGTAAATGTAAGCAATGTTACAATTATTTTCTTTTAAAATCTATTTTTGTCGAGGTTTTCACCTGCTGTTACTCCAAGATCTGCCAGGAAAATTGGGGGTTTGGATGAGGGGATTCATTTTATTATTCTTTCCTTCTCTCTTTATTGATGTGCTGTTTTGTTTTATTTTTTCAAACATATTTACTGCATAAGTACCACATTTTCACAAATGCTGAACACCAATGATATTTAAATGTAAAATTGGAACTTAAACACAGTGAAGCCAATCATATTAATGGATATCATTGTATGATTAGTTGAACTACACACTCTTAAAGCTTCACTTACTTTTTATAAAAGTATGGAACCGGTTTCGAGAACATTTGTTCCCATCTTCAGCCATGCTAAGGTTCAACCTTGAGTTGAGTTGAACCTTAGCATGGCTGAAGATGGGAACAAATGTTCTCGAAACCGGTTCCATACTTTTATAAAAAGTAAGTGAAGCTTTAAGAGTGTGTAGTTCAACTAATCATACAATGATATCCACCAATGATATTGTTATTATGTTATCTAGAAATCACATGCACAAGTTTGCACTGCTCCACATTTATGTCCAACATGCTTCTCCATGCACAAGGTACAAGTAACATGCTAATTTTATTTCAGCATTTTATGCACATGAATAGCACAAGCAGCAGATGCAATTTTGTTAAATTCATATATTGGCACTATATGGTTGCAAGAAAGAATAAGTCCTACTTCACTACAATACAACATTAATAAATAATGAATTATATATTGAAATTGCATAGTTGCAATAGTTCCAAAATAATCATGCATATTAGTAACTTTGCAATTCTGTTGGTATTGCTTGTGCCTGTTGTAGAAATTTTTAATGCTCATGTACAAAGACTAGCAACTTTTTCAGTTATGGATCCAGTACCGAAATATCCCGAAAAGTAGTGTCATGAGTATACAGTGCCTTTATAATAGTGTTAATATTTTTAAAATGTAGAAGCAAGGAAAAAAAACCTGTTGATAGGTTACTAATGTTTATGAGCACAGGTGTTTATCTACAAACTGGGCATAGTTTTGTTTATTTCTTCATTTTGTAGCACACCTTAACTGTAAGCTGCAGAATTAAATCAGTGGCAATTTACAGTAAAACAAAAGGTAAAGTTGCATGCCCTAAGACTTAGCTCATATTACATAAGGCTAAGATGGTTTATTGTCTACAGCATGAAATAGGCTGCAGCTGCTTGTACTCAATAGGTTATTTTGTATAACAAAACATAACCATGCACTTTGTTGGATAGCAGATTGAATGAACATGATCAGTGCCTACACATAACAAAGTGCAGTCCATAATTTTTCCGCCTGACCCTGGTAGTAGGTGATAGAATAATACTGGATTAATATTTCAATCCCACAGATGAACAAGGGTGTGACTTTGTCTGCAAAATCTGAAAAACCATTTCCTTCAATTAATTGCTCATGGATCTCTGCCCTTGAAGATCAGATTTCATTTTTGAAACCAGATAATAGTCGCTATAGACTAGATCTGGAAAGTGTACTTTTCTCAATGTTTACATCAAATTCCTCTGCAGTCCCAAAACATTGTTGCCATGTAATCTTTGTAATTTATGTGACCATGGTCTTTCTAGGGGGTTGCTTCACCCTTCATCTGCAAATCCATTGATTATCTTCGTGAATGAGGGTCATAGTGGAGGACAATGGTTTCATCTCCTGTGGCAATGGATTCCTATATTGCCATCTTGTTAATATAGCAAAAGTTCAAAAAGCTCCTGACAACATTCCATGCACATTCGCACTTGAACTGTTGAAAGAATTTAGGGCAAATATCTTGCTATGAACTTATACCTATGCAAATGTTGATGGATAATTCAAAGTATGGTTGTTTTAGAAAGCCCCAACATTGCAGATAGTTTGTCTTCAGATGCCTGTTGTTCAAAACTTTCTCCTTAATAAGGAGGACATATTTCTATGTCAACACCATCAGCCTACCCTTACACGGTTCATCTTCAAGGCCAAACATCTGCCCAAATAAAATAATATTGACCACTCCTATGAAGGGGAAGCTTCCCCATATATACCATCAAGGTACTGTTGAATATCAATTATTTAAAAAGTCCTTAAGTTAAAAATTGAATCATTGCTATATATTCAGTTTTGAACATCATGCTGAAATATGCAACATATCTGACTTTAATGAGATTTCCCAAGCAAATGAGGGTGTGGCTCAAAAGGAAATACAGTGTTTTCACTCCTGGAACAAGTGAGTATCAGATAGCACTACCATTGCAACATTGAATCATGGCCTTCTGTGTCAAGCTGGAAACTTATAGATTGCACCCCAAAACTAAGCAGAAAAAAATTCTTTTCCTGCCACCATAAATAGAATCCTGGGATGTTAAGTTCTGTGCCTATAAAATTGCTTGTGACTTTAGGTGTAAGTCTTTGTTTTGGAATAGCAATGCTTGCCTTATTTCTTGGAGAATAATCTTACTAATTAACTATCAAGAGAGATCTGCTTACAAAATAAGTTGTATTATTTGGGCAGTTAAGAAAAAAGGCAAAAATAGTTGCAGTGTATTTCATTGTTATAAATGGAACTGTTGTGCCAGCTCGAGTGATCTAGCACATGTTAAGAACTAAATGCTTTCTTGTACTATTACTTGCAATATTTTTAAACACATGTTGTAGATTGGTTTATTATTGTGTATTGATCATATAGTATATGAGATAGATGTACTAAGGCATTCATTAGTATTACTGAGCTGAGTCATTATCAACGTGAAATTTATCATCTTATGAGGACTTAGCTTAGAAGGCTTGTGCAAAAGATACAGAAAACTTTGTATATGAACCCTATTATTGTTATTTTATACATTATACAGGAAAATAATAAAGCAAGACAACAAATGTTACAAAGAGAAACTAGAACTAATTGTGAGAAATACCACAAATTAATGAGGGCTATTAGGATAGCTAAGAAGAAGAAAGGTTAAATTAAGGAACTGATGGAAGAAATAGAAAAGATGAATAAGCAGAATGAAAGTAGGAAGTTTTGTAAAGCAGTATGTAGGATGAGCAAAGGATTTCAACTAAGAATAAAGAATGTATGGATAGAGGTGATAAAATTCTGAGAGAAGAAAACCAAGTTGTAAAGAAGTGGGTGGAATACTTCAAAGGCTGACTGAAAAATACAGAAGATTCAGAAGAAAACATTGAAGAGAATAGCATACGTGAAACAGGAGTTATTGAGCCTCCAACAATGGATGAAATTATGGAGAACATTGGAAGAATGAAGAATAATAGGGCCCCAGAAGAAGATAGCAAGTAATAAGCTCTTTAAATATGAAGGACAGCCATTAATACAGAATCTTCATTAGCTATTCATAACAATATGGGTAAAGGAAATAATGCCAGACATATGGAACATAGGAATAATCTGCCCAATTTTTAAAAAGAGAGATAAACGTGATTGTAGAAGCTACAGAGGTATTATCTTATTAATAGTTTTTAATGGTATTTAAAAAAAACTATTGGTAGTTTTTACCAAAAAACAGTGGTAGTTTTTTACCAATGAGGCACTACAGGCACTGATGATACATCAGATAAAAATATAATATATTGGAAAAGGATTTTTTAAGGAAGGAAACCTTCCAGGCCTATGTTTAGGGAACCCCCCTGACATTTGCCATATATGAGGACTGGGAAAAACCTGGAGAACTCCCCAGTCAGGTAGGACAGTTCTGGCGGGATTAGAACCCTAGATCTCCCTCTCACGAGTCCGCACCGTAACGACTTCGGCTACCAGTGGCTATACATTAATAGGTGCATATAAATGTGGATTCCACCCTAATAAGAGCGCAACAAAGCAGCTATTTATTAGATGGCAGATTACGGAAAGGTCCTATGAACATGGATTGGATTTACACATGTTAATGAAGAATTCAACAGACGTTATTAACAGTGAAGCAATGTATCATTTGATCATAGCAGTCAGCTTAGTAACACTATTATACCTTACTTGCCTAAAATCTGGAATATGTTTTAAGAGCATTCTTTCTCATCATCAACTAGAGACTCACTTCAGCTGCAAAGTTGGTCTCCAATTAATGATGGGAGCAAATGCTCTTGAAACATGTTCTATATTTTAAGTAAGGTATAATAGATATTGTACTTACGAAGCTGTTGACCATGGAGTGGTAATATATCCTAAACTTCGGTATTGCAATGCTAACTACTATGATCAAATGATTTACACATATTGTTTATAGATTTTAGACAAGAATTTGACAGTGTTATTAGTGACTCTATGAGGTGATCACTCATGAAAATTCCACTGAAATTAAAAATATTGGTAAAACTAACAAAGGAAAATACCAAAGCAATCATTAAGATTCAAAACAAAATAAGTGAATGTTTTGAATTAAATAGAGGAGTGAAACAAAAGGACAGATTATCCACTGCATTATTTTAGCTCTATACTATGGCAAAAAAGATTAGATCAAAGAGATACAATTGTTAATAGATAGAGCCAGACATGTACATATACTGACAATATAGCCATTGTAACAAGGTTGAGGAAAAATGAGAACTATAAAGAAATGGAGAAAATCGGACTGAAGTTGAACATGTAAAAAACTGAATATCAACCTCAGAAACCAGAAAATTTATGAGTAGGACAAAAAATTCTTTTAAGAGCTATTTGAATTTAAGTTTTGGGGAAATACATTTAATAATGAAACCAAAATGAGCAATACTAGCATAGATAAAGACCAAGCAGTGAGTAAAACATATTATGCAAATATGAACTTGTTGAATAATAAATTAACTAAAACAGCACAAATACGTATGTATCTATAATTAAAGAATTACTTTATTTTTCATTTTTATTATATTTTGTGTGCATGTGTGTCTCTCAGAAGAAGAAGAATTTTGAAATATAGTGAGCAATAATCTGTAAATATTTAAGCATTTAGCCCGTTTTCTGTTTCCTTAGTTACATTGTTCAAAGTGTTGCTTTATTTTTCATTTACACTGTGTATGTGTATATAGTGTTTATATATACCCATATATATAATTGTATACATATATATGTATATATATATATATATATAGGGTGTTAATAAATTACACTGAAATAATTTCAGAGAGTGTAAAGATGTTATATTTAAGGAATTTGAGATAGGCCATATATGGTCCATAGCTAAACATAACAGTTTTATAGTGTTAAACATTTTTGCATCAGATGCTGTTAAAACCAACTGGTGAAACATTGGTTAACAATATCTTTAAAACTGCCTTGAGAAGATATAAATATTGATTTTCCACAGCTCATTATCAGAATTTTCAAGATTTAGTGCCATAAAAACCCCGCTAATATCAAACATCATTTGACAATGCAATACTGATCATGTATTAACTGCCTTCTTGCATTGTGTGGCCTACTCTAGAGGGAGCTCTTGATTGTTTGTGTGGCATAATGCAAAAGCTGATATTTCTCAGGCCATGGGTTCAATTATCATGTTAGTAATTTTTTTTTTGTTTTGTTTTGTTTTTTTTATTTTTTAATATGAAGTGCTGCAATATGCGTACTGCAGTATTATGAATGAAATTTAGATAATCTTTGAATATTTGACACTCAACTAATTGAAATTACCCAATATTCTACCTTTGATAAGCAAGGGTTGTAATTATATGAATTAGTATATTAAGATTTAAGTGTATAAATTTAAACATCAACTTAAAATGTAGGCTACAAGCAGTATTATAAGGCCCTAGTTAGAAAACTACATTAAAAAAATGATAAACAGGACTCAAACTCGAAAACAAATGACCGCCTCTTGCCTGAAAAATAATGCCATAACCATAATGCCAGAGTGGTATGTTCATAAAGTTCCCCTCATTATCATGTGTAATCCTTTCGAGGGACATCTTCATTAGTCAGTAGCATACTGGCATTTTAGAAACTTGTAGCAATAGCTTCGAAATTTGAACAGACAAGCCATACATTTTCTATCCCAAATTGCTTATATACGACATCTCTACACACTCTGAAATTATTTTGGTGTAATTCATTAACACTGTGAGAGAGAGAGGGGGGGGGGAAGTATAACTCTGTGACATAGATGAGTGGCAATATTAAGGAAATTTGAAACGAAAATAATTAGGAGAATTAATGAACTGATAAAAAATATGATAAATGGAGAATTAAATATAATCATGAAATTAATTAAATAATAAATGGGAACAACATAGTAAGATTTATAAAAGCAAGAAGACTAACTAGGCCATTTATGGCACATGAACAAAAGCAGCCAGCTCAAGAGAATATTTAATGCAAGCATTTATTCAGCTAGGAGGAGAGGGAAGCCCAGAATGAGATGACTTGATAATGCTCTGCAGGCTCTAAAGACCATGGAGGTAATAAAAAGGAAAGCAAGAGACAGGTTAGAATGGAAACCAATTGTGAAGCAGGTCAAGGCCCATCCAAGACTGCAGCGCTGTTAATGATAATGGTTGTTTTGTTATCATATTCAGCTTGTTTCTGTATGCTTATGATAAACTGTACATTTTAGAAAAAATGTTTTATACATCAGAAGTGATTCATAGACATATTTTAGGAATGTGGGAAGCAGGGAAAATCATTTTTATTTAACAATATCAATAAGAATACCATGCTAAAATAGTAAAACTGTAGTTTACACTATACCAAATATGCTCATGATCTTCAAAATCTTCAAACCCTATCTAGCTCATTCCTGCAATATAAGCCAAACTGCTGCATCAATATCATGGTTCTTATTTATTGTTGAACAGTTTTCTACAGTAAATTAGCTTATTGAATGAATAATTTAATAAAAACTCAAATAAAATAATTAAAATTAAAAGTGCAATTAAATTGTATTTAAATGCTTTTAAAATAATTAATCTCAGAAAAAAAGTATAACTTTCCTAAAGTCCTCATAAAACGATATATCACTATATCAGCAATACTGATGAAAGCTGTAGTATCATGTCATGAATAAATTGCATCATATCAGACAAAATAATACCATATAATAGGTAGCTTACATATACAACATACTTTCGTCTTAATGCTCCTAAACATTAGTTATGCAAACACTGCATCAGTTTCTTTGCTCTAATTCTCAGTATAACAAAAAATATATGTTAGCCATGATTTGTTTTAAAAATTTAAAGAACTGCAGTACCTTCTCCACCATAGGATCAAGTGGGTTATGGAAAAATGCTTTCTAGTCAAAAGTAGTAGTAGTAGTAGTTATTGTAGTAAAGAATCATATCGAGCTTGTGATCTAACCAGTGCCAGCTACACAGCAGCTAGTAGGCTTTTGGAAAAGAGATAATGTAAATTTTGACGTTTTGGTTAGTTTTAGTGATATAACCTATGAATTACAACCCCATACTGACTTGCCCATTAACAGCTCCCCTACTGATATAATATTTCTTTCCTGGACAAAAATTTTGTAGAAATAATGGTTAGAGAATCGAATGTCTTTTATAAAAGTGTAAAAGATTATCTGGATAAAAGTGAAAAATTACATCTCCACGTAAGCTGGATTGCATAATAGACTTAACTGATGAAGCTCATCAAGTATAGAGAAAAAATTAAATCAATTATATGTGAACTTAATTGCATCAAATTATATTACCCTTATTGTGTCTAAAACACTCTTATGTTTCACTTTTAAATACAGTGGAACTGGTTTCGAAGAGATTCCTGTCTATCTTCAACCAACTTGATAACTGGTAGGAGAAACTAACATTTATGAAAACCCGTGGCTCCACCCTGGTAGTGTTTTTTTTATAAACTGGAAATTTGTATTACATTCTCCTGTAATGTTGAAATTCATAAGATGATCCGTATGGTTATAAATGTAAATCTTCTCCCATATGTCCAATTGTGTACCTCCTAGTGCCTCTTTAAGTAACTTTATTTCTCTTTTTTTATGTCACGATTATGTATCCAAAAATGGTATGCATTGATGATACCACTGATCTATCTATCTATATGTTTGTACTTAATGTTCCTTAGAGTGTATCTGTTAATAGGTACCAATTTAATGTTAATATCTTTAAATTTTTTTTTGGAATTTATTCATAACTACTGGATGGTAGGTGAATTTTTTAAAAACCAGTCTCTCTTTTTCAGTCAATAGTGTGGTGATATTCTTGATTGATTTCTTCTTTAGGAATCTATTAAGTTTTTTGTTTACTAAATTTTTGTTAAAACCATTTATAATAGCAATCTCCTGTATCTTACTTTTTTGTATTCCTCTTTACTGATTAGTAAATTCATCAGTTTGTATGTTAAAAAGTGTGTGCTTGTGAGCAACGGGGTTGAACCCATTTGATTTTATATAGTTATCTGTGTGAGTATCCTTTCAATAAATTCTAAATTTCCATGATTCTTATTAATTTTTATGTATAAAAATGGCAATAGTCCTGTTGCAAAATGTTAAGAACAGACTGTACGCTTTGTGACCTTTGTATGCATATGCTTTTCTGCAGCTGTGGAATGAGCAAAATAAGGCCAGGTTAAAGCATACAAAGAAGAAGGATTTTTGTCTCGGGGAAATAGTAAGAAGGCTTGGCAGGTCATCATGCATGATAAATGACTTCCTGAAGCTAAGAAATAATTATGAAATTTAAAAGTTACCTGGAAGACCTCAAAAACTTAGCCTCGACAAAAGAGGCAAGTGATCAGAAAGCTCAATATTGGTGGAACATCACTAGGACAACATCTTTATTATCCCATAGTCAGTGTTCTCAAACAGACATTATCCAGGCTGGTCAGACAAGCAAACTTACTGAAATACAAGGAAAAGAAGCAGCCCCATATGACGATCCATTATGAGCAGAGTCTGGTTGAATGACTAAGGAACACATCATATGAAAGGAAGAATGGAAGAGTATAATATTCACTGATGAAAAGAAATTCAACTTGGATGGTCCTAATGGTTGTGCATACTACTGGCATAACCCATGAAAAGTAGAGGAAGTGATTTCATAGAGGCAGCAAGGAAGAAAGTATGATGGTCTGGGGTGGATTTGAGTATAGAAGGAAAGCACACCTAACATTCCCTGCAGGTTGTGTGAAAGCCATACACCATCAGACATTACTTGAAGAGCGCCTGTTGCAGAGAGGATTGGAACAGTGAATTGGATATTTCAGCAGAATAATGCAACCATCCACACTGCTAGATCCATAAGGGAGTGGTTTTGCCGCAAAATTGTTAACGTCATGGAATGGCCTGCCAATTACCAGGACCTTATGAAGAATGCATGGTAAATCTTATGTAGGTCTGTTTATTGCAAAGGGAAGCAATATACCAGTGTGTAGAATTAAAGACCTCTATTACATCTGCAAGGAATGAACTTGAACTGTTGATGTTAAAGAAGCTTGGAGAGAGTGTGATGGATCATGTGATTTAAGTTGTTCTGAAGAAGGGTTCATTTATAGGATATTAATGACAAATGCTCTTATTTTGCAACAGGCTATTTTTTGTATTTGCAGTCTCTGAATGGAATGCATTTGTTTGTAACTAATCACATCATAAAGATTATACAATTTGATGTACTTAGGTTAAAATATTTTTGATTTCAGTTTTTATATTCACATGATGAGTTTCGTCAGTTGGTCTTATCATTTTGCATTGCGCTTTAGCAGTCACACCATTGGTGGGTATTAGTGGCAATGATGAATATCATTGTTAATACTTTGGGTGTAGTAAAGGAGCATACTAGAAATGAATCAGTTTGCAGATTCGTTTCTAATGTGCTTCCTTACTACACCTGTAAGACAATCCCTAGGATAAATAAAATAAGCTTCACTCCATCAACAGCTACTGCAACAGTAAATTTGAAAATGGCCACAGACCTCAAGGAGTTGTAATTGTAAATGAAAGTTTAATGCTGTGGAAAGAAAAGCTGAATTGGAATCAATATATAAGAAATAAAAAAGCATAGTTTGGTAAAATATTTCAATGTTTGTTAAAGTAAATGAGGTTACCTTTACAAAAGCAATTTTTATACAGAACAAGGAACTGACAACATGTGTGATAAGAGTTCTGATGATGTCTGCTTTACCACCAAATGTGTTCATTGTTGTAAGTGATAAGTAAGGCTTGGATTTCGTGTAACTACTACAGAATGGATTTTAGTGCAAAATTGTGGTTGGAAAGGGGAAAAGAAAGATTCTGAAAATTTATGCTGACAAATGCCTTTATTCCGGTCAAAACTGTTACATTAACATTTTTTTATTCAACACTGTAGCAAGTAACATACTGTAACCAATATTTAGAAAGTAAACAAGATGTTGCCTGGGTTTCTACGTATTTGTTACACTGGATTACACAACATTTCTACGTTTTGAATGTAAGTCCCTGTCTATTGCAGCTCAGCAGATTCAAGGAGACTCTGAACATGGATTTGAGAGCTTACTAATGGAGCATACTTTTTAAACACAAGGAAAGGGAGTTCAGGACTAGTTGCAAAGGCTTCTATATCCGGATTGTTTCTCACAATAATTGTCAACTTCTTCCATTGTTCCTCCTGCATACCTTCTTCTAAAATTTTAATCACATCCAGCAAACACCTGTAGCCATGCACTGCAACATGTTCCAACTCTAGTCTTTGTTATTGATTATTTGCTGGGAAAGTTTGATGATCCATTGAAAATAGAGCACATGTGATACTAATTAATTTTTTTTAAATTTTCACATGAGAAAACTGTTCGTCTTATCTTAGTACCCCACCTGGTTAAGACAGGGAATTGTGATACACTTCTTGGTAAGAAAAATTTATGATTTGGGGCCTTTACAAGAAATCTTTTCAGAGCAGTAACGAATATTCTATTGTATTCATCCCTGACTTTAACAAACACAGTGTAGTCCATGTCATATTTGAGGTAAGAACACATAACCTTCAGTTGTTAGAAAACTGAAAGCATGTAGCCTACTTAATCAGTCACCACAAGCCTGATTTTTTTGCATTGTATGCCTTCCAGCTACAGCTTCAATTGTTGAATGACTGTATTACTGTGCAGGCATTTTTCTTCTTCATTTTGTGCATCTTATGCTTTCATCAGATTAGGAAAATAGCACATTCGGTATATATCTTTGCAATGCATCATTAGTTTCATCTTACATGAATCCCATTTCATGTTTTGTTTTTCTAAAATATTCTCATCAATTACCTTTACATAATTTTTTCCCAAGGTGTTATCATCCACCACAGACCTTACCATACTTGGATGATTTAAATGCGGAATTTGCCTTATGAACTGGAATTTCTGACTGAACTAATGCCTTATAAGATCTGCAGATAACCAATTTAATAACTGCTGCTTTTCAGATCCTGAAGTGAAGGTATCTCTTAAGATTGCCTGCATAGGTTGTGACTTGTGGAGTTCACATTCTTTACATGCCCGCAATACTAGAAATGCTGGTTTACTCTGGTTCTTTTATGTTTCTCATTGATCACAATATTTACATCACAGAGAGCTCATTCAAGAATTAAACCATCAGATTAATGAATTGTCTCTTGAACTCTTCTGAAAGTGCAACTATGCCTTCTGAACTATTGGCGTGGTAGAGTACTCAGACTGCAATAAACCAATCAAAATCAAGTAGACGTTTAAGCTTTTTTATATATAATGTGTATGAATTGCAGAGGGAATTGTGGTGCTGCTGAATAGCTTTAATTGAAATTTGTGTTTTCTCTTGCAGGTTTTGCTGCATTAATGTTGAAACTATTGGGGTTGCAAATTTATAAACATACTATTTTATAGCTCTTGTTCTGTTCTACAAAATGAGACTGTAGGATTTTATGTAACTGCTCAAGAACAGTGTAAATTTTTTTATTTTTCTGTTCAAGAAAAGTAAAAATTATTTATTTTTCTGCCCAAAATTTAAGAAAACGTGAAAGAAAAGGTTCAAGAAAGATGAAGATGGAATGAAAAGTGCAACACAATGTGCCAATTTTGCTTCATTTCATAAAATACAAATTTCAAAAGATCTGTATGAAAATAGCTTATTCTTTTGTAAAGATGGTGCATCTTAAAATCTGTCCTTATTAACTGCATATTCTATCCCATCCTATCTAAAACCCTTGCAAATTGGCTCTTTATATAATGAAATATTACATATTTCGAACTAATTACAATTTTACTTCGGAAGTAAGATATTATAATTCAAAAAATTACAAGCTTACTTCAAGTTTGGGATTTTCATGAAAAACAAAGAAGCCTGGTATTGAGAGTTCTGTATTCTATTTGAATAGATTATGCCACTTTTATCTATCGCTTTCTAAAAGGCATTTTACCTGCTTAGGATATTGAGTGAATGTATCCCCCTTACCCTCTGAACCAGTTCTAGCAAGATGGGGTACTTAGCCAGGGACTGTGAAGTCTGCAATGACAATTTTTGTAAAGTGAAATCTGTTGTAAATTTATTTCTGAAAGAATTGCTGTTTCTGATCTCAGAAATCTTGATCAGTTTGAAACGAGAATGTTTCATTGCATACATTAAGAGCAATTTTATTGCTGATAGTATCAAGAAATTAGAGACTGTAGGATTTTCTCTACAAAAGTTGATGGATATGGTAGAATCCTCATTGGAGAAGAAAAAGATCTCCTGATTGCATTCCAGGAAAAATCCACCTTTTGAAATATGCTTTAGAAAATCTGGAAAAGTATCTAGTACTTCTTGACACATCAAACTAATAAAAGAAAAGCAATTTCTCTTAACATGTAGGTATGCCAGCATAAATCAGCATTTTTAACAGTATAGATTTTTCGGATATTGCATATTTTAACATATATTTTGCCCATTTTCATAACAAGAATATGTGCATAGAATTATACTTCATTATTTATTATGTTTAAATTTGGGCACTAGTGATTAGACAAAAAACATTGATAAACAAATTATGTAATTCATTACACCATATTACCTGTGTGTAATTGTACTCTTATGATATCACAGTGATAGAGGAAATAAAGAAGCAATATATTACAGGGTTATTATTTCTTATGTTATAGCTGAAGTTCATGTTTTCCCCTTAAAAGCAAGCAAAACATTTATTTATGGACTCAAAATGATACTTAAGCTAATTTATTACATTTTTAAGCATATGAATGAAAAGAGCTATGAGATACAAAAATACATAATCTGTGGTGGATTTATTGTACCTCTTATTCAGCACAAAAATGGGAACTTTCCTTAATCTTTTTAGTAAAGGAGTGTACTTTTGCAAGTTTTGCTCAGTTTTTATTCTCAGTTCAATAACTTTTTACAGATTTGGCGAGCATGGAGGTTCATACTGTACTTTGGCATCTTTCACTGACAAAGAAAATGTAAACTTGATTGATAAGCAGTTGGAGAAGATTGAAGATATGGCAAAGGAATCAAAATTGCAGGTATTAAATTCTTACAGGTATTCATTGCTTAAATAAATAGATTCTATAAAAGATCTTTAGATACACTTCTTCGCTCTGGTATTAAATTTGAAATTCTTTGAAAAGATACTGATGTAGAAATTCATGCATATGCAGAGAATTTTGCAAAATGGAATTATTGTGCTATTTGTAAGGGTCACATTATTTGGTGACAATAAATGCAAACAGTAAGAGAATGAACTCCGATACATGAAAGAAACTGAAATAAATTGTTTTGGTCATTTTTTGTGCAAAATAGAGGGATATTTTTTCTTTATAAATACATATATAATGTAACAAATTAACACTAATAATAAAAGTAGATAAAGATAAAACACTGAGAAAGAGTCACACTTGAAATTGCTATATTTCGAACTACTGCGAGTTCTTCAATGGCAAGAAGCTAGACAAGTGAATGTCTAGCTTCTATAATTACTATATATATATATATAGTAATTATAGAAGCTTTTAAAAAAGGCCAAAAAAGAACTCGAGTTCAAAATATAGCGATTTCAAGTGTGACTTTAAGTGTTTTATCCTTTTTAAAGCTTCTATAATTACTGTTAATTTGTTACTTTATTTTTATTTTTCTTTTATATTATATATATATGGGATAATGTTAATGTGTACTTGCATGATGTTTTACCGAGGTAAATGGTGTTAGGTATCATGGCCAAGTGGTTTAGATTGCTCGCCTCCCACCTATGGGGTGCCAATATTTTATGCCAGTGGCCATAAGTGGGATTTGGGTGAAAAAAGTGGTAGCAGATTTTCTCTGGGTACTCCATTTTCCCCTCGTTCATTTTGCTATTGCTCCATCATCTCATACCCACCATAATCATTCAATTAAATCTAGTCCACCAGTTCTTGGTGCATGCATTTTAGATGAATTTTGCTATGCGAAACTCCAAGGCCTGACTACATATGATTTGGCATTAGAGCACTTATTTTATAGAATCATTTTTTTTTTTAATTTTTTGAAAATAAATGCTAAATACTTATTTTGTTTATTGCCATGTAATAGTTTTAATAAATTTAACATGAAAATGATGATAAAATATTGGTTTCCATAATGTTTATTAATTATTTATATTTAGAATGATAAAAATGATTCTTATTAATAGTTAGATGTAAGGTTTGCAAAGATTATAATTATTTTTTCATCAGAAAAGTTTTACAGAATAAAACAGCAGATATTTTAGATTATGAACTCTCTAAAAAGCTGTTGGGAGGAAATAGGAGTTACCATTACAGGTTCTGTAAATAAAATTAGGTGCATTACAGAGTAATTTTTCATTTAAATTTATTGTAGAATATGTTGACCATAAAGCCAGATTGTCCTCTTGTTTAGGTAGCAGATAGCCTTTAGGGCTCTGATTTGCTGACTAAGATGTTAGCAAAGCACGATGAAAAAAAAATTGGGAATCTACTGAGGCTTGCCTGCTTATGCACTATGGGAACCTTCAGAAGAACCACTGCAGCTGCAAAATAAACTGCTTGGTCTATAGTACTGAACAAGCCATGATGGCCTTTTTTCCTGGAACTAAGATTATAACTATGAAGTTCATTTAAGAACTTTCGAAATATAAGACATTTTTAAAAAATTCTGTTGGAACTCGCACAGTGAAGCTTGTTTGTTTATGTTACAAATAAACAAACAACTGTGCAGTTAATTGATATCATTGTATGATTCATTTGAACTACACACTCTTAAAGCTTCACTTTCTTTTCATAAATGTATGGAACCGGTTTCGAGAACATTTAGTTTCCATCTTCAGCCAGGTTAAAGTTCAACTGAATCATACAATGATATCAATTAATATGTTTAGTTTCACTGTGCAAGTTCCAATTTACATTTTAACTATGAAGTTGTTTATTTATGTTTCATTGATATGATATATGTGAGGAATATGGAGCATTAGAGTTCTCTCAGAAAAACAGCATAGTATTAGCTGTACAGTCTTTTTCAGTATATATTTACTGTTAACAGATATCAGTTATGGAAGTGAAAAAAAATCATACATTCTTTATTTATTAATTAAAACATTCTCAGATATTCTTAATAATATGGAAAACAAAAATATTCTGGCTGCATTGGCTGAGCTTACACTCATAGTTACCCTGTAGCTTCAGACCTCCGCTTATTCTGCTCAATCTTTGATATACAAAACTAACAGTGGCAATGCTGGAGAATTACCAGAAATTTCGTGACAGTGTGTTACTGTTTAAATAAAAGCAATATAATATTAGACACTCCGAACTTGGGATAAGTCAGGTTCAGTAAGGTTTATCCCACACTTTACTATAATTAGAGATATGTCTTAAATTAGAGGCTAGATTGGACCTTAAAAGATTTGTTCACCTAGACAGTTGCAGGAGTTATGGCACTGGCCACTCTCTGATTCAGGAGGTCCTGTTATTGAATTCTGTATTGAAAATGAAACCATATCTTCTGACAATGCTGTTGTTTTTATGTATTTTTCAGGATTGTTTTAGGGTCTTGAGAGGTTTGGTCTGAAGGTAGGAAATAAGAGTCCAGAGCCATGTTACTTTGGTTACAAATGGCTGTAAAGACCCAATCTAGAGCATTATATATAGCTTTTGCTCTTGAAAGATATTATACTGTTTTTCAAGCAAAAATATTCTGGCCTTTGCTGAGAGAAAAATTGAGAAAGGCTGTAAAAACAAACATTCTCATCCTCTCAGACAGTCATATCACTCTTAAAACACCTGGTTCTTACTGTTTAAATGTAAGTTGGTATAGGAAGTCTTCAAACTCTGCTAACATTGTCACAAGATAGCTCTCTAAAGTTAGGATGGGTTGGGTCATGTATGCATAAAAGGGAAGATAAACTTGCCAAGAATAGAGCAAATAGCCCCCTTATTGAACCTGAACCAACCTTTTTTTTTTATTTATTTTTTTTAATTTATATATATATATATTTATATTTTTTGAGTAGTGTTTAATGCCTGTTTTTACTACTGGGGCACCACAGGCGGTGGACTGATGATACATGAGATGAAATGATATATTGTGAAAGGATATTTTTAAGGAAGGAAACATTCCAGGCCTAAGTTTAAGGTACCTCCCTGGCATTTGCCAGTTATGAAGACTGAGGAAAACCTGGGGGGGAACCCAGTCAGGGAGGATGGTCCTGGCAGAATTTGAACCCCAGATCTCCTGCTCAGGAGCCTGTGCCTTAACGACCTCGGCCACCCATGGCGGTCTGAACCTATCTATAGAGTAAGTAAATCGCATGCAAAATCTGTAGTCAAAGCAAGGACTGGAAAAAACAACAGAAAAAATGGTCTGAATACCCTGGTCAATCTCATAATGAAGCTCTTGTAA
This sequence comes from Metallyticus violacea, assembly GCA_030762175.1. NCBI lineage: Eukaryota > Metazoa > Arthropoda > Insecta > Mantodea > Metallyticidae > Metallyticus > Metallyticus violacea. The sequence goes on along the minus strand of CM060830.1, from coordinate 104,223,080 downwards.
AAGACTGTGGCTTAGCTCTAGGTAACTTGGAGAGGAAGAAACTAAAAAGAGCATTTGCATTAATTACTGGATATTGGCTATTCAGGAAACATATGCAGACTGTAGTACCCTTTAAAGCAGACCTGATCTGGACTTAATGTAACCAGCATATTGAAACTACTAAACACATACTGCTTGAGTGTGGGGTGGGCATTATAGAAGATTTTTTCTATAGAAGTGGGGGCTCTTGAGCTTGTTCAGTATACAAAAAGATTTTGAAAAACCTTTCAAAAGAACACTTGAGAAACATTTGTTGCAAAGAAATCGACAGTTGCAGCCAATTTCTAGCCAGAAAATCACAACATTGTTATTGATACAAAATTATTAAAACACATCCAACAATCCATTAGAATTAGCTTTATGGGAAAAAACTTTATTATTAAAAATAAGACCCTTATCATGAATTTCAAGATTGCATTGCTGAATATAGTTAACAAGTTCCTTCTGCTACCACCAGAGAGTTCTTCTGGTGATGAAGGGAACAAGTGTTCCAAAAATATATTGTCTCTCTTTTTTTTTTAAGTGTTCCAGGCCTAAGTTTAGGATAACTCCATGGCATTTGCCATTTATGAGGACTGATGAAATAACTTCGATCATGGAGGATGGTCCTGGTGAGAATCAACCCTCAAGACTCCATGTCTTAATGACCTTGGCCACTCGCGATGGTTCCAGTGTACTTAATAATGTTCCCTGGTTACCTATAGGTTTTTGTTTCACATTTGGCACAGCGTTAGGTTTAAGTCATCTTTAGGGTGGTACCTGTAGCAATGCTGAAGGGTTGCAAAGGAGAATTGGGGAAAAAGATAGTGGCAAATTTGAGGAAATTAAGTAAATTTTGAGAAATTCAATAGGGAATTGGCCAAATACAGTCGGAGAATTTGGTGATAGCTGAAGAAAAGTGCAGGAAGAGGAATGTGATAATATTTGTTATTGCAGAAATCAAAGGAAAACAAATACTGCAACAAATCAAAGAGATATTTCAAGATACGTTGGGTTTACAACTGGATGGATGGGAAATAATTGGTGTCTTTAGAGTTGGTAGAAAAGATCCGAGTCCAAAACCAGTGAGTTGCTGAGATGAAAATAAAATGGATATTCCTATCAAAAATGAAAAAGTTAAAAAGGAGGAAAATGTTTGTTGAACAAGATTACGGGGAGAAAGAAAGAGAAATAAGACGTTTGTTAATACAAGAGATGAAGAAAGCAGACAGGAAAAGAAGCTTTCGTTTGAGGCGAAGATTTGCAGATAAACGAGAGGAAACAGGAGGTTTGTCAGCTAAATGTGAGAGGCATGTTGGAATCAGAAGAGAGGATAGATATGTCATCTGTCATCATGAATTGAAGGAAGAAGGTGACCCCAAGAGCATTTAGGGAGGGAGACAAGAGTAGAAAAAAGGAGGAGGGGTGGTGTCATCATACGTCACCAAACAAGCAGCTTGTGCGAGATAAACAGCTGACTAAAGATGTATGTAGAATGACCTTGGGTGTAGCTGCTGGAATTGACATGGAGGAATTAAGGGCTGAGCATTGTATCGTCTCCTGGAGGAAGCATCATTCAAGTGGAGAATGGCGTAGGAGAGAGATTAATTGCTGATAGGATGATGAGCAGGGCCAAATTGGAGAAGTTTAGGGTAAATAAAAATGGATCAATTTAGAAAAGGCATTGATTGTATTTTGGAACATAGATGGGTTGCTTGAAAAATTGAGCAGTTGAGAAATTATGCAAGTTTTGAAGTTAGCAGAAGGTAACGGTGGTAGGCACGGTTGAGACATGGTTGGCAAAAGATATTTAAGTGAATTTGAATTTTGGGGGATAAGTGTAAAAAAAGAAAGATAAAGGGTGTGTATCAGGTGAATAAAAGTTTGAAAATTAATGTGAAAATCTGTAATGAATTAGGTAAAAATTTAGTGTTGTGATGTATTTTAAGTGATATATGGGAAAGTGAAAAAAGATGTATGTTGCTATAGTATATAATCCACCAAGGTCTTCGGAATTTTATATCCAAATTTATTTAAGAAACTAAGGCAAGATATTGAGGAGTTACAAAATATGCAATGTATAAGGGGTTTATTATAGTGGGAGATTTTAATGCAAGGAGTAGGGGAGAGCCAAATTAAGATAATGAATCGTTGAAGTGGACTAACAGAGGAAATAAAGGAATTGGAATAAAGATAAAATATGTAATAAGGAAGGTACGAAGCTGATAGAATTTTGTGCGGAGTTGAATTTGTAAATGTGTAAAAAGGAAAGACTACATATAACAGTTTACGTTTATAAATAAATGGTGAAGTATCTTAGATTATATACAGTAGAGCTATGTGTGTATGTCATCAATTTTTATGTGTTGAATATAGTGTGTTTAAGTAGTAATTTCCCATTAGGGCTAAATTGAATGCATGTGGAAAAAGAAAAAAGTTCCAGATCAGGGAAGAGTAACAATTCAAAATAAATAATTGAAGGACTGATGAATTAGAAATATGTCTTAAAAAGCTAGGGATAGAAACAGGAAGGTTGAGGGAGCTTTTAAAAGAAAATAAAAGTGAGAAAGCCATTATAAGGCTGGAGGAGATGGTGAAGATAGCAGGAGAAAAAATGAGGGTTTTGGTTTATTTAAGGATGCTCCTTAACATCTCAGGTCATCAGCATTAAAAAAAACATGAGTGTGAAGGAATATTCAGTTAATAAGAAAGGGGCACTTATCTTATGATGAAGAGTGCAGAAGTGCAAAGGGAAGGGTTATAAGGGAGTTAAGGAATTGGAGACAAACGGGAACAGCAGGAAAGGGGGAATTTTTTGATTGAAAGATGTGGATATAAACAGTGCTTGAGGTGGGGCAGAATAGCACCCCAGTTCTTTTTTAATTGGATGAAATATAAATGGATCGTTTAGACCTTTTGCTACTTATTTCGGTATGTACAAGCTTCATTTTCATATTCTTAGGCCTGTAATAAAGTTTACAATGCTGAAAACACTTTGTGTTCTTATCTTGCATCTCATCCTTTTCAAATGCAGCAGCAATGGTAGCCTGTCTTCAATAGACCAGTTGTTCTTTTCTATTGTTGATATCACGTTTGAGTTATTAAACCATCCCGATTCTTTTTCCATTCTACCTCAAGCACTGGATATAAATAACTCATGAAAGTAAAAACAAAAGATGGGGGAGAAAGAATGAGTCAGAAAATACATGAGGTAGCAAGAGCAATAAAGCAATATGGTCTTTAGTGAAGACGATATATAAGGAGAAAGTAAGGGAAAATAATATAAGAGCAGAAGATTGATGTAGTTATTTTTGGAATATATTTGAAGGTCACTTAATTGATCAAAGTATATAGCTACTGGAGAATAAATTCACATCATATTGAGCATTTAGATAGCTTAATAAGAATAACTGAAACACGAGAGCAAATTTGAAGGTTAAAAAGAAACATAGCAAGTGGCATGAAGGGAGTACCTGGGGAATTTGGAAGACATGGAGTTTAAATGAAAATATATTGGTTTTATTATTTAGAATATTAAACTCTGTATTGGAAAGAAGTAATATTCCAAGGAGTTGGAAAACAGCAATAATGGCTGCAAATTTAAAAACGTGGGGAATGTGACATTCCAGCAAATTATAGGGTATTAGTTGCTATCAGTACTAGGTAAGATATATACTGGAGTCTTGGCTGAAACATTGTAAAATCCGGCCTGGAAGAAGAGGGTAAGAATTTCAAGCAGGTTTTAGGAAGAAAAAAGAAAAAATAGATACTATTTTTATGATAGATACCATGGTAAATAAATATTTAGTAACATAAAAGGAGGTTATATATATAATTTAGATCATTGTATGATTGGCTTAACTGTACAAGTTCCAATTAATATTTTTAGTTGAGGTTATATATGTTTGTCGAATTTGAAAAGGCTTTCCATACAATAAATCAGCAAGTACTGTGGACCAAATTGAGTTGGAAATAAGTAACAATGTTTTTAAGCACATTACAAAGAGTATATACAGATAATGCTTTTTTGCAAAGATTTCAAATAATAAAGTGACTAAAACTATTCAAAGTAATGTAGGGCAATGGCAAGGCTATAAGCTGAGTCTGGTGATGTTTAATTTGTTCGGTGATGGTATTTTAGAGGCAATTAATAAAGCTAATAGACATGTTCCAGTAATTAACAAAGAAATGCCTGGTTTGTTATTTGCAGACAATCTTATAGAAGGGTCAATAACCAATGAAAGCAATTGAAGCACTAGATAAGTTTTGTAGGAAATGGAGTGTAAGAATAATGTAAGTAAATAAAAAAATATGCTATTGAAGAAGGGAAGCAAGTTAAGGAAAGATGAGAAGTGGTGTTGGCAAGTGGTCATTAATGAATTTGATTACCTGGGAATAACATTAAATAGTAATGGTGGATGAAATGAGCAGAAGAAAAGAATACTATCCAAAGAAAAGCTCTCCTTAAAAGCCTTAAAAACATGTTTAGAAATGATACCAGGGATGTAAATAAAATGTTTGGAGAAAGTTTACCTGGCGGTAGTTGAGATTGGGGATATTTTATGAAGTGGAGATTTGGGGTGTATAGAAAAGGTGGACAAATGTGAATATGATTCATATTTTTGTAAATAAATTCTGGGCCTACTTAGAGCTTCACATAATGATGTTACATAACTAGAACTAGGAAGAATTGGTAGCAAAGAGAAATTTTGGAAAGAATATTATAATATTGGTTTAGAATTAGGAATTTAGATAAGTAAAATAGCTTACATCGTTGTTTGAAAGTTCAGGAAAGGATTCTCCTTGGTTAAGTAGGATCAAAAAAATGTTGGGAAAAGTTGGTTTAGATTTGGAAACCAAGAGAATCAATATAAAGTGGTTTCTTGAAAGAAATTAAAGGTGGAATTAAAGATAAATAAAGGCAAGATATATGTTCCCCAGTTTTTAATCCAAAACTTCATTGAATATGTAGAGAGATCTGAAAACACTGTAAAGTAGAGAAGATTATGTTGAACAGAGTGACCAGCCAGCAAGGGAAGGTTTTACATTGTCTAAAACGGCTGTTATAAAATTGAAAGGGTTGAGGGTAAGAGGGGGGATTTAGAAAAATGGCCAGTTTATAACCAAAAGGATAAAAATTGACACATATTATTAGAATGTGAAGAAACCAAAATTTTTAGAAAGAAACTAGAAATAAAGAAGTGGTCTAATTTGCCAAAAGAAATTTGAGGCAAAAAGATGATGGCGTAAGTAAAATCAAGAAAGAAGATAAATGAAATGGGAAATTATTTAGGTAAAGCAAGAGCTAAATGGCTAAGGAAAATTAGTAAGCAAAGATAATGATGAAAGTAAAAGAGATTATTAGATAGTAGACTTAAAGGGAAAATAGATCCCATTAACTAGGTAACTATTATGTTAAGAGACTATTGGGATCTCCATGGAAACTCAGCAACATAGTGTAGTGTTTTGTGAATTTAATGATTAAATGAAGTATTAGTATAAAGGATTTTAAATATTTTGGTTAATATTAGATTGGTAGCGTTAAATTTTTGAGTATTTTTATGTTTGTTTACAAGTAATTGAATAATGTAGAACTAAGAGAATGTATAGTAGAAATTGTAGTTAAATTCATAAATAATGGTTTATGTATGAAATACTTTCAGTAATATGTTTTTGGTTGGATCGGAGGCTGGTTCCCTGGATATCCTAGTAGGTAGCTGTTGATCAACTGGGGGCTAAGCTAATCAAATGGGAAACTTTTGAATTGAAATATTGAGAATTAAAATATTGTATTTTATTAATAATATTCAATATAATTATAGAATAGTATATAGTTAAAGTGATATACAAACAAATGTGATTGATTGACAAATTGTATAAAGATTTGTTAAATCAATTTTAAAAATGTATAAATGAAGAAAGTTATTCAACAGTTACAGTGCAAAAGGGTAGCATATCAGACAATTTATACCCAAAAATATGACTGAAATGAATTCACTCCTTAATACTAGATGCCTTTAACAATACCTTCTAGAAGAATGAAACAAAGATTAGTAATCATGGTGCTAAAGAAGGAAGATCTCGGAGGCTATCATAACAGGTGTAGGAAATTGCTAGTTATAATAAAACAGTGCCTCCAAGTTCCTGCTTAGCTCTTAATTGCAACAAGAAAAGGCTGAATTTAGTCTTCACCATACTTGTGTCAATGTATTAATATAATGGGTATTACCATTAAGCAATTACAAGAATTTTCCTCCCACTCGTATTTGCTGTTTGTGGATTTTGGAACCGCATTTGAAACCTTGAAGTACTTAGCCATATGGCAAGCATTAAAAGAAAGAGGGCTCCCCAAAAATTTGGTTAGCATAACCAAGGAACTGTAAAAACAAATCGGGTTTCAGGCACTGTATAGAAATAAAGAGTGAGATAATATGTTTGCATAATAGCATGACAGAGGTGTATGTAATTTCCCCTTATATTTAATATTGTTCCAATTTTAAGGAAAACTGGTGGAGCCTCACTAAAGTAATGGAAGATCTGGATATTGTGGGTGATATCTACTATTGCCTAGTACAAAATTTCTCAAACTGTGGTTCATGAAGCTCATTGGAGTCCACGGAGAATTAGAGTACTGCCAACATTTGCATTTATTCTTTAATATATTAATCAATGAATTAAAAGAAAGCAAAAAAAAATTAATCTAATTTAGATGTGCATTTATTGAAGTAAAGTGAATTAGAATTGAATTGTGGTTGTTCCAGAGGGAACTTGCAAAAAGATAAGCGAAAAATGTAGACCAAGCAGAACACTCGTCATCAGTTTTCCTGGCAATAGAACACAGCAAAACTGTGTAGGCTATGACTGAGGCAGCTAAGCCTCATATTTTCCTCGACTATCAAAGAAGGCCATGAAAATATTTTCATCTTTTGTAACTTAAGTAGAAAATCATTCTCCCACTCTTTATTTAAAAAAACATTATAGTAGCCAGTTTGAAAAAGTTTGAATCAGAACTCAGAATGCAAAACCCTGCTATTAAGGTAGGCTTGTAAATGAAATACATCATTCCTTTCGTTCAGGAAATGTGAATTATGTATGCTATCATATTTTGTTAGGTATTATTAATGTTAATGTTTTGCATATTTTTATACACATTTTGATTGTAATATTATTTTTTTGGAATATTACTATTGTGTACAAGGATACATTGTTTTTTGTTTATTTAAGGACGCTCTTTAACATCTCAGGTCATCAGCATGTATAAGGATACACTATAGTAAAAGGGCAAATGTTGAAAATGTACATTTATGTATATTTAAATAGTGTAAATTAGTGATGAACTGATGAACAACTCTAGAATATACCGGATATCCCATTTATCTTGTTCACCTAAAATTGCTTTTCTTCTGATGCACCAAATGAATTGTTTCAAACAGAAGTTTTTAACATCATGGGGGAGTTCTCTAAGGGTATACATTTGTATCTACATTAACTTAAGAGAAAGAGATACAGGATAGAACTTAGTTTCTTTTTTTTAATAGCATCATTTACATTTTATTCCAGAATATACTTACCCTCTCCTAGAGCTTTTCAGAAATGTTTCACACTGTATCATTAGTAGTATTTATTTCTCATGCATCAACATACAGAATTTTTATGACAAGAGAAACACAAATAAACAACATTATTTTTAAATATAACAATTAGGAACAGTGCCTTCGGCAATTCCAGAAGGCACTAATTCTAATCAAAATTTATTCCAATGTGATAGGCTCAGTCCCCGGTTCATCAGCCGGTACCTACTGGAATATCTAGGGGACCGGGCTTTGATCCAACCAAAAACAAAACACAATATTAAAAGTAATTTATACATTCAATACAATATTAATTTTATTTCCTATGATACGAAACCTTCCTTCTTTTTTAATTAACTCCACACGACCAAATTTCTAATCTCGAGAGTTGCTTATTCCTTAGGAGCTTATACACACTAACACCCTGGTTATTGGTATATAATGATCCTGTTTAACTAATGCTAGCTAATTAGTCCCATTCCCTCCCCTATTCATTTTATCCTCCTATCACTATCTGACAATTCTATACCATTTCTCAACCACCTTAATTATTTTACACCCATAACCATTTTTGTCTTATCTTGCATATGTATTTTCCCAGTTCCATAATGTTTTCATCTGATTTTAAATTTAAAATTCTTCTACCTCTTATTTCATCTGGTAAGTTTTCCCACTTTCCTCACACTACCATTTTAGTCGAGAAAACGGATATAGAAACAATAAATGCATGACCTATTTAATAGCACTGCAGTGTATTTGTATAACTAAATCATTTAACCTCTTCAATAAGATTCCTACTTTCTCATCAACTGTATATGTCTTATAAGAAAAATTGTAGTCAAAATAGTACTGATAAATGACTACAGTATCTGGTATGTAAGCTAAAGCAATGACAATTTGATGGTTCCTACCCCCACTTCCCTCTCAGGACACCTGTGTTTAAATGAATTGGAAATCATAAACAAAACCCAGAACTCTGCTGCAGTACTACATTGAAGTAATTTGTATACCCAAGGCATTAAACATTTCAGTTCTTCAATTACTGTGCATTCCTTACTATTTGCACATCTGCTGTTTTCTTAACAAAAATAGTACAGCGTGATACATTTTTCAGTAGCTAGGGTAAATATATTCTTGAATAAAATGCACAATATTACTAAGTGTTCTATCCCTTATCTCCTACGTTAATGTAGTTACAAAAAAAGTATATCCTCAGGAAGAACTCCCCCATAATGTTAAAAAAAAAACTTTTGTTTGAAACAATTGTTCATTTCACTCATCAGAAAAAAATTATTTTGGGTGAGCAAGATAAATGGGACACCCTTTATAGGATGCATATTTACGATTTCAAACTTGAGAGTTACACTTAAGGGTCCCAGTAGCAAGAGACCTTTAGAGAAGGTACATGGTCAAGGAAAGTTTGAGAACTGCTGGTCTAATACAGTTAGGACTGAGTGGAGCATTAGCAATGCCTTCTTTATTTGCCAGTTAGGCCACCTTAATAGCTTTTCACATTTGCAAAAGGATAAATGCACAGTTGAATTGTCTTCCCTTTTACTTATCTTCTCAGAATGACCTAATTTCTAGTGAAGATGCATGGAATAAAATTAGAAATTAATACAATGGATAAAATGAATTGCAGCGGGAATATAAGATGGAAATCAGGCTGCAAAGAGGTCTGCCTGAGCACTCTTGTGGATATAAAAAATGCATTCTTGCTTACTTGATGACATGTGTATGGGAATCCAGACCAACACACTAATTTTCCACAAAACAAGAGATTATGTCAGCTTAAGATTTATTATTTATTAGGTTTATTTAAGGATGCTGTTTAACATCTTTGGTCTTGAGCATCTCAGTCAGTTTAGGACGTGAAACAACCATAAATCTACAACACAGGACCCATGGCTTTAGTTCCTGAAAATCCATTGTCCCTGGCCATTGTTGACCCTAAAATATGTTGCCACTAGACCATCAGGAGGAAGTTCTTAGCATCTCCTGTGAATGATCCTAAAAATCTAGAAGAAATGATTTAACAAAGCAAGATTCAAGGTTCAGTGGAGTATCACATGAGGCATTCTTTTTTGGAATAATAGTTAATAATTGATTTCACTGCATATACTCCATAAGCAAGGAATAATGATATATGAGATAAAATTATAAATTAAGGAAGCATTCTAAGCCTAAGTTAAGAGTACTTCCTTGGCATTTGCCATTGATGAGAACTGAGGATAACCTGGAAAAAACTCAAGTGAGGGAGGGTGGTCTTGGTGGAAATCAAATCTCAAGACCTCCCAGTCACTGGTCCATGGCAGTCTGGACTACTTGTGTTAGGGAGGCATACACTACTTGCATTTCTTTTCTAATGTTAATTTTTGTATTCAAAAACAGAATAGATGGACAGTTTTTTGCTTATACATAATTTTAACAAGGTAAACCTTATAACAGACATCTCATATGGGCCAAGCTTGCACACCAGTGTTTCCTCCTACCTGCCTTGAAGTTACAGAGGAAGAGGGAATTTGCTTTGGATATTTTACTCTGAGGAATTTCAGTAATTTTTTACGTAGAGCTGTTCTCTCGTGCTGGAGCAAAATTTGCTTTGTAACAATAAGTAAATCTGCCCCTTTAATTTATCCTCTTCTCGCTCTGAAGTAATTTTAGCACTTGTTAAAAGTAAAAGTAAATAAAAAGTAAAACTTCTAAAATCTTCTAAAACTCTCTTGACGTTTCACATTAAAACTTTTTTTTATTAAAAAGCAAGTTGGAACTAGTTTCATGAGTCACTTGCTCACATTTTCAACCATTTGACGACTAACAGATCACTTCAAGTAGGATGTATACTTGTCATTCAACAAGATTTATGATAGTTTCACTGTGTGGATTCCTACATTCATTTTTAATTTAATTTTAGCATGTTTGTGGATTGGGCAGTGTTTAGTCACCATTACCTTCTTAATGCTCCAATGTGTCCAAATTATGACCTCCCCTATACAGTACATCACATTTACATTTAATACCATCAAATTAGCTGCTTTCAGAATTTCCCAGAGTTTGCCTTCCTCTCTTGAAGAGGTTCTTACAGATGATATCTCTGGCAAGAAAGTACTCCATTTTACGCATATTTCTGATTTCTGAAGCAAGTTATGATTTTTTTTTAATTTTATATGTGACTGTTTCCTTTTAGCAAATTTTAACTCATTTTGGTTCTGACTACTGTTGGTGCTTTATAAATTTTGAATTTCTTTTTCCCTTGTTGTTTGTTAATGGGATTTTTATTTGTATTGGCCAACTTGCTTATGTCGGTTGTTTTCTGCACAGTATTTTAATATAAATCATTCATTTTATCCTTTTTATTGCCGATACAGTTTTATTGTGTTTGGGCTCTATGACCTTAGCAGTTTTACACCCTTAAACAATAATCATCATCCCACAAATAATCCATATTTCCCTTTGCATTCCTCTTAATTGCCATACACTAACCCTTAATGTTATAAGGTATGAGATTTTTTCTCCAGATTTTCAGAAAAATGCTGCTTGCCCATATTCTCCAATCTCTGATCTAACCACCTCCCAAATCCAAGCACCCTTCATACACCATTTTTCCCCAACTATTCCTTAAACTTATTCACCCATGGGTTCCCCCCCAGATTGTTTTCCTGATACTTTAAACTCTCTTTTAAGGTATTCACCAGAATGAATTTTTAGTGACCTCTCCATTTCCAAATATCTGACTAACTCTAACCTTACCACATTCTAACTTAGTATCTAATTTTCTCATAGCCTACAAATTTGAATTAATAAAAAGGTTTGTGCTTCATCTTTACAGATGATCCCTTTAAGCTCAAGCAATCAGTGCCAGGTTGGGACAAATGGAAAGAAGCCTCATGGAACTGGTGGTAGCAGCCCTAAGCAGAACAAATCTGGCCCACGACCAAATAAGAATTGGACAAGTAACAATGGCGGTATAGGGGGAGGATTTCATCATCCCCTTCAGCCTTGGTACAGCTTAATTCCACCACACTGGCTCTCTCCATCTCCACCGCCATACCATCAGCACCAGTTGCTCAGATCTCCTCCTGGCGGAAAATGGAATGGTCATGTCTCCCCTCAGCGATTCCATTGGCAATCAAACAACAATCATCACAACAACAACCACAACCACCACCATCATAATAACAAGGCTGCTGTCAAAGTGTAGAAAACAAAAAGAAAATCTGGTAACTGCTATTAGTACCAGCTACCTGAATGTAAGAGAAATGATATTGTAATTACAAAAGTTTTGTATATGTATTTTGTCCATGTGGCTTATAAACTTTAATTTCACAAATATTGCCTGTTGTAACAAAATCTCGCTAGGAATTAGATTTTTATAACATGCATGACACATTAAAAAAATTAAAAAGTAATTTTTATTAGCTATCAATTGAATTTGCTAGAGTAACAAACCAAAGGCATATTACACCCAAGCGATTTGTAAAACCTGATTGATTTAAATTGTTAATTGCTGCTATTGCACTTGAGGCAAAAAAATAATAAATAAATGTGAGATATTATAGAATTTATTTTTCAAATATGCTATAGGAAATGAAAGTAAGGAACAGTTTTGGTTGATTATGATAGCCTAGAGTGATCATTGTAATATGCTGTACCTGAAGAAATGTCTTCTCATCAGGTAGCTGGTATTCCACATATATCTGTACAAATAAAACTTAATTATCTCACCACTGTAAGACAAGCAAAATATTTCATTGTAATCTGGGATTTCGTGTAAAAGGCACAATTTTGTGTATTCAACCCCTCTAGACCATTTTCATAGCTGTTTCTTAAAAAAAAATCACTGAATGTAATGTTGATTAAAATATGTTTGCATATATGCATGATTTGTTGTTTTAACTCCTAATGCAGATTGTTTAGTACTTGCCTTTTGAGGAAATTTGACCTAAATGTTTACCAAAAGATAGCTGCAAATGGTTTTTGGCATTGCCAGTGCTTCTTATATCCTTATTTTTTGCACAAAATAAGGTTTAAGGATGTGGTGCTTGCAAGAGGACATTTGGTGTTTACATTTTATGCATGATTTGATTTAATTTGGCATTTATTAAATAAAATGTGCAATTCATAATAAATGAGTGAAATTTTAGTATCTTGACTGAATTAAGTCTGGTTTTAGGCCAGTGGCTATCAAAGGTAACATGGCACAGGAGATAAAAAAAAATACTTTGTCTTTTTTGTGGCTGTGATTACCAATTTTTTGGTATGCCTAGACTTTTGAGTGCACTGTTGCATATATTAAAGGTGACAGTAGCAAAATGGCCATGGAATTTGTTCTTTTCATTTTATTGTTTTATTTCCATTTCTGCAGTAGTAAATCTCTTGCAACCATTACAGTTAATGTGTACCATTGTAATCAAGGAAGCTGGAGGAATGTATGCATTATGTGAATACTATCACATTCCAGCAAAGCATTGATATTCTTCTTCCAGCTTTCTTCAGTATGAAAACATTTTGCTTTATGTTTTGGCTCTTGCTTAGTAATCTATAGAGCTTATAATTCTTCTAAACTTTTTTATTGTGAAAGTGGCATCCATTGAAAGAAAAAGTGGTGCTTCTAATGAGCAACTTTCTTCAAGTATGTGCAAATTTGTCTTTTTTTTTTTTTTAATTATTACAATTAACTGACATAGAATCTAAAATATAGAGAAATATTTGAAAGAATATTAATGTATATAAATATGATATTTTAACATGAAACCAAAGAATATTTCTTGAAGGGAGTAGCTCAGCTGTTAAGGTATTTTCAGATATGAGATTCTGGATGTTGGTTTTCTGTGCTTGGTGTCCATAAGGAATTACATTTATTAGTTTTTGCACACATAGCAGTATTGCATAACAATGAGAATAAAAATGAATTTATTACTGCTATTCCATGTTTTATGATTGTCATCTTCTGAGTATAATCCCAAAATGGTGTTTTTAGCATAAAATGATAGTAGTATTGTCAAGAGAGTAATAGGCACCCTTACTTGTAAACATGATCCATAGTATTCTGTATTTCTGGTCAGCAACAGCATGAGGCATGTGTCTGAATTGCATCTAACCACTTTTTCTGGGCATTTAACTACAGTAATGAAATTAATGTTTTATAATTCATCACCAATATGTGTATAGTTTTATTGCCATTATAAAATTTGAATAATGTCTTTCCACTTACATGAGGTTTATTTTTTAAGTAATATAGAATTGTATGGTATTTCATCTTGTTTGTAGATGTAAAATCAACAGAGTTAATACAGATGTGTTCTTTGACAACCTAGAATACTTATAAAAGTCTCATGTTTAGGTGTATAAACTTCTGAACTTAGAATCATGTTGCAAGAATTTATGTTCACTCAAAGTTATGAGCTATTTGTTAATTTCTTATTCTTATACTTGGTAATTTTAAACCTCCATGTATAATGCTTATAGAGATATTGAAAATGTCATAGTAATTTGTGGAAATAATGATTTTTCATTGGTTTTAAATGCTGTATGATGACAACTAATATAACATCTCTCTTTTCTTATGTTCCTTTGATGCAAATCATTTAGTCATTCTAATGCTCGATGGTGACTTTTAAGTTTTTCTTTCAGTGATTTCTTGGGAGAGGTAAGGAGGAATCTTGATAAAATATAAATTTCTTTTGTTTGTTGATCAGATTAGAGACTATAAATATAATTAAATATTGAAAATATAAAAGATATTATATTGTATACCATTTGTCTGTGTAATATAGAGAATAGTTTTGCATCATAATGGAATGTGTTTAATTTTAATCATCTCCTTCCTCTAAGTAGTTGCTGGTCAAAAATAGATTTTTGGTTCCAGAAAAGTAAGAAATATAAAAATAATATAGAAAGCCTCATGCATTACAGCCAAGAACTTTTGCCAATTATTTCCTGGCTGGGTATTACAAATTTCTATACTCAAGTGCCAGAAGGCAGAATTACCATTTACAAACCACTCGCTGGAATCTGGGGACTATATTACCACTAAAAATAAAGGCATATATGAGGGTGGCAATGGGATGACAGAATGAATGAGAGGGAAACCAGAAAAGGTCTTGCTCAGATGCTGCTTCATCACCCTCATATGATAGCAATGGTAAAGCCCATGGCCATGTCATTTACAGGTGAGTTGTCTAGCCTTTCAGTCGTACATCCCTGCTAAGGATCCATTAATGCAAGAAATATGTTGCATCTTCTCAGCTTCCCCTTTTTAAGTTAAATAGAATTTTTTTTTAATTTCTAGGCACTAAATCCAGAATGAAGCCAAATGAAGTTATGTTGGTACTGGGTTGTAGACAAATGGTGAGACAGGTAAAATAGATCAGGAGCTATAATCCATCTTCTCCCAGATATCTGTGTCTCATCAGTTCTTGTTATACCTGCCAGGCAGTGACTCATAGTTTGAGTTCTTGCTTTGTATGTTTGGACTAGTGGCTTGAGTGTACCAAACGGAATGTTATGTATTTAGGAAATCTGATGTCTACTAATTACAGTTTGTTGTTGCAGACATATGAACAGTTTCAGAAGCCAGTCTGTAAGTCATTAAATTTCAAATTCTGAGAATGGGACTGATGGATTCCTTGCAAGACATTTCTTAAGAAACATGCTCAAATAAGTTAATAGTTGATGTTAATAACTATAGTGAGCAACAATCAATGCTTCTGATAATCAAGAGGTAAGTAATCTTTTTAATCCTGTCACTGCTGGGCAAATATGAAAAGATTTCAATGAATTAAGTAAAGAAAGATTCCATTTGGGGGGGGGGCGCTTAATATAGATAGTTTTGTTGAGGGATATGAATATTTTCATTCACAGCTGGTACAAAAGATGTAGACTGTATTGGCTCTTAAACTCGTTTGCCCAAGTGACTGCAATGAATTTGGGGTCCTACCAACAGCATAGATGCTGTAAGAATTTCAGTACATAAAATTTAATTGTGACAGGTGAACACGAAGGACAGAACAGAATGTTGAGGTAAGTTCTATGATTTCAATGAATCATACTGAAGAAGTATACTGTCATTTTGTTATGATTTAGCCTTTATAAATTACTTCTATTTTTCTTTGTGTTGCTTTAACACAGAGCATATTAGCTTAAAATAAATTGAAAATTTGTCAATTTACTACATGCATTTTTATCTGATTACTAACGCATTGACCATTAGTCATTAGAAACATGATTTTAATTTCATCTTAACGCTATTTCAAGACGTACTTCTTTATCAGAATGAGCTCAAATTTTGTTTTTAATGCTAAATTTCAAATATATAAACGCTACAAAATACCAAATTTTGTAATTTAAAAAAGAAATCACTACTAACATTTCCACCTCGTCACTTTCGCTGTATAATGGGGGGGGAGTCTTTTGACTCAGATGGTTCTCTCTATGTGCGAACTGCGCACCCCCTATGTTAACTCTAATGAACATAAAACAAATAAGCAGGGTTTCCTATTCTCAAAAATTGTCACAATTATTATCATGTCAGTTACCAAAATAGTCGAATAATGATAGTTTTTAAGGAACTTGTTATAAATGCATAGAAAATAAAAGATCCCTAATAGAGTATATGAATCAGAAACTCATTTACATTACATTTGCATTTTGTTAAATGTATTATGTGTTTCAGTCCTTGCTTATGATGGTATATGTGGAATTAAATGTGGCAGCACCATGTTTTATAAACTGCAAACTGCTGTTTTTGAAATACGTGTCAATTTTATGGCAGGGAAATTCGGAGTCATAAAAGAAAAGAACTTGGGAAATTGTGCTGTTGAGATCTGGCAACACTGCTGTATATGCGTAAGTAGAGGTTTGCCAAAATGGGACAGTTGTCTCTAGAGCAGCGCATTTTTGTTTGTAAATGTTACCTCAAATACAAGTCAGCTCGTCGTGTTCGTGCAGAATTTACTTTGCAGTTCCCTGGACAATTGTCTCCTTCCAGAAAAGCAATTCACGATATAGCAAATAAATTTTATTCTACTGGTTCAGTGCACAACAAAAAACACACACGAAAACGTACGGTTTTAACAGAAGATAAACTAGACGAAATTGGTGCAAACCTTGAACGTTCGCCAACAAACTCACTCCCGAAATTAGCACAACAAGTGGGGGTTTCAGTGGGTTCTGCACATAAAGCAGCAAAATTGTTAAATCTCAAACCGTACAGGTATGCACGTGTCCATTGTTTAAAACAAGGCGACCCAGTAGCAAGAATGCGTTATTGTGAGTGGTTTTTTTCATCTGTGAATGAAGGTTTAATGAACCCAACGCTTCTGTTCTTTTCAGACGAAACTTGGTTCCACCTGAACATGAACAATCAAAACATGTGTACCGAAAATCCACATCATGTACAGGAAACTCCTCTTAATAATAGGAAAATTGGCGTTTGGTGTGCTGTTAGCGCAAGGCGTATTATCGGTCCGATTTTTTATGAAACAATAGATGCAGAAAGGTACAGAAGGGATGTGTTGACCCCCTTTTTTCAGCAGCTTACAGAAGAAGAGAGATCATGTGGGTGGTTTCAACAGGATTCTGCAACTGCTCATACAGTAGCGGAGTCCATGAATAAAATTAAGGAAGTGTTTGAAGATAGAGTAATTAGTGCTGGTATATGGCCCTCTCGCTCACCAGATTTAACAGTGTGTGATTTTTTTCTGTGGGATTGCCTGAAGGACAGAGTTTATAAAACAAACCCTCACACATTGGAGGAACTAAAGGAAAATATCACAAATGAAATCAGAAACATTACAGTGGCCGAACTTAAACGTGTCAACCTGAATTTGTTTTCCCGATACAAAGCCTGTTTAGCTGAAGGAGGATTTGGTAATGTTTGAATATACAATCTTTATTCCAGAGGTTAGATTACCCATGATGCATATTTCCAGCATCTTTTATGAGGTAAGATTTTATACCTACACAGTTTTAGAAGTGAAGTTAAAGAATGTTTTTAGGTGGCGACCCACTAGGATAATTATTCCAAATAGTTCATTCAGCACTTAGGATCTTGTTGCACTCACTCATTTTCATTATCATGAGTGGTTTCTTATGATTTCTGCTGCTAGATGACACTACATAGTTCTGAAGTTAAAGGAGATTTACCACTACTAAAACGATTTACCTGCTAACACAGTAACACATAATCTATCAATTTATGTTTACAAAAGGAAGGGGAGTGTAAGCCATCAGGCCTTAGCAAACCACTGGGTCCACTGGTTTCTAGAATTTACCCAAGGTTAGGTTAAGGTTACAGTGTATGTATATGAATTAATTGCAAATTCCATTTTTTAGGAGCTGTGCAATAATTTCGCTAGAATCCCAGTTATGTTGCACATTCTAATATTTGCACTGGAGGGGGTGCAGTCATCAATAGTAGGATCCTATGGATATATAAGTAATCCACCACATAAGTAGGCAGGTGGGAGGAGGTTAATAGGTAGTAGTTTCCAACTACTCCAGCAGCTCATTTATACGTACATTTTATCTTTCTGGCTGCAATATGTTATTCCTCATTATAAAACTGAGTTTTTAAGGTTTGTTTCAACTTCATTTTATCACTTTTTACCACTCATTGTATTATTGCGACAACTATTACCATGTGCAAAAGCAGTATCACTGGATGAACTAATTGGAACTGTTACCCTATATTCAAAGATGCATAACAATTGTTTTATATAAATGATTATTCAATACTCATTTCATACACTTTTGCATTGGTTCCAACAGAATTTTAATAAAAAAGAAATTTGTTTTATGTTTTCAATTGTGTATTGATGTTATTCTACCTATAGAGATGATTCATAAAGCCATTGGGCATGTTCCAGTAATTAATAATAAAGAGATTCCTGGGTTACTTTTTGCTAATTATTAGTTATAGGATGAATGAAATCAATTGAAGCAATATATTGGATTTTATAAATTAATATGAAGAAATCTAAGATTATGATATTCAAGAGGGGTTCTAAAATAAGCAAAAATGGGAGATAGCATTGGAAAGGATAAGAAATTGAATATCTAGAGTAAGATTAAGTACTAATGGAGGATGAAATGAGCAAAAGAAAAGTCATTATAAAGGAATGGGCATTGAAAGCAGTAAACATATTTATGGAGAAAATGCCAGGAATGCAAATTAAATGGTTGGAGAGATCTTATGCAGTGATGGTTGAGGCAAAAATTTGAGGATATTCAAAGGTTTGGGTGATGCTCATTCAATTCACATGTGTTCCTGTAAATTAATTTTGGATCTACCAAGGAATTCTTCCAATGGGGTGGCTCAAGCATAGCTGGAATGATTAGGGAATAAAAGGGAAAATAATAGGAAGGACATTGGTTCAGGAACATTGTGATAGAGGAAGAAAATATTTTGAGACAATGCGCAAATAAGAGTAAAACAAAGAGATACCTGGGTCAGTACATTTAAGGATATTTTGAAAAGGATTGGTATGGGAAAAAAATTTGAAGGTAGGGAATTTAATAGGAAAGGATTTTGGGAAAAAAATTAAACTAAGAATTGAAAATATTGAAGTGCCTTTATTAATAAAGTTCATGAAAAATAACTAGGCTAGAGGGGAAATATTTTGAAATAAGATTGACAGAGAAGGATTTGCATGGGTCAGAACTGAATTGGAATGTTGAAAGGGGTACCTGGAAGGTTCAATATAGAAATGTATATCTAAAAGAATATCTGGCTTAATTTATTAGAATGTAAAGAAACTAGATTATTGAGAGACAAATCACTTTTGGGGAAATGGAATGATCTTCCAACAGATGTTGTTTGGAATAAGATAATGAATTTAAGTGCTGAGAAAATGTGGAGAAATAGGAAATTCTTTAGGGAAAATGAGGAAGAAACGGTTGAGAGGATCAATAAACAAGTAAAAGAAATAAATGGACAGTTAATTATTAGAGGTGACTACTTAATTCAGAGAATGAATTCAAAATCCTAATAACTGATGTGTTTTGGATCAATAACGTCCAACTTATAAACATAAAATAGTAGTATAATTTATAATTAATAAATACAAAAAGCAATATAAGAATGATATATTGATTAAATAATTCTATTTTATTGTATTTATTATTTTGAGTATTGAATAAATTCATTTTTTTTTTTTTTTTTGAGTAGTGTTTTTACTACAAGTAGTGTTTTTACTACAATGAAATGATAAATTGGAAAAGGATTTTTTTTTTAAGGAAGGAAGCATTCCAGGCCTAAGTTTAGGTACCTCCCCGGCATTTGCCAGTTATGAAGACTGAGGAAAACCTGAAAAAAACCCAGTAAGGGAGAACGGTCCTGGCGGGATTCGAACCGCAGACCTCCCGCTCACGAGTCCGTGCCTTAACGACCTCGGCCACCCGTGGCGGTCATTAATTTGTAATATAGCATACTCCAGTAATAGATGTTCCACTAGAAAAATAGCATCAGTAGGATACCTTTAGCATTCCAGAAAACTGATGCCATGATCTTTCCCCCTTACTTCACATATTTGGCCTTCTTTCATGGTGGGAAATTCTGATGTTTTATTCTTTTTCTCTGGTCTAGTAGGCCACCAATATTTCATTGTTGGCCACAAACTGATTGATAAGTCATTTGGATCACACTGAAAATGCCCCTAACTTTTCTCAAAGATTTGCTTTCTCCTTATCAGGTCAATAGCTACAGCATCCATCGCCGGGACGGGTGGCCGAGATCGTTAAAGCCGTACTCGTGAGGGCGAGGTCTGGGGTTTGAGTCCTGCAAGGACCGTCCTTCCTGACTGAGTTTTTTCCAGGTTTTCCTCAGTCCTCATAAGTGGCAAATGCGAGGGAGATACCTTAAACTTAGGCCTGGAATGTTTCCTTCCTTAAAAATAATTTTTTCCCCAATTTATCATTTCATCTCATGTATCACCATTGTCCAAGCCTGTGGTGCCTCAGTAGTGAAAACAGGCATTATACACTATTAAAAAAAAAGCATCCATCTTGCAGATAATTTTTATTTCATAATTCCTTGGTCAAAATGTGAAATTTAAATAGCTTCAGCAGCTTCTGACATCTTTAGTCAGCAATCCTTGAGTAACATAATTTTTCGATAATTTCTATTGTAGTGGCAGATTTTGGCAGACCCTACCAAGTCATCTTCCAAGCTTTAACAACCTGATTTCAGTTCAGCGGTTTACTAGGAAGCAGTTAAAAATGATAGCTTTGATTCTCATAAAGTATTACCACATTTTTCTTTGAATTTCAGTTGCTGTCATCCCTTCCTCACAAAGAATTTAATTATTGCAACATTTCAACAAAGAACAATACCCACTATGGCATGCCTCACCATTATCAGACAGCCTTTTCTGTGGAAAATGGCAGATTTTCATACAGTAATTTTTTTGGAACCACTGCAACAATCTATGGGTCATTCTGAGAACTTTTCAAATAATTCTTGTTATTCTATTTTATCTAATACAGAATAATGTAATCTTAAATAAAAAGAAATTATAATTTTTGGTAAATACTGTTCATAAATTATACTAAAATATGAGATTAACTGTAGAAATTAATTGTAAAAACATACACCATAGCAAAGTGCAGTGAACTGCTTTAGAATATTAATCTGAGCTGTTCTACCATGTGAGCTAATGCTTACCTCAATATGGTTAAACCCATGCCAAATCATTCCACTTTCTGTACTTTAAGTAGGTTGATACATGCTCCAGCACATCTCCAGACATTTACTGAAACTTCACTTAAAGTCAGGGAAACCCCAATTTATCTGTGAACAATACATGCTGCTAATGCTGAAATTTATAATTCATGTAACATCACAAATCAGTGGCATCCTTATACCAAGAGGATTCCAATCCACAGAAAAATATTCTTCTTTCAGCAGTATATTTTTAGCATTCGCTATAGTCAAAGAACAAAAACCATATATAGATTTAAAACTTCTCTTCTTACTTTATGTGTAAAATATTAAAACTTACCATCAAACTAAATCAGTTACTGAGATCTAGTTTTCACTAGGTCATGTTAATTAGCATTCAATTCAATTTCATTTCCACCTAGTTCATTCCCTTTTTTCTTGAAACTCCGCAATAATTTCCCTAGAATTTCATCTTCAACTTCTTAAGCACCTTCTAATCCTACAATATTTCTTCTCAATACCTATTAATAAACAAATAATATAAGTAGCATATCTTCCAAATTCCCACAAATGTAAGAAATAATCCACATTTTCCTGCACTCCCTTTAATTGAAGTACATTCTAACCCTTATATTATAAGATATAACAGTTATTTTCCTCCCATATTTCACAAAACAGCTACCTGCACACATCCTCCAATCTCTAATCTAGCCATCTCCCAAATTACTCTCACATGTTTTAAATAATTTTCAAAATTAGTGAACTTTGAGTGATTTCATAGTAATAATTTGTCTTATTATTCTACCTATCCAAACATCCTTCATAGTACCATTTTACTCCAACTGTTCCTTAAACTTATTCCCCCATGAGTTTTCCCCCAGATTGTTTTCGTGACAATTTAAACACTTCTTTAAAGTATTCTGCAGAGGGAATTAAACCAGTATTTTAGTGTCCTCTCCATTACTAAACCCCTGACATTTACCCTGCCATATTCTGACATAGCTTTTTATTTTCTCATAGTCTGCAAATTTCAATTTAAAAAAAAAAAATATGCATTTCATCTTTACAGATCTGTTTAAGCTCAATCAGTGCCAGGTTGGGACAAATGGAAAGAAGCCTGATGAAACTGGTGGTAGCAGCCCAAAGCAGAACAAATTTGGTCCATGACCAGACAAGAACTGGACGATTAATGATGGTGGTATAAGAGGAGGTTTTCATCATCTTCATCCTTGGTACAACTTGATCCCAACTCACTGGCTCTCTCCATCTCCACCTCCATACCATCAGAATCAGTTACTCAGATCTCCTGGAGAAAAATGGAATAGCCATGTCTTACCTCGGCAGTTCCATTGGTAATCCAACAAATATCATCACAACAACCACCATCATAATAATAAGGTTGCTATCAAAGCATAGAAAACAAAAGATAATTTGGTAATTTCCAGTAGTACCAGCTGCTGCTGGGAGCTGGAGAATGGCTAGCAATGTGCGGGGAGAGGAAAGTTTGATCTGCCAAGTAAAACGTTGTGCACTGCATATTTATCATCTATTCAAATACTTAAACATCGGTCCATTGTCATTGCATTTACAAAAGCAGAATATTAATAGTAAACAGTTGGGCATTTAGCATTGTATTGACACCGCTGCGTTCCCAGCACATTCCTCTGACAAGCATCTCTACAGCTCCCAGTAGTACCTTAATGTGAGAGAAATGATATTGTTGTTACAAACATTTTATAAATGTATTTTGTTCATGTGGCTTGTAAATTTTAATATTCTAAGTATTGCCTATTGTAACAAAATATCACTAGGAATTAGATGTTTATGACACATTAAAAAAATGAAAAAATCATTTTTATTAGCTATCAATTGAATTTACTAGAATAGCAAACTATGGGTATATTACATCCAAGTGGTTGTATTTATCTCATTATTTTAAATTGTTACTTGCTGCTATTGCACTTGAGCTATTAACAAAAAAGTAAGATATTATAGTGTTTATTTTTTAACTATGCTATAGGAAATGAAGATAACGAACAGTTTTGGTTTTATGATAGCCCTAGTGTAATCACTGTAATTGCTATACCGGAGAAAATGTTTTCTCATCAGGTAGCTGATATTCCACATATATCTGTACAAATACAAATTTTCTCACCACTGTAAGAAAAGCAAAACATTTCATTGCAATTTGGATTTGGTGTAAAGGCACAATTTTGATAATTCAATCCCCAAACATTTTCATAGCTGTTTCTTAAAAAGTCACAATGTAATGTTCAATAAAATATGTTTTCAAATGTGCATGATTTATTCTTTTAACTCCTAATACAATTTATTTAATCTAAACTTAGGTATTAATTTTTTACACTAAACTCCACTCACTTACACAAAAGTAAGACGTGTTTCGGGAGAATTTTTCCCATCTTCAGTTGCTCGCTGAACTGCCGTTACTCGAAATGATGACTGGACAACCGAATGTTCCTGTGGTGGCCTCTGTTGGTTGAAGTAGGAAGTTGCCGAGTTCATCCATTGAAGGAAACTCAAAATTCATTAGGTTTTCTCTATTTTTTAATATGAAAATTTTCTACAAGTGGATAACTCCAATGGGTTGTGAAGATGTTTCAGCAGTTTAATTCCTGGTTTTATTTCATGGTTTATGGTCCAAAAGTTAGCTGCTACTGCTGGTTTATCCACCTGTTTAAGCCAAATATTCCTAAAATGTTCTTTCCTCCGAATTTCAAAATTTCAATTTGTTTTGCCTATGTAGCTCTGTTCACAATCTACACATTTTATTTCGTAAATTCCTGATTTCTGTTCTGTTGGTATGGAGTCTTTTACTGTGCAACCTAATAAAAAACTATACTAACAGAACAGAAATCAGGAATTTACAAAATAAAATGTGCAGATTGTGAGCAGAGCTACATAGGCAAAACAAATTGAAATTTGGAAATTTGGAGGAAAGAAAATTTTAGGAATATTCGGCTTAAGCAATGGATAAATCAGCAGTAGCAGCTCACTTTTGGACCAAAAACCATGAAATAAAACCAGGAATTAAACTGCTGAAACATCTTCACAACCCATTGGAATTATCCACTTGTAGAAAATTTTCATATTAAAAAATAGAGAAAACCTAATGAATTTTGAGTTTCCTTCTATGGATGACTCGGCAACTTCCTACTTCAACCAACAGAGGCCACCACAGGAACATCTGGTTGTCCAGCTATCGTTTCGAGTAACAGCGGTTCAGTGAGCAACTGAAGATGGGAGAAATTCTCCCGAAACGCGTCTTACTTTTGTGTAAGTGAGTGGAGTTTAGTGTAAAAAATAATACCTAAGTTTAGGTTATATTTCCACTCCATTGTCAACAGCTTCCAAAGTACAAAATTTATTTAATACTTGTTTTTTCAGGAAATTTGACCAAAGTGTTTACCAAAAGATAGCTGCCAATGTTTTTGGCATTTCCAACGCTTCTTTTATCCCATTTTTTTTTTGCATTTAATAAGATTAAAGATGTGGTGCTTTCAAGAGATCATATGTGTTTACATTTTATGCATAATTTAATTTGATGTTTGTTAAATATGTAATTCATAATAGTGAGTGAAATTTTAGTATTCTGACTGAATTAAGTCTGGTTTTATCTGGACAGAATTATCTGGTTTTAGACCAGTGGCTACCAAAGGTAACAGGGCATAGGGGATAAAATAGTACTTTGTCATTTTTAGTGCAGTATCACATACATTAAAGGTGACAGTAGCAAAATGGCCATAGAATTTGTTCTTTTCATTTTTTTGTTTTATTTCTATTTCTGTAGTAGTAGATCTCTTGCAACCATTACAGTTAATGTGTACCATTGTAATCAAGGAAGCTGGAGGAATGTATGCATTATGTGAATACTATTACATTCCAGCAAAGCATTGATATTCTTCTTCTAGCTTTCTTCAGTATGAAAACATTTTGCATTATGTTTTGGCCCTTGCCTAGTAATCCATAGAGCTCATAATTCTTCTTAACTTTGTATGGCATCCATTTAAAGAAAAATGGTATTTCTAATGACCAACTTCCTTCAACTATGTGCAGTTTTTTTTTTTTTTTTAATTATTGCAATCAACTGCATAGAAGCTAAAATATAGAGAAATATTTGAAAGAATATTAATGTATATAAATATGATATTTTAACATGAAACCAAAGAATATTTCTTGAAGGGAGTAGCTCAGCTGTTAAAGTATTTTCAGACATGAAATTCTGGATGTTGGTTTTTTGTGCTTGGTGTTCATAAGGAATTACATTTATTAGTTTTTGCACAAATAGCAGTGTTACGTAAGAATGGGAATAAAAGTGAATTTATTACTGCTATTCCACATTTTATGATTATCATCTTCCCAAGTATAATCCCAAAATGGTGTTTTAGCATAAAATGATAGTAGTATTGTCAAGAGAGTAATAGGCACCCTTACTTGTAAACATGATCCATAGTATCCTAAACTTAGGTATTCATTTTTTACATAAAATAATATGGGTTCCTGGAGAACCTGAAACGATGGCTAGACACCCAGATGTTCCTATGGTGGCCTCTGTTGGTTGAAGTTCCATCCATAGGAGGAAACTTGAAATTCATTAGGTTTTCTCTATTTTTTAATATAAAATTTTCTCCCAAGTGGATAACTCCAATGGGTGTTGAAGATGTTTCAGCAGTTCTGGTTTTATTTCCTGATTTCTGTTTTGTTCTGTTGTTATGGAGTCTTTTACTATGCAACCCAATAAATTCTTGATGTATCTGTTCTTTGGGGCTAACATTTTCCCATGTTCTTTAAAAATTTTCTTGAACTTGTGGTAAATTGGATGGTAGGTGAAACTTTTAAATTTACATTCATCAAAACAAAAAGAAATTTGGAGGAAAGAACATTATAGTAATATTCTGTCTAAGCAGATGGATAAATCAGCATTAGCAGCTCACTTTTGGACCAAAAATCATGAAATAAAATCAAAAATTAAACTGCTGAAACATCTTCACAACCCAATGGAGTTATCCACTTGGGAAACAATTTTCATATCAAAAAATAGAGAAAACCTAATGAATTTTGAGTTTCCTCTTGTGGATGAACTCTGCAATTTCCTACTTCAACCAACAGGGGCCATCACAGGAACATCCAGGTGTTTAGCCATCGTTTTGAGTAACGACAGTTCAGTGAGCAACTGAATATAGGAGAGATTGTGAGTATCCGGAAGCTTTCATGGCCGGAGTCAGACTTAGTCAGAAACTTCTAGTTATAGGAGAGATTCTCCCTAAACGCATCTTATTTTATGTAAGTAAATGGAGTGGTGTAAAAAATGAATACCTAAGTTTAGGATATATTACCACTCCATTGTTAACAGCTTCGTAAGTACAAATTTATGATCCATAATATTCTGTATTTCTGGTCAGCAACAGCATGAGGCATGTGCCTGAATTGCATTTAACCACTGTAATGAAATTGTTTTATAAGTCATCACCAATATGTGTACAGTTTAATTGCAATTGTAAAATTTGATAATGTCTTTCTACATACATGAGGTTTATTTTTTAAGTAATGCAGAATTGTATGGTATTTCATCTTGTTTGTAGTGTAAAATCAATAGAGATAATACAGATATGTTCTTTGACAAACTAGTATACTCCCAAAAATCTCATGTTTATGTGTATAACCTTCTGAACTTAGAATCATGTTGCAAATATTTATGTTCAGTTGTCATAATGCCATGGGTGACTGAGGGTTTTTATCCAGGGTTTCCTCAGTGGTCATAAATGGCAAATACCGGGGAGCCTGGAATGCTTCCATTCTTTAAAAAAAAAAATTTTTTTCCAATTTGTTTCATATATCATAAGTAATGAGCTATTTGTACATTTTGTTATCCTTGGTAATTTTAAATCTTCATGATTAAGGCTTGTAGAAGTATTGAAATATCAATATAGTAATTTTTGGAAGTAATGATTTTTCATTAGTTTTAAACACTGTGATGAGTAACTTTTCTCTTATGTTCCTTTGATGCAAATCATTTAGTTATTCTAAATCTCAATGTAACTTTTAAATTTTTCCTTCAGTGATTTCTTGATACAGACAAGAAGAGTCTACTTGATAAAATATAAATATGTTTTAATAACATCTTCTGAGTTGAAATATTTAGAATACTCTTTATGGTTTCACTTACATCAAATTAACTCAGAACATGTTTTGTGGAATAATTGTCCACAACCTCAGCTGTTAAACAACGGTTGGATTATTCATAGAAGATGGGAGGTAGATATCTTGGTTGATTGGTGATCTTGTAATAAAATTAAATAAAGAGCTGTCTGCTTCCAGGAGGTGGAAATTCATAACGTTTTTCTCACGTTTTTTTATAGAAATCTTTTCCCTTGTGTTTAATTCTTTTGGTTGTTAAACAGATTTTTAATAACTTGAGGCCTTTTTCTATTTTATGGTTTTCATTCCAAAAATGTGCTGCCAAAGTTTATTTATCTATTTGTTTGTAACAGATGTTTCTCCAATGTTCTTTCAACCTAATGCCTACATTTCTCTTTGTTTTTCCAACTTAGATTTGTTCATAATCCTTACCATATATTTTTTCTTTGGGCCTGGAATTGAAAATTAATTGAAATTTCTTATTGGCTGACAGGTGGTAAATGAACTTTTTAAATGTTTTTTTCCCCTGACCCAAAGTTGTGAATTGTTTATTCCTTTTTTGTTTCTGGAATCTTTTAATTTTTTGGTTAATCATCTGTTTGCTGAATGCATTGGATTTAATGGCTGCTATTATATAGAGACATTGCTGTTGGATGCTGATTCCTTATGGGATCTTGGATTGAAACCCTGGGCTTTGATATAATTGTCTGTATGCATGTCCTTTCGGCAGATGCCAAATTCAAGTTTATTATTATCGATAATTTTGAGAGACTATCGTTTCACTTTGTTCAATTCCAAATTGAATTAATATTGAAAATAAATATATTTTGTTTGTTAATCAGAGAGATTATCAATATGATTAAATATTGAAAATATAAAATATATGTTGTATACCATTTGTCTGTGTATTATAGAGAATAATTTTTCATTATAATGAAATGTATTTATTTTTAACCATCTTCCTTCATATAGTTGCTAGTCAGAAAGAGATTTTTCATTCCAGGAAAGTACTGGAAGAGTAGGGAGTGTGAAATAACACAGAAAGTCTCACATATTACAGCCAAGAATCCACTGAGTGATACTAATGTCAATTAATTTCTTGGCTGTATATTGAAGTTTCCATACTCAGGCAGCAGAAGGCAGAATTACCATTTTTCATTTACAAATCTTTCACTGGCATACGGTGGACTATATTACCACTAAATATGGTGAAGATAGGAATGAGGGTGGTATAGTGACAATGAATAGC
Organism: Metallyticus violacea; assembly: GCA_030762175.1. Taxonomy (NCBI): domain Eukaryota; kingdom Metazoa; phylum Arthropoda; class Insecta; order Mantodea; family Metallyticidae; genus Metallyticus; species Metallyticus violacea. Next base: position 104,194,426 of record CM060830.1, on the reverse strand, counting down.
AGGGAAATCAGGAAAAGCCTGCCCAGATGCACTTCATCCCCCACATGTGACTGCATGCAAGAATCAAACTCAGGTCATCTAATTGCGAGTTGAGTAGTCTAACCATTCAGTCATAGTGCTGCCCTGACAAGGATCCAAGGAAACATTGCATCATCTGAAATTTTTTTCTGTTTTTTAAGTTGTCATTTTTTATTACTAACCATCTTAATATCCAAGTACTAAAACCCAAATGATGTCAAATGAAGTTATGTTGTTTCTGGATTGTAGACAACAGGTGAGAGGAGTACAGTAGTTCATGAGTTCTTGTTATACTGCCAAGCAGTGACTCATAGCTGTGTTTTGGTTTGTTTATGTTGGCCTAGTAGCTTGATGTACCTCACTTGATGTTAAGTGCTTAGGAATTCTGGTGCCTACTTACTACAGTTTGATGCCTCCAATTTATGGGCAGTTTCAGAAGCCAGTCAGTGTAAGTCACTGAATACCTAATTGTGAGATTCATTACGATATATTTCTTCAGAAACATGTTCATATAATTGAATAGTGTGACTTTTAACCAGAAGAGAGCAACACATTGATGCTTCTGGAAAAAAACTGATTAAGTTTCAATACCCTTTCCAAGTAAGACAGGAAAATACTGTACTGTGATATTGTGATGGAATGGCAAATGAAAGAGTATGTCTTGAGAAGTTGAACAAAGAAAAAAAAAAATACATCTCATGAGCCTCTCAAGAATACTAAGCACACTTCTAACATGATGAGAGATAAGTAACAGTTAATTTTCAATCAACTGGACAAGCAGGAGGCACTTTAGCCTTCCATGCGCAGCAAATAATATAGACATGTGCAAGCAGTAAATAAGGTGCTATGAGGCTTCATTTACCACAGTCAATCCACAAACTGGTCAGTTGTATTTTTTCCCCCTTCCATTTGTATCGCTTTGACTATTGTGATCTTCTCACCACTTATGTATATTGTTCACCGAGTACTATATGTATAGGTCTGCAGTAATGAATGAGAATAAATGAACAAATGAGCTTGGCGTCCTTGGTGCCATAAAGCTATCTGGCACTCAACTTAGAGCCAACTCTAAAAAAACCTTACCCAAACAGCATGACCTCACCAGGATTTGAATCCAGAACCTCCATATTATTAACTGCAAATGCTACCACTAGATCATTGAGGCAATCTCACTTCATTTTACCCTGAGCCTTTGCCTTATGTTTTGAATGGGAAAGATGAGCATTCTACTGCTCATTATGCATTTAATTACATTGTATTTTTAGTGCTAACAAGTGAGTATTTCACAAAAGTCTCAGAAAAGAAGGTACAATGCAATATTTATTCCCTATATATTAGTTTTGAAAATAAAAATACATTGTGCATGATGTAGCACTTGAAAAACAATTAGATAAATCAAGGCAGTCAAGCATTGGTTAATTGGAAATAATTTTGAAATAGGTTTTTTTCTGTTCCATTTCATTTTGCAAATATTAGCGTAAATATACTTTCAGGGAACGTATTATATGGTACTCTGAAGTCGAGGAGTTATTAAAGATGTTCCAAACATAGATTAACCAAAATTGAAATCCCGTAATACACCTTTTTAGGCCCTTGTTACAAGAGAATTATATTTATAGCATATTGCGATTAGTACACACATGCACAGGGAGTGTGGTATGTGAAACTTTAACTTATAGGGGAATTATGAGATTCTTAGGAATTTGGCTGTCAGCCTTGAGGCTTTGGAGCAAATCTCAATCCCTATTGGAATCCATGTATGAATAAGATGTTTTTGTAGTCAGCTATTGTAATACTATCTGCACAGTTATGAATATAAACAAGCTAAAATTAACGGCAAAGTTAGAAAAAAAATAATGAAGATAGTAGCACAGGGAAAAATAGAAACATAATGGGCCTTCATTTGTTTAAACTTGTTAGTGATACAATGTATGCAAAAACAATAGACCATAAATTCCTTATTTTGGGTTATAGCTATTTGCCAAATTATGCAGATTTTGCAATCATTGAATCAAATACTAAAAAAACATAAATTTATATTTGGACGTGAAGATTCATTCAACATTGTGATACAGCAATGAATAAAAAAACTGAGAATCAGGATGGAACAAGATCAATTCTGAATAAACCCTCTGGAAAAGGCTTTCACAAATACTGAGGGATATTCAGTAAATTGAATGAAAATCCTAAGGTTCAGAACTGCAAAGATGGACCTTATAAGACATTCTTTAAACTTAAATTACAGAAGGATAACAAGGTAGATGTGATCAACATCATGAAAGAGCCAAGATAGGAAACCGTGCAGAACTCTTTTATGTTGAAGAACCACTACACTGATATTTGGCATGTGAAATACAAGAAAAAAAGTCAAACTTGTTGGCATACATACCACTTATTTAGAAGACCTGCCATAATGAAGAAAAATGTGCATAAAGAGTATTTGATTTTGTCTGTTTTATAGATTACTGATTTTATATTCATAGGAGTGCTTCTAAAAATTTTCAATAAACTTACAAAAATATCTTACCATCTTGAAACTTTTACCTAACTCTAATGACAATTCATAGTCGTGGATTTTGTGACAATGGCTTGCTTTTATAAAAAGGATGCCACCTGTTATGCTGCATTTCATTCTTTTTGAACTTTTGTTAGTACAAGCATTATCCAAAAGTAAGTTTTCTTGCTCTTAGAATTATTTTTCACTTCACTTCTTTTCATCTTTTTCATACTGCAAGAAGAGCATTATTGGAAGTTATTGTAGTGGATCTTTAGCTGCACTCTTCATCTTGCACATTTTCATGGCCATCCATGAATCATGTATGTCACCACCAGACTGTTTGGATGCTCATGCAGTTTCCCCATAAAAACAGTTAATATTAACAGCTTTTTCATATACTCAAGTTCTCTGATATAATTATAGAGATGGTTTTACAGAGTTAAGAAATCGGAATCTTAATATTTGGATGACACTTGTGTTGATCGCTGTGAAAGCACCACACTGCCACTTTTGTTTTAGTCTATTGTTTGGTAGATCAGCAGAGAGCGTTCAAAGAATGCTATAAGATCTCAACAAGCACAGTAAAACTGCCATTCTACCTATGAACATGGAAAAAACATAGATCATAACAAACAGTCAAGTAACATTTGTTAGAATCAACTCAACTCTAAAATACGTAAGAGAGTATGTCTACTAAGAACAAATAGATGCATTCCAGTATCATATGGGCAGAGAAATCAACAAAAGAATTTTCTGACCATGGTGAGCATTCTGGTCATTGAAATTCATACTGATGGACAATACTTTGAGCCAAAAACTGAGGTTAAGCATGCCTGGACTCATGCATATTCCCAACACTATTATATAGATCCCAAACTTGGAGCCTAACAGAAGTGGAAAAGAATAATATTAGAATATGTCAATGTAAAATGGAACAAAGAGTACTAGGGATATCCCTCATGGACAAAATATCATCTGTGGAATTAAAAAAGAAGTTGGAACTTAACGACGTGGCTCAACATGCAAGCAATCTGAAGTGGAAATGGGGCGGACATGTACCAAGCTACTAAGCAACAGATGGGGATATATAGCTACCACATGGGATTTATGTATTAGTAGGAGAGGAAGAGGGAGACCCTAAACAAAGTGGACAGGCTCCTTCAGGGAAGCAGCTGGGTCAATGTAGACAGAACCGTAGTATCTGGAAGGGCCTAGGAATAGAGCCCCAGAAAAAAGAGGACTGAAGCAGTAGCAAAAATGATACAAAGGCTTAGTAGGCTCAGCAGTTGAACCTTCTAGTTATATTGGTGTTAAATTTGTAAAATGAGAAACATTATCAACTGAACCAACTCATAGGCACAATAGCCTGTATGGACTAGCTCATCTTATGAGAAGTCAATGAGCCCCCATTTGAGGAGGCTCTAGTCCTGGTTGGGATATAAGTGGCTTAATTTAGATGTTTAAAGCATGAAAAGAAATTTCATATGAACTGTCTCCTGCTCTTCTTCCATTAAGGAATGTTGCATCCAATAACTAGAAACTTGCTAAACTGAATATGATTTTTAAGGATTATATTATTACTACTCCCTTTTTAGAAGGGAGAGTTTTAACACCAGTTTTTACTAATGTGGCATTACAGGCAGTGAAGATGAATGATGCATAAAATGATCGAAAAGAATTTTTAGGAAGGAAGCAACTCAAGCCTAAGTTTAGAGTACCATTTTGGCACTCACCATTGATGAGCACCGAAGATAGCCTGAAAAAAGTTGGAAAAACAGGACATTTCTATTGAGATTCAAATAAAGTCCTCCAGTTGACAAGTCTGTGCCTTAGTGACCTCCACCATCCATGTGTTGATTCAATGCCAAAAGTTCTCTGATTCTCAGCATATAGAAACCCTTCACAGTTCTTCTGCACAGATTCATTCATCTCAGGAATTATGGTTGTCTTAGGGACTTTGAGCGAGATTATCTTCAACTGTAGCTTGAATTCTTAAACTCAGAGCCAATTTTCCAATGAAGTAATATTACCACATGCATCCACTTACACTGCTTGACATTCAACCCTATTTTATATAATTCCAATTAATGTTGATTTTAAAATAAATTGTAAGAGTTTCATGCTATCAAATGTATTGTTTAGTATTCCTGCCCCATACCCTTATGAAACTGGATGTACCATTAGGTTGATAATATCTTTCAGAGTGACACTGACATGAGTGAAAGATAATATGGATTCCAACACTGCTTTATGTTATTAAACATGTATTACAACAGTTTATAACATAGGCCACATTTAGAATGATAGTTTTGGAGGGAGAGATATCTCTTCAGCAGAATTGGGCAGAATATAGAAAGTAAATGTCTTAATACATACAAGCATTACAAACATAGTAAGAACTTTAAAGAAATACAACAATGCATCAAAAACAAGCCAAATCCTCAATGCCCAAGAATATTTAATAATGAAAGAGAATGCAGGTAGAATTAGAATTATTTATGCTCATTGGGAGAGCATGTATGAAGAACGGTTTTAATGTTTAATTTATGGTTGTGTGCTAACATATTCAATGAGTTACAATATCAGGTAGGTAAAAATTAGATTCCAAAATTGCTAAGCGGAACAAAAACATAAACAGCAGATCATTCACTTATGGTTGGCATGTTATGAATAAGAGGATGAAGAATATTAGTTAATTGTCTCCACCAGTGAGGAAGCATCAGTGCTACAGTGTTATCCCTCCTATCTAAAGCCAAAGTACATGAAGACTGCTTTTTCTGACACCAAGATTATAGCATTATTTTATTGCGCTTTCCTTCCATAATGAAGAAAATGAAGCTTATTGTAGTCAACTATTTTTTGATTTGGTTTATTTAGGGACGCTCTTTAACATCGCAGGTCATTAGCCTCCCATTCAATAAATTTTGCTCAGAGGCCTCTTTTTTCAGGCTTGAGGTTCTTCATCATGCCGTGAATTTATGACACGGGACCCATGGCTTTACTTCCCTTCCAAAGGAAGCCATACTTAAAATTTTTACGCCCCCCCAAAAACCATCGGTCCTAGCCGGGATCGAACCCGCGATCTTGGGTTTAGAAGGCAAGTATGGTTACCACTACATAACCACCGACAATATAGTCTCCTGAAAGACACAGTGCAACCTACTGTTCATAAAAACAGTATTTCATTCTCTCCAATCTAAAGAGACGGAAATATACCATTGCTCATACAATACTGCTATCAAGTGGAGTGTTCTTATAGTCCAGATGTAGCCCCCAAAACATTCTTGAGCCATTGTAGGAGCAAAAAAATTGTGGCAGAAGTGAATTACTTGTAAGGATTAAATTAAATTAGTCTGTCAAAACACTTACTGATAATACTACGAGAAATTACTATGAAATGACGTGTAGCAAATTTGTTAACTTAAATTTATATGGAATCAAGAAGCTACCAGACTAATAGTCTTTCGTTTATTTTTTTAAAATATGCATGAACTTTTTTTTTCCTTTCTTTTTCCCTCCCACAGGGGCATGAAATCAAAACAAGAGTAATAGGAAATTGGTTTTATTGACTAGAGTTAAGTATATCTATAAAGTACTTTTCAACATAATCATCTTGAAAATGTATATATTTGTCGTGCCGGTGCATAACCTTTGCAAAAAACGCTGCCCATACATTGAGGCAGCTCGCATGATGCCCCAAAGTTCCTCATTGGAGTGCAAATACTGCACTCCCAAGCTCTTCTTTGGCTTCATTGTGGAAACTAAAAAATCCACGTTTGATGAACTATCACATTTGTTTTCAAAAACTGTTTTCCGTCGTCCTTGTATGCAATAAAAACGTTAAGGCTGATGTCATTCGCCGCTCTTTCTGGTTGAGTCAGCACCTAGGGTAACGAACTTGTACAAAAATGTTTATGGTATCCAAGGTGGTTTGTAATGATGTACAGTGTTGACCTTGAATTTTTTGGAAAATCTTTGGACAATTCATAAATCGTGAGCCGACGCCTCTCAGAAGCCATTTGATCCACTGATGAGTTTATTTCCTGCCACAGACTACCGTTCCTGATCACCTTCAATGGTGATGTCAATATGTCTCAAAATGTACTGCATCACGCCGTCGTTCAACGCATTAACCATACACGTAGCTCATTCTGCATTGAATTTCTGCTTTATTATACATCTCTGCCTTTAAGATCAAATAACACTACGCAACTCGTTCTTGACGGAAGAGTCGGTTGTAGCGATTGTCCTTGTGTCCATAGATAAGCTTCACCATGGTAGTGTGGTAGCCACTTTGGGTTTGGTAGGAGGGGGCGATTACGCTGTGCCTGAGGCGTAGCGTCCCCAAGGCACCCAAGCTGCATCCTCCGGTCCACGCCTGGCGTGTTTGACCATTTTAGTTAGTTATTTTTATAGTTCTTAACTTCCTGTTCTTAGTCTGATGAATACCACGATGCTTGACGCAGTAAAAGGTGACTGGGTAATGGATTAACTCCTAGCACTGGGTTATGCAGGACGGGAGCGTATCCCCTGGTAAAGCCCAGAACCGGAGAGGGGCCATTGCAGGAACTGTTTACTTCCTGAAGACGATTGGGTCCCTCTGTCTATACCCTGGGAGGGTGACCTTGAGGTGACCTTTGTATCTATTGACGCCATGATCGGGCACCTCGATACCGTACTTATTACTGCTGCAGATCAGACTATTCCCTGGTCGTCTTCCACTCCAAACACTATCCGTTTCCTTAATGTACTGATGAATGCCGGGAGGCATTGCGTGCACGCCGAGGTGCTTTGAAAAAATGTTTGTTCCCATCCTACTTTGGAAAATAGTATTCGATATAAGCAAGTATTCGCCATTGCTGTTGAGTACTGGATGTTGGCAAAAAGGCTTCCTGGATTACTTCCGCTTCTTCTTTTAACCGATCAACGCCTTCGTCTGCTATATGGGATAAGTTACGTCGTGATGCAGGTAAGCATGGGTTTTCCTTCATACCCAGCCTGAAGGTACAACAACATGTACTTGATACTCCTATGCACATTGCCAATACATTAAGGTGTACTTTCGCTGATATTTCGAGCTCCAATAATTATCCTTCAACGTTTCGCACAATTAAGATGTAAGTGAACTCGAGGGGAATTTCCTTAGCATCCGACAATCAGGAGTGCTATAATGTCCCATTTACACCCAGGCAATTGGAGCATGCGCTCGGGGCAAGATGGAATCAATGTTGTTATGTAGCAGCATATATAAGCGGAATATCAGGTTTTTTGCTCCATATTTTTAATCATATGTGGTGTACGGCAATTTTCCGCGAGCTTGGCGATTGCCCACCGTCATTCCAATATCAAAACCTGGGAAGGACCCCTCCCTACCTTCCTTCTAGCTACCGTCCGATTTCCTTCACCAATTTCGTGTGCAAGGTGATGGAACGCATGATTAACAGACGGCTCATATGGGGTTAGAATCGCACCACCTTCTAACGAACGTACAATGCGGATTTCGTCGTCATCGCTCTTCTGACAACCACGTGGCGTCTCTTTCCACCCATATTGTGTACAGTTTTGTACCAACAGTGCCAAACGAGCGCCTTTTTCTCTGATCTGGAGGAAGCCTATGATACTTGCTGGAGAAGCAGTATCCTTCGCACGCTTCATGAATAGCATATACGTGGTTGACTTTTACTTTTTATTCGGAGTTTATGAAAGATCGGATTTTTAACGTACGCATGGGTTCTGTTTTATCATCTCGTTTTGTTCAGGAGGAAGGAATACCTCAGGGCTCGGTACTCAGTGTCATACTGTTTGCTATAGCTATAGAATGTTTACCGCCAAGAATAACATCGCCGTTGTTCTTCGACGACTTTTCAATCTTTCTTCTCAGCGAACTTTCCTTTTGGAACACCAATGCAATCTGGGCCGTCTCTAAGCTTAGGAGTGTCAAGCACGGGTTTCGTCTTTCTGCTGATAAGACCGCCTGCATGAATTTCTGGGGCTGCAAGAAGTATCCTTCGCCTTCTCTCCGTCTTGGTCCATATCCAGGTAGTATGTGTTGTTCTTTTGCTATAAGCTTGTTCCTTATTAATTAATAATTTCAAAGCAGTTAAATTAAGATAATGGCTAATATATTGCCATAATAATTAAATATACTGTGTATAATATACATTTATTTTAAGCCATCTTTTAATAACTTAATTAGATACTTAGTGTAACGTAACTACAAAAATATTACATCTTTTAAAGATATAATAATTAATATTATTACTATGATAATAAATCCGAAGATATATTTAAAGGTGAAATATGGATGAAAAGGAATTTTATCAATGTTTCTATTTAATTATGTATACGTTTATTCCAGCATATAGCACAATACTCTTCGTAACGGAGCCTTAAGTTAAAAAAATAAATAAAAGTACAGGTATATTTATATACACATTATATTATTAAATTGCTGTTGGTAGTTTTAATATTTAATACAGTTCGTGAATAAGGACTCTTGTTATAACACTTTAAATTATCATATTCGACGAGTATAATTAAGTAGAATTGTGCCGTGTGTTATTACTCTCTGGATAGTTTTAATACGCATGTCACAATCAATCCCAAGATGCACCAGTATTAGAAAACGGGCAGAGCTTTGCAGCAGTTGGGTTTGAATTACCCAATGAAAAGTGTGAATGTGAAAGTTGTCAGGAAGAAGTCTATTTGAAGTTAAACAAATAGACGTTGAAGTTTATTCGTTGTATTAGTACGGAACATTGTGTGTGAAGTTGTTTTAATATTCAGACAAGGAGTCTATACTTTTTTATAAATGGTTTTTAGCAAAAACAGTTTTTTTTAAATAAGTAAAAATGTCTGAATCTAACGGTCAACGTGCGTAAGTATTATTGGAGTTCTCTCAGTGAAACAGTTTAATGCCAACTTTATAGTTGCTGGTGTATACCTTATTTATAGGATTGCGTGTAGGCTAACAAACATGAAACTCAACAATTACTACAGTAGGACACAATCTACATTGTACAAAAATATCATTAACATTGCATAAATCCTCTTGTGGTGCATCAGCAGTAAAAACGACGTTAAACACTATTAAATAAAAATTATAATAATAAAAAACCCTACATAAATAGTTATGATAAAATTGAAAAGGCAACACCTAGAACAACTCAACCAAAACAACTAAAACCAGAGAAGCAGAAACATACAAGTCACTCTTCACACAACTTTTACTATATACGTTGATGTAAAATTATTGCAGTGTTTTTATCTGAGTGTAATATGTTGTCACTCATACATTCCTTTACACAATAATAGGCCTTTTTACATAGGTATTTTCTAAGAGCAGATTTAAAGGATTTATCATTGTTTATTAAGGCTTTTAAGCTAGAGATAAGAAGCATTTTGTATTAAAATGCATTCATAATAAATTCAGGGAAAGTGTAGAAGCCGGTTCTAAGTAGATTTGCTTTTTGTCTAGTATTCTTGTCGTGTATATGTTGATTTTGAACAAAATTTTCTTTATTTCATATATAAAAGTCATAAGAAATAATATACATTAACATGGAAGAATTAAAATTTCAAATTAAGAGGTTTCTGCATGAATGTGTGTTATGTGTACCAGGGATTATTTGTGTGACTTTTTTCTGTAATAGGAAACAAGCTCACTTTTAACCAAGTCTCCCCAAAATATAAGACCATATTTCATTATCGAGTTGAAATAAGCATAATAAACTAGTTTTAAAGCCTTAATTGACTCCAACGTTTCTAATAATGCATGTATTGTGTAGCATGCAATGCTAAGTTTAGGTATGATAGATGAATGCAGTCTTTCCAATTCAGATGGTTATCAATTATTAAACCAAAGAATTTAATTATTTGGTTTGTAGAAGTACACTGTTACAATATCCTATCTAATTGTGAATCTGGAGATCTGTGAGCTATGAATTTCATAACATTTGTTTTATCTAGATATAGAGATAATTTATTTGCATTGAATCATAAACAAAGCACTCAGAATTAGATTTAGTTTAATGGCACAATCATTAAGGCTATTTCCATTTATCAATATGCTTGTGTCATCTACAAATAGGACAGTTTTTCCTACATCTTGATTAGGTAAGGAAAGATCATTTATATATATCAGAAAATGAAGAGGGCCCAGAACAGATCCTTCAGGCACTCCATGTTTAATCATTCCCCACTCTGATGCTTATTTTTATTTTTAAAGGGACAATTCGTTATTCCTTTTTATTTCTTTTTGTCAAGGTAGGATATAAACATTTTAAACATTGGTTTCTTATTCTGTAGTAAGCTAATTGATCTATTAGAATTCCATGATTGACACAATTAAAAGCCTTTGCTAAATTACAAAATATTCCTCCTACATGTACTCTTTCATTAAAAGCAGTTAGAATTTCATTAATGAGTTTATAGGTTGCATTTTATGTTGAAATTCCTTTTCTAGAGCCAAATTGATCATTAACTACAATATTATTACTTTCAAAGTAATGGTAAAGCCCATTGTACATTACTTTCTCAAACATCTTAGAAAATGTAGGTGAAATAGGTATATGTCTACAATTATAGACATTTATCTTTTTGCCCATTTTGAACAGTGGCTTCACTGAATAAATACACCCAATGTTAAAGACTCATTACACAAGTGATTGGGGGGGTTCTAATTTACTTTGCACAGGCCTTTATAATTTTACTCTTAATCTCATTATAGCCAGAAGAGTTTTTTGATTTTATTTTCTAATAATATTACTAAATTTATTAGGATATGATCAATAGGAAATTGTTTAATGTATGGAGAAACCAATACAGATTTTCATTGTTTGTTATATTGTAATCAAAACAAAGTTATGGAGAGAAAAGGTTTGGAATAAAAATGGGAAAATTTAGATGTGAAAATTTTAATTAGGAAAATTTTAACTGTAAAAGGAGAGAAAAATATAAAATTGTTAGGGACTTATTTAGGTTAAGTTAGAGAAAAATGGATAAGAATGATGAAGAGGATGATGGAAGAAAAAGTGTAATCTTAGAAATATAATAATTTATGGATTTACTGTGTATTTAGGGAAAGTGAGGGAGAAATGATCAAGAATGGTCAGATAGTTAATGATTCATAAATTGAATAGGGTAGGGAATAAGAGCAAATTAGCATTAGAAACAGGATTATTATACACCAATAACCTGGGTATTAGTCTGTATATAGTCCTAAGGAAATAAGTTACTCACAAGTATAGGATAATAGTTGGATGATGTGTTTAGAATTAAAATATTGCAATAGAGTCATAATGATATGTATTAATTTTATGTTGTCACTTAGTATTATGGAATTGACGAAGAAAAGATCTTATTGTAATATTTACAATTATATGTTGACGTAAAGAGAAATAAATTCTATTTGTAGTGGAGTAGTGGAGCTTGGTTTGAATTTATTATGTTGATTGGGAATTGATGATTGTAAAATCCTTAATGCATCTCTTTTATCACCAGAGTAGAAATGTAATTTTTTTGTTACATTAAGAAAGTTATCATTAAACACATTTACTACATCTGCAGGGTATTGCAGCTCTTTATTGTTAATGCTTAAGATTACTGCATTAGATTGTTGCAAAATTTTGCCTGTTTCTTGTTTTATTATATTTCAAGTAGTCGCTATTTTATTCTTTGACTGGCTGATAAGTGTTTAAAAATGGGCGCCTTTTGCTACTTCTCTATGATTTTTCTAAGTATTTTACAATATTTTTTAAAATATATTTTTAATTTAGGGTAAATACCGGGAATTTAGTTCATTATATAATTGTCTTTTATGTTGACAAGTTTTTTTATTTTAATTCCTTGGGTTCCCTGCTCATATTATATATATATTTTTTTTTAAAGTGGGAAACATGCTTCAAAATGCAATATAAAAATATGTAAAAAATTGTTGAATTTACTGTTGACACCATTGCTCTATAGACACTATTCCGTGATTTTGTTGAAGTGTTTCCTCCCTCCATTTTACCGAGATTTGCATCATTAATATCTCTATATTGTATACAGGGTGTTAATGAACTATACCGAAATATTTTCAGAAAGTGTAGAGATGACATATAAGAGCAATTTCAGATAAGTAATGTATGGTCCACAACTAAACATGGTGCAGGTATATGATGAATATGTTGGCATCAGATGCTGATAAGTCAATGTTAAAGCGAAACCAAGTGTAAAATTAGTTTACATTATCTTAAAACAGCCATGTGAGCATAGAAATGTCTATTTTCCTCAGCTTTTTGTTAGCATTTTCAAGATTTAATACTATAAAAATCCATCAAATCCTGAACTAATCATCTGATAATGCAACACTGGTAATCTATTAACTGCCTCCTTGCATTATATAAGGAGCTCTTTACTTGTGTGGCGTAATGCATAATGTAATAACTGATGTTCCACAAACAGAGGGTTCAATTCTTGGCATGGCATTAATTTTATTTTTTAATTACATATGAAATGTTGTGATTTGCATACTAAAGAATTATTAATTAAATTTACTTAATGCTTTCAAGTTGTATGCTCTTGTTCAACAATGAATGTATTACCAACATACAGTGGCTAATAAGCTTACTACTAACATGATGCCTAAAACTTAATTTTATCAAACACATACTCAGGACATGATTCTGATTGGTAAGTACAATAACAACTGAAAAGGTAAATTATATGAATTGATAAGTTAAGATTTAGGTCTATAAATTGAAACTTCAACCCAAAATGCATTATTAGTCCAATAAGAAAACAAACAAAATAAAAATGATGAACAAGAGTTGAACTTGAAAACAAATGACCATCTCTTACTCAAAAATCATTAACCATGCCACCAGAGTGATACGTTCAGAAATTTCATTATGTTTATGCTTTCGAGGGGCATCTTCATTAGTCATTGGCATACTGACACTTCAGAGACTTATAGCCATATCTTCGAAATTTAAACAGATAGGCAATATGTTTACTGTCCCAAATTGTTGCTATCTTTACACTCTGAAATTATTTAGGTGTATATATCTATAACCTTCTATACCTTCTTTGAGTTTTATTTAAGAATCCTTCTTAACAATTACTTGAGCAACATGATCCGAGAGACCATTGCTCAATGGAGATACATAATATGATGACAGTTTATCTGAATTTACAAAGATATTATCTATTCTAGTTTTTATCAATCCTGGTGGGAAAGTTAATCATGTGCACCATATTATATGCAGTAAGAAGGGAGTTTAATTTATTTATTTTGACACTTGGCATTATGTAATCAATATTTATCAAACCACACATAATTATTTAATGCTTAGGCTTAAATAAAAAGTTGAAGGTATTTTCAAGTTTCTTCAAGAAAGTTTCAAAGTTTCCTAATGGTGAGCGATAAATAGTAATTGGAATTACTTTTGTATTTTTGCTATCCAATTGGATTGTGCATAATTCAGTGTCCTGTTCAGAATTAAATTTTGATTTATCTAATATTTTATGTGGTGCATCCAGCCTGACATAAATGCAAACCATTTTGTTATTTATTTTTTTTCCTTCTGTGGTGCCTCAGTAGTAAAAACAGGCATTAAACACCATTCAAAAAAATACTTAGCAGATAAGGTATGAAACTGACAGCAGGTAAGGCCTTCTTGAAGGATGGACCTACCCTCGTAAGTAACTAATGACCTAATACATAAACAAAAGCCCATGTTCATATGAAAACCAACACCTAAACAGTAAACATCAAATAACAAATTCTCACTCCAAAATAAAATAAATGGAAGGCTAATTTTATTTAGATGGGCAGTAATTCGATATTCATTTGATCATTGCTTTTGCTCATTAAATGAAAATATGTGTATTTTTATAAATCCATATACACCATGTAATGAACTAAAGTACTAGATGATACAAAACAGGTCATTCATTTTTATAAATTAATATAAAATATCAAATTCAGTATAATTACAGCACATTGTTTCTTATAAATGTGTCATTACTATCCTTTTAAATTAATTTTACTTCTCATCCGGTTTAATTTACTGTACATTTGAGTTTCATTGTTAGTAGCACTTTTTGATTTAATATGGAATTACCCATATACAACATGATTTGTGGCATGTGCTGGAGCAAAATACATGATTACATAAATGCTACACCTGATATGACGTTACAAAATACAATGCAGTATATATTAAAATATTTCACCTCATCCTGTCGAACTACTAAAGTATTCCTCTATATTTTATAAAGATGAGTAATTAAGAACGGTTTCAAAATTTTCTTAAAGTCTTTGTATTTAACATGATTGATTGTTTCCAGAGATGTTGGAAGTTTAATACATACATGAATATCTGAGTAAAAGGTGCCTTATATCTGGTGTTATAACTATGTTTAAAACTGTTAAAAATATTGACTAAATAACAAATAGGTGAATATATATGTTTACGGGTGAGAGTAAGGATATTAAGGCTCTTGAATAGGGGTCTGCAAGATTGTCAATTCCAACATCACAAATGGTTCTTAATACATTTTTTTAAAATTTTGTTTGTTTTGTTTCTAATTTCTCTCCAGAATGAACACTTTTGCTATATAGGATATTTCCCCATATATTGTAGCATATCTCAGAATGGAGTGTAAATAAGCAAAGTATAGAGTTAAAGTCATTGTATGATTGAGTTGAAATACATAAAGTATAGAGTGCACAATGCGGAATGGTTTATAAGGTTTATCAGAATATTTAAGGCAAAACAGATTGATTTGTGCTAGGGATTTGTATGAGAACTGTCTAATAAAAAATTATATATATACTGGATAACATACCTTCACTTATCTTTATAATTTCAATGATCTTTTTCAATGTAGTCCCCATTGAATGCAATGGGGACTACATTCCAGCATTTCTGCCAGTCTTCAAAAACATGCTGGAAACCATTTTTAATAGGTCCTTAAAAATCCTATCCATACCCTTCGCTACTGCTTGGCACACTCCAGTGATGGAAAATAGCCTCACATGAAGGTAATTTTTCAATTTAGGGAAAGGAAAAAAGTCACACAGAACTAAATCTGCTCTAAAGGAAGGGTGAAGGATAGCTTAACATTGATTTTTGTGAGATATTCAGCAACATTTGCAAAATGCAGCTATGCATTATCATAATGCAGCATCCAGTTTGTTCCACGAAAATGTGGGCTTTTGCATGTGTTATGGTCTTGCAGAGTTTTCAAGACATTTCTGTAGTGTTACCCGTTTACAGTTGTGTGTGTAGGTACCACATTTGCTGAAACATTTTTGAATATCAGAAAATGGAATGACCATAACTTTCCCAGCATAATCAATAATTTTTTTTTCTTCTTTTTTTCTTTTTTTCCCCACACAGAGATTTGCTCTTTGCTTTTGGGATTTGAATTATGTAGCCAAATTTTACCAGTAATGATTACCTTTGAAAGAAACCCTTATCTTCAGCACCATGTAAACCTGCTTCCTTTTGTTCGGGAACCAGCAGTCTTGAAAATAACCATGCATAAACTTGTCTCATTTGCAACTCTTTAGTTACCAGTATGTGGCTGGAACCCATGAATTTTTAGAATTTTTGAAAGTGTTCTTAATGTTGTTGGACAATCCTCTCTCACAATGACAGTAGTGATATTAAATGTTTTCTTTTGTTAGAGCACAAACCCTAGTGCTCATCTTCTCTCTTCTGTAAAACATTTTAAACTATCTTTGAGATGTGCTATAGAGAAAAACAAACTATCCTTAGGCCTCAGCTGAAGATTTGTTCAGACAAAAGCAGCATATTGTTTGTTATATGTTAACTCCGTTGTGTTGCAGGCAGAACTGAACATATGTTAATTTGTTGACTTCTCACAGGCAGAAACTGGAAGGGATGGCAACTGAACTAATTCCACATGTTCATTATGGATTGCACAGTTAAATTTTAGTTTGAGAAATTATGCCTGTAAAATAATTTTTACTTTATTAAACATTCCTAGTGGTAGCTATATTATGTTTCAGTTCAAACCATTATCAACTGTGATCCTAGAAAGTTAGTATGCAATACTTCTTTAATGGTATAGTTTTGTATTGCATACTAAATTTGGAACATTGTTTTTATTTTTTCAGTTAATTAAATTTGTTTTACTATAATTTAAGAACAATTTATTGGCTTCAGGTCAGAAGTATATTCTTTGAATGCATTACCTGCTATAATGTACAACAATCCTGGTGATTTTCCTAAAGTTAATACACTGTATCATCTGGAAAGACATGCAAGATTTCTGATGGAAATCTCCCATGCAGTGCTTGTTTCAGTAAAATCACATAATACTAGGTGTAGAGGTTGATTCAGTTCCTCCAAATTGCATTTGTGTGTTGACCTAACCTTAGCAGGACAGGTATTATGCATTATGATGACCCCATTAGAAAGTATTTTGGTTTTTCTTGAACTTAATGGCATATTGCATTGTGCTAATGTTTCTGTGCACCACATGGCTGTAAATGGTTTCCACTCTGTCTTGAAATGGATGTGAAATAAGACCTCATGGTCAAACACCTTACCTATATATTACAGTGGTAGCTTTTAACTTCTTTGAAGGAGGCAAATGATGTTACCAGAGACTGCTTTGGGTCTTCAAATTCAAAACATATTTCATACCCTGAAGTAAAATGGAACAACTGCAACTTTTCTGAAAATGCTTAGGTACATACAATGTCAACCACCATGGGTGGCCAAGGTCGTTAAGGTGCAGACTCGTGAGCGGGAGGTCTGGGGTTCGAATCCTGCCAGGACCGTCCTCCCTGACTAAGGTTTTCCTCAGTCCTCATAACTGGCAAATGCTGGGGAGGTACCCTAAACTTATGCCTGGAACACTTCCTTTCTTTAAAAAAAAATCCTTACCCAACTTATCATTTGATCTCATGTATCATCAGTGTCCACTTCCTGTGGTGTCTCAGTAGTAAAAACGGGCGTTAAACACTACTCAAAAAAAAAAAAACATACAATGCCATTACCATTCAGCATTTTTGTTTAATGAGAAGATTGCAGGGGACCCATTCCATTTTGCTTTCTATTTGTCTCCATTGTACCTTGAATGATTGACGGCAGATAACTGCACATTCTTAGCACATAACATTGGTCATGGAACTGTTGCAATGCACTAACTGGTATAGGTGCTGGTATTAACATGTGTTTTGAAAATAAAAAAATAAAAACTTATAAAAATGTAAATTGGAACTTGCACAGTGAAGTTAATCATATTAATTGATATTGTTAAATAATGATATCAAATAAAAACTTGTTGCAACTGCTTTCATATAATACCTGACTAAAATCTAAATACATTTTAGCAGCTAAATTGCAACAGATTAGCTGGCATATTTGGTGCATAAAATGCATTTCTAAGATATTTTTAATACATACTACAAAGATCACATGGATAAACTTTGAATTTTCTGTAATAATTATAAATACTTCATTATGTAAGCTAGAAATTTGAAATCTTCACAGTGTGAAATAGTTATGTTATTGGTTTATCTGCCTAACATATGGTCAAATAAACTAATCATAAAGTTATATTTACAAATTTAGGAAATGTGTTTGTAGAAATTATTTTTACTGGATATTTTATGTTAATATACTTAGGTTTAGAAGAATATCAAAATGCAGAGAATTTATATCCACTTTTTGTTGATACATGACTACTCTTGAATTTTTATTGCAGATGTACAAAGCTGCAAGCTTCTATTGATGCACTTGTTGGAGAATACACTGAAAAATTCCTGCAAATTTGGGAAGCCATTGGATATGATGACAATGATATTGAACTGATGCACAATATGGTATTAAAGCATACAAAGGTAATTACTTTTCAATTGTGAAATATTGGGTAATTGAAAAGTTGCTGTGCAGTCCCTGCATAGCAGAGTTTTCACTAGGGAAGCAAATTTGTGACAGTGCCAACTGCTGATTGTATGGTTATTCTGGTCGCTTAATAAATACCAAGGCAAGCACATGCTCCAATTCTTAGCATTAGTGTACTGTACTAAAAACTAATTTCAAATGCGAGAAATGTAGGAGTACCAAATCCTTTTTTGTGTAGTGCACATAACCTGGGTGTGAAGGGCATGTTGATGACACTGTATTTTGGAGTTGAACTAGAACTTTATCTGTTTTACAATTCATACAATTTCTGGTTTATTCTGCTTGTTTCATACCTGCTGATTTTTCTTCATTGTTTACCTTTTTTTCTGTTTTTAATGTAAAATAATGGATTATACTTTTTGTTTTTAATTTATTATAGACATATTTCATATCTGGAAGGAAGGATTTGAAAAGGAAAGTTTGCATAGGGTTATGGCAACAGAGTAAATGGGAAAAGTAGTTGTACATTTTTAACAGAAATTAATCTTATTTTGATTTAAAGTAAAACACTAAAAATCAAAATAAGATTAACAAAAGTTTCACTGTGTGGATTCCGACATTCCGTAAACATATTAACAGAAATTGTTAAATATAAGATACAAGAAAAATTAAAATAGCACAAAATGAAGTTCCACTGTTGATCAAAAATTTTCAAACATTTAAATGTAAAAACAGAGTGGAAAAGAAAACATTTATTTGTCTGAAAATAGGAAAGAAAATTATTCTTATTTTACTCATGTGATTAATATAAGAATTTCTTTTTTAAATTTATTCCCATAGTAGTATAAATTATTAAACATTAAATAAGTGTACTTACGAAGCTGGTGACAATGGAGTGGTATATATATAAACAATGTATACAGTTTTTTTCACACTAACTCCATTCACTTACATAAATTTGGAACATATGTTTCGGGAGCGATCCCTCCCATCTTCAGCCTGTTGACAAACTGTTGTTAAACGTGGCGGTTATCCTTAAAAATAAGGATAATTTGATGAATTTCGATATCCCTCCATTGGATGAACTCAGCAAATTCCTAATAGAACCAACAGATGCCGCCACAAGAACATCAAGAGACCCAACCGCCACGTTTAAAAATAAGGATAATTTGATGAATTTCGATATCCCTCCATTGGATGAACTCAGCAAATTCCTAATAGAACCAACAGATGCCGCCACAAGAACATCAAGAGACCCAATCGCCACGTTTAACAACAGTTTGTCAACAGGCTGAAGATGGGAGGGATCGCTCCCGAAACATATGTTCCAAATTTATGTAAGTGAATGGAGTTAGTGTGAAAAAAACTGTATACATTGTTTATATTAAACATTATTTTCTACAAAGACCATCACACACTATAGTAATGTAGCTAATATGGATGCAGAAGACTATGTGTAATTTGTCTCACACATATACTTTCCTTGTAGTTTTTAAACCATTCATATTATATTCACTGATTTACCTAATTCTTTAGCTTTAAATGAACATGTGCCACAGTACTTTGATTTAATTTCAAAATCAGTCACTAATCCTGTGAAAACATCAATGATACTTCCAATTCTATAGAGAAGCATGTTCTCTTTTGTGTCGAGTGCTATCATATGGCACAGAACTATCAATAATGACAATCACGGAGAGATTTGGAACAACATCTAAAGAGCCTGACAGCTTTGTGTGCCATACTCAGCACTTTAGTTTGTAACAAATCGCTCTCTTTACTTTTATCTATGAGATGGGAATTATAAATAGAAGAGCTCATGCAGTTGATATTCATACAGAATTTCCACATACCAGCATGACTGTTACCAATTGCCAGAAATGCTTCAATCATTTTCCTGTTAACATCAAATGGAGGTTGAAAGAAATCACCAGTAACCCTTGGACTAGTACATGTATCAGCATATAGTTTTATTAATTGATATCATTGTATGATTCAGTTGAACTACACACTCTTAAACCTTCACTTACTTTTCATAAATATAAGGAACTGGTTTCGAGAACATTTAGTTCCCATCTTCAGCCAGGCTAAAATTCAACTCAAATATATTACAAGCAGAGCACTATACAGTAACTTTATTGGCAAAACCTTTTTGGTCACTAAATTTTGTTGCTAGACCCTAAGTTCACAATAAATACAACTTTAACCCTTAAATATTTCTTTCCATTCTGGTCTGAACCACCAAGTAATATGTGATTGTTTCACATTCACTTAATTTATATCATCAATGGAAAACTAATGAAGTTTTCTGGCAATTGGACTTGATTCATGTTAATCTAAAGTTTCTGTGGGCTAGCTACAGCAACTTGTACTTCAGACTTACCAGAATACCATTTCAACGTTGCATTTGTATTTGATGCAACAGATTTCTTAGTCTTTTCTTAATTATAGAATACTCATTATTCTATAATTTTCTACCAATAATCAGAAATGAACCTAGTTTCAATTCACAGAATATATGCTATTCAAAAGTTTTAGTTTATGAAAGAGAAAGGGTAATTTACAAGCCTAAACTTCCTTATTTTTAATAGAAGCTTACAAACAAGTTAGGTTACAATGTTGCAAACAAGAAAGCTAGAAGTCTTGTACTTACGAAGCTGTTGACAATGGAGTGGCAATCTACTTCAACTCATGTATACACATTCTTACACTAACTCCATTCACTTACTCTTAAGTAAGACGCGTTTCGGGAGAATCTCTCCCATCTTCAGTTGCTGACTGAACCTCTGCTATTTGAAAATATGGCTGGACAAACTGCTGTTCCTGTGGTGGCCTCTGTTGGTTGAAGTAGGAAGTCGCTGAGCTCGTCTATGGGGGGAAACTCGAAATTCATTAGGCTTTGTTTATTTTTCAATATGAAAATTCTTTCCCAAGTGGACAACTCCAAAGGGCTGTGAAGATGTTTCAACAGCTTTATTCCCGGTTTTATTTCATGATTTTTGGTCCAAAAGTGAGCTGCCACTGCTGATTTATCCACCTGTTTATAGAAACATTCGATTCAAACAGGTGGATAAATCAGCAGTGGCAGCTCACTTTTGCACCAAAAATCATGAAATAAAACCGGGAATAAAGCTGTTGAAACATCTTCACAGCCCTTTGGAGTTGTCCACTTGGGAAAGAATTTTCATATTGAAAAATAAACAAAGCCTAATGAATTTCGAGTTTCCCCCCATAGACGAGCTCAGCGACTTCCTACTTCAACCAACAGAGGCCACCACAGGAACAGCAGTTTGTCCAGCCATATTTTCAAATAGCAGAGGTTCAGTCAGCAACTGAAGATGGGAGAGATTCTCCCGAAACGCGTCTTACTTAAGAGTAAGTGAATGGAGTTAGTGTAAGAATGTGTATACATGAGTTGAAGAAGAAAGCTAGATTTAATATTTACTGCCTGGTCTTTATCTTAAGAGATAACTATTCTTATTCTATATACTGTTTGTGTTTCATAATACATCACCCTTACATAAACTTTATATTGCCTGCAAAAATAACAAAATACATAATTTCATGTGCAGCTATGGATGGTCGAAGTCATTTTCAATAGCTTCTGTATGGCCTTAAAATCTGAAATGTGTAAATGATTTGAAAGTAATAGTACGACATTGTATTTTTGGAAAACAAGAATAGCTCATACCTTATTGCAATGTATTAAATTTTATTGCTGATTTTCAAGATGCATTTGTCCCATGTAGATAAGGCAAATACATTCATTATTTTGAAAGATCATTATATTAAGGTCTGGCAGCTATAATAAAGAAAGCTGTAAAAACATTGGGAATTATAACATTTTATAGTAAGATTGGTGGAATTAAGCAAATAAAAGACAAAAATATATTAACATAAGTTTTAATAATTTAAAAAAATATTAGTCATGTATACTAAAAGTAATAAATATTTTAAAAATTAAAGAGAAATAAACAAACTTTATCTTTAATTTCCAAAACTAATATTTTATTCTAAACTATCCCTAAGAAAAAAATTTTTGTTTGAAGTCCTTTTTAGAATGTCTCAAATTGTAGTTGAATGGGGAGAAGTTTCTTTTTTTAATTTTATTTATTTATGGCTGTATTAATTTCTGTGATGATTGAACAAGTTTCTCTGTAAATCTAGTTCATAGACACTGACTGCGAGCATGGCAAATATATCTAAATACTTTCTTCTCTATCATTTGGTTACTATTCATTTATATGAGCTGCATAACTATTTAGTGATGTACATTCTGGTGCTTAATATCCTTTGTTTTTTAAAACCAATATTGCAAATGAAATCTTTTTTTGCATTGTTTTGATACTAAGCTATTGTTTCAGCACTTATTCGATGAAATGCTGGAAGAAGCAGAAAATACAAAAAATGGATACATTACAAAAGTGGAAAAGCTGTTATCCCAAGCAGCACAATTGGCAAAGGTAACATCTTATATAATAAGGAAATGTTGTGAACATTGTTAATATTTGAGCTTCTCTATATTATCGTGTTTATTCTTTGCATACATTGTATGAAAAGTTTTGAAGAATGTTGATAAATTTATGTGCTTAGAACCAAAATGTGGATGCTAAATTCAGTGTCTTATTACAATGATGCAGATTAAATAAGACTATATATGAAAGGTTATTTTGTTTATACAGAGTTTTGACAAAATGTGTATGCATGTAAAATATGGTTAAAGGTGTTAAGAATGCTTAATGTACTCTTATATTTATTTTAATATTTGTAAATAAAATTATGTATAATTTGTACTGGTAGTGTTCTCATTGCACTCATAATTACAGTTCAAAGTGACATTTTGGGTTCAAAGGCTGGCCTGTTATTAGAAACAGTTTTCCTTCCCCCATATTCAACATAAATAACTTCATCTTGATGCTTTAATTTATGAGTGGTTTACCAACTTTTAGTCATTACCATATATTAATATAACCAATTGTTACTACTGCATTAATAATTTTAAATTCAGGTTCTTTTGCAAGCGAGGTATTGTAACTGGTCTGGACAACAACACTTCACACATGCTCAGTCACTCAGTTTTGCCGCCTGCAACCAATCATTCAGAGCGATAACTGTGTAGGAATAAATACATTTTACTCAATGTTTTATCAGGATGGATTCTTATTGTGTGGCCAATATAGTCTCAAATGTATCACCAGTAGCATGTAAACTGCCATGGGTGGCTGAGGTCATTTAGGCACAAACTCGTGAGCAGGAAGTCTGGGGTTTGAATCCTGCCAGGACCTTCCTCCCTGACTGAGGTTTTTGAAGGTTTTCCTCAGTCCTCATACATGGCAAATGCTGAGGAGGTACCCTAAAATTAGGCCCGGAATGTTTCCTGCCTTAAAAATCCTTTCCCATATATCATTTCATCTCATGTATCACCAGAGTTCACTGCCTATAATGCCTCAGTAGTAAAAATGGGCATAAACAGAATTTATAATTAAAAAAAAAAGTAGCTTTTAAAATACATAATTGACTAAGCAAAAGTGAATCATGTAAAAACCATTCAATTACCCTTATTTCATATAAAGATTCAATGGAAGTATTACATAGTGTGTTTCATTCTCTCAATGTTATCTCTGGAAAGCATTCAAGCTTGTTAGGCAAACTGAAGAATGAGAAGAGAAAGCAACTTTCTTTTAAGGAAAACAGGCTGAGTGAGGAGATAAGGCAGTCATAGTAAAAGAAAAGAAAAAAAAACAGGATAAGCATTTCTGCTCTTTAAACATTTTTTAAACAGTAGATTCAATAAGCATTTTAATATGAGTTATATCATCATCATTATTATTATTAAAATTTATCATTATCAGGCTATTTTGGGATGATAATTGGTTTAAATGAAATTTAAAAACCAAAGCTTTTGCAGACTACTGTGGCCAGCATCATCATGGACTGAATGAAAGTGTCTAGAGAGGCAGGGAGGGACAAAACATTTAATGGGAAAGGAAGGAGTGTAGGAATGGTTTAGAGATGTGCAGTTTGTTGATTAGTAATGAATTCCATATCTTGTTATTTGAAAGCCTCTGTTCTTTGTTTATAATATTATCTGGATGCTGTTCTATTTCTAAGGCCTCTGTCCTAACCAGATTAAAATATTTGTTTTTTTTTTTTTTTTCAATTATTTTTTCAAATTTAAATAAGACAAGTTTGTATAGCATGTTCACCAATCACATTTTTCTGGCTGATTAAGGCATAAATGTTGTATATGTTCTCCCAGCCAATTTTTAATGGTTCTTCCCCTCATACTAACATTTTTTTCCATATTTGCATGGTTATGGTTATTAGCGGAAGGCATAAGTTCCCAAACACTGCAACCATCATTGATCTGTTGTTTACTCTTTATTCTTCTGAAGTGAAAGTAGCAATAGCTGAGTAATAGTTTCTAATGCCAAAAATTCAATCTCTCTCGCTTTTTGTAATCATTTCATAATTTGGCTGTATTTGGGATATCATTTGGAATATATGTATGAATGATATGGGGCATTATCCATTGATATTATTATTGTTATTATTATTATTCCTTCATCTAAAATAATTTTGGAATTTGTTCTGTTATTTTCATCATTATTATTATTATTATTATTATTATTATTATTATTATTATTACTACTACTATTACTACTCCTTCATCTAAAATAATTTTGGAATTTGTTCAAATCCAGTGTTTAAATGCATTTGTAAAATCCACTTGTTTTCAGGTAGGAATCCTCTCTTAGTATGTTCTAAATGATAAATGATGAGGTGACTGCCTTTCCCAGTAGGTACCTTCAGGCTACCCACTTTGGAGAAGTCTTGCCAGATTTAATTTTGTTTGATTTTTATTCATCCAAAACTCGTCTTAAGTAAAATACAGTTTTTGTATTATCAGAAATTCAAATTTTGTGCATTTTGCTAAAGAAGCTTATCCTTGAAGCAACAATGTCACGGAAATTGAAGGCCATAACTTGTCTTTTTATATGTGAATCTTAAATTTGCACAATCGCGTAGGTGAACGTATTAAAACCAGTGTATGATATTAGTTCATAAACATCAGTTACTTATTGTAATGCTGGAAATTCTCCATAGTCATAAAATTCTATATGGTCGTGTGTACAACATACTTGTGAAAGTAGCTTAGGTTTGTAATTCTCTTGGGAATTACAATGTGTTTTCTAGGTTGACTCAAAAACTATGGTACCACCAGGATCAAATATTCTAGCCTTGCTGCAAATGCAAGACACATTAGTTAAGTTTACAGCACATTCTTTTGTAGTCATTTGCTGCATTTTTTTTTTAAATCTTGATTGATGCATCATTTGAAAAAAGTATACACTGTTAAAGTAATACCTGCCACCACTAAATTCACCACTTATGGTTGGTTTACCTAAGTCCATTGCATAGCTTTCTGTTCTCTTGCCGACAAAGCAGCTACTGACCTGAAGGCACCACTCATCACAAACATGTTTGACTTTTAACATTCTGCAGATGCAACAATATTCTGTTGTAAGGTTAGGAAACTGTTATATGCCTTTCAGAGATAAGATACTACACTATTGTAACAAACTATTATAATAAATTGCAAACTTTGGTCCAGGAAAGCCCATAATCATGAACTTAGTTATAGGAACACAGCATTTCTGAAAGATGGTGCAAACAGGTTCACAGTTTAAAAAAACTAATCTTATTTTCTTCAAAATTTCTTACAGTACAATGAATAAGGGATAAATCCTAGATATACATATGTTTCATTATTTTGCGAACAACTCTGTATTGAAAAACTGCTATAAATGAAAAGCATACAGCAGTGTTATTTTTCAATGAGAGTGAGGCTGCAATACTGTGATAATTGTATAATTAATATGATGCAAGCAGTTTATCCAAGCTATGACCAAATATATATGGGAATATTTACTCGTCTGTATACTGAAAAGTGCTTTGTACATTCTTCATTAATTATTGCAAGTCTAGATTAGTTTCCCTTCAGCATAAATGGAATTTGCAGCTAGGGATTAACTTTGCGAGAAAACTGTGAAATCTTAGTGGAAACACAATACTCAACATTACAAGACTCCATTTACAGAATGCAAATGTGCTGCTCAAGGTCATGCATCATCCCATTTGAAAGTCACTATATTCTGATATCTTCCACATGTGAATCTCAGATGTTATGTCTGAGTTAGCTCGCTTGCAACAAAGATATTTGATATTTTCTATACCTAATAATGTTAAACACTTGTTTAATGACAATAAACATGAGAGAATAAATGAAAATTAATGACCTAACACTTGCCAATAATTGTTAATTTCAGGAACTTGGTATTAAAGAACTGAGCAACTATGAAAAAAGTGGACTAAAGGATGTTGAAAGAAGCCTTCAAGCAAAAATTGAAGAATTTCGGGCCATAAAACAAAAACAAATGACACGTCTGGCAGAATACAGGAAAAAGGTAATAACAGCATATTGTAGTGTCCATTGTGTATATACTATTGATTTGGACAATATATTTCTGTGCTTTTAGGCTTACACTGAGCTCTTTTGGAATAAATATATTTGATAGAAAGATATGATAGCAGCTGTACTAAACAAGTGTAATCAAAGTTGCATATAGAAACATTGAAGTATATTGAAGCTATTGGATTATTCCATAGTAACTAACATGGCAAGCTAAAGTACTCTATCAGTATATCAGTTTATGTTACAGGGACAAACCTACATTTAGGTATCTCAAGCCAATTATAAAGTCTAACTTGATATAAAGATTGACATAATTACTCTTTGAGAAATTAATTATTTTAATCTATGTGACTAATATAACATTTTATGCCACATTCATTATAACATAATTAAAGACTAGAAAAATGCAGTGCCTTTTGCATAATGTTTGATTTTTTTCCTGCAACTGACTTAAGATTCTTTTACCACTAGTTAACACATATAAATCTTACCCCTACCATGGCGCAGCAAACAACTGGTGGCTTGCTCAGTCTTGTGCTGCAGGAGAAAGCATTTTTGATTGAGTGGAATAAATATTTTTTCATTGCCATTCTACCTTTAGTTAGTGCAAATCTTTTTCCCATTGACCCAAGCTGCTAAACTAAATCCCCGAATATATAAACTCTGTAACATTCTGGATACTGTTTCCTTCTATAAACTATTTTTCTTCTTTTTCAAAGTTTGTTTCCTTTCTTAAAAACCAAAACGTTTATCTTTTCTTGATTTACTTTCATATCGCATTCCTTACAGTATCTAACTATTTCTGTAGTTGCATTCTTCAATCCAATATTTGAGATGGATGGACCATTAAATCATCTGCTTATAATAATCCAGGAATCTCTTGATTGTTTATAACTGGCACACCACGTTGTTAATATATACTTTAGGATCTATTCTAAGAATGAGCAGAGTATAGTTAATATACATCTTATATACTAGGAGCAATGGCTTCAAGTCTTAGCCTCTCTTTCATGCTTTTCCTATTAATGGTCCATATTTGCTTTTCACATACAAAAATTGCCTTAATTTCTCATAATCCTTTTTAAACATCCATCTTATGTCAATATTCATTTATCTCTCCAGTTCTTTGTTTCATTACATTCAAATATGTGCTCTGCATCTTTTTTATCCTCACATGGACATGTAGCTTGTTCAACACAATTTCTCAATCCTTTCAACATTCAAACACATGCCCTTATCCATACTTTCTTTATTAGCTGTATGTATATCTTTTCCTCCCCCAATTTTGTTTCAATGATCTGTAGAAAGTTTGCAAAACCTTGCCATTAAATTAACCATCAACTTTCAAATTTCTATATCTTCAAAATGTCTTCTTACTTCCTTCCAAAAACCGTTGATATTGTTCTCTCTTAGCTTCCATGTGTCTCCTAAACCATTTATTTCTCTGTTAATTGTAATACCTTTACCATGCGCAATTTTATAATGATTTCTCTTGATATTTTAAACACTCTTTTAACACATTTCCCCCTTGTAATTTTAGGATTGTGTACCAATGTTTCAGTGCTCTTTCCATGTCTAAACCTTTCCTAAGTACCTAACTCATTTATATTTGTGCCATTTCTCTTACTGTATCTGTTCGCAGCCCCATTATTATTCTGTAGAAGCTCCTATGTACCAAATAAATTGTTTCTCATCCTTCAAGCACCCACAATTCTATACCATATAACATTTTTGCTTCCATTACTGCATTATACATTCTTTCTAGCCATTTAACATCTATCTTATGCCTTACATAAACACCTTTTGATTATAGAGACAAGACAATATTTCCTTAACTAAAATAAATCTTTTTTGTTTTTTTAACCTGCTCTCACATTTATTAGAAATCATAAATTAAGAAATTCATGTACTACCCCAAAAATCCTTTCATCTTTTTTTCAATTTCTCCCGTTTGCTAAGTTTTCCTCCTTTCTTAAAAACTGCTATATTTTTTTGTCTTTATCTACTTTCAAACCCAGTATTCATCCTTTGTTTTTATTTCTGAATTAAATCTTTTCACTGTAATTGCTCGTAGTACCATATCATGCGCTAAAAGCAAACCATAGCTTTAATATTATATCATCTACATATAAGCTGAATAACACTGGTTCAACTTGCAACCCTATCTTAATCCCTTATTTGATTGATCATCCGTTAATTTCTCTTTTGAATACTTGTAAGCTGTTGTATGAGTTAATTGAAAATATTAAGGCATATTTAGTATGGAGTTAAATAGACAATATACATACATAATGGATAAATACGTATATGGGCACTAACTTAAGCAATACCTATGTGAAATAATTTAAATTGCTTAGCTTTTTGGATAGCTATGTGCAGTGTGCATTTCGTTTTATATTATTGTGCAGTTTTTTTACTCAAAAGTTTATAGAATCTAGTAATATCTGTGAGGATCAATGGTGTGCGTGAAATGTACTGGGTTAAAATGTAAATGAAAGAATAGGTAAAATGTATATGACTTAGAATTGAAGTTATTTACAGGCAAATTATTTTTGGTAGCTTGAGGGATAAGAGATCTTTTTAGGACAATGTCCAATTGTGAAAAAAGAATGGGGCAGAGAAAAATTATAGATTTGTGCAAATGAAACAGGAGTTACCATTTTAAGGAACATGAGAGGTAGTGCAAAATTTTATGCTTGTCAAGTATGTGGAAAAATAAGATGATAGATGGATTTCTTGTTATACTGGGAAGAAATTAAGAGGCAGAGACAAAAGATTTGGTGATGAAAGGAATGAAATATTATGCAGATTATTACAAGGTGGAGGAAAAATTATATAAAAATGATTGCAAATTACTTGGAAAAAAAATAAGGGAAATTGATAGGAAAGGTGGGATATCATAGATTGGATGAATGATGATTATTGGCTTGGTTTTTGAAAATCTATGGTTAAAATTAAGGAAATATATAGGATATCCATACAGACAACAACCTGATGTTATACTGTATTAATAACTGCAAGTACCAAGCAAGCTGCTTAGGATTAGAGATTCTATTGTTTATAGAGTTGTTGATAATATAGATATACACATTTAGTTTTCATAGGTGTAGTTTTAAATTTCTATGCAACTTTTATGAGGATATTACTGAAATTTCACTAATTTTATTCCGCTTACTTGGATGAAGACGTTAGCCTTTGAAATATGTCTGAGTAAGTGGAACAAAATTATTGAACTTTGAGTGAGTTCCTCAATTTAGTTTCAATTGTTATAAGGAATATTGTTGTGGGAGGAGAATCTGTAATACTTACCAGTTTGTGGTTGGTTAGAAATGGAGATAAGGTATACAAGATTTAACTGACTGTCACTAATTAGATTAGATTATGAAACAATTAATGGGAGATAAGATGGATCATATGCCTTCTAGGATGACTGAAGGCTCAGGACCTTTCATTGTTAATGATTGCATATTTTGGAATTATTTAGCTTTATGTTTACGTGTTTTAACTAGCATTCTCTATGTATAATTTTAGATCAATAAATTCAATCATTTATTTATACATTGGATTTTTTCATCCAGATTTATATTAATTCATTAATTTAAAACTAACTCAATAGATGTGACTTGTTCTGCACCAACTACTCTTGTAGTTTATATTGTAATGGGTAAAATCTAGAAGTGAAAAAGTTCTTACATGTATAGCAAAATTTAAGCACATAGAAACTTAAAAAAATTGCAGGCTTCCACTATTACATCTTCTTTGGTTCCTGTAGAAGGCCATGTTGTTAGAAATTGCTGATGTTTTACTCAGAATATCTGCATCTCTTTTCCATTTACACAGCCTTTTTCAGGAACCCAAGAAAATGTAATATAAGAATGTAGTGGTAACATTTGCTTGTATTATTGCATCTTTTAGGAGTTAGTGCTCTGTGAAGAACTTGGTATTCCACCCAGGCCAAACTTTCCAAATGCTGTACCCTCAGATGAACAACTTGAAGAGTATGATGCTTATTTGGTAGAAAAGGAGGAAGAGAAGGTCTGTAGATTGAATTAAAATAGTACTAACATTAGAAACTACATTATGAAAAAATAGTTTAAATAACACCAAATAATTTACACTATAATTATACAATTTTTTTTTAGATAATCACCCAAAATTTCACTAACTTTGTTCCACTTAATTGGACATTTAATTTAGAGAATTTGAGTAATATTCCTTAAATGATTGCTAAATTATACAATATTTTACTGTGAAGATTCCCATTATTTAAAAGTAAATCTTCTTTAAATTAAAACATATCTTTTAAAAAAGAAAATTATTTTAAAAAAAATATATGGAACTAACACAGCAAAAGCAAGTCATGAATAAAATCATGTGATATATGTTGTACTAAACACTCTTATTGCTTCACTTCTATGATATTTGGAACCGGTTTCGAAGACCTTTTTCTTCATCTTCGGCCAAGGGTACGACTAATTGGAGAATCCAACGACTCTTTAGAGATGAAGCGCCACCCTGGTGGTGTTTCACTGTACTTAAAATTGATGTTTTTCTACCTTTGGAATATCAAAGTTCATTAATCCATCTCTGTATTTATGAATGTACATTTTTCCCAAGTATCCAGTTCTCTATGTCCCAGAGTCTCTTTTAATAAATCCACCTTCTTCATAATCTCATGGTTTTTAGTCTTAAAATGATATGCCACAGCTGTGTGGCATATCATCTATCTGTTTATATTTTATGTTCCTGAAATGCTCTTCTAAACATGCACCTATATTTCTCTTTGTTTTTCCAATATAGATCTTTTCATAATCTGCACATGTTATTCTATAAATCTTATTTTGATTTAAAGTAAAACACTAAAAATCGTCGTCACATTAAAATTCTCTTTAAGTTTCACAAACACACTTATAAAAGTAATTTTGGTACATGTTTGGTGAGGTACATTCCTCACATTGTCTACCAAAACGACGACTGAGGAGTCAATTTCAGCAAAGTATGTATGTTACTATGCTTGCTCTGGTGGTCTGTTAATGAACTTAAATAATATGTTTATGTATGTTACTATGCTTGCTCTGGTGGGTTGTTAATGAACTTAAACATACATACTTTGCTGAAATTGACTCCTCAGTCGTCGTTTTGGTTGACAATGTGAGGAATGTACCTCACAAAACATGTAGCAAAATTACTTTTATAAGTGTGTTTGTGAAACTTAAAGAGAATTTTAATGTGACAACATGATTTTTAGTGTTTTACTTTAAATCAAAATAAGATTAACAAAAGTTTCACTGTGTGGATTCCGAAATTCCGTAAACACATTCTATAAATACCTGCTTTTTTCTCTTCTGGGGTCTTTACAGCCGTTTTATCTTTCAAGATATTTCCTAAATTAAATCTGTTGATGGGTGCTAATTTTATATTGAAACCTTTAAAACTATTTTTAAATTTTTGCATTGCTTTTGGATGATAGGTAAATTTTTTAAAAAATGGTTTTTCTATATCTGCTGATAATGTGATATCTCTGATAAGTTTTTTCTTTTTAAATCTTTCCACCTTTTTATGTACCAGATCTTTATTAAAGCCATTTAAAATTGCCATTTCTTCTATTTTTATTGTACTCTTTGTTAAACTCTTCTTTATAATTGGTAAATTAACCAAACAACATGTCAGGATGTTGAAAATTGCATGTTGTGTTAAAGGGTTAACACCATCTGCCTTGATATGATTATCTGTATTGATATATCATTTGATTAATTTACCAATTAGTAAAGAAGAGTTTAACAAAGAGTGCAATAAAATACCGATGAATATTTAATTATATTTTGTTTTATTAGATCATTTGCCCAGCTTTAGAAACTTTCACTGTCTTATATGTAAGTGCTTTATTTCTAAAAATTTGTCAAAAATTGATTATCATGGCTTACTGCAAAACTGAAGTGAATTGGGATCGGTTAGTGCCTTTGGAGGGGCTGACATTTAAAATTATTTTTCCCTAGCTTCCTAATAAAGAGCTTCCAAATTATTTTTCATTTCATTTCCAAATTATTTTTCATTTTTAATATTCTGACTCACAAAGATTATTAGTGCATGTTTCGCTGTGTTCGATTCCAAATTGAAACTAATATTGAAAATATTTTTCATTTGTTTGTTGCTATCAAGTTTGCTGCATTTCATTAGATGTTTTTTGTTTTGGATAGACACACTAATGTCATACTGAAGAGAATTTCTGACAGGGAATCATGCCAGACAATTAAGTGGAATTGGGAAACTACTCCAATTTTTCTTGGTTTCAATAAAAGATTTAAGTCTGTTCTTCATATGATTATCCTTTAAGTTTTTATTGAATATTTTGTTCATGTTCAATTATTAATCTTTTTGTGCGCTTCAATTTAGAGGGTGTTCTAGTTCAAAAGTTGGTTTTAATTTTATGATGGCTTTTTTTTTTCCCCCTTAAGTATTAGCAATCTTGTTTCTCTTTAATCCACCATGGGGCTGATCCATTGTAAAACTCTTTCCTTATTTCTGATCTGGATTTTATGATATTTTTAGTGTAAGTTGGTGGATAACAGTAATTAATTACACTTTGTAATGCTGCTTTAGAATCACTTAAGAGAATTCTTTTATTTATGTTAGGTCTGTACAGTAGATTTTCTGAAGCTGCTATAATGGCCATTATTGCCATCAAAATTATTGGAATACTGTCTCAAAGGTGTATATTGAGAGAATTCTACACAGTATATTCCAAAGCCTGCTCTCCCTTTTTAAGTGAATCACTGTATATACTCTACACCATATATTAGTTTGATAATAATTGTTTGGTGTACAAAGTGCTCTCAGTCTTAATACTTCAGGTAGGTAATTTCTTTTTGGGGACCATTCTATCCAGATTTAGTTTCACGCTTAATAAATTGAAGTTTTAGGAATGTATTTCAACATTTCATTGGTGGCATTCCAAGCTTCTGGTATGCTTGAAATTATATCTTTAACACAAATCGGTTATAAATCTTTCGCCATATACAATTATCCTTTGAGTTTGCCTTGGTATAAGACACTTTTTTTACATTGGGTTTGTTTAGGAAATTAGTTTTATAAGCTGCTGTAATATTGAGGAAGATGTTTTTTTAACCTTTGTTAACTTTGTTAACCATTAACCTTTGTTTTCTTGTGTATGCAAGAATTATTTTTGTATAGAAATGAATTGCAATTCATATTGTATTTGTACTTCAGGCCAGCATAAACATTCATGAAGAAATGTCCATAAAGTGGACAATGTTAATTATTTTATTCAATAACAGCAAAAGGGTGTTAAAGCAAATATCCATTCCTACAATAGAAAGAAAACATTGTGCAAGGTAAATGGAATGTACGAGCTCTAGTTCTACTTTATTTACTATTTGGCGTCACAACTATTAATAGCTGTAATGTTAACAATTTTAGATTGACAATCATTTCATATCTGCAATTGCTGTTTTTTTCATCCTTCATTTTTGTTATATTATAGCAAACAATATTTTTGTTGTATTGATCCAAGGAAATGTGTTTTCAGTAGTGTTACAGGTATTTATGGAGCATTATGAATAGTGTTATTACATGACGACTATTTAATAGTTTAAAAATGTATTTGCTATTTTATTTTACAGGAGAAGTTAATGTGTGTGTATAGGGATGTTAAAATAGCCATACTTAAATTAATGAATGAATTGGGTGAAACCCCATCATTGGATTTCCATAAACTTGTGGTCTACGAAGATGAATCAAAGTTTAAACCCACAAAAAAGAATATGGCAATGCTAAAGGTAATTATCATTAATAATAATTTACTAGACTGTATAAATGATCGAGTAAAATTGCGATGTGGTAATCTAGAAGCAAGATGCTATTTCTTCATATTCAGCCATTTTTTAGAAATAATATTTATGCAGCATGATTTCTTTAACAATAAATTCAACAAAATCAGCTTATTGCTATTTTGTGCTTTTTGAAATGTAGTTTTAGTGAAGCTTATGTAAAATTAAATGAATGTTGGACATGATTTTATAGCATTGTGTAATATAACCTTGTTCTCAGCATCTTTGAAAAGGGAAGTTACAATCTTGTAATGAAAGTTAAAATCATATTTAAGCATATTTGAAGCAATAACATTGGAAGATAAGTTGTGTATCAAACAGCTAATTTCAATTATTTATCTGTAACTATTTTCTTTGAAGCAGAGAAATGCCAGTTGTAAGATGCTATAGTTTAGTGGCTTTGATTATACTGAAATTACAGTGAATCATGATGGGGCTACTGCAGCATAAATTTATCAAGAATAGTTCCTAAACAGAATAGTGCCACACACTATACCTTGCGTAGCTAAAGCGGACATGCAATGTTAACCAACATATTCTTTTGCACTTATGCTGGAGTGAAATGGCAGGGAAGAGGAAGAGATAAGACACTAGAACTGAGCATCAACATAGGTAAAGGGAGTATGGTGTGTACAATGAAGCAAGCACCTCTCTATTAGGCCCTGAATGTCCATAGCATCTTAGCAATACAACAGTTTTATAGAGAGCTAAAATGGTTATTTCTCGAAAAACTCTCTTACAGCTGTTGATTATTTAACTTATTAATAACCTAAATAACAGGCTGAATTGAGTGGAAATTTTGTAAAGTATTTATAAAGAAGTATGACTTTTGTGCTGTGGTCATCACATTTGTTGGCATTGCATCTCAGCTTTTATTGCTTGAAGTATGTGTCACCAATCTATTTTGTCACATCCCAGGATAGGAAGTGAGGGGGTCATAATTCAAAACTCAAATGGTAGAGCTAGATTTATTACTTGATACCTCCTTGTCAGTTAACAATATCACAGAATCACCTTATTCTTTGGAAAATGGGGCAGATGCAGTTTGGTACCCGACTCTGGGCACCTCAAGACTACTGCAACCCTGCAATTCATCCCTGTAACTGAGTCGCGGGGAGAAATGCAGCAAAGATGAGAAAACTGAGAATAGAAAGAGAACCCATCTTTCTATTCTTTTTATAAAGACTTTTCATTCCTAGAGGGATTTACGAAATTATGACATCCTATCTGTGGTTGCCTTTGCAGTAACCAATGCTAGTGATGCATGGTGGTGACTTGCAAATGTTCTGACTGCTATTTTTTTGTGGAAACATGACTTAGCATTATAATTTCAGACCATGCTAACCACTTCTCTTTTGCTGACTTATGCATACCTGAGTTACGTAATGCATCAAAGAAATGGTCATTTACTGTTTTCACTAATGAAAACTTATTATGAACTCAATTAAGAGTACTTACTAAGCTGTTGACAATGGAGTGGTATATCTATAAACAATGTAAAAAAAACTGTGTGAAAAAAAGTGTATTACATTGTTTATATTATTATGAACTATTCGTAATTATATTCTCACCAAGGTGCATATGTGACAATATCAGTTCATAGGGAATGGGACATTTATTCGTAGTGGTCAAAGGGTTCTAAATATAGGAAATCATGGAAGAAGATAAAATGCTGGACTTAATGCTGCCATGATACTGCATTATACCTGCACTGTTTTGATTATATAAAGATAGGTACAGCTGTGACCTATCAATTCCAACATCTGCTGTGGTGCCTCAGTAGTAAAAATGGGCATTAAACACCATTAAAAAAAATACTTCCAATGTGTCCAGCATAAGCAATAAGGAACAGATTTTTCACTTCTGATAAGTCATGAATGAAGCTACTTTCAATAAAGATGGAGTTCCCATATATGGGCAAATGAAAAGAACTAATATAGCAAAATAATTTTCAAAGCGATTCATAATTACGATTATTGTATGTCTGAGTCAAACTACATATGCTTATTGGCCTCACTTGTTTAATTTAAAACTTGTTTTGCGTAACATCGCCTGCTTCCTCATCTCACTGTCAACTGCTAGATAATTCACAGTGCAATTTGAGGATGCATATGGTGGGGTGTAGGTAATGAACTTAATGTTAGATTTTCATCTCTGGAAGTGTGGAAATTCATTAATTTCTTCCATGTTTCTCTTTGTTTTTCCAAAAGAGATTTTTTCGTATTGTGCACATTTTATTTGGTAAATACTTGCTTTTTTCTCTGGTAGAAAACTTTCATTAATATTGCCGTTCAGGAGATTTTTTTACTTAAATCCATGTATTGGAGCAAATCCAATATTAAAATATTTTAAGAGTATTGAAATTTTTGTGTAGCCCATTAATGATATTTGATTTTTTTAAACGTACTTTCCTTACCTTTTCCTGTTAAAAGTATTGTGGTTTCTTTAATAAGTTTCAGCCTTTTGAACTCTTGTATATGTATATATATATTTCAAGTGTGACTCTTTCTCTGTGTTTTATCTTTATCTACTTTTATTATTAGTGTTAATTTATATATATATATATATATATATTTTTTTTTTTTACTAAATGCATTTTTAATTGCTATTCTTTCCATTTGCTTAGTCTTCATTCTTTGGAGTATTCTTGTTAATGGGTAGATTAGCAAGTCTGTACGTTAAGCTATTGATTATGTACTCCTTTTATGTGTTTTTGGGTTAAATCTGTCAGCTTTGATGTGATTGTCTGTATGAGTGTTTATGTAGATCTAAATTCCAGTTTGCCTGGATGTTTTATTATTTTAATGTCCAAGAATGGTAGCATGGTATCTACTTTTGTTTCTGAACGATATGCTTTTGTCTTGGATGTTCAGGAGCTTTATGGCATTGTTAATGTGTTTTTTATTAACTGTGGCAAATATGTAAACATATCTGCACCCCAAGATTATGGGTTCAATCCCGGCCAGGTTTGATGTATTTTTTCCCATTCTTAAAATCCTAATTTTGGCTTAATAAGGGAAATCGAGCCAGTCCCATGTCATAGATTTATGAAACGAAAAAGAACCTCAAGCTTGGAAGAAGGGGCCTCTGAGCAAAATTTTTTGGCCATTTCATGCCCTGAATTGAATGGGACGCTGATGACTTGATATGTTAAAGCGCGTTCATAAATAAACTAAATCAACAATATCTGTACCAGATTTTAATTATGTATGAGAAAGCTGTGTTGATTTGTGTTTCATATTAGCTCATTAAGATGTCAGCTACAAATGGAGGTCAGTGGCTGCCCATAGTTAGTCCTAATTCTTATAGAATTTACCCTTGAATGAAAAATAGGATTGATTTATGCCCTTTAATGAAAAATGAAAAGTTCATTACTATAGCTCATAAACTTCTTGCACTAGGATCCTGCAAAGAACACTATTGACATTCTAATTTGCTCTAGTTTTATTTTCTTTATGTCAACAGGCACTGTTCCATTTGAAAAAATGTAATTTTTTTCAATAAATGCACTTTCTAATAATCATTAGCATCTTTGTATGGGTGTGCAACTGCTTCATTTCAATTCTGACAAAACACATCAATTGCACCCCCGTTTCAGAAATATTTGCATTGTAAGTTTTAAATTATTCACTCATATACATACAGAGTTGGGCAGTTGATTTCTAAGTTCGGTACTTTTGGTAGAATACAGAAATGGGACATTAAATGGTATAATTGGTAGTAAAGGATATTTGATATTTTTCTTTAATTACAGCTGCACTTCTGTTCTTTGTTTTAATAATGTATTCCAGCTATATGTATGCCAATAGCTTTGTATTATTTTTAACTTGACTTCTGCTTCTATTTGATCAAAATAATTGGTTGATTAATGTTCATCTTATATGCATACACAGTAAATATTTATATTATTATGTAGTTAAACATGTTTTCATCATAAGTTTTGTTTAGAGTTGGTCAAAATAAACCACAACTCATTTACTTATTTATTTTTGTTTAATGAAATATTTACTACTCAAGTCTTCATATAAAATTGATCATGTGGTATACTCAGTGGAATTTTTTGGTTTTTCTTATGGCGTAAATGCTTGATCAAACGTATAATGTAAATTCCACTGCATCAAAACCAATTTTATGGTTGTTGCAGGAGAAAGCTAATTCCTAATTTCCTGTGTATCCTTTTTATGAACTAACCTATAGTGTTTTTGCTTCTTTTGATGGTGGTATATGCAGAAGCTGACAAGTTA
Source organism: Metallyticus violacea (assembly GCA_030762175.1). Lineage (NCBI taxonomy): Eukaryota > Metazoa > Arthropoda > Insecta > Mantodea > Metallyticidae > Metallyticus > Metallyticus violacea. Next base: position 104,155,475 of record CM060830.1, on the reverse strand, counting down.
CAGTAATCCTCAGCCTAATACCTACAATACCTACAAAATTCATTGTATCAGGTAGAAGGTGAAACATTCTACAGCTATCAGGAGGGGGAGAAAAACATTTTATGCTCATAATTCAGTTACATTAGCTATCATTCCCCAACAACTGCCTTAAAGAACTGATATATTACCAATACATGGTCTTAATCTTCAGCACTAAGAACATTCCCTTTTTATTGTGGATCTAACAAATTTGCCGCAACATGAATAGGCTTGGAGGTGAATTTTTTCTGTTTTTAATTGCAATTGGTCTAGCATTTGAAGCACTTCATTTTTCAGAACTACCTGCATGCAGTTCCAGGAAATAGCCATGTATCTCAGATAATCTTCTGCCTGAACAACCTGAAGGAGAAATGGCTTCTAGTAGTTGCCATTTGTTTCAATGCTCATTAAAGGGAGCTGATGAGGAAATTATCAAACTTATAATGAAACTGCCACGACAGAAGTTGAATGCTTGATTATTTTTTTGCTGAGCTGTAACAGTTCCTTGAATACTGATAGTCATTATGTCTCTTATCAGTAAATTGACTCTATGGGCAGCATATACCTGTGCTATAGTTTTCTTTCATTATTTTTCCAACCAGACTGATGTTTCTTGCATTGACAGTGATATAAATTTCTTATTACCTATGTTTTGGATTACTGGTGGTGCTTTAAGCGATAAATTGAACTATTTCTCTGCACTTATCAATTGAATACTTTTTAATAAAATTGATTCCAATGTTATGATAATGAAAAGTACAATTTGGTGTTCCAATGCATCTGCCCTTTCATAGGAAGCTATATCAAGAGCATTTTAACTTTAAATCTTATTTATGATATTCACATGTTAATATTTTGCATTGAGCAATCTGTGCAGAAGTTTCAGAGGCACATGTTTGACAGACTGTGGGCAAAGTGTGCACTTTCTTGCAGATAAGTAAGCACCGCATTATGATACAGGGATCTGAAGTGCTTGTATGTTTTTCTGCTCTTTCCAGCCAAAATATTTGCATTTAATATTTCCTACATTTGCTAATGATGAGGCATTTAACTTCTGTTTGTAGGCTAAGTAGCATTCCCTCCCTTCTTTTCTTTTTTTCTTTCTCTCTCCACCCTCACTCTCCGCTTTTGGATTGTTAAACATTTCAAGTTTCTAGAAAACTTGAGTTTGCAATCATTTGAGATTTCACAAATAGGTGAGCATGTCCAGCTGCCAAGAACACACCATGCATGCTGGATAGTTTTTAAGTAAAAGCCCTGAATACGCAACTTTCTGAACAAACCAGTAAATAGGGTTGCATATTGCTATACCAATTTTGCTATGAAAAATACCACATTCTACAGTTTCAGTTTATATTCTGAGTTTGCCTTATAACTCTACAAGCAATGTATTAAAATTTGAATGTACTTGAAGGTCTATATTAATTTTGCAGCTTCTTCATGTTAAATATGTTTCTGATCCATTTATTTGTTTTTTCAGGAATTTCATCAAAAGTTGGAAAACAAACTAGAAGACACAAAGATGCTTGCTCTAGAATTAAGAGAGAAACTAAGTTTGTTGTGGGAACGATTGCAGGAAGATATCCATAAAAGAGAATCATTTATAGTTGCCCATCAAGGTTTTTCTGCAGCAACTATACGTGGGGTAATGACTATTGTTTTTATTATCTGAAGTTGGATGATCAGTGCAGCTATTTATTCTCTTGCACAGTAAAATTTTTCATAAATGTGGATAAATGAATAATATTTTGTAAGATATTTATTTATAAATTATAAGTAAAATAGAGTGCAGTTTGAAGACTGATAAATTTTGATCTCAAGTATGTTGTATTACTGTCATACTTCATTATTAACTTGAAAGCTGCCATAGCTGATTTTATGACAATATTTGGACACTGGCAAATCTCCCCAACTTTTCTTTCTTTGAAAATAAATTTATGAGGGTCTGTTCAAAAAGTTTTGGAACTTTTTAAATAATGTGATATAATGGAGACTACGAAGTGGCACAGCCTAGTGACAAAATTTCTGAATAATCTCCCTTTTGCAGTGTGTGCCTGCTACCTTTAGTCATTGTAGATTTGCCTGCTGAAGTGATTTGCAAGAATGCTTTTCACAAGCAGTTTATAAACTTATGTTTCAATTCTTGGAAAACATTTATGGAGTGTATGGTAATTGTGCAGAAGTCATATACATTATTATAAATTGTTCAAGTGTTTCAAGGAATACCATCAAGACTATCACCCACATTTGGGATGGCTCACCGTCTCATGTGATGGTACAATCATGTTGCCCTCATTCATGACAAGTGCACTCTAATCACTGTTTGACAGTCCTGGAAATGGCAATGAAAATAACATACAAGGACCAATGCATGAAATTTTAATGACAAAATGAACAATACATTGGGTATCTTTGTAGTTTTTTCTACAATTTCTGATAGAGGGCCAGAGAGAGGATTGCATTGTTACCTGCCAATTTTTGGAACATGATACTGAGAATGGAAACTTTTTTAAAAGAATAACCGGCATTAAAACTCGGGTATAAGGATATGATGTTGAAACAAAAATGCAGATTTCATATGGGTCATAAAAATTCACCGATACTGAAAAAGGCACAACTCAGGTCAAATGTGGAATTCTTGTTAACCCACAAGTAGTTGGTATACAAATATTTCTGTCAGAGGTTATGCATAAACATTTTCTCAAGGTAGAATTTTATTTTTCAGTGTCTTGTTTTAATTTTCAGAGGATAAAATTGCTGCATTTGCATTAGGCATACCTATAAGAGTTTTACCACTTCTTATCAGCATTTTTGTTTTGAATTTCTAAGCTCCACTCAGGCAGAGCCCCGCATACTTGGATAATGCTTATACTGAATACATTGCCTGGTGTCCAGAGTCCCCATTTAAGACTTAAGACACACTTACCCTGTGCCATACACTGCTTCCGCACAGGTTGCACACTATAGGGTTGGGTTGGTAAACTGTTTCTTTGTCTGGTATCTCGCCTGTGGTTTCCCTGGCATAGTAAGTCTTCCGGTGATGGCCATCTCTGGTGTAGACCTCAAGATCACAGATATGCAGAAGTCCATCCCCTCCCCCAACCAGCTTCAAGGTTAGACAGTTTCTACGGGGGTACATCTATTGTAAATACTTAAAGCCTTATTCCAAACATAGTTCCATTGAATTTTTTTTTTTCCAGCTAAAAGAGGAATTTAAAAGATGTGAAGAATTGAAACGCCAAAACATAAAAACGTTTGTGGTTAAAATTCGAAAAGAACTTGAAGATTGGTGGGAGAAATGCTTAACATCAGAAGAAGAAAAATCTCAGTTTTTGGCATACAAATCAGAAACATACACCGAAGATTTGCTTGAAATTCATGAGCTGGAAGTGGGAAGGTTGAAAAAATATTATGCAGATAACATGTAAGTATACTAAATGGTGGAGAATAATTCAAACTTGTGAAACACAGTGAAGAACTTTAATTACATGAAACGAATTCATAAGTTTATAAATTTAATGTAATAAAACTTTGCAATTAGAATGATTGAACATTCTGAATAGGTTCAGATATAAACTTGTTAAATACTGTAGTTACTTAAGATAAAACTGCATTGCAAATAATCCTCTACTAGCATTTTGGTCATACATAAATGAAAACAATCTCATGCAAATCTTCAGATTGTTGTGCTGGGCATATGAATAGTAGCTAGTATTAACCTTAACTTAAAATCTTCAGTTGGCTCAATTGAAGATGTGAGCAATTCTCCGGAAACGCATCTTATTTTTATGTAAGTGTAGTTTAGTGTAAAAAATGAATACCTAAGTTTAGGATATATTACCACTCCATTTATAAACAATGTATACAGTTTTTTTCACACTAACTCCATTCACTTACATAAAATTTGGAACATATGTTTCGGGAGCGATCCCTCCCATCTTCAGTCTGTTGACAAACTGTTGTTAAACGTGGCGGTTGGGTCTCTTGATGTTCTTGTGGCGGTATCTGTTGGTTCTATTAGGAATTTGCTGAGTTCATCCAATGGAGGGATATCGAAATTCATCAAATTATCCTTATTTTTTGTAATGAAAATGTTTTCCCAAGTGGAAAGTTCTATTGCATTATGAAGTTGTTTCAGTAGTTTTATCTCTGATTTAATCTCATGATTTTTATTCCAAAAGTGCGCTGCCATTGCTGATTTATCAATTTGTTTTAAGCGAATATTTCTGAAGTGTTCTTTTTTCCAGATTCCCAAATTCCTCTTCGTTTTTCCAATGTATTTTTTGTCGCACTCTGCACATTCTATTTCGTAAATACCTGACTTTTGTTCTGTTGGCATGTAGTCCTTTACTCTGCAACCTAATAAGTTCTTTATATTAAAATTGTTCTTTGAATATCTTTTTGAACTTATTGTGATAAATTGGGTGGTATGTGAAACTTTTGTATTTGTACCTTTCTTTTGCACTTTTAAGAGTGGAAACATCTCTTATTGCCTTTTGTTTTTTGGTTTTATTGATGATTTTTATTACTGTGTCTTTGTTGTATCCATTAGTTTCTCCTATCTTTATGATTTGTTGGTATTCCAATTTGTACTCTGTTTCTGTGAGTGGAATGTTAACTAATCTGTGTGCTAAACTATAAAACACTGCATATTTATGTGGAATGGGGTTAAAACTGTCATTTTTTATGTAATTTTCTGTGTGAGTATCGTTTCTATGAATTCCAAATGTAAGATAGTTTTCATTTCTTATGATTTTTACATCTAGGAAGGGGAGATATCCACTTCTTTCTTCCTCTATGGTGAAATTTATAGATTTGTGCTGCAAATTCAGAAGTTTTAGTGCATCCATTGTATGTTTTTTCGGAATTATTGCAAATATGTCATCCACATACCTATACCATGTTTTGAAGATTAGAGGGAAGGCTTTGGTGATATGCATTTCAAACGAACTCATAAAAAAATCTGCTAGAAATGGAGATAACGGGTTTCCCATAGCTAGTCCCGAGACTTGTTGGTAATATTTTTTATTGAAAATGAAGTAACTTTGTTCAATACAAATGTTCGTAAGTTTTATCAAGTCTTCAATTTCTTGTGTCTGTAGATAGAGTTAGTGTGAAAAAAACTGTATACATTGTTTATATATGTACCACTCCATTGTCAACAGCTTCGTAAGTACACTTATTTGAGTACCACTCCATTGTCTACAGCTTCGTAAATATAATATTTAGTATTAATTCCATAACTCTTCATTTCCTATGTGGGTTTATGACATAAGCCAATAACTTTTGAGTAATTTACCAGTATTAAATATTTAGATTCAGAAGAGATTATTAATACCTTCTTAGGTAGATTAAAAGTAAAACTACTTAAAATCATCAGTTGACAATGTGAGCAAGGTCTGACTAAACATGTCCCAGTTTTAATTTTATAAATGAAACATCAAGAGTGTGTTTAATGTGTTAACATTTTAAGTAGTTTTATTTTTAATCTACCTAAGATTTTATGATTGTTTCACCGTGTGGATTCCTATATTCATCATTAATTGTACTAATACCTTATTACTGTCCATTCAGTGATGTTTTAGCTAGGCTGGTTGGATACACTCTTCGAAGCAGGTTGGTTTTTAGATAGTGGAAGAAGATAATTTTTAAATTGTAAATTGGATAATTTTTACTTAGTCTGAAGCAAGTAAGGGATAAAGACACAGGACAGGGTGAAAGAAGGATGCACTGTTGCTGACAGTAATTGAGAGTTCAATGTGTACAATCTAAAGATTGTGTGTTGTTCTTTAAAGTAAATTAAAGGATGAAACGATTGTCATAAAGTGGCATTCTTGGGAACCTGATAATATTGACTGTGATAGTGAAAATGGAACCTATGTCTCCAATTGGATGTGGAAAGCCCTTACATACACAAGCTTCTAAAATAATTCAGAATGTTATGAATTATAAAAAATTCTATATGGAACTAACACAGTGAAGCTGATTAAATGATAAAATGTATATAAATATTTTAAAGAAGGGAACACAAATATCATAATCCACTTTGCAAAACCTATGATGCAACAAAAGTACCATGCTCCACAGTAAAGAAAATTATTCAACTTGACATGATTACAAGTGCTTTTAGATTTTGTACATAACCTAATTTAGTAAATCTGATAAAATTTACTTTTGATCATTTTTACAGAAAAGTATAATTTTTATGCAACGCAGTTACCCCCAACTCTGGATAAATTCTCCACTGTAAAATTTCAGGTACTGAATATGAGTTTCCCTACAAGAGACCTGTAATGAAAATATTGCATTAAATGGTGTTAAAATCCAAAATGCACAGATGCCATACAGCATTCATGGATTCTACAAGAACTCAGACTTGGCTCTTGTCTTAATTAATGCAAATGCAGTATTACCTTAACTTGGGGTATGAAGATATTTTATTCTTAATTAGACAGTGAGTCGATTTAATGCTCTTATGCTCCACTTACCATTAAATTATACAGAACAAAGAACACTTGGATGATGCTTTGACATTGCTAAACCTACAGGAAATTAAATACACTTCTGAAACAGAACAAGACAACATGATTCCTTTCCTGGATTTAAAGATAATAAGAACAGGCAATAATTTGAAATTTGGAATATACAGAAAGGATACCCAGATTGAAAATTACATAAAGGCCAGTGGCTTTAACCCTATAGCACACAAACATGCAATTTTCAACAGCTTAGCACACAGATCATTAACATACTAATGAATGAGTTTGAATACAGCAAAGAGTACTCTCACATAATACAAATGGCAAAAATCAATGGGTATGGCCAAGAAATTGTATACAAGAAATTCAAACAGGTGAAGAGGTTAAAACAGGTTACAACATTGTGAGCAAAAAAAGAAACTACCATTCACGAGGAATTTACTAATCATCCTTGGGCCACCAAAAAATTCCAGAAAATACTCCAATAGTTTGGGATTACTTTGTCCCCAGAGAACAGATTCAGCCTAAATAATCTGCTGAACTCCGGCGATAATGATAGAATGCCTGATGAGAAGAAGCCAGGAATATATCAAATCAATTGTTTGGAATGAAGCAAAGTGTATATTGGCAAAACAAAAAGAAGCATTGGAATTAGGCTAAAGGAACACTGGAGAAACATCAGGTACCATCAGATAAATAAATCAGCAGTTGCACATCACTTTTGAAGAGATAAAGGTGATATAGAAATGGAAATCAAATTATTGAAATTCATAGATAGACCCCTTGGAGCTGGGAATATGGGAAAAATTTTTTATAAAAATATGAAGTTAAGGTTATGACTTTGAGATCCCAAAAGAAGACAAATTAATCCAAAAGTTCATAAAATATCCAGGAGAGCTATACCAAATCCATTCAACAACGAATCCGGCATTTGACACACAGCTGATGATGCAGGCAAAGGCCTGTGAAACATGTTCGGTATAATTCAATGGTAAGTGGAGGATCTGTCTAAATAAGAATAAATTAATTGCTTCACTGTGTTAGTTTCAACATGAAATTTTTTTTGAATTTAATGAAGATATTTATTTACACAAAATAGGATATACTCATGATGGGGTATTTCAGCACTAGTCAGGGACACATGCTTGTGATAATTTTTCAACTACTAAAGGACAACACCACGTAATTCTTCATGTGGTGGAAGAATTGACTTCATACCAGGAACTCTGTACATTACCTGGAAAGACATGGTTGATACTCCAACTGACTGTCATGGGGCTATGAATGCTGCCTTGTTTGAAGAATGGTTTGAAAATACATTTCTGAAACTTCAAGAGGCAGCTTTAATTATCTTATTTGATAACATTCCTTATGCTTCCCGAATTCTTAATTCTGTACCAATAATGGCATACAGAAAATATAATATTCTTAATTTCATAGGCGACAATAATATTGAGCTTGAAATACCACCTCCAACAAAACTATAGCGTATTAAACATGTATACAGAGAAAAGAAAGTATTTGTGGTTGAAGAACTAAACTTGAAATATGCTAATGTTTTTGTAAGACTTCCCCCTTACCACTCACTGCTGTTTAATGCAATCGCATATGTATAGGCAGAAGTAAAGAGAAATATGCCATCTGAAAATGCTCTTGGGGAAGGGAAAAAGTGCAAATATAATATGGGTCTTAGAAAAAGTTGTAGAGGTCATTTATTAAAAAAAAATTGGTCAAATTATATTGGAAATACCAGGAAAAAGAAAGATGAGTATCATGTGTTAGAAGACAAGATTTGAACACAATATCCCTTTCTAGTTTCTGTTGATTTTGAAGACATAGCACCTGACTCTAAGTATTGCAGTACTGTTTCACTCTTTTCCACTGCAAGTGCCCAAGTTCAACATGCAAATTAAGAAGTTTCAGGGCATCTATTGATTCTTAATTTGCAACATGAATCTATACAAGTTACCATAGAAGAAGAGAGAAATGGGTGGCTACCATTTCTAGATTTAAAAATTATAAGAAATGGAGATTGTTTGAATTTTGCAATTTACAGAAAAGAAACACACACAGAAAATACATAAAAAATGAGAGTTATAACCCCATTTCACATAAATAAGCAGTATTTCACAGTTTGGCACACAGATTGATGAATATTCCACTCACATAAGCAGAGTACAAAATAGAATACCAACAGATAATAAAGACAGCTATAATCATTGGGTTTTAACAAAGACACCTTGATAAAAATTATCAATACATCTAAAAGACAAAAAGGAATAAGGGTAGTTTCCACACTGACAAACACACAAAAGAAGAATACAAATTCAAAAGTTTCACCTGCAACAAGTACAAGAAAATTTTCAAAGAACACAGGATGATGTTAGCCCCAAAGAACAGATACATCAAGAATTTATTGGGTTGCACAGTAAAGGACTCCATACCAACAGAACAGAAATCAGGAATTTACAAAATAAAATGTGCAGATTGTGAGCAGAGCTACATAGCCAAAACAAAGAGAAATTTGGAAATTTGGAGTAAAGAACATTTAAGGAATATTCGGTTTAAGCAGGTGGATAAATCAGCAGTAGCAGCTCACTTTTGGACCAAAAACTATGAAATAAAACAGGGAATTAAACTGCTGAAACATCTTCACAACCCATTGGAGTTATCCACTTGGGAAAAAATTTTCATATTAAAAAATAGAGAAAACCTAATGAATTTCTGAGTTTCCTCCTATGGATGAACTCAGCAGTTTCCTACTTCAATCAACAGAGACCACCACAGGAACATCCGGGTGTCTAGCCATCGTTTCCAGTAATGGTGGTTCAGTGAGAAACTGAAGATGGGAGAGATTCTCCCGAAACGTGTCTTATTTTATGTAAGTAAATGGAGTTCAGTGTAAAAAATGAATACCTAAGTTTAAGATATATTACAACTCCATTGTCAACAGCTTCGTAAATACAAATTTAAAACTAAGGATCTTTGGGAGTCTACTAGGAATAGTTTTCCAAAAGGCATTCCGTCGATATAGAAGCTTAAGTAAACTAATGAATTGCCTTTAACTCTAGATATAAGTCATTTGATTTTAGATTGGTGTATAGTATAAAAACAGTGAATAGCATGTGCCTGTTCCTGTTTCTACTTCGTGTATCATTGAGTCATCTGGATATATGTGGAGTCATGTATTTGATGGATAACTTTGTGTTATTGTTTTAGTAGTTCTGGATTGGTTTCTTGCTTGTGTACCATTTCTTTTGAGATTAGATATCCTGTTACGTTGCTGACTACTGGCTGGGAGGTCCCAAGTTCAGTTCCCACTACTGCTTAGGAATTTTCCAAATTGGTCTACCCAGCCACATAAGGATAATTGAAGAGGTGTCTGATAGAGTTCTGGCTTCCTTTGATCTCAAAAGCCAGGTGATTGGCCTGATGCTGACATGTTAATCACATACCTTCCTGCAATACTACCCTCTAACAATGATGTTGCAAGATGGAGGTAGAGGATCTCTGCAGCAGGTCAAGCCCATGTTCCATCATAGAGGATTCTAGTGGGTTTTCTGGGTTTATGATTTTATCTACTATGTTTTCTGTTTTTAAGAGTTTTTGTATGTTTGGTGATTTTACTTAATGGGAGACTTGATTTTTTTAATGTTTTTGTGATTTTTGTTGAATTATCCATGTTGAATCCTGACAGACTTCTGTATGTTGCTGTAGCTTGTTTAATTTTTTTCTGTCATTGGTTTGTTGCAATTGGGGTGGAACTGACTGTTTTGCATATTAGTCTTAGTGGATTGTTTTGGTATATCTCTAATATTTTTAGGTTAGTTATTAAGGCTTTGCTTCCATATTTCATTACCGATTTGTGTCATAAGTTTGGTTGAGTACTTACGATGCTTGGGAGCTTTCCTATGTTCCTCCACTTAGGTGTTTTAGGAGATTAAATTGGTTATTTACTTTCTTAGGGGGAATGGTTGTCATCAATGTGGTGTTCTTAAGTATTTAGTGATTTAGTTTCTTTCTTTGGCTTCCTCTTCTCTTTCATTAGGGAGGGCAACTGAGACGGATATGTCAAAGACTTCATTGTTGTATTTGAGTGACAAGAATTGGTACACAATGTTTTGTTGGTGTTTATTGTTGTGATGTTTTCAGATGTCTGTTCTTGGAGTTGTTAAAGTACTTTGTAGTTTCTAGTACTTAGTGTTGGGTTTTGTTATATTATACTATATTTCACTGTGAAAATTCCTGCTATTCAAAACTATTTGTTATTCTTGTTTGAAGTTCATAAACTATATTATCTGCAAGTGGGCAAATTCGATGCCATTTATAGTTTTGGAATAAAATCATATGTAGATATTGGAAAGGGTGTTGTTGTCACTGCTTGTGACAGGCCTGTAATTGTAAAGCATGATTTATTGTATTTTGTTGATATCCAGCATTATGTCAGGAACTTTTAAACCAGTTAAAAAGTCTTCCTTTTATTTTGGTATTCAGGAGTTGGTTCTCCAAATTACATCATCTGCTGACTTTAGGTCTATGAACAGAGCCAGGATGCTTTAATATCTGTTGAATGCTTCTTTATTTCTTCAGTGATTCTTAGTATTTGTTAAGCTGTATATTTGTTTGATCTGAAACCTGCTTGTATGGTGCTAGAATTGTATGATTTTTGAAATACCATTTGAGTTTTAATCTGGTTTTGACTAAAAGTAAAACTACTTAAAAATCATGTCAACACATTAAAACTCGTACGAGTTGGTAGACAAAATCAAACATACATCAATTTCCGTGGATGATAATTTAGTTTCCTTTGATGTGAAATCTTTATTTCCTAGCATTCCTACAGAAAAACTTTTAACTATTTTAAAAAAATGGCTTACTGACATTGGGTTACATACCGTAGAAATAGAAGATCTTACCAAATTAACCAATCTGTGCATCCAACAAAATACCTTTAGTTTCAATGGCAACATATACCAACAAATTACAGGCCTAGCGATGGGAAACCCACTATCCCCCATATTAGCAGAACTATATATGAGATCTCTTGAATCACAGATCACAAAAGCTTTTCCTTGGATTTTCAAAATGTGGCATAGATACGTAGATGACATAGTTGCAATAGTACCCAAGAAACATATTCATGACTCAAATTACTCAACTTGCAAGAAAGATCTATAACATTCACAATAAAAATGGAAAAAGATGGTTGGCTTCCATTTCTAGATCTAAAAATCATCAAGAAAGATAATAAATTACAATTTGGAATATTTAGAAAACCCACACACACAGATAACTACGTAAAAAAGAACAGTTTCAATCCAGTACCACACCAATATGCAGTGTTCAATAGTTTAGCTTTCAGATTGGTCAACATTCCCCTCAGTGACGCAGAATATAAGATAGAGTATGAACACATTATAAACACAGCTATAAACAATGGTTTCAGCATCCCCTTGATAATAAAAAGGATCAATAAATACAAATTAGGAAAATCCATAAAAGTAGCTTCGACTCTGGAGGTAATCAAAGAAAAACCAAGATATTGTAAATTCACTTACAATCCAAAAGTACACTACAAATTCAAAAATATTTTCAAAAAAATTTAACATAACATTAGCTCCTATCAATAGATACAACATTAAATACCTCCTAGGATCAAAACTAAAAGACCAGTTACCATCAGTAAAGAAATCAGGAATATATTCAATAGAATGCTCGGAATGTGAACTAAAATATATAGGAAAAACTAAAAGAAATTTGATAACCCGCAAGAAGGAACATTTTAGGAACATTAAGTTGAGACAAACGGAAAAGTCAGCAGTAGCACATCATTATTGGAGCCATAACCGTGAAATGAACCCAGAAATAAAACTTTTGAAAGAATCAAACAATCCTTATGACTTGGCAGCATGGGAGAATATTTTCATCTTAAAATACCAAAAAACAGCAATGAATTTTGACCTTCCGCCAGAGGACTACCTCTCCAGATTCATCTCACAACCACTAGAAACCACCACACAAAAATTCAATAACCTGCAGAGGACCAATCAGAACAGTGGGTCAACAGCTGATGATGGGAACGACGGTTCTTGAAACATGTCCTGTTTTTAAAAACATGTAGGTGAAGTGAATAAAAATTACCCACAGTGTATCAATCAATATACATTAAAACTCTCTTGATGTTCCACTTGACATGATTTTTAAGTAGTTTTACTTTTAGTCAAAATCAGATTTTATGATAGATTCACTGTGTCGATTCCTACATTCAGTTTGAGTTGATTGTTTTTTATTTACTCCATTGTTTTAGATAAGATAGTACTATTGGTCTATATGAATTCATTTCTTGCTAATGGCCTATATGAGTTCATGCCTTTTTTTTGGTTTGTTTGTATATGTATTGTTTTGGCTTTGACCCAAGCGGCTGGGAAGTTTTTATTTTCCAATCCACATTTTGTTTATTATAAGTGGTATAGTGTTTGAAGTATGTGGTTGTAGATGTTTGAGGTATTCTGGAAATATCTTGTCAGGGCCTGGTTGTTTCCATAGCTTGAGATTTTTGCTGGCCTCTTCTGGTTGTATTATGTTGATGATGCTTACACGTGTTTTCTTCTTCTTCTTCTTCTTCTTCCTCTTCCTCTTCCTCTTCCTCTTCTTCCTCTTCCTCTTCTTCCTCTTCTTCCTCTTCTTCCTCTTCTTCCTCCTTTGACAGTATGCATTTCAGTGTAGTGTGTGTTGTATCTTTGCACTATAGTGATATCATTCTTTGATGAGTTTATTATTAACTTTAATTGGTTAATTCATAATAGCAATTCATTATGTTCATGTATTTGAAAATGTTCACTACAATAATTCCCCCCTCCCCAAAAAAAACTGGCTCCATGCATTCTTTTTGACTTCCATAATATTTTCCCAGAACTGATCCAATCTGATTTTTCTCTCAGTAGTAGTAGTACATTGTGGCTCAAAAGATTGAGAAATTTTGAAATTTGTTATGGCACTCCTAGGAGGTTTGTAGCACTGAATGACATACATCATGCTGCTCATAAATTGTTGCCATTTAGTGATCATGGAGCAATGGAGTGGTGTACAGCATGCCTATGTGGTGAAAGCATATTACACGACTGAATGTAGTACTACGGCACTCACATGCCAGACAATTGTTTTTACTGCTGAGACATCATAGGCAATCAGCTCCACATCACACAGTCTCTGGATAACGCACTGTTCAAGTATTAGCAAGTTAAAGTTCATCATATAAATTACAGATCATCCAGCAACATAAACCTAATAATCAAATGCATTGACAGTTTTCTAAATGCATGTTAGCAAAAGTGAATGAAGGCAATTTCATTAACAACCTGTGGATGTTCGGTGAAGCCCACTTCCACCTAAATGGCTTTGTCAATAAACATAATTTTGACTACAATTAATGATGAATGTAGGTATCTACACAGTGAAATGATCTTAAAATCTTGGGTAGATTAAAAGTGAAACTACCCAAGATAATTTGACTATTGGGTTGAGCAAAATCCTACTTAGCTGTATGAGCATCTGTTGCACAGCAGCAAAGTTATCACATGGTGCACTTTGTCATCATGAAGTTATAGACCCTTACTGTTTTGAAATGATAGGCTCGCAACCACTGTAATATCTGTTGGCATATTGCTTGCTGGAAAATGTTTTTACACATGAAATACTCAAATTTCCATAACAGATTGACTGTACCTAGTTTCAACAAGATTCAGCAATGGCACAAATAGCCAGAATATCCATGGCAGGAAACTTGTTGTTAGGCAGAAAGCCAGTCTATAAAGAATATTTCTAAAACATTTGTAAATACATTATGAAACTAAGACTAGCTGTGGATGTGCTGATGGCAATAATGTTCTTAAAAGTTGCATTTTTAGTATATTGAGCTAAAAATGTACTCCACAAAACATAATTACCAAAGCAGGATCTTACACTAACAAATAGGCAGCAATAGCCAGTACTAACGACAGCCAAGGCTTCCTGATATAGCACTCATCCTATCTATTGTATATAAAGTTTAAAGCAGGCTCTTGACAAAAGTCATTCTTGCTGTATCTGCTTTGCCAGGGACTTTATGAAAGTTTGTTAGCCAATTTTATTTTTAGGGGCCATACTAGCAGTTAAATTTTGTTTAAATGTTTTTATTATTTAATAACTTTTTTTAGTTTTTGAATTAAACTGTTGCACTTACCTTTGTATTTGTCTTCAGTTATAGTAATATTTTTACATGTTTGAAAAATCTGTAACTTAAACAATGAAAGAATTGTCACATGTTCAATAATAACTTACTGTTAACATCCAGTTAAAATTTAGATTATTATTATTATTATTATTATTATTATTATCATCAACTGCAGTTCATTAATAGCTCACTTTTAGAAACTGGATTTAAAAGTAGTGATTCATCTGTATTTCAATTATGCATTCCTTTTGAAAGTATTGATATTTAATTGTCTTCATTAGTTGTGAGATAGCTTACTGTTTGCTGCTCAACTGAAAGAACCCTGCAGCTTGAGGGAATGATGTGTGTAACCTTGTCTTCAGATTGCCCCCCTTGGTGCAGCAAATACAAGTTCATTCAGCTGAGCAGCAAATTGTAGTTGTATGCTCAGGAGTCTTTATAATGTGATCTTTGTGTTCTAGTTTGATATTTCAAAACAATGTGTTTATTTACTTTTTGTTTAATGCCATATTGCTAAATATTTATTTTTACAGTTAATATTTTTAGTGTTATCTAATTTTTTGATGGTGTGTATACATATATATTATTGTACCAATGATGATAAACTGTTTCTTTATAATGAACAATAGCACATATTTTCAGAGATATATTTCAGTTGGCAGTAGAGCGACAAAACCTATGGGACAAGATGCTAGAGCTGGAAAGGCGAACAAATGATCCTAATAGATTGTTTAAAAATCGTGGAGGTCAACTGCTTCGTGAAGAACAGGAGAGAAAAAATATCCAGAAGGTAAGTTATTTTTTCTTGCAATTTAATCTTGTGCATTGTTCCTTCAAAAATCTAGTAATTAGCATCTAAAATTAAAGATGTATGCCAATATCAGTGGAATATCACATTATAAATCATACTAAGTTTATTTTAGGATACTCTTTTAACATCAAACTGATATATAATAATTTTTTTCAGGATGGGGGGTTAGGGTGATCATCAGATGGATGATCAAGTTTACCATAGCAGTAACAACTGAACTGTTTATAATCATTTGTATACCTTTAAGTTAAAATTAGAAAACGATGATGAATTTAGTTAACATAAATTGTAAAATACTGAACATTCTAATCACTAGGTTGCTTAGTTAAAATGACAAATATTTTGTATTTTGCAAACACAAGGAAAATGTTAATTTCACATATTCACATAAAAAGAAATCTTAGATTAGGTTTAAGGTCTATCTAGAATGGAAGGAATCCAGGAGAAGGGAAGCAACTGTCTGACTCTGTGATTGAATTTTACTATAGTTATGGCAAGTGGGCTAAAATATAAATTATTTTTTACAGTATAGGGCTAAAATATAAATTATTTTTTACAGTATAGGGCTAAAATATAAATTTAGAACAAAGCAAAACATATTCATTTTTCAAGAAGGAAAGTAAAAAACATAGGACACATAAGCCTAGGAAGGTTGTTCTTGGCCTGACTGAGATGATGTGAAGATGGCTAAAGTACTATGATAGCTGTTAAGTAACATTTAGTTAGCATGCTGTAAAGTTTCAGATGTGTAAGTTAAGTCACTTGCTTTTGGCGATTGTATAAACAAAGTAGTGTTAATATTTTCTACAGAATGACTAAAACTGAAAAACAACCTGTGATAAAGTACTTTGTTCAAAAGGGTTTAACTTTTAACTGAAATACAAAATGAATTAGATTCCACATTAAAGGATTCTTCCCCTTCGATGGTTAAAAAGTGGGCTTCTGAATTTAAGCATGGTCGTACATCCATTCAAGCGCTCAGGGCATCCCAAAACTCTGTCAAGAAGTTGAAGGATGAAACTAAGAATCCTGCTGGCATAGATAGTGCCATTGGCTCATTTTCTACAGCTTCAGTCCCAAAACTTTTTTAATAAATAATATATGCCCAGCTTGTATGAACATTTGAAAAAAATATCATGACATTCTTTTCACCATTTTTAGGAGCTGCCAAAAATTGAGAAAGAGCTGTTGAAGTACCTTGATATGTATGAAATGAAGAATGGAAAACCTTTTTACATTGAAGGGGAGAAATTCAAGAATAAAATCAATCAACAGTGGATGGACCATAAGGCAAATAAAGAATCTGAAAAATCAGCAAGAGTAAGTTAAACTTATTGGTAGATTTTTATTTTATCAATAGAGACTAGATTTTAAATACATTTGTAAACTCAAAAGAGTAAAATTCATTATTTATATGTATAATGAAATGTATAATAAGAACATAAACTATGACACATGAATATGAAATTTAGGTTTCCCACATACTTTGAAAGTCGGGGAATTTGTTTCTATAATGTTGTGTCAGTTTTTTTCTTCTTCCCCTTCCCCCTAAGAGTCAGTGAAAAGTTTAAGGAACTATTTTCTTAATTGTCACTACACTTACTCAAATAATGAATGGCTGCTTGTCAAAACCAAGACCACTTCTTGTTTTCAAACAACCGATGTCACAGACAGGCTGTATCCTACAACGGATGTTATTACATAATATGATTGCAAGTAGTATTGTTATAAATCAACCTTTAATGATACATTTGTTTCTTCATGAAAACTATAGAAGTTACCGCTTTCTTCATTAAAGAAGTATTGGATAATTATTGATTTAATTGAATACAATCAGCATCTGTTTTCTAATATAAAAGTATATTAAAAAGAACAGCTTTAATATGTATTCATTTTTTTACACTAAACTCCATTTACTTACATAAAAGTAAGACGTGTTTCGGGAGAATCTCTCCCATCTTCAGTTGCTCACCAAACCATCATTACTCGAAATGATGACTGGACACCCGAATGTTTCTGTGGTGGCCTCTGTTGGTTGAAGTAGAATATTGGAAGTTTGGAAAGTAGGAGGTAAGAACATTTTAGGAATATTCGGTTTAAGGAGGTGGATAAATCAGCAGTAGCAGCTCACTTTTGGACCAAAAACCATGAAATAAAACAGGAAATTAAACTGCTGAAACATCTTCACAACCCATTGGAGTTATTCACTTGGGAAAAAAAATTTATATTAAAAAATAGAGAAAACCTAATGAATTTCCAGTTTCCTCCTATGGATAAACTCAGCAATTTCCTACTTCAACCCACAGAGGCCACCACAGAAACATCCGGGTGTCCAGCCATCATTTCGAGTAACGGCGGTTTGGTGAGCAACTGAAGATGGGAGAGATTCTCCCGAACCGCATCTTACTTTTATGTAAGTAAATGGAGTTTAGTGTAAAAAAATGAGTACCTAAGTTTAGGATATATTACCACTCCATTGTCAACAGATTCGTAAGTACAATATTTATATACAAAACAGCTTTAATGTTCCAACCTCAAAGTGTCTGAATGGTTTAAAGCATTATTTGATAGATAATGTGGGCTCCAATTGCACAATTTTGCACCCTTTATTTTTAATTTTTTTGTTATTTGCAGGATCAATCACTCTGTACATAGTTAATTTTTAAATGTAAGAGGAAGTTTTAATGCTTATAGCTTTAAAATATATATTGCTGCCATAAGACCTTTCCACTGTGGCCTTAAAAATAAATGTTTACATTTGAGACATGGTTCAATCTCTCTTAAAAATTAAAACAATCAATGCAAAACATAAAATAAATAAATTAAAAAAAAAACAAATATCCAGTTCAATAAACATCATGCTTGAAAAGTTTCTTAATTTCTCTCAACATGGAGTCTACCAGCTGGCAAAAATAATTTGACTTTCCCATGCTTCAACTCTTTACCATAGTTCAATAGACCTTCTGGGAGGTGCAAGATAGAAATTTCAGAGTTTCCTTTTTTCTGGCAAAACGTTCTCAATGGGGTTTAGACCAGGTAATTTGGGAGAGTGGCTTATCAGTGAGATATTCTCTTGCCTATCAAGCCTACTCTCTTTAACTTGTTAAAACTATGGTTATCCTACAAGAACAGATTGTTCCATCTGAATAACTTTCTCTGGCGGATGGAACTAAAATGATTTCAAAAAGTCGCGGCAGATGAAACATTGAACCTTCCACATATTTATTCAAAGTGCCCAAGACCTTAGAATGAAATCCAGCCCCAACATGAGATGCTTACATGACCATTGTAAGCATGAGTAGCCACGTAAGGTATCATTGGTGACCACATGTTCAATACATGTGCACTGGCCCCATTATGTGATGACACTACAACTTTGTCTGTAAAGATTACTATCTGGCAGTGGATGGCATATGCAAGATGATCCATGGCATTTCCATTATACAGGAACTCCAGACCACAGCTAAGGCTTTACAACTTTTTCTTACGATCTGTAAAGAACTGGGAAAGTAGCAAGCTGCTTTCAATTGGGCAGCAGATGAAAAGGGCCTTTTTGTCTACCTCTGCCTGAAGACCATCATCCCAAGTAGAAACACCAATGCTATGTCTCTTTTCTATCTTTCAGTCTTCCCTATATTGCTGAGCCCAAAACCTTCCAGTTAGCTCTGGTATACCATTCTACAAGCAGCCTAAGATGGTGAAAATTCTACATTTATTGAAGCAAATACAATGGCACATATGCTCACCAAAGCAGCCATTTCTCAATTAAAAGAAAACATGTCAATAGCAAGCGATTATGGGAGGCAAAATAGTTTAGGTATTCCAAATAAGTTTATTATACAGTTAGACGTGCATATTTATTAAATTGCATTTTTATTTCTTTATTAATATGTGCTAATCCATGTCAAGTGAATATGAATGGCATTCAGCCCAGGCTGTTTGTCAGTCATATTCATTATTTACAGATACCATCCTTATACTAAATTGAATTCTTTAATCCTTAGTTCAAATCTGCTATGAGTTTACATTTTTTGTTATTTGACTGTATTTACTGTCCAGATCCGCTTATTCTTCACCTACATTTCCATATGCTCCCACTATCTTTGTGAAACATTTTAATTATAGTTATTTTCTATGTATCTTTGACCATTTTTTGTTAATAAACCCTCTTCCCCAAATCTTTTTTCTTTTGTACTTAAATATATGTTCAACATAATATTTTTCACCATATAATGGATAATGATTTTGAGAAATGCCCTTTCTTAAGCTTTTTAACCTTCATATTCCTGCTCTTAGCCATGCTTTACTTTCTTGCTCTTCTTTATTTGCTGTAAACATATATTTCTCCTTAGCCATATACTTTTTTTCATTGGTGACCAAAGATCTCTCTTTAGCTAACTCACAATTTTTTTATTTATTTATTTTTTTTATGTACCTATAATCACAAATCTCTGTAGTGGAATTTTGTATGATCGAGACGAAGAGGATTAATCAATTTAATTATGGTAGGGGAAGGAAGAAGATTTTAGTTGTAATTATTTGATGAAGGACTCCCAATTTGATGCTTAAGAGAGATGTGAAGTTCTTCGGTGAAAATTCTCCTCTTATACTTCCATCTGCTTCATGGATGATGGCCTTGCAACCTTGGCCCTGAGACTCAGCAAATATTTTGCAGACTATTCATGTCTCGAGGGGAGCAGGAGAGATTTTAGCTAACTAATAAGATCTTTGATGACAGCTAACTCTATGACTTTACTCAATGTCTATTTCCACCTTAGGGTTCAGAATTGTTTATGAAAAGCATAAGAAGCCTTAATAAGTTTACAAGTCAGCCGCACCAGGTTTTAAGAAAACTTTGTTTTTTACCGCTACCGACGACACTTGCCTGACAAACCACAAACCACCTTGCGAACCACAAGCACCTTGTTCGTTCGTTTGTTTTGTATTTATTAATTATATGAAATGTTATGACAATTTCTACAATTCTCACTTCTGACCACAGGTTCTCATTGACATATAATGTGCTGATTGTAATAACATAAGTCATGAAATTTTTACCACACTAGCAACTAATAATGTATCACAACTGATGTGATATTTTACCAAGAACAAACACTTTGATATTGCGACTGATTTGAAACAGAGACTGATGGACTGATATTGCCACCATCTGTAAACAAAAGACACAGACTCAATGACTGAGTGACTGATATTGCCCTCAAATTCATACTCGTTTTCTAAAATTTTGATCATTTGGTTAAATTGTCCCGGAACTAAGATGCCTCTTAGCATTATAATTATTTTCCCAGTTCCTTATTAGTTTAATGCCTTAAACACTGGTTATGACGATTATCTGATTGGCATTCTTGCTTCTCCCTATGCATGTTTACTGCTAGAAGAAACAGCCACGTCATCATGGGGGCATGGATCTGGGGAATGATATAGCAACAGGATAGATTTCTTCGGCAAGTACTTAGAAGTGTCCTTCAACTTCTAAGGCTGAGGATGCTACCCCCCTTTCAAACATGTTTTTAAGACTTGTTTTTATTATAAAGGTTAACGGTTCTTCTTGGGTATTTGTAAACAAGAAATAACAATGGGCTTGGCAGACTTTTCCTGCGCAATCTGTGAAGAACCTTGAGTGTTTATAATCCCTGGGTTGTAGTAAATGTTTCAGGCACGTTCACATAAACATATTCACAAATAAAACTCTCGTAACTCTGCCATTGCCATCTGCCACACATGTAATTAGACAATAAATATGTAACAATATATGCACAATAACACCTATAATACTTAAATTTAATCCTCCTACATAAAATATGGAATCCTTGGTTTGAAAATTAATACTTACAATACTTGTATAAATTTAATCCTACTGTATAAAATATGTAATATACTCTAGCAATGATGATTCCCTAGGGGTTTGAAGCTGGGATAAAGCCCGCCACATCTCTTTCTTGTCATTTTCCGGAAATGATTTACATTGCTTTCCCTTCTTCTCAATGTCTCGTAGTTCATTATTTTCCAAGTCATTTAATAGACTGTTTACCCATCCAATAATCTTTAGGCTTTTCTATTGATATTCTAAACACTGTTAACACGTTTTTTTCTTTTAAATGTAGAATTACGGATCAAAATTAAGGAAAGATGAGAGATGTTTTATAAATAGAGACCTAATTATGAGTAATGGGAGATGAGAGTCTAAATCTGTACAAATCAAATATAATTAGCTGTGAAAGCTGTCAGAATAAGTTTGTATAAAGTTCCCACATTGCCAATGAAATGACTAGTAAAACTATATGAGGTTATGGTGGAGTCAAACATGTATGCAGTAGAAATTTGGGAAATGTCAAATAGGTGGACAAAAGTTGATATGGTAGGATGTTTTGTAGAGAAGTTCTGGGGTTACCAAAAAGTTCATATAGGAGGGTAAGTGTGGCAGAACAAGAAAGAGTAGGAAGGAAAGATATAATAGCAGAGAGAATCAGTACCAAACAGATGTACTGGGAAGAGAGAGTTAGTTTAAGGAGGTGGGGAAACTATTAGAAGAAATTGGAATGGGGATGTGTGGCAATGGTTGAACGTAACAGTGGATTTTTGGAAAGAAGTGAGATAGAGGGTAGAGATATAGAGAAACAAGAGATTTGGACTAGCTTAGAGGATAAAAGCTCTTTAGACTTACGCAGAATAGTTAACAGAAATTGGGGATGGGAGAAATATATAGACAATTGTGATCAATTTTGAAAATAGATCTTGCATGGATGTGTACAAGGGAATTATTTCTAAAAGGATTAAGAAAGCAATTTAAAGAAGAATGTATTATGTGTTGGAAGGTGGATAGTGCTTTCCATTGTCTAATAGCATTTTTTTTATTATTATTATTATTTGTTTTATTTATGGATGCTCTTTAACATCTCATTGAATTCAGGGTGTGAAATGGTTGATAAATATTGCTCAGAGGCCTCTTTTTTCAGGCTTGAGGTTCTTTATCGTGCCATAATTGTATGACATGGGACCCATGGCTTTACTTCCCTTCCGAAGGAAGCCATACTTAGGATTATTTTACCTGAAAAAATCCATTGGTCCTGGCTGGGATCGAACCTGTGAACTTGGGTTTAGAAGGCAAGTGTGGTTACCACTATACCGCCGGGACCAACTCTAATAGAATGTGAAAAGGTAAAAAAGGTGGAGGGATAATATCTGGGAAGGAAAATGGGATAAACTACTGTAATATATAGTGGCAATTAAAATGTCAGATATGAGGGCAGAGAAAATAAACAAGATTGGGGAATTCTTAGAGAAAGAAAGGGATAAGTGGAGAAATATAAGGAAGGAGCTTGAGAGCATGTACAGTTGTGAAAGTGGTTAAGTTATGGGAGAACCTTTGTTTTGATATTGCTAAATTCTTAGATATTTTGTTTGTCTATCTAAATTTAATTGTAATGTTGTTTGCTTAAGTAAAAAGTCATTCAAATGTAGAGTTCTGAATCAATATTTCAGTGTTCTTTCGATAATTATTCCTTTCCATGTTGCTCTCCCCATTTCTAGTTAAACTACCTGCCTTACAGTTGCACTTGGTAACCCTAGCATTTCTCTACAGATCATCCTATGTAGCCTATCTATAGTGTCCCATCCCATATCTAATCTCCGTATTTCTGTACCATATAGCATTGCCTCAACCACTGTAGTATATATTTTTTCTAACCATTTAATATTTATATTAAGTACTCTAAAACTTCTGATTGCTGAAATAAACTCTTTTCCTTTTGCATTGCAAATTTCTTTTGCTTCTCCCAGTTACTCCCGCCTTCAATTATGACTCTACAATAAATACAATCTTGCACCATCTTGTGCTCTTTAATTTCTCTTCCATTTTTCATATTTACTCAAATTTCCCCCCTTTTTTAATAATACAATATGTCTTGTCTAGTTCACTTTTAAGCTGCATTCATTACAGTATTTGTGAATGAATACATAAAAATATTTTATTTTATTTTAATATCATATTTTAAGTCACCTCTTAATCAATGGAAGAATGTTAGCATTGAAAGAAGGATAGTGGTGGTTTATGTATAATTTATTTTTAAAATTATATTTTATATATAATTTTGGATAATATATTGTGTAAAAACTGAGAGAGTGGAAAAATGCATTAATAATTTAAAATAAAAGGATGCAAGATTCGATTTTGTATATTTTCAACATCATGTATCGTTTGGTTCACGTAAGCCACTCTTCCACAGGTAGGCTTGCTGTAGGGAGTTTGTGATTTACTACAATTAATGATGAATGTAGGAATTGACATAGTAAAATGATCATAAAATTTGGTAGATTAAAAGTAAAACTACTTAAAATCATATTAACAGATTAAAAACACACTTAAAACTTTTAAAATTAAAATTGGGTCATGTTTCTTGAGACCTTGCTCACATTGTCAACCATAGAGAACCACGCTCTCCAGAATCAAATAAGAAATATGTTTTTATGTTGATAAACTGTAAGTAGCACCTTTGTTATTATAAAATAAACAATTCAGTTTTTTTCATCATAATTTGATTTTAGGTGTGTTTTAACATTCAGAAAGAAAAAATCATTGAAAAAGGTTTGGTTTTGAAAAGAATTCATTACCTCACAGCTGATGATGCAGTCATTGGCCTGTGAAACACCTTCTGTATAATTCAATGGTAAATGAAGTATAAGAGTATTAAATCGACTGACCAGCTAATTAATTATATATTAGTTGCTTTACTCTATTAATTCCAATATAAAATTAGTTTTAAATTTAAGAATTAAAATTTTTATTATTTAAAAAAATGCGTAATGAAAGTAAAACTTTTTCATGTTTTCCATCATGTTCTTCATAAAATGTCATATAGAAATGCATGTTGCTTTATTTTTCCATAAGAAAGCATGGTCCATAAGAGCCTGATGTGCCTTCAATATGGGAAAGTACGTAAATGCATTGATGCTGAGGCTGTGTCATTAATGCTTATTAAGAAAAATGTGGAAAAAGTGTAAATACACACATTGCATTTAAAATAAAAATCAAATATTTGGTAGCATTGCCCAAGAATATATATGTAATAGCATGCAAGCAAGGTTGTATAATTAAAGGTATATCCTATTATTCTTTTCTCTATACCTTTTTTGTACGTAATTAATATTTATTCTCAGTCATACAAAGTGCAAGATTCACATCTGCTAAATCTAATCCTGGCCTATGACATGATATTTTAGGAATTAAGGAATTAAGCTTGAGTTTCATAGTTTCATGCCTGGTTGATTAAGGTGAAAGTTGAATTATGCAAATATTAGGTTAGCTTTGGATGTTTTGGTCTTCCCATTACAGCAGTGTTTAATAATCCTATGTGGAAGTTACATTTTTTATTAAGTTCAGACTTTCTTATATAATTTTTGCTGTAACTGACCAAGATATGTATTTGCAAAACCCCACACAATATCTTAAATTCATAAATGAGTTGTGAATTTATAAAGTTGTTAAAATCGTGAATGGTGCCATAACGTAAATAATTTAGATTCATTCATTTTGGAATTTACCAGCAGAAGAATACAATTAATGTTATTTAAATTTAACTTTGTAGAACTTCCTCAGCAGCTAAAGGATTAATGTAGTAACTAACAATTTTGAACTTGCAGAAAGCTCGAGACCAGTATTCAAGGATGGAATCAAGAATAGCTTCAAATCTCACTGGTGCAAAACGGAAACTTGCTGTTACACCACATAATAGCACGAGTTCTAAGAAGAGAAATCTTAAAGGATCAAAATCAAATCCATCAATGAAGAAGGAGGTACAGAAAAGGGTTGTTAAGGTACGAGTAGTAGGTGAATTCATGAAGTTTTGTGTTGAACAGTGCTCCAGGAATGTGTAGCTTTGTGTACAGAGCATGTAGTTTTAATGAACCCTGATAGACATTCTATCCAGCACATACACCTAATTTTAAGGAAGATGTCTTTTATTGCATTAAAAATATGGTTTTTTTTTTTACTTTTTAATGACTATAACATACCAGAAAGTAATTCAGAAAAGTTTATATTGCAATGATATTATTTTTTTCTATATTCATTAGAAGGGTGGTCTGTACAGTTCTCAGCCTTACGATGAAGGAATGAGTTTTTAAAAATATTGTACTTATGAAGCTGTTGACAATGGAGTGGTAACGTATCCTAAACTTAGGTATTCATTTTTTTTACACTAAACTCCATTTACTTACATAAAAGTAAGACGCGTTTCGGGAGAATCTCTCCCATCTTCAGTTGTTTACCGAACCGCCATTACTCGAAATGATGACTGGACACCTGGATGTTTCTGTGGTGGCCTCTGTTGGTTGAAGTAGGAAATTGCTAAGTTCATCCATAGGAGGAAACTCAAAATTCATTAGGTTTTCTCTATTTTTTAATATGAAAATTTTTTCTCAAGTGGATAACTCCAATGGGTTGTAAAGATGTTTCAGCAGTTTAATTTCCGGTTTTATTTCATGGTTTTTAGTCCAAAATGAGCTGCTACTGCTGATTTATCCACCTGCTTAAGCTGAATATTCCTAAAATGTTCTTTCCTCCGAATTTCCAAACTTCTCTTTGTTTTTGAATCTGTCATCTAACACTCTTCATGCTTCACTAACCTTAAAAATATCCGGAAATGGTTTTAATGAAGATTTAATACATAATAAGATTAAAATATTTCAGAGAAAGAAAAGAATTGAAAATTTCACATCATCAACAATTAAAGAAAGAATACCCTTTAAAAATTTACATATAATCCAACAGTGATGTATAAATTTCAAAAAATATTTAAAGATGTTAATATAAAATTGGCTCCTACTAATAGATTTAGTCTAAATAATGTTTTAAGACAATACTACAGATAATTACCCCAAAAGAGAAAAAAGCAGGGATCTACAAGATTTCATGTTCTGAATGTGATAAGATCTACGTCAGAAAAACTAAGAGGAATATGGGGACATGTCTAAAAGAGCATATGAGAAATTTAAAATACAAACAAATAGAAAGATCAGTGGTAGCATATCAATTTTGGATTGAAATCATGATATAAAAGAAGTTAAAAGTTGAATTATTGAGAGCTGTACAGGGACCTGTAGAACTGGATATTTGGGAAAGAATTTACATCTATAAACATAGGGATCATTTGATGAATTTTGTAAGTTCATAAAAGTTCCACCAGAGCGAAATATTGCTTCTGATATTACATAACAATAATCTTTCACACCAGTTGTCCACGGCCGAAGATGGAGATAACATATCTTTGAAACGGTTCCGGATATTTTTAAGGTTAATGAAGCATGAAGAATGTTAGATGACAGATTCAATTCACGTGAGCTTTACTGTGTTAGTTTCATATGAATTTTTTAAAGTTTTTTATAATTTTTAAAAAATTTTAATTCTCTTTGGTTTGCCTATGTATCTCTGCTCACAATCTACACATGAGTTTTTAACTTGAACATTATTTTTCACATAATCTCTCTGAAGGTTAATACATTTATTCCAACAATGCTGCAGTATTAGCCTGTTTTATGTAGTTGTGAATTCAAGTTTCATGCACAGTTATAAATTGGTCCTCAAAATCAGTCTGTTGCTATTTAAATGTTCCCATCATTGTAATATTTTTGTATGAATGAAATTTTGATTTCATGCATGATTATAAATTAGTCCTTGAAATCAGTTCTGTTGCTATTTAAATGCTCCCATCATTGTAATATTTTTGTATAAATGAGTTTTTGAACTCCTGCTAGCAAAGCATGTCACCCATTTTTTCATATTTCATATAAAGTATCGGGTGATCAAATTTATTTGGATTTTACTGTGGGGTCAGTTTGAAAGCATGGTGTAATTGCTAGTCAGTGCATCTTCCCTTGATGAGTAAATGGTACTTTGAGTATGATACTCTGCAAACTAGATAGTTGCTTGAGGACTAACACAATCACATTTTGTAAACAAGCTGTTCTAAAACTATGACACTTTTGCTCTCTTTCTCTTCCATTCTCCGAGGCAAACCCTACCCCAGCAGAGAATTTTTAGAACAAATCCATTAGATCAACTGCTAATACTGATATGAACTGATGACACTCATTTAAGATGGCACATAGTAAAGTCCAGATAGATTTTATCACCTAGTATTTTATACAAAGTATTGCATGTGAAAAGGCTTTGTACAAGATCTGTGATTTAAAGTGTGAGAAATTGCTGAGGCTTTAGGTAATCACAAAAATGAAACTTGCATTTTAAATGCACAGGGTAAGAAAGGTATCTGTTGCAATAATTGCATATTCAGATTGACGAGCATCATCCTTCTTTTCAGGCATTTAATAGAAAGGTTTTTTTTTTTATAGGTGAGGAGGAGAATTCTAGATAGAACTCATTCTATTAGGGGTTCAACAGATAACACATCACCAGAATTGGCCCACCCAATACATATTCCAAGTTCTTCAAACACCACTACTTATTCAGACTTTCAGGTCAGTACTTTTACCATTGTTAACCTATTACAAAGGTTGAATGAGTCCTTGATTCAGTATGCGTAAAATTAAACATAAGTTGACAGACTATGAGTACATATTTGTTACAGAATGTAATATTAAAGCACAAGTTTGTAAATGTTAGGTATAATGATGCATTAACTGTTTCTAATATTGAATGCTGTAGGTGTATAGCACAGTTGCCAAACTGCATTTATTTTAATTTTATTCTGCAAGTAAATATAGCTATATCCTTTTTTGCATCTCCTTCCCCTTATTGGCTAAAATTGTTTACGCTATAGATGTGGCTTGTTGAGCACATGGCACAAATTAACATATAATGTATTGTCTGTCCGCATAAGTTTATAGTGTATGTCAACAAAACTGTGTGGTGGAAATGATTTTGAACATCAACTTTACTACCAAATTAGCTCAAGAAGTACCAATTATTAAATTAACATATTTGTTGATTATAGGTCTTTCTTTTTCTTTCTTACAGCTGAAGAAATCAGTTTATTAAATGTAAAGGATTTGAGTTAAATTTCTGATAAAATGTTTTTATGAAAGAGATGCAACACATGTACAGACTCTTGAAAGTAATGGCCAAATTTACAAATGTTTTCTGTGTGGCAATGATTTGCAGAGCAAATAGCAACAAAAGGAACAGGACAAAGTGGGAAACATGGAAGTAATATTTTACTATAAAGTTACAATGAACTGTTTATAGTACCTGGGATAATGTAAAAAAGTATATATACAATATAAATGAAAAATAATGTAACACTATTAACAATATAGCTAAAATAACAATAATTAGAAAAGCAGAAAAGGATAAAACACTAAGAAAAAGTCACATAATTGCAATCGCTATATTTTGAACTGCTTGAGCTCTTCTATGGTTTTAGAAGAACTCTAGCAGTTCGAAATATAGAGATTACAACTCTGTGACTTTTTTTAAATGTTTTACCCTTTACTGCTTTTCTAATTATTGTTATTTTATTTATATATATAAAGAACTAGAAACAGAATAATATAAAACAAATACTTGAATAATAACAAAATATTGCTATATTTTGAGTACTATTTCTTCAGTTGTGTTATTACAGCTACAAGACCCGGCCAGGACCGATGGATTTTTTCGGGCGTAAAAATCCAAAGTATGGCTTCCTTCGGAAGGGAAGTAAAGCCGTGGGTCCCGTGTCGTACATTTGCGGCATGAAAAAGAACCTCAAGCCTTAAAGACAGGCCTCTGAGCAAAATTTGTCGGCCGTTTCACCCCCTGAGTTGAATGGGACGCTTATGACCTGAGATGTTAAAGAGCGTCCGTAAATAAACCAATCAAAAAAAAACAGCTACAAGAAATATTTATTTTTCATTTTTATTTTATAATTTCCTAGTCTGGCCATAGATACTGTCAAATTTTTGGCTTATACTGTACAACAGTTTATCAAGGTCATAAGCATGCTTGTGCACTGAAGCTGACCCTTAACACTGCGTGTTAGCTGTGAAAGAGCAAGCATGCATGTTCTTCTATTTAGAGTGGAGCGGGGCTAATACAAAAACAGAGTAGCTGTAATTGCTCTGTATAGGGTTGGAAGATCAGCTTCTGAAATTTTCAAGACCTAAAACCCTGAAGATCTGAAGGTTTATGCGTCATACAGTCCAAAGATTTGCTGATACTGTGAATAAGAGAGATTGCACAAGAGTCGGTCAAACACGTATGTATAATTATAATGAATACCCAATTTATAATTAAACTGGGTATTCATATAAGTGCCATTCAGAAAGTTTTCAGTAATTATTAAACTATTAATCTGGAAACAGTGAAACCACTTTCATTAGAAAGGAGTATGTTTGAAACCATGGAATACAACAATATATCTTATTTTGTAGAATTGCGTTGGAAATGCAGTCATGTTGCAGATACAGTGGAATTCATGAAATTGGTTTATTATTGATTCAAAAGAGTTGAAAGTGGAGCAGTGCCACAAATCTTAGGTGACTGTTTGAAATGACTCTGAACCATCCTATTGGAAGTCTGTTCCAAGAGTTTCAGAGAGATTGGGAATGACTTGAAGATGAACTCCATGTTTGAGTTACAGCCTGATGACTGTAACTCAAACTTTTGAAGCAGCAGGAAGGTTATTAATGAAGAATTCTCACAGCACCTATGTGGAGATTCAGATGATCCTTGACATTGAAACAGCAGTGAATATCATTTTCAACAAATGTTATAACTAGATTGTGTAATTAATTGTCTTCTTGTAAAGTTTAGAAATGCAGTTTACACTTCAGAACTATTTAGTATAATTTGAGATGTGTTAGCCTGACTCAGATGTCATGAAGATGGCCAAATTACTGTGATAGTTATTAAATATCATCCTTTACCTGGTTTGCAGTAAAGTTTTAGATGCATAAATGTAGTTATGTCTTTGTGATGATCATGTAAAAAAACTAGTGTTAACATTTTCTACAAAATGGATAAAACTGGAATATGAGCTGTGATAAAGTATGTATTTTGTTTTGAAGAGTTTTACCCCAACAGATTAGATGTACAAAAGGAGTTAGATTCCACATTAAAGGATTCTTCCCCTTTTTCAAGGGTTAAAAAATGGGCTGCTGAATTTAACATGGTTGTACATCTATTCAAAATAGTGCTCAGAGCATCCCAAAACTGCTACAACCAGTGAGATTGTACATACTCAATGATTGCTAATTGAAGGTATGCAAGTTGACTTAAAAATAGCTCGATAGGCTCTGTCCATTACATTTTACATTAAGTTTTGTATATGAGAAAGCATTTCATTCTATGGGTGCCGCAATGGGCCAAAAATGCATGCAAATGAACATTTTGCAAGAGAGTTTAGACTTATTTAAATACACTTCCAGTGAGTTACTCCAACCTTTCATAACAGTAGATGAAACATGGATTCATCGCTACACTCCAAAGATGGAGCATTTCAAACAATGGGTGGCAAAAGGTGAAAGTGCACCAAAGAAAGTAAACACCGTACCATCTGCAGAAAAAGCAATGGCTACATGTTTCTGGGATTCTCATGGTGTGGTGCTCATATATTACCTCCAGAAGGGCATACATCGCCAGGAAGAATTACACTTAACTACTGGACCAAGTTGTTAAAGAGCGTCCATAAATAAATCAAATAAACTGGACCAAGTAAAGCATGCTTTTTAGGCTAAACGTCCACACCTTACAAAAAAAGAAAGTTCTCTTCCAACACTATAATATAATGTGCTTTCACACACACATATGGAATTGTTGCCGCAAAACTGCAGTACCTTCGCTTCTAATTGCTTCTACATCTGCCATATTTGGCTCACAGCAATGATTTTTGTTTCCAAACTTGAAGAAATAGCTGCGTGGATAAAGGTTCACCAAATGATGAAATTGAAGTTTGGACAGATGCTTAATTTTCACAGTTGGAAAATTTTATTTTATCTAGGGTATTAAAAAGTTGGAAAGTTGTTGGACTAAATGTATTGATTTACAAAGTAACTATGTTTGGGGGGGGGGGGGATTTAAAAAATCTCTTAATTCTTGTGTTATATTGGTTAGGCCAAAAACTTTTAGAATGCCCCTCTTATTGAATATGAATCATTCAAAAGCTGTAAGCTACTAAACCAAAGCTATTGCAACTCTATTTATAAAATTCAATTTTTGCCCACTTCATTATTGAAACTTATGAATTTTCACTTTACTGGATTTTCAGTAATTCTCTCCTTTGGAAGCAGACAGTTCAATTTCAAACACATGGCCATTAAACAGTCATATTACAAAGCAAATGTTAATTCTATTTTTAAAACTGTTAAAATAAAAACCACTCTTAATTTTGATTGTTCATGGGAAAATTTCCACCTAAATCTAATGTCAAATGGGAAATCTTACTTCCTGTTTGTAATTTTTATATTGGTACGAAAAAAAAAAAGTTATAGTTATACCCCTTTTATAAGCCTATAGGTAACTTCAACATCATATCAGTTCCGCAAATAGGTAGTGCTCTGCCAATAAATTAAAATCTAATTTTTAATAAAATTGAGACTAATGATTGTGTAACTGTTTCTCTGATTAGAAAGCTGATGTTGTACAGATCAGTTAGGGAAGTAAGAATATTGGGTTATTAGTTAACAGGGAGACATCTTCTAATTTTCACATGCACATAGATGAACTGCAGTTTCTACATAGTTGAGTTATAATTATGAACAAGAACAAGCTATACAGTTTTTTTTTTTTTTTATCTTATTGCTGTGTTAATATGCCAAAATTGTATAAATAAATTGGTATTAAACTTTTTGTATAAATGCAGAAAGAGCTAGGGGAGGGGGAGATGAAACCAATAGTTTAAATTTTGATGTGAGTGAACCACCTAATGCTGACCTAAATGTTTAATAATGTGATGTCAGTCATGGGACAGTGGAAATTCAGCTGCGTATAAGAAGTGAAAAATAGGTAGTGTAAATTGAAATTCCTGGGTTCTCGGGTAAACAAATGTTAATTGATATCACTGTATGATTCAGTTGAACTACACACTAAAGCTTCACTTACTTTTCATAAATGTATGGAACCGGTTTCGAGAACATTTAGTTCCCATCTTCAGCGAATGATATCAATTAATATGATTAGCTCACTGTGCACGTTCCAATTTACATTTAAGTAAGCAAATGTTGCTTTGATTTTCATATTTTTAGAGATGCTTGCTTAATACTTTATGAGTGATATGGGTGTATTAAGGATTTTAAAATCACTATGGAACTGTGCAGCTTTCTAAAAAGTAAGAGTAGTCTTATCTTCAAAAGTGGAAGCCTGAGATATTACATCTTATTTCAGCATCACATATTACACACATGTAAGGTAGACAACAAAAAATATATAGCTGGCGGTAATTTGCGAATGTTTAAGAACAAACTACTTCCAGGTTTTTCTATCCTAACTTTGTTTGTGCACTTATATTAGAAATAATGCAGCACATACTTAGTTTTTGTTCCATTTATTTAGGCAGTGTATCACTTAGACCAGCTTTCTCTATATTTGTATCTTTTTGTTTTCTTGTTTAGCACACATCTGTAACCCAAACACCAAACTTTGTTAATAGCATTATGTTCTACTATTTTGGATGCAGTAGTGCTTTTTATATTGGCATTCTATACAGTACAAAAAACATGAAAAAGTATAAAGAGTACTTTTATACTGTTTCAATATAATGGCACTTGTTAATTTAATAAGAATATGCATAACTGGGCACTTATTATTTCATAATGAAAACATTTCTAGAATATATAGGCTGTTTCTGTTTGACAGGATCAAAAAATAGATAATAAAAGACCTGAATATTTTCAGACAGGAACTCCTTTATTACCTTCTGATGACTAATAGCTTATCATGAACAAAAGAAAAAAATTGAAGTACTTCACATGAGGCATTAATGCAACATCCCACAGGTAAAATATGTACACTTTTGTCACATAACTGTTCTGTTACTGTAACTATGCTGTGCAGACCTGTTTCTTTATAGCAGATGTTTGAAATGTTGTTTGCCATGATCATTATAAGTTGTACAGCATGTTTCATTGACTTTCACACTTGCTCTAGCATCCCATGGGATAGGTTTACTTGTGCAGTGGCTGCAACATCCTAACAACCAGGTCCATGGAAGTGTCGATAAGAGTTTCGTAAGCCAGGCTGCTTCGCCACCAAATATGGTGCCAATGGATTTCCTGTGGAGTCACGTGAAAAGCCTAGTTTACAAGACTCCAGTCCTCACTCCCATGGACCTGGTTGCTAGAATTTTGTTCATCAGTTCACTGCAGATTTTATATTGGATAAATCGAGATTGCACAAGCACTCAGCTTTTTGTGTTATGATTGATGGTGGTGATTTTGCTTTATATTGTCTTTTGTTGCCGGAGAAAATTTATTCAGTAAAGCAAAGTAAAATATGGTACACTTTTGTTCCCAAAGGATCCCTCAAAAAATTTGGGCAAAAGACTAAAAAATTCAAAACTGTATACTCTAAAAACAAAACTGGATCACAAAATATTATTGATATTATTGTATGATTTAGTTGAACTACATTTACTTGTCATAATATATAGAACCAGTTTCGAGAAAATTTCATTCTCATCAACTAAGCTAAAAGTAAACTAATGGATGATTCGTTAAGCTGTAGGAACCTGTATCCTGCTCTGGTGGCAGTGTGATAAACTTATAGTTTGATTTCATCCCCGGCAATGTCAAAGTTCATTAGACTGTCTTTATATGTGTAAATGTAGATTTTCTCCCAAGTAGCTAATTCTGTAGGTCTTTGTACTGGTTTTATAATTTTGCTTGTACTTTATGTTACTGAAATGTTTCTTTTACTGTGTGCCTATGGGAAACCTGGAATTAGGAATATATACAGAAAGAATACACATGCAGACAATCAAATCACATGAGACAATCACAGTTTTAACCCCACAACACACAAACATGCATTTAACAGTTTAACACACCGGCTAGTTAACCTACAAATTAGCAAAGAATATTTTAATGAATACAAACAAATAGAAGGAACAGGGGTTAAAAATGGTTTTAAAAAAGAACTTGTACACAAAAAGGTACAGAAATTCAAGAGACAAAAACTTATCAAAGAAACCACAACACTTTCAGCAAGAAAATATAAGGTAGTTTTTAAAAAATTTGTGTATCATTCATGGGCTACAAAAAATTTCAGAATATTCTTAAAGATTTTAATATCAGGTTGGCATGGATCAGCAGATTTAATGTTAAAAGCCTACTGATAGACGATGTAAATAACAGTATTCCACAAGAGAAAAAAGCAGATATTTACAAAATAAAATGTGCAGAAAGTGGAAAACTCAACATTGGAAAAACAAAGAGAAACATATGCATATAGTAAAAGAAACATTAAAGGAACATAAAGTACAAGCAAATAGAGAAATCAGCAGTAGCATATCATTTATGGACAGAGTGAATCAAGCAAAATTATTAAAACCCGTACAAAGACCTACATAATTGGTACTTGGGAGAAAATCTACATTTACAAATATAAAGATAGTTTAATGAACTTCCACATTGCCCGAGATAAAAACATAAACTATAAGTTTATCACACTGCCACCAGAACAGAATACACATTCCCACAGCTTAATGTATTATCCAACAGTTGGCTTTTAGCTTAGCTGATGATGAGAATGAAATGTTGTGAAAACCGGTACTATATATTATGACAAGTAAGTGAAGCATTAAGAGTATGTAATTCAACTAAATCATACAATAATATCAATTATATGATTGGTATCACTGTGCAAATTCCAATTAACATTTTAATTAATTGGATCACAAAATCCAAAATTCATTGTTTGAATGTAATTCTTTATTATTTTCAGCTTAAAAAGAGTATCATTCATTTTAATTTTCCAGCAAGAGCTTGTTCCTGCATTAATGAAATTCTCTGATGGTGCTGTCAGCTTCAATAATGCTTCTGGTTTGTAATCAGTTTAAGAACTTAAGTACAATTAATTTTGTCTTCCCCATTTATTGTGTAAGATTATGGATTGAACTGTGAGGGTAGGGTTTTAAGTTCACTTGTAGTCACATACAAGGGGTATTCAGATAGTTATCTAGCCCAGAATGTTAATAGCATTTGAAATGTTGAAATGCTGTGAAGAACACATAGTGGCATCCATCCAGTTTTAGCCTAGGCCACCGTAATTTAAATTAATACATTACAACCAACATTTTCATAGTATTTACAAATTATTCTTAATGTTACATCATTACTGGAGAGCTGAGTTTGCATGTTTAGATTGCGACATGTCTTGGCTTGAAACAAACACATTTATAAATTGATCTCCAGCAAGTGCTGGAACTGAGGTGGAAAGTGCATTGCTATGCAGGTTTTCAGTAAAAATGAATGATTTAGAATATTGTTCTATAATTAAATTTTTAACAGATGAAGTTAAAAGCTTAAAGAAATCCAAGAGAGGATGATGCTGTATTATATTGTTACACCTTCCAACTATCAAGTAAACTATTAAGGCCAAACTATTTAAAGAGGACTGGGAGTCCACTGAAGGTGACCTCCAAACAAGGAGTTGGTCCTTGTGGTCTAGTGATGATCACATTTGCGCCGTGGACCCAAGGTTGTGAGT
Source organism: Metallyticus violacea (assembly GCA_030762175.1). NCBI lineage: Eukaryota > Metazoa > Arthropoda > Insecta > Mantodea > Metallyticidae > Metallyticus > Metallyticus violacea. The sequence continues at coordinate 104,119,296 of CM060830.1, read as the reverse complement.
TCATACTCGGTCAGAGTGGATGGATCAGTTTTAAAGATTAAAAATCCTTAGTATGGATTCCTTCAGAAGGGAAGTAAACCCTAAATGCTCCACACAAGGCATCCTGTGAAAGCTTCTTCATAAAAAATGCATTAAAAGTGGAAGGTATGTGCTCATGTCAAAGATAATGCAAGTCTGTAAACTAGGCATTTTAGCTGGCATGATTTCACAATTATTCAAACCCATGTGAGGATGTTGGGTCAGTTCCCAATAGTTACCCCAAATGCTGACACCAGAGCAGAAAGCGTATCCACCTGGAATTCAGATAAAATTTGGGCTCCACCAAGAAAATCCTAATGGCTTTTTCTGAAAGATTGTTACTGAAAATGAAACATGTGCTCATCCCTATGACCTAGAAACTAAAGAATTAATGCAATGGAAGCATAAGTGCTCCCAGTCACCTGTATGTGCCAGTTAGCCAAAACATTCGTGGCAACCATTTGTTGTAATTCATGCCAAATAAGTCCACAAACACTGGAGAAACCTACATAGTTAAATGAGGTCATCAAGGAGAAATATTGTGGAAAAAGTGACAGGCAGGATGTTGCTGCTTCATGCCACAAATCCCAAAAAGCCAGAGTTGTTTTCAAGGTTTGTGAGACTTTAAGTTTGACCATCCATCCTATTATTCAGGGTTGCTCCCAATGACTATTTTCTATTTCAAAGCCATAAGAACTTCTATCATGGATGGAGATGTTCCAACAATGATGCTGTCAAAAAGGGAGTAATGGGTTGATTGGAAGATCAAGGCATATCCTTTAATTCCAAAGGAAATAAATCACCAGAGGCAAAATGACTTAGTATGTGGAAGTGAATGAGACTACAGTGAAAAATGAGGTGAGTTTCAAGGTCAAGTTTCATTTTCATACTCGGGTAGATAACTTATTGAAAGCCCCTAGTGTGTAAAGAGTAATTTCTCTTGATTTCTGTTCTATTATGGTAGTCATCCATATAACAACGTAGACCTAGTTCCATCTAACAGCGAGTCAAATTCATTTTTGTGATGGGAGTACCCTGAGATTGTTAGTTGCTGTTTGTGTTTTCACTTTGATTTTGTGGAAATAAGTGTGGTGTACAACTTCCAAAACACTAGTCATGTTTCTAATTTTATGTATATTTGATATGTATTTCATGTAATCACTAAGGTTTTTCTAAGAACATTTCAAATTGACAAAAAATGTAATTTTAATTTCATTGTTCATTAGTTATGGATAGTTTTAATTTTGACAGTCATTAAAATATTTTACAATGACTTGTCCTTGGGGCTGCACAGTAATCCATGTGTGTGTTTCTTGTCTTTGTTGTTTATTCAGCGTGGCACAATGCATGTAAATTAGTACTCCCATACCTAATGCTCTTTAAGATCTTGGAAAAAAGATACTCATATATAAAGTAGAGAAATTGTAATTAACATAAATTTCTATTAATATAAGCATCATGCAAGCCAAATTGACAATTTTGCATGTACAAAAAGAAAGAACAAATTTCAAGGAATAAAAATCTCATAATTTCCTGCTAATTTATATACGTATCCCTAGCATTTAACTAATGCTGGGATATGTACAGTTCCAGTGCAAAAAATTTTCAGAGTACCTGAACTGTACTAGAACACCCTGCTTCGTTTTGTCATCAATGTTAAAATTTGACCTGCCAGCAAATTTTTAGGGGTTCACATATGAGTAAATTGCTTGGAATGAGGTCCAGGCTGATAGGTTGAGTGTGCAATACCTTCCAGATGAGTTGTAATATGCATACAGTACAATGAGCAGTTTGAGGTAGTTGTCCGGGAGAAAGAGGATGCCCTTAGTGATCAAATAGCCTCCCTCTCTCTCTAATCCCCAGAGGCAGTTGTGTACATCCCTCAGAATGCAATTTCATGACAGCTGGTGATTATCAAGGATTAAGCATTCCACCTGGTGGATGCTCACAGGAACAGCTACTTTGGGCCTGGAAATACCACAGCTGAATCATTATTCTTTGACATATGGCCTTCTTTGAAATGTTTACACCATTCAAATATGTTACTGCACCTGTATGTGTCATCACAGTACTGTGATTGAAGTCTTATGTAAATACCTGCAGGTTGTTAAACTTATTTCACTAGAAACTTCATCACAACACTTGTACTAACATTGTTGTTTGCTGTTTTGATCGACTTTCTGTTACCTGCAAAACCATTTTCTTCCTACACTGAATGTGCTGAAATGGTAATTCTGGTTGACCACAAAGTAGTTTTATGAGACTGGGACTGGAGCTGTGGAACAGCAATGTGAATTGTCAAAGAGAATTTACAAATGAAAAATATCTAGTTATGTACATTATTTGATGATAGATAAGTGAAAAATCCTCAAATGACTAGCTTCAGAATGGCCAACTATTCCAAATTGTCTGTAAAATTTAGGAATATCCCCCCACTGTTATGGTGTTATGACTGCCTCCTTATTCTAGTGTTTAGCATTGCTGAGACTGGCCAGAGAGTCCCCTGTTTGATTCTTGGTACTTGTTTAGGATTTTTCTAAGTTAGGGAGGTCTAAAATGGGGTCCAACCAGCCTAATGAGGATAACTTGGGAGTTGCTTGATGAAGAGTTATCCTTCAATCTTGAAAGTCACTGATAGGCAAATCTGTGTGCTGATCACATGCCCCCCTGCACTACGGAAGTTGTAAGATGGAGGAAGAGAAAGCAGAGGTCACTCAGTTAGCCGTGGCCTGATCTCGAGCTGATGTTAGAAGAGGAGGAGAAGTATATCATGATCAAAGGGGAATTTATTACAGAAATGCAAAATTATTTCCTTTCCCCCCTCCTTTCCTCTTTTTATATATATATATATAAAGAAAAATACATCAACCCTGCTTCTTTGTATGAAGGATCAAATTGCTTCTTTGTTTAACTACAGTTGCAAATGTAATTTTTTGGTTCAATTTAAATACCTTAGTACAAGCATTTGATCTACAAGGTTCTTAAAACTGTACTGTTAACCTTGTACTGATGTTAACCATGGTAGGGCTTAGATGGTGACATTGTTTGAGTTATCTTGTTTTCTAATATGAAACATACCAGTTCTCAGTTTGCATCCAATAGGAAGTAGAAAGCAGAATTACAAAAATATTTTAGTTAGTTTCACAAAGGAACGACCATGCTTGCATACTTCACAGTTGATAAAAACCACATATGTGTTAGTCTGATTTTTATAGGGCACAAGTGACAGAGTTGACTGTAGAAGATAACATTATTAATTCTAAGAAGGCTTTGAATGTGGTCAAATAAGAACATAAGCTCTTTCATCATTTATCATGTCAAAACAAGGATAATGAGTGTTGAATTATTATTTACATCTTTTTTCTTTTAGAGCTTAATATCCCATTAGTTGCTTTTGACCATGCAGGAAAATATGTTTAGAGTAATGTTACCTAATTATAAAATGGCACAGAAACATGGTAGTGCAAAAATAATAACTCTATACTAGTTTGATACACATCAGAGACAAAGAGAGAAATGGCAGAAATGATTCAAATGCCATAAAACTCCATCCTTTAGTTAATCTTTTAATATGCAGTAAGGACAAATATGAACTTCTCTTTTATCATTGCCAGAGAGTGATGACAACACAGGAGAAGGAACTTTTGCTCTTATTGATAATTTATTATTTTCCCCAAACATTCCTTGGAAAGCAAGATTTAGTATACCTAAATTTGCATACATGTAACATCTGCAAGGACTTAACCACCACCATGAACAATGCAGTGCAACAGGTCCACATAAAAGGACAACCTAATTTACCATCTATCTATAGGGAAGCAAGAGTGACTTCTAAAACTTGCAATTGAAACTTCCATAGGAAAATTCTGTTTTTTTTTTTTTTTTTTTTTTTTTTTTTTTTTTTTTTTTTTTTTTTTCCCCACTCCCTCCTTCTCTGACAAAGTTATTTAATAGTTAGTGCAGTAAAGGTGTGAAGGGGAAGCATTCATCGGTTAATCTTCTAAATTGTTCATGTTATCTTATACACAGATCTGCTCTTTTACAAAAATTCAGACAAAATTATATTATGTCCTTCAGAGTACACTTCCTGTTTATATCTCTGTAAATCTGTATCTGCAACAAGATGCTCCGGCTATATAAAACTTCTTGAAATTCTAGTTGATCAATTAATCATATTTATAAATAATCTTTTCTTCAGGTTGATTAAACTTCACTTTCCAACATTAAATTCAAAGAAAAGGGAACTACTAAAAAGCCATTCAGGACTTGAATTAGAAAGAAAGTTGAGAGTTGATGGATTTCATAAGCATACAGAAAAAGTGGATGTTTTCTTTTATAAAAAGATTTGATATTCATCTCTTAAACAAGATATTTGGTTATTCATTATAATAAATTTAAAGAGGGATTTGCAACTTATTCTTGTGATTTTTTTCATGAATATGTTTTAAATACATCTGCAATAGGTTAGAATTGGGGCAAAATTACAAATGTTAAAATAAGTGAAAAAATAAAATATATTTAGAGGTATATTTCACAATAAGTTCTATGGAAAGAGTTTTCAGTGTTGTGAGATATAATCAGAATTCAGGCCTGCATCAGGAATGCTTATGCAGATCAAGATATCACAAGATGTATTCTTTAATGAGATTTGCAGAAAGTAGCTGGTAGATGCGAGACTTGTCACAAAGAACTTTTATCATAAAGGAACTGACTATTAATGTACATTATATATAAAATACTTTAGATCTGATTTTGCTGCAAAGATGGATATGCAAGCTATGGAATTACAAATAATCCATATGTAATGTTGGTAGCTCTGTAGCTCTGACAGAACATCAAGAAGTTACCATTTAGTTCTGCCTTTTTTGTGAAAAGTGATCATTTTGGGCAAAATATAGATCCCTCTGCTAAGTCCAGAAATGAAGCATTAGTCAAAACAGTGGAAGCATGAAAATGCACCACCTCCCAAAAATTTTGAATCTCTCCAAGTACAGAAAAGATTCTGTGTTCAGTTTTTTGGGTACTCAAGTATTCTATCATAAAGGATGTGAATTTCACATCCAGTGATGTGTCTTGTCAAGTTGATTAATAATCAACTAAAATCTTCAAGTCCAATGTGAATATCTGTGGTGAACTTTACAAAGACATTCTGCAATAATTTGTTGCCTGCAATTGCAAGGAAGTGATCTGAATTGATTGGAAATTTTATCCTGCAACAAGACTGTTCCACCATGTATGGCTTGAGTTGTTAAGAAAGCTTTTATTAAATAGGGTCTCGAGAAACTCTCTGTTCACCTGACCTTACTTCCAGTTACTTCTGGTAGTTTGACATGTTAAAACTCAGTTTTCATCAAGATCAAACCTGGATTCTGCAGTTTACCAGTGTAAAACATCTGCCTAAAGACTCTTGAAACTACTATGACAAGTGGACACTGGTAATCATGGTTTGACAAAGAAGAAAGTTTTGTGGACTTCATTTTTCATATAAATAATTTTAAAATTTTTATTTCTCCAATCGCTTTGATTAATCTTGCTTCTGTGTCACATGATATCATTAATCATTTGAAGTCCTGAACAGATTTAAAGATGGGCTCGATCCATTTCTTCTTTGAGGCTGCATAATTAGCATTTTGTAGACAGCAGAATGACAAGCAGTAAAGTTTGGCAAGAATGTGTCCTGTGATTTTTAAAAAAATTTAACACTGTACTTTTAAACTACACTTGAAATTCAAATTGAACAATGAATGTGGCTTGAACACATTTTATGTGGAGTTTAAGTTAGGCTCTTGTCACTGGTAAAAGGTTAAATGTTTATATAATGGATTATCTATCCTTTGCGGGACAGCTCCACATGCAGTTTGCCACTGGGGATTTGCAGGAGTGGTCAGTATGAGTTTAACTCTAGGAGTGTACACATGTTCTTCTATGTTGTCTGATAGTGTATTAAATATTCATTAGGCAGCATAATAAGTACAGTGTAAATAATGGTTTATTCATATATCCTTTTACATAGCTTGATATACAAATTTACCAATTTAGGAAAACAGTCAGTGCAACTCTTATGTGTGCACCTCCAAGACATAGACTTCCCTCATGACAACAGTGTTGTATACAAAGAACAGATTTCTGTCCTAACCATAGCACGCCTGTTCTCTATTGAATACTGCTAGGTTTGTTCTTGAAATAAACGGACATGTGCAAGAGCATATCATGTTCTTCACACCATTATTGTTGTACAGTCTTGGAGAGTTTCTGTATTATGTAAGATGAAATCATAATATATTCCTGTATTTTTAAATGGTGAGCAATTTATTTTTAATACCTCTAAGCAGAACATCCCGCATATGTATACTTTTTTTTAAACAAAATTTCAGTATTTTCAGAAGCACTGATACACATTTTCAGAAGCACTGATATGCATTTTAAGAAACAAAGCTCATTTGTCTTTATATAAAGCTAATATACAGTATATTGTATGTAAAACTTTATATTTTATTCAATTTTTACTGAATAACAAATTTAATTTCATTTTTATAAAGAAATAAAGTTCATTGTAAATGTGTATCCTTTTAGTAATACTTACCAATATTTCATTTCAACTGTAGGCACTGTAGTTCAGAATATTGATTAAATGAGAAAATTCAGAAAGCAAATGAAGATTACGGAAAGGGAATGCTATTTTTTGTTGTTGTCAAAATGTACGTACATATATAAATCAAGAGTTTATTGATAGAAGAAGATATCACACTAACAAACATTAAAATAATGTGAATTGTCACTGCACAATCCTGAATTGAAATTTTTCCATACGCTGGAAGAAGAGGGGAATGTAGTTGAAGTTGCATTGTGATGAATGATTTCTATGTTGACAACAGTATATAATAAAAGTTAAAATTTTTATGAGATAACATTACATCTTGTATTTACATTTAATACAAGAGGCACAGTTATATTATGAGGAGGAAATACTGGAAAGAATCCCTTGGAAAACAGAATGATTTCCAGCACTTGTGGATAGCTGCCTGACTTTTCTCATTATTACCCAATTTTTTTATGTTATAGCGAATCCTTCATATTGCCAAATAAGGCAAGATCTACTGAATATGGTGGGTGTGGCACAGCAATGGGCCCCAGCAATTTGCTGGTGTGGGGCTGCACATTGTCATGTGGAGGAATGCTCCTGTCAACCACTTTCCCTTTTGGCATTGCTGAATCCTGCATTTAAGGGTCTTGCAGTACAACCTTACTGTTGATAGTTGTTTCATGAGAAAGCCATTTATTGACAGTAGGCCTGAAGTGTCTCAAAAAACTGTGATCATCTGCTTGCCTGCAAATAGAACAGCATGTATTTCTTGGGTTGGGGACTCCCTGAATGTTTCCATTGCATCAATTGGACTTTCCTCTCTGGTGTGTGGTGGTAACATCATGAGTTCATCACCAGCTTCTCCAAAAATTTGCATCTTCATTTCTAGTAGCTGATAACAGATTGCAACTCTTCAGCGTTCCCGTGCCTATATCAAGTCACATGGAACCCAATGTGTACACATTTTCTATATTGAAATCTTGAATAATGGTGTGTACAGTTGAGCAGCTGAGGTCTTCTTGACATTCCAGTTCATCAAAAATTATGTACCTATCAGCCATAACCAATTCAGACACAACTTCAATATTTCTGGGAGACTGTGATGTTGACAGATGATCAGTACTCACATTCTTGTGTTCAGATTCCCTGCTCCTGGCAAATGCAATTACCCATTTTTTTGTGCAGGAGCTTCTGGACTATATACCACAACTAAATGTCTATGAATTTCTGTAGTTTTGATGCCTTCAACAAAAACTGTGCAGTTTACTTGTCCATGATAGGCACCTTCCAACTTGTTCACATATTTCTCTACTTCACAACAAAATAACACTGTCCTTTCACTACACACTCAGCTTATAACTGAGTGTAGCATCTACATGGCATATTGATAATAATCTTTCACCCAAAGAATGGACTTTGTAAAATGTCACTATTGTAATACATTTCCAAATCCTCCTTGTAACTTATATTAATGACATTGCTTTAGGTTCTGATACTCCTCTATTCTACATTTGTATGACATTATGCTGGATACTGCTAGTTAAGATCACAATAATAAAATAGAGTATCTCTTATATTAAATAGAATTACTATTAATTTAATCACCTTTCAAAATGCATTGTTGCATTTTTCATTTATAACATTGTTTTCAATTAAATTAGTTTAAAAATTGTCTCTCTTGAGAACTTGGCTATTCTCGTTAATCTCCCTTTTCCTATGGTTTTTATGCTCTTGCCCTCCCTCTCCCCATTTTGAGCAACTTTTATATATATATATTAGAAGATGCTGGACATGGAAGCTTAAATGAATTTAAATAGTTATATTACACTGACTTTATTCGAAGTGTATTTCCTATAATATCTTTTAGTAGAGAACATTGTTTTGTGTAAATAACTAATAGTAATAAAATTATATAAATTAACAAGTTAACTGCTTTTAAGGAAAATTTAATGTTTGTGAAATATGTGGTGTAGCACAAGTTTTGGAAATTAACAAGGAATAACTATAATTCATATCATTGTATGATTCAGTTGAACTACACACTTTTAATGCTTCACTTGTCATAATGTATGGAACCGGTTTCCAGAACTAAATGTTCTGGAAACCGGTTCCATACATTATAACAAGTAAGTGAAGCATTAAGAGTGTGTAGTTCAATTGAATCATACAATGATATCAAGCATATGATTAGCTTCACTGTGCAAGTTCCAATTTACATTTTAATAAGGAATAACTAGTCTAGCATGGTGGACTTTTGTAACAGTGATGTTTAATCTAAGAATTTAAAATGATCGAGTCATGGTATAGTAAATAATCTTGTGCACAGGTTGGTAAATGTCCCCATGAACAAAGAAGAATATGATCAAGAACTGAGCAATAAAATAAATATAGCTACAGAAAATTGTTTCAAACAAGAAGTGGTATATAAGAAAGTAAACAGAGCAAGAAACAAAAAGAGAATCAAAGACATCAGTACACTTATCCCTAACAAGGAAGAAAATAGAATGTACAAAAAATCCACATACCATCCATCAGCCTTTTATAAATTCCAAAAATTATCAAAAACATAACATTATTTTAGCTCCAAAAACAGTTACTCCATAAAAAATATGCAAAATTCTAAACTATAAAAGGATATTTTTCAAGAGAACAAATCGGGAATATATCAGATGAATTGTAATGATTGTGGAAAAATTTATATTGGAAAGACTAAAAAAAACATAAAAACACGAGCAAAGCAACACATCAGGAACATAAATCAAAGACAAGAAGAAAAATCAGCATAGCTTGGCATTTTTAGAAGGAACAACATGGTATTAACAGGAATCCCAAACTACTTAAAAATATTACAGGAAAACAGAACTTACAATCTGGGAAAACATTTTGATTAGGAAGAACAAAAATCATGTTTTCAACTTTGGAATCCCAAGTGACATCTTAATACAAAAGTTCATCCAACCACCACCACGAAGAACAAGGCCGGCAGTCGATCTGGAACTGAAGATGGGAGCAATTAGTTCCAGAAACTTAGTTTTCCTTTTTTAAAATATTAATGATGTGTTAACAAATTCGACTCTCATTTTAAATTCTAAGGAATAACTAGTAGTTTCTGTTTGTTTGGGACTGCCTGTGTGTGTTTTTGTTTTGTTTTTATGTTTATTTGAAGTATTCAGTGGAATTGGTTTTTCTTTTGGGGGCTAAATTTAATATTTGTAAATTCCTGGTTAGAAGGATAAAATAATATGACTGAAGAATTTGGAAAATTTCAAGCAAAAGTATTTATAGTGGTATTGTATTTGATTTTCAGGATCATCTGGAAGAAAGAAACCAGCATGAAACATGCCGCAGTTCTGTGGCCCCTTCAAGATATCTTAGAGAGCGGAATATCTATCCACCACCCAAGAGTGTGCCATTAACACCAAAAGTAAGCAATATCTCTAAAGGCACTTTGAAATCCACTCCAATTATGCCAGTCAAGCCACCAAGGAAAAACATTGGTTCAGGACAATTTTCTACGCCAAAAGCACCTCTTACTGTTCCTCGAAGTATGAGAGTCACACCAAATAGGTCAATACAGCAGCGTGGAGGTGCTACAACACCACGCCTCACTGCTGCAAGGGGTAGACTCCCAATAATAATATAACTGATCATTTTTCATGAATCAGAGAAAATAACATGTTTTAAAAACAGTAAATATAGGTCTCTTAATAGACTAATCCATGTGAGGTCACTGTAAAACAGTATTGTCAAATCTTGTCATCACCTATTTGTCTTTGTATTTTTATATTAAAATACTGTTTTGTAAATAAGAACCTAAAGTAGCTACAAGAAGTACTTATAAGCCAGAAAATATACGATAGTATTGAGTATATAGTATGTACAAAAATGTAGCCTATAACATTATATATAATAATTTTTCCCTAAAAACATTATAGAAGTAAACATATTACTGTAGTTTCCCTCACATAATTTTATATCTACATTAAAGAAATGTTAATGCCAAATGCTGGTATAGGCATGAATTTTCAATTTTTAAAAATTTTATGTATATTCTGTCTTGTATCCCAGCAGGAAAGCATTAGGAGCTGGTTGTTATTTAAATTATTATGGCTCTTTAAGCATTTTAAATAAGGGACAGATTAAATCATTAGGAATGTAATAAATGCCTTTTCCTATGTTTTCTGGCACAAAATTACAAAACCAAATAAGTAATTAAAACTAGGATGTGAATTTAATTGCCAGCATGATTCTATTTATTCTTTTCACATTAAACACAACACATACCATTTCTAAATTGTAAAGAAAAATAAAGAATGATTTATAGCTTTGCAGAGCACAACTAAAATATTCAAATTTGGAGAATGCAAAATATCAAAATGCCTAGTAAATATTTGTTGAGAGATGCAGATAGGGGTATATTAACAAAGGATCTTTGTTTATTAAACCATTTTATCTTGTAGCCACTCAAATGCAGGAAAGGAAAATGTGTTATATGGAGAAATGCAAAAGACAGAATTATTTTTAGCTTCTGTTATTCAAGATAACTGTTAATATTTGTATTTTAAATAAAGAAGAAAAATACTAATAAAGAAAAGAAGCTTATTTGAACTCTGTGATTTTTATTTTTACAAAAAATACACATTGTATTTATTTAGAGTTATAGTTCTAGGCCATCTCTTAGAATTAGCCACTTAATAATTAATTATAGTTATGGTTTAAAGAATGCAGCAAAGACAAGCATATGAGTACACATATTTCATAGAATTTATACATTAATCACAGCGAGTGAGAAAATCAAGGGGCATCTTTAGTTCTTTGCCCTGAGTGTGGCAAGAAAACTCCCATCACTCACCTGCATCCAAAACCTTTTCCTGTTTTTTCTAGAGGTGTGGTATTACCCTTTTTCCAAACTATTGATTCTGCTAGCATAAAAAAGAATATTAAAGATGGATCATAAAGATAGTTTTGTTTAAATCGGCCACATTTAGGACAATGGTTTGGCAGTAATAATAATGGGGACCACAATAAAGCTACATTTGTCCCAGATGGTAACCATAACCAATATAATTCCTTTTCCAGCTGACTTTTGAACATCAGCTACTACAAAAAATGTGACTATATAAGTCAAATCATTGACACTTCACAGTTTCAGTTTTCAGGACAATTACTGAAAAACATTTAAGGCTAAAATTCAAAATATATTTTTAAAATGTTTTGTGGAGTTGCATGGAGTTGGTATGGTATATTTTTGCTCACTGAAATATGCCCATGTATTTGTTCAAAAACAATATTTTGCAACTAGCTTTTATGTGATCCTTTTAGAGGTAAAGCAAGTTATGTTTTGTGGTGTGCTAAAAATTTTCATATAATATTAGAGCTTTTCTGGTCTACAAGACACCTGGTGAGACATGCTCCAGAACAGAAGTTCACTAGCTCAGAGTACATCACATAGAAAAAAATTTTTTTTTTCTTCCCCTGCAAGCATCTTTGTTATTTCATAAATGTGGAAGTTATGTGATGTAATACCGTGCTACAAAAGGAAGAGCCTTTCTACCATTGATCAGCGTGCAGAAGAGGAAACATGTGTTGTTCCATACATAATTAAAAATGCAGCTCTCCAGACATGACTTTCAAGCTAAGATTTTGGGGGGGGGGGGGGGAAGGAGGAGGAGGAAATAAAGGAAAAGGGAAAAAAAAACTTTGGCACACAGTTTTGAGGAATATGCTGCTTTACTTTCCATGGTTGGAAACAGCAGTATGAATTTAAATGAGGATAGGAACTCCCTAACTGAGTCTCAGCCATCATATCTGAAAACATCTGACAATGAAGTGATGCCAGAAATTAATGTCCAACTGCGTAGTTCGTCACATTGGAAGTACAAATTCTGCCTCCAATGAGTCGATGTAAAGGACAGTCATCCATAAAAAAACTACAAACAATAATTAGGTACATTAATGAACATCCACAATATGGAAAGAATAAAAAAGGGAGAAAAAATGAACAGATTTAAAATTAGCCTGCAGTAATATGGCCATATGGTGCATAGGAAAGACCAGATATTGAAGGAAAGACAACGTGTAATTAAGTGAATAAATTGTACTTGTGAAGCTGTATACAATGGAGTGGTAATATCTCCTACAAGTGTTATATAAGTAAATGGAGGTGGTGTGAACAGTTTGAATACAATAGTGTATGATACAACATGCAATTGTTACAAAGAGATGATTCAAAGATGCTTGACAATTTGCAAGAGGTTCATAATGGCAACTTGCTTTGCTATGAGTACCAAATTGCATGTGACATTAGCTACAATGATTTAGGAGCAAGCAGTGGTTAATGGCAAAACTTTCAACAATGCTAGAATTGAGAAATGCAAGATAAAATTTAAAATAAAGCGATTAAGAACAAACTGCAGAATTCACCGGAAAATTTGTACGTGAGATAAACCAAATTACACCAACATTCAGTAAGGAATATATTTTCAATTACAACCAATCGGGGATTTTCAAGACAAAATATATAGCAAAGGCACCCTAGCAGTTAGAGGTAGCACGATTGTTGTCACATAAGTGAGAGCATCAATGTCCTTTAGCATTCCTAAACAATTATGCCAACTGTTACTCTGGATAGCAAATTGTCTGGCAAGTTATTTATTGTGATGCAAGAAGTTGGTTTTCTGCCTCTTTTGTCAGTGACCTAGCAAGCGAGTAGAAAAATGGTTTGAGCAATGTTTTTGGTGCATAGCTGGTGACAATAACTTGCTGTTACTTGATTTCTGGTTTGGATATAAACATCTTTTCAGTGCAAACTATTTCTTCTGAAAAGTATTTGACATTGAAATTCACACCTCCTGGAATTACTGCATGAATTCAACTTCTAGATGTCTAATTAAAATGTAAATTGGAATTTAATTTTAGCCTAATTGATGAGAACAAAATGTTCTCGAAACTGGTTCTATACATTATGACAAGTGAAGCATTAAGAGTGTGTAGTTCAACTAAATCATACAATAATATCAATTCTAGCTGTTTGTCTTTTCCTCCTCTACAAAACATCACACCATCTGCAGCTATGCCTTAAGAGGTAAACTGCATGATTGGTTTGCCTTTGGTTGCATGCCATCACCTACCATTATTTATCATTACCATGTTACACCAATATGATCACTTTTTTTTTAATAGTGTTTAATGCTCCTTTGCCTACTGAGATATCACGGGCAGTGGACACTGATGATACATGAGATGAAATGATAAACTGGGAAAGGATTTTTTAACAGGAAGGAAGCAAGCCTAACTTTAGAGTGCCTCCCCATTTGCCATTTATGAGAACTGAGGAAATCCTGGAAAAAAACTTCAGTGAAGGAGAGTGGTCCTGCTGGAAATTGAACCTCAGATTTCCAGCTCACGAGTCCACACCTTAACGACCTTGACCACCCTAGTGGTCAATATGATTGTATATGCATCCTGTAAGAGAGGATACCTAACCAAATGTTCTGAATGCTTTATAACTCCAAGGAGTTTGCCTTTGATCTTCCTGGTGCATGTCATTTTTAATTTGTTGCTCATGGTATAAGTAAAAAAGATTTTTAATGCTGGTATTTTCAAATTATCCTAACTAGACATTGCACTTATGACCTTGAAGTCAAGGTAGATTCATCGGTAGTGCACAGGCTCTAAATTGGTTAAGTAATTTATTCAGTGCTAGCTGCAGATAGCAAACCTCATTGTGTTTATCATAATCTGCAACACTGAGGCCATGTATTTAACTGCTTAGATAACAAAACTTGCTATCAGGACAACTACTAACAATAATGCAAGAGTTGTGCTTCACAATTGGGTGTACAATTATTGAATACTGTATTTTGTCAAAAAATATTGGAATCAACTTTGACAACTATACTTCTTTTGTTTTTAATTTCATTTAGGATAAGAGCAACAGAATAACCTTTAGTACCACAAAAATATATTTCTCATTAAAGACATGTTAAAACTACATTTTTTGCTATGGCAGTTGCTAAGTATCACTGAAGTGGTGTCTCATTTTCTTCAGCTGATGGTACATACTGAGAGTTCTTGACTGCCAAGTACAAGGTGAAGAGAACATGCAGAGACTGTATTCTGGACTCATATACTGGGATATCGAAAAGACCTGCAACATATATTGACAGTGCTGTTAAGTCTTGATAAAATAAGTTAGAGAGTACAATAATAATCTGCTTTTTATGAGGGATGCTCATTGCTTTATCTACTTCAGTGTCACCGATCTGTGCCTTGAAATGTGTTAGTTCGTGCATCTCTTGGTAAACAATGCACTAGTTTCAGGTCACCCAATAGGAAAGGGAACATATTTGTGAGTCTAAATGAAAATATTAATGATCTGTTAACCTCTGATAACACAAATGAGAATTATTTGTATAAAAATAATTAAACCTACAGTTATTGGGTGATTAATAAATATTAATTTACCCCTCTTATTTTTATTTAAAATTTGGGGATGGAAAAAATTGTAGATGTTTGCTACAAAAGGGGAAGGGAGGGATTTGCTGGGTAGAGCAGGTATAATAGGGTTAAGTGGATTAAAAGAAAAAAGAGAAGAGTATCCACTATGTGGAGAAATGGAAAAAGATTTACATTGTGCAGTTGAATGTTCACAAACTAAAGCATGGAGATAAGAAGTATGGATTAAAAACAATTTACAGATCACAATTTTAATAATTAAACTTTTTGGAACTGGCAAGGAGCCTTTAAAAAAAGTTGGTAATTATATAGGGAAGGTAAGAGAGAAATGGTGAAAGAAAGTAATTAAAGCTAAGGAAGGAAATGTTTTTTGGAAATAAAGTAGGAACTGAAGAAATGGTTGAATGTATATTTAAAAAAAAAGTGTAGTTAAAGGGAAGTAGGATCTAATACATATACAACCAGGGTGTGAAAAGTATAAGATTCCAAAATAATAAAGCATTCTAGGAATAGGTGCACCCATAGTAAAGTTACTGTAAGGAAATATTGAAATAAAGTATCTATTTTCATTACAACAAAACACATAGAACATTTTCCTCATTAAAGTCCTTAAAAAAAGGAAGCCAAAGTAAATTTATGAGAAAAAAATAACTATGTATTTTAGCATGAACTATACTTTCAACCATTTTTTAAACGAAATCTCTGATATTTAGACATTAGGCTGTTTGGTAAGTCCATGCAAATTCAAAAGATGCTAGCTAGCATTAGGTTTAAATATTGTACTTACGAAGCTGTTGACAATGGTGTGGTAATATATCCTAAATTTAAGGTATTCATTTTTTTACACTAAACTCCATTTACATAAAAGTAAGATGCATTTCGGGAGAATCTCTCCCATCTTCTCCCGAAATGCATCTTACTTTTATGTAAGTAAATTGAGTTTAGTGTAAAAAAAAATGAATACCTAAGTTTAGGATAGCATTGGGTTGTTTATCTTGACAATGTGGTGACTGCTGTGGGGTGTTGTACATGATTAGAAACAGTTATGAACCTTATTCTGTATTTCAGAGCTGTTTTCCTGCTTAAATTTGTAAACAAGCTTGTTAATAATGGAGAAATACAAATTTTGTGTATTAATAAAACATACTTTTTGCTGCTTTAGAGTCACTTAAGATAATTTTTATAGACCTAAAATAAATAAAAAATTGTCATCTTAAATGATTCTAAAGCAGCATTACAAAGCATAATGAATTACAGTTACCCACTGACATACACTATAAATGAATCAGAAAATTATATCATATAATCCAGATCAGAAATATAGAAATAGTTTTTTAATGGATCTCAGGCCATGTGGGATTTAAGGGGAATGAGATTGCCAATACTTTAGCTAAAAAAGGAGCCACCATAAAATTAAAATCACCTTTTGAACTAGAACTTCCCTCTAAATTGAAACTCATGAAAAGATTAATACCTAAACAAGAATGAGAAAATATCAAACGAAAACTTACAGGCAAACCATATAAAGATCTAAATACTTTCAAACATTTTTTATTAAAACCAAGAAAAATTGGAGTTTCCCAATTCTCCTTTATTGCTGGGCATTATATCCATCAGAACATCTCTTCAGGTGAACTTAGTTAGGACAGCCACTGCCCACTGTGTAAGGATGTAAAGACTATCTTAAATAAAGAACATCTACTGAAATGCAGCCAAGTAGATAGCAACAAACAAATGAAAAATAACATAACAAATTATTATTGAGGAAATCACTCAAATTTCACTAATTTTGTTCCACTTATTTGGACATGTTTCAAAGGCGGTTGCCTTCATTGTCAGCATGATCCCAATGTCCGCTTCCCTGCGTGGTATTCAGATGTCGCTCCGTAGATTTTATGAACTTTGTGATAAGGTTACTATTGTTTGGGAGATCAAAATTAACCAAATTTTCTTTGTTTTTATTTATGAATATATTTTCCCACACTGTCAATTCTATTGGTTTTTGAAGAGCTTTTAAGAGTTTTGGTACCTTTTGGAATTCGTGGTTCTTTTGCCAGAAATGGTCTGCCACTGCTGATTTTTCCATGTGTTTATATTTTACATGTCTCATGTGTTCCTTAAACCGTATGGAGATATTTCTTTTTGTTTTGCCTATATATTTCATATTGCAATCTTTGCAAGCAATTTCATAAATGCCTGATTGTTTTTCTGGAGGAATTTTGTCTTTTGTGTTCGTTTTTAAGAGGTTTTTTAAACTACATTTGTTTACTGGAGTCAAAATGATGTTTGCCTCTTTAAAATTTTTTTGGAATTTTTGGTGTGCCCATGGGTGGAATGTGAATTTTTTATATATCTGATCCCCTTTGTAGCCTTTTAGTGTGGTGATATCTTTTATTCGTTTTTTCTTTTTGAATTTTTCTATTTTCTTGTTGACCAGATCTGTTGTGTAACCATTTTTCTGTGCTATCTCTATAATTTTTTGGTACTCCAATTTGTATTCTGTCTTGCTTATTGGAAGGTTTGTTAATCTGAATGTGAGGCTATTGATTATGGCATGTTTATGTTGTATTGGGTTGAGGCTGTTGTTTTTTATGTAATTATCAGTGTGTAATTATCCAAGTAAGTGGAACTAAATTAGTGAAATTTGAGTGATTTTCTCAATAATAATTTGTTATGTTATACTATATTTCACTGTGAAAATTCCCGTAATTCAAAACTATAAATGAAAAATAATTGGGAAGCTAGGGAAAAAATGATAAATATCAGCATCCCTAATGGCCACTACTAGCAACCAACCAACTTTTTGAAAGAGGCATGGCCACAGAAACTAACAGAAAGCCAGACAAACATTATGGCAAATCTGCACCTTTGCTTAAAATGGTTTGGTGAGTTTAGATGCAATCAAACGATCACAAACAATACAGCTCATTCCAGATGTTTTGTCAAGGTAATGATTGAAAATTATTGAAAAAACTCGCATGGTGCTGAGTGATCCGAGACTGTGCAGGAGATTGCTTAAGATGAACTGTTCCTGAAACATGACCTAGTTAAAACTATGTTAGTTTGTGACAAGATTCCGAAACATTCAACCTTTCAATAGCTTCTAGACACAATAAATGTTAATGCATCTCTGATGTTTATCACACTATTTCATGCAATTTCATCATCTTTCACTAGTGATAGTGATGTTGGCTTTCAAAATATAATTTATAAATTGAGTATATCACACACATGAGCAAAAGAAATTAAGATTGTTCGAAAGGAGACTATCATATACATCTGGAGGCACTAAAATGTATAGAGAAATGGCAATAAATAAAATCATTGTCAACCAATCAGTGAACTGGTTCTATTGATGATATCAATAGAAGAAGATTGAGACAATCTGTTTGATTATTCTAGCTCCAAGCTCCACATTGCAGTGACACCTGCAATAGTGAAACATACCTATACTCTTATTCACAACAAATACTGATCAAGCTACTCACAGCTCCACATAGTGCCCATACAATTAGAATATTCAGAGGTATGTATCAAATTAATCTTTCAAAGCCTCACTGGCCATAAAATAACTTCAATTTTTCATAGTTACTATTTATTAACTGGGGCTATCATTTATTGGATCTTGATTTTATTTTTTCCCCACGTGCAGACCAGGTTCAAAGCTTGCAGGTCACAGCTGCACATACAACCATCAGCCTATTGTTGCTGATAAGACAGGTTAAAGTTTGTTTAGTTTCGGAACAGTGATGAGTTACTATGTTATTGCATTTCATTCCTATGTTTGCCATGGTTCAAAGATGTAATACAGAACAATGTATTTTCATTTCCTTCAACTTGTTAAGAATTGAATTAACTGCTCAGTGTTGCTAGCTAGTGTCATGCAGAATTTCAAGTGTTTTTGAGAGCTTCATCAACCTGAGAGATCTAAAGTTTGTAAAATAGTGCTAAAATTCAAAACAGCAGGATCAATGTTGGACAAGGAAATAAAACAGGCACCATGAAAATAAAACAGAAGAAAAAATGAATGCTCAATTACAATTTCTGCTAAAATTTAATTCCTACAAGATTACTGAATGCATTCATTACAGCCCACTAACTTGGGAAGGAGAAATTTCATCTTCTGTGGCATGTTTTCAGTTAGAACTAAATTAGAAGTTGGTAACAGTAAAGTAGAGCAATTATAACAGTGAAAGACATTGATATTAGGTAACACCTTTATTGTTACAATGCTTTCAGTACTTTTACAGTTATGTGGGGGACTGGATGTGGGCAGTTGTGCTGTATGCTCCCAGCAGCCAACATGGTCTATGTTTAGGGAAAAACAAAATGAAGAAGACCAAGAAGATGAAACAAGTTTTTCACTTCAAGATGAGATAAAAAGATGATCCATGGAAGGAAAGTTTTAAGACATCTGGTAAATAATGAGACCACAATTTTCTATGATTCTGAAGAAGTGACTAAGAGACAGTTCTAATGCATGAATTTCCACATATATTTAAACTAAATGTGAGAATGCAGATCATACACAATCTGTACACTAAAGGAAAAAAAACACAGAACTTCAACAGACTGTACTTCCTCAGCTACCCTACCCTACCCTTCAGTCTAATGTTGTAAGCTGCGGACTTCCATATTTAAAAGATGCAATGCAAAGAAAGATATTTAGAAATAACAGCCACAGTACAATGATAGCCAAAAGACAAATCTGCATATTGATACATGAGCACTAAGCTCTGACATCTAGGTATTTTTTTTATTAATAGTATGTTAATGCCCAGTTTTACTACTGCCACATTAAGAGTGCGGACACCGATGATATGTTAAATGAAATGATAAATTGGGACAAGAATTTGTGGATGGTAGCATTCCAAGCCTATGTTTAAGGTACCTCCCAGGCATTTGCGTCTGATGAGGACTGAAGAAAACCTAAAAAAGCCAAACTCAGAGAGGATAGTCCTTGCTGGTTCAAACCACAGGTCCCTCCTGTTCAAGAGTCATGTTTTAGTGCCCTCAACCATCCATGGTGGTATCTAGGTAGTGCAAAACCATTGCAAGAAGACTAGATGGAAAAATATGAATGTGTAAAAAAAAATTGAGAAGCAATATATTTTTTTAAAACTGAAATAGAAAAAAAGTTGAAGGAGAAAAAAGAATAATTGAATGCCCCTCATACTTTCATTGTTGAATTGGTTTATTTATGGACGCTCTTTAACATCTCACATCATCAGCATCCCATTCAAATCAGGGCATGAAATGGCCGACAAATTTTGCTCAGAGGCCTCTTCCTTCAGACTTGAGGTTCTTTATTATGCTGTAAATACACGGGCACGGACCCATGGCTTTACTTCCCATCTGAAGGAAGCCATACTTAGGATTTTTATGCCCGAAAAAATCCATTGGCCCTGGCCGGGTTTGAACCCGCGATCTTTGGTTTTAGAAGGAAAGTATGGTTACCACTACACCACCAGGACCTACACCCCTCTTACATAGATTAAAACTGGCAAATATTTTTCAGCCATTCTACATTTTAATGTTCAGTTTCTTTGAATATCTGTCTGAAAATGCAGGAGTAAATTCCTAATGTGATGGATGGGCTTTTATTTTAATTGGTAAAAGAGATGATATACAATTTTTATAATGGTTCACTCATTAATTATAAGACAAATGTTAGAGCACATCTACATGAAATTTAAAACCTCTGATGGCACCAGAATGATCCACACTCTATATAATGCTTATGGGAATATCTTTACCTTTTCTGTTTTTATATCTATTCCTCTGTTTGCTGTTATACTCCTGTATTTTCTACAGCCTATACATTATCTTCCTTTCACAATACATTTCTTTCTTTCAATCTGTGTTCAAGCACTAAGTTCTTTTTTTCTAGTCTTTAATGTCCCAAACTTAATTCCTTGGTTTGATCCTGCTTGCTTTTCCATTCTTTTTTATTCATATAACTTTTGGTTAGTAACAATGAATTAATAAGTGACACATACTCATCATGCACAATTCAAAAATTAACTTACTACAAACAATATCAACAAACTGTGGCAGGTCACAGTCCAAATCGGCTATTGGCAAACCGGTCTCTTGTAGCTGTTGCTCTACTTCTGCTGGCCATTCTTGCATCAGAGTATCAATATCTGGCATAGACCTGCATATCAAAAATGCAATGCAATGAACACAATCTCATTAACACAATATCTGTAGCTACAATGAGAGGCAAAAAAATGCAAAACCTAAATTTTTTAATATTTTTAATTTTACACATTATTATATGCAAATTATTATAATTCCATTCATTTGTTTGAACTTTAATACTTTTTCAAACTTTTTACAACCACTGTTATGTAGTTTTTTGTATCGGGGATTTTCACAGTGAAATATAGTATAATATGACATTATTATTATGAAATCACTCAAATTTCACTAATTTTGTTCCACTTACCAAAAAATCATAGATATAGCACAGAAAAATGGCTACACAATAGATCTTGTCAACAAGAAAAAAGAGAAATTCAGAAAGAAAAAACAAATAAAAGACATCCCCACACTAAAAGGCTACAAAGGAGATCATATATATATATATATAAAATTCACATTCTACCCATGGGCACACTAAAAATTCCAGAAGTTTTTTAAAGAAGCAAACATCATTTTGGCCCCAGTAAATAAATTTAGTTTAAAAAACCACTTAAACACCAACACAAAAGACATTCCAACAGGAAAGCAATCAGGCATTTACAAAATCGGTTGCAAAGACTGTGACATGAAATACATGGGCGAAACAAAAAGAAATATTACCATATGTTTTAAGGAACACATGAGAAATATAAAATATAAACACACAGAAAAATCAGCAGTGGCAGACCATTTTTGGCAAATAAAACCAAGAATTCCAAAAGGAACCAAAACTACTAAAAGCTCTTCAAAAATCCATAGAATTAACAGTATGATAAATATATTTATAAACAAAAAGAAAGATTTTTGGTTAATTTTGATCTCCCAAATAACAGTTACCTCATCAATAAGTTTGTTAAAGCCACAGAGCGACATCTTAATACTACACTGGGAAGCAGCCAGTGGGACCAAGCTGAAGATGAAGGCAATCACCTTTGAAACATGTCCAAGTAAGTGGAACAAAATTGGTGAAATTGGTGACTGATTTCGTAATAATAATTTGTCATATTACACTGTTATGTATTTGCATATCATTTTCAGTCTATAATTCTTTTATTGTATGAGCATGCACATGAATGCAAGCTATTCACATTTCATAATTATCTTGTTTACTTGTAGAATAACACAAGGTAACACATCTGCATTGGTAACATGATGACATACCTTTCAACACTCAGTAGCACTCTCATAAATGGGTGTTTCCTCCTCTGGCTTGTATCACAGCTTGCTACCTTCATGCTTTGGACCAAGGTCCTTAGGTTTTCTTGTGGTATGGCCTCCCATTGTTCATGCAAAGTCTCCCGTTCATCCAGGCTCTCAGAACACATTAATGAACATTTTTCCCCATCATATCCCAAACATATTAAATGGGGTTGAGATCAGGACTTCATGCTGATCAAATTAGTACCTGAATCTGCACCTCATGCAAGTACTTTTGCAATGTGGGCTGTATGTGGATGAGCATTGTCATTGCATGAAGCGGAAATCATTGCCAACATATACAGCATAGGATAAACATGCTTCTGAAGAATTTCTTCAATGTTTGCATTCAGGAACCTATTCTCCACGAAAACCAACTCTGTTTGGCTTTCACCAACCACACCATGATGAAACCTTCCCTGAAAGCCATCGTTGATAAGAACATGCAAGGGGCATATCTTTCTCCAGTCCTCCTCTATACTCTTTCCCTGCCATCCAGCGATCTTAGGCTGTTCATCCCTGAATAGGATAACTTTCCATTTCTCCTCAGTCTACTTGAAGAGTAAAGGCAAGACATGTTTGCAATGTTGCTGGGTAATCAATGGACCTCCGGCTGATCTAGAGATGAGCTGTGTTTCTTCAAATCTCCTTCTCACTGTTCTGATGCTCAAATTGACTCCTGATGCCTTTTGCAAGCAATTTTGAGCTTCTACTCGTGTTGTGTGATCATCATTAAAAACTTGCAGCAACAGAAATTAATGATGTCTAGCAGATGTTTCCCTTCTGCAACTTGATTTGGGTCTTCTTCAGTAGATACTAGGTTCCCTGAACCTTCGGTATGTCCTTTATATAGTAGAGACATTGACTAGTAACATTTGGCAACATAATGCATGCCCTATCTATCTTCCAAAAGGGCTATTGCTTTAGCAATCTCCTCTTCTCTCATCTTAATGGCGTCCTTATTTTGTAAAATGATGTATTAAACTGATTGAAATACTCAACAATAGAATAAAACTGATGTAACAACAATGTCATTAGACATTTCAACCGGCCCATTTGATTAAATTGCATTCATTTTCTTGTCCATGCAATAAAGAAAATTATAGACTCAATTTGATATCTGCATATATAAAGAGGGGTAGAAAATGTTGGAAAAGTATTTAATACACTAATGAATTTAATACAGTCGAGTTGAATTTGTAACACTTACGTCACTTATTATTTAAGGAGGAAAACAAGTTTCAGGAGCTAATTGCTCTCATCATCAGTTCCAGGTCAACTGCCAGTTTTATTCTTCATGTTGGTTTGGTTTGGTTTGTCTCTAGTGGTGGTTGGATGAACTTCTGTATTAGATGTCCCTTGATGGGATTTCAACGTTAAAAACATGATTTTTGTTCTTCCAGATATAAATGTTTTCCCAGATTGTAATTTCTGTTTTTCCTGTGATATTTTTAAGTAGTTTGGGATTCCTGTTAATACTATGCTGTTCCTTCCAAAAATGCCAAGCCACTGCTGATTTTTCTTCCTGTTTTTGATTTATGTTCCTAATATGTTCTTTTGCTTGTGCTTTTATGTTTCTTTTGGTCTTTCCAATGTAAATTTTTTCACAATCGTTGCAATTTATCTGATATATTCATGATTTTTTCTCTTGTGGAATATCATATTTAGTTTAGAATTTAGTATATTATGATATTGTGTTTTTTGAAGATCCTTTGGAGTTTACAGAAGACATGGATGATATGTGAATTTTTTGTATCTTCTGTTTTCTTCCTTGTTAGGGATAAGTGTACTGATGTCTTTGATTCTCTTTTTGTTCTTTGCTCTTTTTACTTTCTTATACACAATTTCTTTTTTAAATCCATTTTCTGTGGCTATACTTAGTATATTGTCAGTTCTTGATCATACTCCTCTTTTTTCATGGGAATATTTACCAACCTGTGCATAAGACTATTTAGTACTGCATGTTTATGAGATACTGGGTTATAACTATTGTATTTTATGTAGCTATTCATGTGAGTGGGTTTTCTATATATGCTGAATGTTAAGTGATTTTCTTTCTCCATTATTTTAAGGTCTAGGAAGGGTAGTTGTCCGTTACATTCTCTCTCCATAGTGAATTTTATTGATTTTTCTGTAGATTAAGTAACTTGAGTGTATCTTCTAGTGTTTCTCTGGAACTATCGCAAAAATGTCATCAACATACAGACACCATGTTTTAAACAATCAGGGGAATCCTTTCATAATTCTGATTTCTAGTGCACTGATAAAGAAATTACTGATAGTGGTGATAATGGGCTACCCATAGTTAAACCAGAGTTCTGTTTGTAGTACTTTCCATTGAAAGGGAAATAATTTTGTTCCATGCACAAGTTTGTTACTGTGATGTATTCTTGAGTTTCTTCTATTGTTTTCCCTATTTTTAGCAACCTTTCTTTATATGAGTGAATAGATTTGGCGTTCGGATGCTTGGAAAAAGAGCTATGACATCAAAAGAAACCAAGGTACCTGTTTTTTCTATTTCTACATCTTTAATTTATTGAATTAGATCTAAGGAGTTTTTTTATACTTTGTGTTTCAAATTTAGGAAAGGAAGAAAATCTGTATGTGAACCATTTGGCTAATTTGTATGTTGGGGCATCTATATTGTTTATAATGGGTCTCATTGTTTTGCCTGATTTATATACTTTTGGAAGGCCATAGATTCTAGATAATGTAGGGTTATTTACTTTGCTTTTATATTGTTCTTTTTTATTTATTAATTTACATTCATTAATTATTTTTTTTACTGAATTTTTTGCACAGATTTAGGGGATTTTTTGTTACTGTTGAATATTCTTTGTTTTCTAATAATTGTTCCATTCTATCTATAGTCAGTTTTATCTAAAATTACCACAGTGTTTCCTTTATCTGCTTTTATGTAAATGACTGGTTTGCTTTTTAGTGTTCTAATTACATTTGTGTAAAGGTTAACTTTCCTTTTGTTTCTGATTTGTTCAATTAAGTTGCAACATTTATTTTGTATTGTATTTTTTTCCATTTCCACTAGGTTTTTGGTAGCAATTTGTATATCTGCTAGATAGTCTTTGGTTTTTTCAGAGAAACTTACACTTATTTTGAATCCTTTATTCAAAACTCCGATTTCAGTTTTGGTGAAACTTTGTTTAGAGAGGTTATGGACATTATTTTGTGTAGTTTTATCCTTTAATGGTGCTTTCTCCTTTTGTTTTTGGTATGAATTTTCCAGTTTCCACTTTAGTTTCAGTGTCTTGTTTCTCATTTTGCTGAACTTGTTGTTGTTCATTTTGAGAAATCCGGACAATTTCCTGATGAACATTATCTCTGTGTCTTGTATGTTTGTACATTCACCTTGTACACTGCATTTTTTAATATACCCCAAAGATAATAATTGCAGGCTGTTTAGTAACCTTTTTGCACAGACCCATATGAAATTCGCACTTGTTGTGCAAGAAGATGAGATTTTCTACAAGAATTATCTAAATGATTATCAATGTCATGTAAACTTTATTTGGTTGATTGATTTATTGATTTATTTATGGACGCTCTTTAACATCTCAGGTCATCAGCGTCCCATTCAACTCAGGGCGTGAAACGGCCGGCAAATTTTCTCAGAGGCCTCTCTTTCAGGCTTGAGGTTCTTCTTCGTGCCGTAAATGTACGACACGGGACCCACGGCTTTACTTCCCTTCCGAAGGAAGCCATACTTAGGATTTTTACGCCCAAAAAAATCCATCGGTCCTGACCGGGTTCGAACCCACGTTCTTGGGTGTAGAAGGCAAGTATGGTAACCACTACACCACCAGGACTGACACTTTCTTTGGTGAGAACACTGTGCTGCTTTTTTGGTCTCTTAGGCTGGACACTTCCAGTTTCTTGAAATTTTTTACATAGATTATGAACTGTTTTACGATCTGGAGTGTCTACACCTGGAAATCTTGCTTGAAACAGTCTCCAAGCTTTATGAGCTGGCTGAGTTAACTAACACACATGAATTGTACATTAAGACAGGCTTGCTACTGACGAAATGATCGCACTGTACAATGCATTTTGCATTATATGTATTACTAGGAATGATATTACAACTTATTTTAAACTAAATTACTTTACAATATTATCAAGAATTTGTAAATTAGCATATTTATCCATAAAATAGTTAACTGAAAATTTAAATTTAAAAATGCATAAATAAAATTCATAATATGCAGATACTCCTATATGGTGGTTCAAAAAAATATTACAAAAATGATAAAATATTTAAACTATTTTAAATCAAAAAATAAATCTGAGAAAGTTAAATAATAGGAGAAGCATTTTTTGTAATTCTTTTGGTTTAATTACAATGTAATTTTTTTCCAAAGCCTTTTATGTTTTGGTTCTGTTTCCAAATTGTTGGCTATTTAATCATGATACAATTTAATTGCAAATGGATGACACCAGTGAATGGCCATGATTGCCGCTGTCCTATAATAACAATATAATACATCTCTACCAGAACTGGTATGGTATAGTATTCATTTTTCAATCAGTATATTAAAAGTAAACAACTTCAAAATAAAAAAACCTAAAATATGCTTAGAAAATGTAGAGTTTTATATATTTTCACAAAACAGGTTGTGTTAAAATATGATTAAATAAGCAAATCTTACCTTAAATTGATTCAAACAAAAATTGAATTTAAATAACATTGCACTTCTGACAATTTTGCCAACTTACTAAAATTGTCATTAAAAGTGGGAATTTGTTAAAAGCAGAAACATTAAGACAGAATTTTTCTGTGTATTACATAAAATTGATTAAAATATCTCTGTACATTCTTCTAAAGCACAGTTTATATTCTATCACAATCATCCTTCATACATTAATACAGTAATTAAAGTTGCTTGGCAAGCCTTACTTTCTTTGTCATCTTAAGCCTGAAATCTTACCTAGAATAGTGAACAGTAGGTGGTGGTTTACTGCGATGAAGGTCACTGATATCCTTGATCCATCGATCTATTGCCTTTGTATTTTTTTCTGCATTTTCCACCTTCTTAACAACCTGTGAAAATTGAAGTAACAATGCATTCAGTACACGCTACATTAATTGTCTAATTTAAAGGTTAAAGAACAAAAGAACATTTTTTAATAGTGTTTAACACCCACTTTTACTAATGAGGCACTATATTTAGAATATCTCCCCAGCATTTGCGAATTAAAGAACAAATTCTTGAAAGTTTATATGATAGGACAACTGTTCTAGTTATATTAACTTAATAAATATGGGCAACTTAATAATAATTCTTTAATAGTTTATGTTTCAAATTACACAGAATATCCCTTCTTCTTTCTTCTCATTTTCCTTTCATCAGAGAAATACATTCAATCTTGTTTAATCTGGCACAAGTAAAATATTTAGCTGTATTATTGTTGGGTATCAGAAACCAGCCAATACCCTTCTTATACAAGGTTCTCTAAAATTATATGCACTATTATTAATCCACAGAGACAGAGTTCGTATTTTAACAAAAATAGTGCAACATGCTCATTCCCTGCAAATGAAACAGTAATGCTTGTTGAATTCAGGAAACATTAAACCAACCAAAAGTCATTTTAGAAAAATATTATGAAGATAATATTGTTAACCGTATAACAATATGAATGATATCAAATCCAGCATAAAAGAAAATTCATGATAAGGCCAGTTATAATTCAAGAAGTCCAACCATACAATGCAGAAGCTGTGTGCAATTGTAAGTTTTATAGTATGATTCAAACATCTTGACATTGTGCAAGAATTGCTAAAGAATGAATCGCTAAACCATTTTCATATCAATAGTAAGCTATAACATTTATGAAAACTGGCAAAAATGATAAATAAGCAGAAAATTCATACTTTTTAATTAGCTGTTTGCCACTCAAAGGGGCAAAGCTAATGGCATGATCTTATTTTTATCATCTTCTTCTTCTCTTCCCCCTTCTTCAATGTCAGCCATTTTCAATTAAACAATAAAAGGCTCTAAAATATCTTAGCATGCAATTTTTTTTGCAAGTCTCGGTACGTTTCATACAAGTAACCCATTCTTCCTCAGTTACATGGTTAAGCTTCCCATTAACTAGTTTTTCCAGTTCTGAATTTTTTTTCTTCCACCACTTCCATTTTTACTTGAGCACATACAAGCTCTATAGCATTATAAACTCACTCTTCTGTAGTCACATGGTTTTGCTTTTATCATTAACTAGTTTTTCCATTTCTAATTTTTTTTTCATGCCATTTCCATTTTTACTTGAGTGCTTATCAGCTCTATAGCAATTATACTGGCTTTGGGAAGAGGAGAGTCTACAATTTGATGTCCCTTTTCATTGGTCAACTGATCCAGCTCATTTGTTTTAACTCCTAAATTGGAAGGCTATGTAAAAGCTATTTTTTTTGGTTCTGCAGAACAAAAATTAATGTCTTTATATTCTAGTCACTTAATTTTATCATCCTTTCTGGTAGTAGTGTTAGTATTTTGTTTAATGAAAAAAAATAATGTAGAGCATGATCAACAACAATAATAATAATAATAATAATAATAATAATAATAATAATAATAATAATAATACCTCCAAGTATTTTTATGAACATTTTAAAAACCCATTCTTGAAATGAGTCACTGTAATTTCTTAATGGTTATCATCTAGGTATAAAGAAAGATATCCTGTATTAGCTAATTCCTAATGACAAACATAAGTATAAATTTTTTCCCTACTGGAACTTTGAGCCCTCCAATTCTGGAGGCATTCTGCCATACACATTTTACTGTACATATAAGCAGACTATTTTTTGTAAAGGTAAAATATGCACAAGTGTAGGTGTTGCCTACTGTTTTATCACTGTGCATTTAATTCTTGTCACAGCTATATCACTTTGTTACCTAAGGAATACTGTCCACTATAGGTTTATCTGTTCTGTAACCCCAAACATTTCATAGTCTATTGCTGTAAGAAACAGAGCCCTTGAATTTATTTTCTTTCCAAGTGAAAGTGTTCATTTCTTGGTTATGGGATATTCCACTTTATTGTAAAATTAAAAAAATAGTATGTTGCAGAAAGTCTTTTTGTAATTTGCCTAGATTTATCTAAAATAGTGATTTTAGTCTCATTTAGATGCTTTTTACATGTGGCAAACAATTTCTTGGTTCACATTATATTCAACTTCTTATTTTACCTGCACATGCACACAGTTTTAATTCTTGCATTTAGAAAAGGTGAGATTTTTGCAATTTTTTTCAATTGCTAACCTTTAAAAAAATTATAGACATTAAATATTATCTTTCTATCTTGGTACTATATCCACTCAAAAGATACCTAGTCTGGGTCTCATTGAGAAAGTATCTTTCTAAAACAATAAACACAAATTCTTTAACACTGTTTTGTAACACTACTTAAAAAACAGCAAGTAGATTGAATGTGATCACAAAACATACTGGCATTCTTTTTTTAGCATGCACCCAAGTAATTTTAATATTAATTTAGTTTGTAATCTAACAGAGTGAAACATGCATTAATAATCTCTTCAGAGTCAAAACATTATACCTACCTACTCAACTTGTACAAATGATCCAACAGTCATTTAACAGCTGAGCCTGTGGACAATTGTTCCACGAAACATGTTCTGAGTAAATCTTATGTAATTTTTTTTTTAAATAGTGTTTAATGATTGTTTTTACTACTGAGGCACCACAAGTGATGAAACACAAGATGAAATTATATATTGAGAAATTATATTTTTTTAAGGAAGGAAGCGTTCCAGGCCTAAGCTTAAGGTATATCACCTACATTAGTTATTTATGAGAACTGAGGAAAAACTGGAAAAAACCCCAGTAAGGGAGGATGGTCCTGGTGGAAAAGAACCCCAGACCTCCCGTTCAAGAGCCAGTGCCTTAATGACGGTGTCGGTCATCTCATGTAAGTGAAACCATAAATAGTGTTCTAAATATTTTTACTCAGAAGAGATTACTAAGCACCCATATGCTTGTTACTAAAGAGCTCTCTTTAAATATTGCTGGTGATGAAGATTTTGATTACTGCTATGCAGCTGTACATAAAATTATCATAAAAACTTTGAAAGATAGCATTATCAGAATTCATTTCCACTTGCTTTTTGGGTGCATTAAACCACATATCATTATTTTTAATGTATAATGATATTAAAAAGTACATATAAAGTGTAAATTATGGTAGAATTCTATTGTATAAAGTTTATTTATTTAGTAATAAACTCAGGTTTAACTATTATCACTTAAGTTAATGAAGAGCTAATAAGCCATAAAATGCCCAACCACTGGTTTAAAAACATTTGATTTCACCTTTCACATGTTCAGAAAAATGTATTTTATTCTAATCTTCATCATCAATTAAACATTTTGCCTAATGGAAGCGGTATTTCATTTTTAGTTTTACAGGCAGCAAGAAATACTGCTCAAATGAGGCAATGTAGCACTGCTGATATTCACTAATGCTGTATGGGTGCACATGCTTCAAATGTCAAGAGGTGTGAGTCACATAGTAGTTAATTACACGTGAGAATAAGAAGAAAAATGATTAAATTTGAAATCAATTTCACGTTTGAACTAATACAGTGAAGCAATTATTTATTCTTAATTAGCTATTAAATTGATTTAATACTCTTATACTCCACTTACTATTGAATTATACAGAACATGTTTCACAGGCTTTTGCCAGCATCATCAGCGGTGAGTGGATTGTCAAATTTGTTGTTCGTTCGATGGACTTGGGCTAGCTCTCATGGACATTTTATGAACTTTTGGATTCATTTGTCTTCTTTTGGGATCTCAACATAAAATGTCCCAGAGAGCTATGCATCAAGTCCATCCAACCAACAATGAATCCAGCAGTCAACTCACATCTGATGATACAGGAAAAAGCCTTTGAAACATGTTTTGCATAATTCAATGGTACATGGTGCATAAGAGTATTAAATCAACTCACTAGTTAATTAAGAATAAAGAGAAAATGTATGCTTTACAGCATGCAAAAAGATGTCAAGTCAGCAGAGCAGATCCTCCAGTTTGGTTGCTCTCACATTCCCTACACTTCCAAACCTTGGACCATTTGATTTTCATTTCTCTGGTACTTTGAAAGTAATTTTAATGAAAACTTGGTCATTGAGTTCTGGAAAGGATATTTACAAGAATGGCACAGTGTCTTGTTTGATAGTGGTAAAAGTGCTGTGACAGAGTAGGTGACTATGTAGATAAATGATTTCATATGTCCAGAGAGTTCTTCTATATTATTGTATTTATGTAATTTCTGTCAACAAAAGGGCTATCAAGAAAAACAAAACACTGCAGATATTACTTTTACAGAAAACCTTGTAGTTTAATTTTAGAGAAACAAAAAAGTTTTTCTGTTTAAAGAATTGTTTGTGATTACATTTCTTTCAACTTAATCATAATTTAGCATAAAAGTAAACTCGTGAAAAAAGTGAAATGTTACTGACTACAGCTTTTGCTGAGCTTTGCTTCACAAGTGCTCTTAGCTGAAGATGCAGAACAGCTGGATCACTCTGTTTAGCACATGGTTCGTCCAGTACTTTGAGACCAATCTTGTCACTCTTCTCATCTGGACGAGGAATCTTGAGGAATGCATCTATGTCTCCTACAGCTGGGATGAAATCTGGTATGAAAGGACGTAGCTTATAATCCAGTTCAATGTTTTGTGGTGTATACCTAAAATCCATAATGCATTTTTGAAACGTTTCTTGTCATTTCCAAATTGATTTTTTTTTTTCATGAATCTACATAATAAAAAGATCAGTTTACAGCCACATTTGTCCAATTAAATACAGTGCATATCATACAGGAGCGTGCTTTAATCAGATATTCCTATCAAAATATATATCCTTGATGAGTATAGTTGGCATTTAAGATTCTGCATTGCTGAAAAGTATCAACAAATACTACTTCAGTTGCTTTACAGTGTTTAGGACATGATGTAGGCACACAATCAATTATAATAGATGTTATACAGTGAGGTTATTTGAGTTATGAGTCAGCAGAGTGCAGCTGTGTACTGGGAGAAGTCAGTTGTCATGGCCATGATGCATGTGCTGATACAGCTTGTTGTTAATTTAAAGGAGCCTTTGTCAGGGAGTGGTTATGCATTTATATGTTACTTGGCATTTTCATTTTGTGCAAACTGTGCACTAATTGTTCTTTTTGGTTATGCCACCATATAAATATAGTCTTGAGTGAGTTTTTATATATAATATAATATGAGGTGGTATCCACAATATTTGGGACTGGTGCTGCCATCTCGACAGTAGTTGCAGTAGAGTTTTGTACCACTAAGTGCCAACACTAGCACATCTGATGAGTGAGTGTTTAAAGTTTCATGCAGCTGGGTAGATGTGTTGAGATTCTATAGTACTTTT
The DNA here is from genome assembly GCA_030762175.1 of Metallyticus violacea. Classification (NCBI taxonomy): domain Eukaryota; kingdom Metazoa; phylum Arthropoda; class Insecta; order Mantodea; family Metallyticidae; genus Metallyticus; species Metallyticus violacea. Next base: position 104,086,423 of record CM060830.1, on the reverse strand, counting down.
CATGATACTCTGTGTGTAGTGTGTGGCGATTTTACGATGGATCAAAGATTAGAACAGAGAGTGTGCATAAAATTCTGTGCAAATCTCGGGGAAAATACTACAGAGACCCTCGCATTGATTCAACAAGTATTTGGGGAGCAAAGTATAAGCTGTACAAGTGTGTTTGAGTGGCATGCTCGGTTCAGGTTCGGCCGTACTGCTATTGAAGAAGATGCTCACTCTGGTAGGCCTGTCAGCTGCACAACGCCTGACAAGGATGCCAAAGTTGAACACCTCGTTGTGAGGATCGATATAGAACTATTGAAGATCTTGCTCATAAAGTGGGAATTGGTTATGGGACATGTCAATGAATTTTAACTGATGAATTGGGCATGCATCGTGTTGCACAAAATTTGTGCCAGGAACCTGACTGCTGACCAGAAGGCGGAGCGTGTTGAAGTTTGCACGGAACTTCGTCAGGCCGTATCCCATGACCCAACCTTCTTGTTCAGGTCATCACCGGCGACGAGAGCTGGATGTACTCTTATGACCCTGAGACAAAACAATCCTCCCAGTGGAAGAGCCCGAACTCACCAAGACCAAAAAAAAAAAAAAAATAAAAGCAAGACAGGTGAAGAGCAAAGTCAAGAGTATGCTCTTCGTTTTCTTTGATACCAAGGGGATTGTGCACAAAGAATTCATCCCACCAAATCAAACAGTGAATTCCACGTACTACTGTGACGTTTTGCGACGGCTCCGTGAAAATATGCGGACAACGACCCGAATTTTGGCGACAAGGGAACTGGCTGTTGCATCACGATAATGCGCCCCGTCACAATTCCTTGTTACCATGTCGGTTGTCCTCCATCCACTGTACTTGCCTGATTTGGCACCCTGCGACTTCGCTCTATTCCCCAACTGAAAATCAAGTTGAAAGGACGTCGGTTCAACACAATTGAGAGGATTCAAGAAGAAGCGCTGTCCTTGGTAAACACCCTCAAAGAACACGACTCCCAAGATGCACTTGGAAAATGGTAGAATCACTGGGACCGGTGTATACATGTGGAAGGGAACTACTTCGAGTCATTATTCTCAAAGTAAGCTTTTGACCAGATGGCAGCACCATTCCCAAATATTCTGGATACCATCTTGTATAAGTAAAAACAGGCTCTTGCAGGTAACAGATAAGGCAATTTGCAAGAGAATATCATAGAAATCATGTTTCATGTACAGAAACTGTTTGCTAATTTGTTAAAAGGTTACAAGAGATAATATATTTCAATGACAGTAATATGTTCCAAACCACTGCATTCATATGGATGAAAAATTAGATGATATATAGGCATTTTATACACAGATTTCAGCAATGTATTGCTGCTGAGGGGCATCATTTTCATCATATCTTATAATACATATGAGTTCTTAATATTATCAGTTTTAAATACAGTGTCATTTTATGTTTTCAGTAAAAATACAAATACTTAAATAAAAATACCAATTTTACATGCAACAACTCTATTTCCCTATACCTGGTTGAGGCAGCTGTACTTCCAAAAAGCAGTCATACTCAGGGACCCTTATCTCAAATAACCTCCCTATACTTAATAAACACTGTTTTTTTATCTTGTAACAAAAAGCTATAATATAATTTTTTTTATTTATTTAATTTACCTTGTAATGTTCTGAAACAGTTCCTTTACTTCACTGGAGACTGGCAGATGAGTGAATTCATTTGGATCATAAGACCTGAATAAAGGCAGAAGAAACATAGTCATACATACCATATATTAAAACTATATTCCTTAACGACTACCAAAGAAAAAGTGCATTTGGTTGATTGACTGTGACAAATGCTACCGTCCCTACACTAATTTAAGATGGAAAGTGTGATACTTGAATTTGTTACATGTTTAAAAAGAATGATGCAAAACATATAGAAGGAATAAGATATGGAGACAGCCTAAGCTTACACCATCACACAGGAAACCCTGCCACATGGGAGAATAAGTGAATGCATCTTGCTAATCCACAAGCCCTTGGAGAAAACAGAAATAAATCCAAAATTTCTCAATAGCTTCTAAAGAAAGAGGGAAAGTACATTAGAAAAATAAATTTATTAATTAGATGAATTAATTTAATAGTCATTATCCAGTTTTATTGCCCTTTAAGGGAATATGCAATACAATGTTCTTCTTCTCATTTGGAACTATGTAGCTTGGGGTGAGCCTTGGCCTACTATGGCAACCTTTGCCTCTTCTAGAGAGGGCAGTATTGCAGGGGCCCTGTGATCAGCATGTCAGCAACCCACTAGTTGCCTTTCATGTAGCTTTCTAGATCGTTTTCTATGTTACATATGTTAATTTAACTAGCTTCATACACCTTTACATCTGGAACTACTTTAAAAGTATGTATATTTAATATTAATTATTCTACTGCATATTTTCATTGCTTTAATGAAATAATGTTGTTCTTGAAATTAATAAATTAAGCTTTTCTTGAAACTCACACATATTTAAAAAATTCTTGCCTATATGAATAATATACAATTAAATTTAATAAGAAATACAAAAAATAAATTCTGGGATGTGTTATCAAGACATTTCATAACAAAATGTTCTTAGCACAGGACTCTACTGACAAAGTTAAGGTTTATGGCCATAAAACAATAAAACTGATCAACAAGGAACTGACTTGGTTTAAATTTTTTTTGTTCTGTTCTGAACAAGTTTCCGTATTATTCAGGTGTGAAGTTAGAACAAACAATTTCATCATCTGCAGTATTTCAGAAATAAGGAAAGAAAAAAAGGCCTTCTTTTGCCAACTATACATTTTCTCCATGTAAAGAGAGTGATTTTGTAGTAAGTCTAAAGATAAACATTCTAATCCTCATTGTAAACCACCACAGGTGGCTGAGGGAAGTCTGGGTTTGAATACCTCCAGGATCGTCCTCCCTGACTGAGGTTTTTACCAGGTTTTCCTCAGTCTTCATAAATGGCAAATGCTGGGGAGGTACCCTAAACTTAGGCCTGGAACGGTTCCTTCCTTAAAATTAAATCCTTTCCCAATATGTCATTTCATCTCATGTATCATCCAGTGCCTGTGGTGCCTCTGTACCAAAAACGGGCGTTAAACACTATTCATTCATTCATTTCCTCATTGTAAAGTCTCTTGGTTGAAATTCCTATAATATAATGTTATTAGTTTTTCCAGGCAGTTTTGTACCTGTATCTGAAGCTTTCTAACAATCCATTAGACCCCTTATTTAGTTTTTTCATGGAATGATTTTCACATGAACAAACCATTCCCAAAAGAGTTTGTTTATTCCTTTATAGCGTATTGTTTGCTGTCTTCTTTTCATGTTACCATTTTTTTTGCAAGCCAATTATAATGCAACCTTTATTTTTCAAGTGCCATGCAACAGTTTTTCTTCAATTAAACTTTAACATTATTATTCTTACATTCTGTTTCTCCTTTTCCTTTAATTCAATAACTTTCACCTTCTCACTTAATGATAGTACCACATTTTTACATGATAATGTTAATCAAGAAAATCACAATTTTGTGAAATACTTAGCCACTCACAAGATATACTGTTGATGTGATGATGGAAACTTGCTGAAAGAGCTCTTTGCCTAGTCAATATGGCAATAAAACTATTTACCAAAAACTCAATGTGCCCTTGCAGATGTTGTAAAGAAAACAAGTTTTTACAATAGTGGCCTAAATCCTTAAAAGTGCACACTGATTCAAAATGTAGTTTACTTCAAAGAGTGTGATCAAGAATATTGTTTCTGTTATAAACAGTGGCAGATTATTTCTATTTCTGCATTCAACAGTTTCCATTTTCTTCAGGAAAAAAAATAACATAAAACATATGGTTTGTGTTGGACTTAATAACATTTTTCCAACTGGGTAGGTCTAGGATATTCAGGATCCAGAATGGAAGGTTTCACTATGTACATTGTTCATTTTTTCAGAATATTAACAGCACATTTAATATGAAAAAAAAAATGCAAAATTTGACCATGTAACACCATTCCTCAAGCTTTTCTCATGGACATACCTGAAGGAACAAAGAGATGTGCATTCATTAGTAATGTTGTTTAAAATAATGCATACTTTACTCCTTATCTAGTGATATGTTTTCAGTTTCCCTTCACAGCTTGAAATAAAAATCAATAAATTTTTCTATTCCTCTTCATAGAACTTCTTTCACTCAATATCCTTTTCAGTAGCTTTGCCTCATTTCTGGAATTCTTGCTTAATGGATTCAGGGATTGCTGAATATTATTAGTATTTAAAATTAAGCTGGAAAATACTTTATCTAATAGTATTTATTATAAGTTACTAGGTATATGAATTACAGCCTCACTCTCTTCTCTTAGAAATGAATTTTTTTATGAAGATTAATACTTGTAGATGTTGAATGCTTTATATATGTATGTACTTTAGTTTATAACTGTTAATTGTTATATACATATTTTTGGTGGTGTAAAGGAACTATAATGATCTTCACCCCACCAGACAAAATAAATAAAAACTATAGGCATAAAAATGCTTTCAGGCATATATTTCTATTTTTCAACCATGTACATTATTTACTTTTTAATTAATTCCTAAAATGCAAATAAATGCCATACACATTTCAAATCTGGGATTTTGGATTGATTTTATTTATGGACGCTCTTTAACATCTCAGGTCATCAGCGTCCCATTCAAATCAGGGCGTGAAACGGCTGACAAATTTTGCTCAGAGGCCTCTCTTTCAGGCTTGAGGTTCTTTATCGTGCCGTAAATGTACGACACGGGACCCACGGCTTTACTTCCCTTCCGAAAGAAGTCATACTTAATATTTTTAGCCCGAAAAAATCCATCGGTCCTGGCCAGGTTCAAACCCCCGATCTTGGGTATAGGAGGCTAGTATGGTAACCATTACACCACCAGGACCGACTAATTCTGGGAATACAGGACATATTAACATAAAATGAATGGTATTTAATGCCCATTTTTGCTACAGAGGCACCACAGGCAATGCACACTGATGATACATGAGATGAAATGATATATTGGGAAAGGATTTATTTTTAAGGAAGGAATTGTTCCAGGCCTAAATTTAGGGTACCTCCCCTGGCATTTGCAATTTATGACTGAGGAAAACCTGGAAAAAGCGTCAACCAGGTTGGTCCTGGTAGGATTTGAACCCAGACCTCCTGCTCACGAGTTCGCACCTTAACGACCTTGGCCACCCATGGCGGTTTATTAACTTAAACATGAAACTTGTTTTATTTTCCTCTGATTGGTGCAGTTCTTGAGATTTTGCTGCATCCATAAACAACACGAAACCCATTCTCAAACTATTGCTAAATGGACTTTCATCTCTTGTGAATTGTAATTGTTATAAAATATAGTAAAATGTTCATTTGGCTATTCTAAATGATATACCAGACAATGTGGCTGCATTTTCTGTGTATCGTTCTCTGTGCATGACTATTACTGCTTAATTAAACTCATTCAACACAGAAGATATGTATAAATAAAGTTGACAAATAATGTGAAAGTTTTAGCCTTGTACCAGAAGTACAAAATCAAACCTAAAATAATATTTCGTATTTAAACAGTACTCTCCAAAATACCAACAATATCTAGCAGTACACTGGTCTACATGAAACAAATGGAATCACTTCTAAATACTAGCCATTAAATGAAGAAAGGGACACTCTTTAGTAAGCTCATTTAACTAAAGCATTTGAATATACCCTTCTAATGCAGCAGCTTGCACATCCACATCATCATCGTCATCATCGTCGTCATCATCATCATCACTATTATCTGATTGGTCAGACATCTGATGTGACATGCGACGTAAACTTGACATGTGTGCTGAGCCTGGACGTTGAATGCCTAGGATAGCAATGTTACCAGATGTTCCAGCAGTTACCTGAGAACATAAACAGGAATTATACAGAAAGTTCATCACAGAGCATCTATCCAAACTTTAATAACTTGGAAATGTTGATAAGAGTTATACTACCTTGCCTCTTTATAGAATTTGGAAGTTTTGAATATTTTATAAACCTTGATGGTAAATCACTTGCCCCCCAGTGTTACTATATTAAAACTTTCTTAATGATATCTCAAGGAGTAAACTGAGTATTGAACTGAATACTGTATTGATGTATCTGCCCATTCTTCATAACTATACAGGGCTTTTGGACAAAACATAACATCAATCAACAGTTTAAGAAGAATGTGATAAGCGCAGCGTGCATGTCTACTCCATTTATCCCAACTTTTTTTTTTTGCCTAGTATTTAATGCCTACTACAAAAGCATTATAGGCAGTGGACACTGGTGATACATGAGATTTTTTTTAATGGTTTTTAATGCCCGTTTTTACTACTGAGGCACCACAGGATACATGAGATGAAATGATAAATTGTGAAAGGATTTTTTTTTTAAAAAGAAGGAAATGTTCCAGGCCTAAGTTTAGGGTACCTCCTCGGCATTTGCCAGTTATGAGGACTGAGGGAAACCTGGAAAAAATCTCAGTCAGGGAGAACAGTCCTGGCGGGATTCGAACCCCAGATCTCTGGGTCACGAGTCCATGCCTTAACGACCTCGGCCACTCTTGGCGGTGATACATGAGATGAAATAATAAGTTCAGTAAGGAATTTTATTTGGGAAGGAAGCATTTCAGCTCCAAATTTAGGTATCCTTGGCTTTTGCAATTGTTGAGAATTGAGGTGAGCATAACCTGGAAAAAACCTCAGTCAGGGAGCATAGTCCTGACAGGAATTGAACTCAGATTTCCTGTTCACAAGTCTGTGCCATAAGGACCTTGGCCATTCGTGTCAGTATCCTGATACTGAAAGAGTATGGAGTACTGTGCTGAGGTGATATGAATAGGCAGATTAATCACATTGATGTAGAACACCAAAAATGATAATGTAAAGAATACATCATATTTTGCTAAATTATACATTCCATGTTTTAAACATATTACTTGATATATATGAAGTAGAATGAGAATAAATTACTAAACAAGTACAAATACATAATATTTATAACATAAATAATATCTTATTATACAGATTACATTATAGTGAGAATTATAAATTATACCATGCTTTCATTTCAAAACTTACCAATCTGAGTAACTATCTATTAAATTTAATTTAAACAAAAAACATGTCAATTAAGATATTTAGAAGAAAATTTAATGCTAATGTGAATGAATTTTAGATTTCATCCCTTACCTCCAACCACTCCAACTTTGATTTATTTACAGATGCTCATTATATCTCAGGTCATCAGCATCCCATTAAATTCAGAGCATGAAACTGCCGACAAATTTTGCTCGGAGGCCTCTTTTTCAGACTTGAGGTTCATTATCGTGCCATAAATGTATTACATGGGACCCACGGCTTTACTTCCCTTCCGAAGGAAGTCATACTAAGGATATTTACACCCAAAAAAATCCATCGGTCCTGGCCGGGTTCGAACCTGCAATCTTGGGTTTAGAAGGCAAGTATGGTTACCACTACACCACCAGGATTGGGACCGACCCCCCAACTTTGAAAGTTCAAATGGTACCTTTACTTTTTAATGCTTACACTTTAAAGGGAGTGCAAATGTCATTACAGCTTTGTTTTTTTATTGTTATTATTTGAATGTGGACCATAAAATTCTCAGTGCGCATAACTCAAAAGCTGATATTTCGTAGTATGTGGGTTAATTTTTGTCAAGCTGTTATTTATTATTTTTTTTATTCAGTATGAAGTGCTGTGTTATGGATACTAAAGTATTATGAATGAAATCTACTTAATGCTTCAACAGTAAATGTATTACCAACATACAATGGCTAATAAGCTTACTACTAACATAATGTCTAAAACTTAATTTACCTAACACATACTCAGGATATGATTCTGACTGGTAAGTATAATATCAACTAAAGGGTTGTATTTATATGAATTTATATGTTAAGATTTAAGTGTTGAAACATCAACTTAAAACATATGTTAAAAGCTATATATTAGGCCCTAATCAGAGGGAGAAAATAAAGGTGATAAACAAGACTGAAACTTGAAGACAAACAACTACCTCTTAATTGAAAATTAATGTCATAATGGTGCTTTAGAAACTTATGGCCATAGCTTTGAAATTTGAACAGACAGGTCATATGCTTTCTATCTCAAATTACCTGTCTAAGACATCTCTACACTCTCTGAAATTATTCAGGTGTAGTCCACTTACACCTGTATGTGTGTGTATATATATATATATATATATATATATATATATATATATATATATATATACAGGGTGTACCTTGTCTTCTTTCCATAGAAGGACTCCACGAGTCTGAAATATAGTGATCTCAAGTGTGACTTTTCTTAGTGTTTTATCCTTTTCTGCTGTTATAATTAATATATATATATATATATATATATAATTAATATATATATATATATATATATATATATATATATATTGTATCTGGGCTGTTCAATAAAGGAAGATTATAATTTTTTTTGACAACATATCTTTACTCAACCTCGTATTTTTAATGATAATTCTCAAAGTAATCCTTTTGGATATTATGCACCTGTCCCAGCATTTCTGTCAGTTTTCAAAAATATGCTGGGAACTTTTTTTGACGAGTCCTTCAGAATTGCCTTTGTAGCCTTCACCACTGCTTCTGATAATGAAAAATGAAGGGGCACACTTCACATTGGTTTTTGTGATATATTCAGCAATAGCTTTGCAACATGCAGTCGTCATTATTGTGGTGCAGCATGCACAGAAATGTAGGCTTTTGCGTATGATATGACCTTGCAGAATTTTCAGTACATCTTTATATTAATGCCCAGCTACAGTTATGAGTGTAGATAGAGCATGCTGGTAAACCATTCCTTACATATAAAATATGACCATAACTATATGTTACATTAATGCTTTCAGTTGTTAACACTAACTCCACTTACTTATTTAAAACTTTGGACTAGTTTCGGGAGAGGTTCCTCCCATCATCGGCTGCTGTTGACTGAGTGCCGTTGTTCGAAACGGGGGATGGACGCCCGTTCGCCCCTGTGGTGGTATCTCGTGGCTGTAATAGAAACTTGCTGAGTTCATCCAGCGGCGGAAAATCAAAATTCATTAAGTTGTTCTTATTTTTTAAAATGAAGATTCTCTCCCATGTGGATAGTTCTATTGGTTTGCGAAGTTGTTTCAATAATTTAATTTCTGGTTTTATTTCATGATTTTTGTTCCAAAAATGAGCTGTTATTGCTGATTTGTCTGTCTGTTTCAATCTAATGTTCCTAAAATGTTCTTTTCTTCGAATTTCTAAATTTCTTTTTGTTTTCCCAATGTAGCTCTGTTCACAATCTGCACATTTAATCTCATATATTCCTGATTTTTGTTCTGTGGGAATGGTATCTTTCATTGTGCAGTCTACTAAATTTTTTATATTGTATTTGTTCCATTGTCTACAGCTTCGTAAGTACAATTTTTACTTAATGACCATAACTTTCCCAGCAGAAGCAGCTATTTTTGCCTTTTTGGTGTTGGCGTTGATGGGGATATCCCTTAGAGCTTTGTTTTTTGCTTAGTTAGTTAGGTTTAGATTATTTATGGATACTCTTAACATCTTTGATGATGAGCAATACCATTGTATTTACAGTGTGAAATGGACAATACATTTTGCTCAGAGGCCTTTTCTTTTAGGCTTGAGGTTCTTTTACGATTGTAAATCTTCAACACAGGGCCATGGCCTTACTTCCTTTCAGAAGTAAGACAAACACAGGAATTTTATGCCCTTAAAATACATTGACCATGGCCAGAATGGACCCTGAGACCTTGAGTTTATAAGGCAAGTATTTCTATTAAGGCCAACTTAGTTGTTTGCTCTTAGGATAGAAATGATTATCTTTGAAAGAAACTTTACACCTTCCTGTAACATCAACCTGAACTCTACACAAGCATTCTTTACTTTGAGAATTAGCAATCTTGGAACCACAGTGCATTTATATGCTTTATGTGCAACTTTTTAGTTACTAATGTGTAGTGGCACCTAATGAGATATATTCAGAATTTCTGAAAGTATTCTTAAAGTTATTCAATGATCCTCTCTCACGATGACAGCAGTGGGTCCACATTCCTTTGAAATTGATTGCTTCATATCTTCTTTAAGCAGTGCTATAGGGAAGAACAAATTCTCAATGGGCCTCCTGTAGCATTTCATAAGCCTTAGCTGAAGATTTGTAGAGACTATAGCAGAATTTCAGAGCAGCATATCATTTGTCATGTTTCACCTTCATTTAGCTGTAGGCAGAAGTGAACAATCTCAACTTGCACACCTCTGACAGGTAGGAACGAGATGTCACAACAGTGAAACTAATTATTACACATTCAGCTAACAAAATATTGTACAGTTAAATTTTAGCCCAAGAAATTATGCTGTAAAAATTATGATAAATTTTTATTGAACAGTCCTCATATGTTATATATGATAAATTATAAATGTTTTAAAAATTATTCACACATAATACATACATGATATATTATTGATTTACATTATTAAAAAAGCAATGTGCTTTGTGGGTTATTAGGTAAAATATTTACAATAAAGTTAATAATTTTACTTCACTGTCAATACTTTCAGTAAAATAATTAATATTTACAAGCTTGATGCAATATATGATTGAGAAAAAATATTTTTGTTAATATGTATTTCACCTGTCTGTCTGACATCTGTAGCTGCTAAGTGTAAATAATTTGGAAAAAGTCATATGATTCATTATGATTCTTAACAGTTCTTATGCCTGCTCTTTGTACATTGATGATGTAAAAAGTATTTTTAAATTATTGTTAATTTTTACCTCAAACAATAAACCTGCTTCCCTCACCTCTTTTCTCTGTTTCACTACAGCAGCATTACTTCATATTTAACCAATGTTAGGGTAAAGGAAATACTCCATCCTCCATCAACCTCATGGTAAAGGAATAAATGCAGAACCTAGTGATGAAATGGCACATTCAAATGAGATTTTTTAAAGGGCTGCTGGAATAAGCGTGGGAGGTTCTAAGAGCACTGAAGGTAATTAAGCTGCCAGTGTACTAGACAAGCCACCTCTTTTACTTCTTAATATTAACTGGCCATATACTTTCCAGATAATTTTATATGACGCAAAAGAAAAAACAGCAAGATAAGTCATTTAAGAACTTTTAAAAAATAAGAAATTTTAAAAAAATTCTGTTAGAACTCCCACAGTGAAGCTTGTTAAATGTAAATTCTATCTAATCTGTCATCTAACACACTCTTATGCTTCACTTATTTTTAAATACGGTGGGACCAGTTTTGAAAAGATATCCTCTCCACCTTCAATCAACTTGATGACTAGTAGGACAAACTAACATCTATGAGGACCTGTGGCTCCTCATAGATTACAAGAGAATGTAATACAAATTTCCAGTTTATAAAAAAGCACCACCAGGGCGGAGCCACAGGTCCTCATAGTTAGTTTCTCCTACCAGTCTCAAGTTGGTTGAAAATAGAGGGGATATCTCTTCGAAACCAGTCCTGCTGTATTTAAAAGTAAGTGAAGCATAAGAGTATGTTAGACGACAGATTAGATAGAATTTACAGCAAGATAAGTGTTTCTGCAAAGAGCATAACGGTAATAGGAATCAATAAATTAATTATAGATTTTGTACTCATGTCTAGAAAAACACATTCTATAGGCATATCCTTCTTATAGAATTATTAAATCATTTACAGCCTTGGTTCATCTGGCAACAAATTGATCTATGACAGGGCCTCTAGATGATGGAATCTATCATTCTTGACATAAAAAAAAATATGAATATTGACTGAAAGAGGGCACTACAGCTTTAACACAAATTTCAGGTTACTGCAAACTATTAAAGTTAAAATCATCTGTAAATTGCAAAAAATTGCAGTGAGAATAATTTCAGGAACTCATCATATATAATTTTTTTTATTTTACCTTTTATTTATTCTTGCTTTGATTGCATTGGTGTTCTATAATGTCTGTAGATTGGGGGCTGAATACTTTAGGTGAAGTCTGTAAGGATGAATGAAATAAATTAATGATGGTGCTAATGACCTCTCAGAGTTCTGGCACCTTAAAACTGTCTGGCATTTATCTTCTCAGGTAAGGAAAAATTCTGAAAAAGTCTTACTTAGATAGCTTGACCTGACCAGGATTTGAACTCAGGACCTCCAGATTAGTAGTTGCTATCACTAGACCACAGGGGTGGCCTAAATTTGTTTTAAATATTGAAAAGCCTAATCTTATCATCAGAGGATATTTTCTCCCTTATATATATATATATATATATATATATATATATATATATATATATATATATTAAAAATCAAAATAAAATTACTAAAAATTTAGGTTTATAGTTTTGTTGCAGGACAGAAAAGAAAAAGTTCCATTGGGCAGCAGTAGATTTAACTGCTATCAAAAGGAAATTTACTACTAGTATACTAAAATAATAAATGCAATACCATACACTTTTACAACTTTATTGTATTACAAAAAGACATTCATAACCACTCTTAAAAATATCTATGGAAAAAGGCCTACAACTCTAAATAATTTCTTTGATGATTATAATCATGTATCTACAAATGTAAAATTATTATAAACCTAATCTATAGGATATAGGTTAGTGTAATTGATTTGTTCTACATACGAACTATTGTGGTTAGAGACATATGGATGTATAGAGTGCAGGACAAAACAAAATTACACATTAAGTACAGTAGAGAAGATGAGGCTAGCCCTCACTGATCTGTATCTTTTCAGCCTTTTCTTTTTTCTTGAACAGTGTTTTACGCCTGTTTTAACTACTGAGGCATCACAATCAATGGACACTGGTGATGATGAGATGAAATAATAAATTGGGAAAGAATTTTTTTCAGGAAGGAAGCATTGCAGGCTTAAGTTTAGGGTACTTCCCCGGCATTTGCCATTTATGAGGATTAAGTAAAACCTGGAAAGAACCTGTCAGGGAGGACGGTCCTGGCAGAAATTAAACTCCAGAACTCCAGCTTGCAAGTCCGTATCTTAATGACCTCAGCCCCCTGCGGCAGTATTTACAGAGTCAGGGTTAATCTAAAGCAAACATTTAAAATTGCAGTAGCAGCAATTTTGTTTCTTCTTATTGAAACTCGATATATACTGAAATAAAATAAGAAATTGCTGAAAATCAGCCAACTCAGGCTATTAGAAGCAAGGGTTTACCCAAAATTTAAAAATCCTTCTAGTGGGACCAATATTTGTTTTTTTTGTAACAAAACTCTACTTATACCATTTAAATAAAATAGGAAAAATAGTTTCTGCAAAATCAGGGAAATAGGACTATTAGGAGCAGGGGTATGCCTGAAAACCGAAATTTAGAAAAAGCTCTAGTGACATTAATTTCTACGCTCTAGCACTCTGTAATAACCTTCACAAATTTGATTTGCTGAAGAATTCACTTAATTTATGCAGTTCCCGCTTGATGAACTTTTTCTTATTGAATTTATTCTCTTCATGCTGCCTCAGGCTAAAATTTTATTGAACTTTCTACAAGCCATAGTTAATGACATAAGATATTGCTCTGTAAAGGTTGGAGAGTTCAAGAAATTTCCAACTGCAAACTTGAAATTTGACATGCTCTAGAAAAAGTGCTTAGATGAATATTCTTCGATCATGAGGAAACACAATTCCAGCCATAAGCTGGATATTTTAGTTCTTCTAGATTTTGTTTTACTTGAAGCATATATACATATATTTTCCCACAAGTTCATTTCAGTCATTAATAAAATCATTTAATTGTTGCTTGAGCTCCATGGTACTTAAAACCAAGTTATCAGAATCTATGCATCCTCAGAATTCAAGAAAACTTCCATATTACAACTTTATAAATATCTAACTTATTCAGTCAGTCCTGGTGGTGTAGTGGTTACCATACTTGCCTCCTAAAACCAAGATCGCGGGTTCGAACCCGGCCAGAACCGATGGATTTTTTCGGGCTTAAAAACCTAAGTATGGCTTCCTTCGGAACAGAAGTAAAACCGTGGAACCCATGTTGTACATTTACGGCACGAAAAAGAGTCTCAAGCCTGAAAGAGAGGCCTCTGAGCAAAATTTGTCGGCCGTTTCACGTCCTGAGTTCAATGGGATGACCTGAGATTTAAAGAGCATAAAAAAAAAAAAAAAAAAAAAAAAAAAGCTTTGCCCTTTGAATCTGACAATTCCTGCTTGTAGTATCTTTGTCAAAAGGAACCTTTCAGCAATGAAAAGAATAAAAACTTACATAAGAAGCAAATTTGTGAGACTCACTAAACTATCATTAATTTCCAATGAGAAGAGTTTCATGAAAAATACCAAGATGTTTTCCATATGAAAATAATACAAATTTTTGCAGCCCAAAATTAACATTAGAGCTCACTTAGAGCTAGGAACCAGGAAACAAATATACTGAATAATAATTTTTTAAAAAATATATGCAATTTTCATTTAGTTTTCTACCAATTATACCTTTTTAATGTCCATTGTAGTTTTGTTGCCAAACGTTCAATACTTGTTTATGCATAATTGGCAAATTGTATTTTTTAAAATAGAGTGGTTAGTAAAGCACAATTTTACATGCATGTTACTTTAAATAGAATGGATACTAACATCTGGAAAATGCCACACTCTGTCATTATTTCCTATTATATTTGTAAATACACCTCGTTTAATATTGCTTAAAAACTAACAACTATTGCAAAATTTTGTTGTGCTCTATACATTTTATAATTATTTTGACTTTTCCAGCCCTAAAATGAAGGTGTGTACGTGTGTGCATATGTTTCTCAAATCATGCTCTGAACTGTAAAAATACATTAGTATTAATTAGTGATGAATGTATGAATCAACACAGTGAAACGATCTTAAAATCTTACGTAGATAAAAGGTAAAATCATGTCAAGACATTAAAACACTCTTGACATTCCACTTTTTTTTAAAGAAAGTGGAACGTCAACAGTGTTTTAATGTGTTGGCATGATTTTAATTAGTTTTACTTTTAATCTACCTAAGATATATTAGTATGTTAATTTTAATGCCTGCTTTTGAAGCATATGAAGATAAAAATACTATCACTACAATAAAGGCATAAGTTACATCCATTAAAAAATAAGAGAGAATGAGAACTGATGAAAAAAGTGCAATTACTATTTTTGTTCATTCAATGTATTTGGATCTAAAAAAAATTAAATAAAATTCTTCAAGCTGACATATTTTCTCAAGTGAATGAAATAAGCTGCCAGCAAGCATTCATCACAGTGCCACTAAAATTCACACGCAAACTTTTTTTAAGGTTGCATACCTTATCTTCATAGTTATCATCAAAGTTATCATTTGGTTCCATGGTAGGAGAGGAATCAAAGAGTTCTCTATTTTTGTTAGAGTCGGAAGTTGGGCTCTTCACTTCCTC
This sequence comes from Metallyticus violacea, assembly GCA_030762175.1. Classification (NCBI taxonomy): domain Eukaryota; kingdom Metazoa; phylum Arthropoda; class Insecta; order Mantodea; family Metallyticidae; genus Metallyticus; species Metallyticus violacea. Next base: position 104,070,944 of record CM060830.1, on the reverse strand, counting down.
GGCGTCTATTACATCAATGGTCTCGTCGTACAATGTGGCAGTTGATAACTGCATCATTAAAATAAATGATGAATCCAACAAAGCAACCTTAACTAGAGTTATTAGTACAATTAATGTGATATAAATACTGAAATAAAAATGTGTTTTGGGCAATGAAGTACAGCCTGTATGCTGAAGTACTCAATATACACTTCATCCACAACAATAAAACTGATTCATTCTTTACAAGAACAACTATAGCCTAATATTGTAATTTTTCTAATTTCAGCAGAATCTGCTTCTGCCAGCGTTAATTTCCTGGAAAACAGCCATTAGTCCCTGTGTTATTCATTCCTCAAATTTTACCAGTTTTTCAAAAACAACCACAGTCCAGACACCTTTTCATGAGAAGTGTGGCATGCTTTTAGCTAAGTCTTTCATTATTGCACTTCATTGTCAAGAGATCAGCCATGCAAACCACTCATGTTTCTACAAATAGAAATACAGACTGGAATAGATGAAAAGAAAGGAAAGCATTAAGAGAAAGAAATTAAATGCTGAAGCATATGTGAATCATGTGGGCAAAAAAGTATCGGTACAAACTACAGGACCAGATTGCAGGTTAGGCTTTATTATTATCTTTACAGTAAAATTCATTGGAGGTAAATTGTTGATAAATAGATTAATTGTTGTTTTAGGTAGAAAGTCACAGAAGTAACATTAAATAATACTGTAAATTAGCACTTGTATTGCAACAAATTGCATATGTAGGTATTGAGCTGAGTAAACATTCACAAAATCATTGTTGCACTGTCTATCAGTTTGACTTAATGCTTATGGTTTATTATTTTTATGATGATTTTATAATATTCTTCATCATTTCTGCTGCATTCACCACTTTCTGTTTAGGACTTATGCCTGCTCTTACCCTGAGTAATTTTCACAGTAAAACTGAGATGCTCCCAGCATTTTCAAAGCATCTTAATGATATGACAAATTATAATATATTTCATTGTGAAAATCCCCGATACAAAATAACATCTTAATGATGCTTTGAAAATGTTGTTGAAGATCTGAAAAACAACCCTTTAAAGCAGTTTAATTCCTTTGCAAGTAAAGAAAAACTTTTGGTTTCATTTTAAATATCTGCCAAGGCAAAGATAACTGAGCGAAGTGAAGACTTCATTTCAGCACAAGATGATAAATAAAGATGCTGGGTTATGGCAATGTATAATTACAAGTGAGAAATGGGGAACATGAAATTCCGTATATTTTCAAACCTTGAAAAGTAAACATGGAGTAAAATGGGCTTGGCTAAGAAGGGTAACAGTGAAACTTGTGACTGAGAGATACTTACCAATATAAAAGCATGGAAATAACTATAAATGAACTCCTAAACCTATGGGAATTATATTACTGAGCACATCTCATCTTTGAAAGCATAACAGTCTCACTAACAGTAGAGATGTGCATAAACTTTTCCTTAAGCTACAACACTAATGTACCTTACCAAAGTTTATTAGAAAAACTTGACATTAGCTTTGGATTTCCTCAAAGCAACATCTGCTCACTCTGTGATGACTTGCAACACAATAAGTGGTTGTGAAAGACATCCTAGAATTGCCCAACAAGCGGAAGTCACTTTTTTCTCATTTGATTTTATAAAAAATTTACCACTGCTCCTTATCAAAACTAGTGATCTTTTTTATGATCTTCAGTGAATGGGTAGCAAACAGATTGCCATTTTAATGCTATTCAAACACTTTAATACTTATAAGATACTCTTAGTTTTCTTTTCAGTGACAGATTTCCTGGCCAGAACAAAAATTATATGACAATAAAATTTTTTAATCTTCTGATACATGCGCTTAAACCCACGTGTTTACAATCAGAGGGCTTTCTTATCTTACTAATGACCAGGACATGAGCCTTATAAAAGCAAAGAAGAGGAAGTGAACAGCTGAAGTTGAAAGTAATTACAATGAATTGAAAAAAGATAGCAGGAAAAAATCCATCCCCATTTCATCTGATTAAAATACAACAAAAAGACTTATATAATATGTGTACTGCTTTCACCCTGTACTTTCTAAAGCAGGTGAAGCCATCAATGAAACTAAAAGTACAAGAATAAAAGAAATATCAAATGATCATCAGTTTGTTAAGCTGCACTATTTATATACAGGTTCATGGGACAGTATCTGTATAAAAAAACAAAATAAAATTGTCTTCCACATTTGATTTGCCACATAATTATAATACAACTTCTTGCAATAGTAAAACTTTGAGATATGCAGAGATTAGTTATGTTCCTATATAATCCTAACAGGGAGCACTACCATAGGTTTTCATTCAGCCTGCTACAGAGGAATATAATAATGACAACAACAATGGGAAAGAAGATCTGGAATTGCAGTGAAATGTAACATCTGTAATAATTTTTGATAGAGTTCTATTAATGTCATAAATGATTGTTTGCATCACATTAATGTTCATAATAAATTATGTACAAAAACAGCCATAGTGATAAGTCTTAAACCTGGTTCCTGGTGATCCCATATTGGGTGAGGCTCCATTATGTAGTGTGTATCATACAGCAAAAGAAATTTACATTAGTGACTAAAGCAATAGAAGCATGCACTGAAGTGCATTGTGCATTGATATTAAAGTAATCCTTCATATGAGTGATTACAAATTTCCTTATGTGGTTTTGTTGGTCATCTAGCAATTTTGAATAAGGTGGAAGGCTTAGAAGGCACTGCAGAATAATAGCACATATTTTAGAAGAGTTTTAATGAGTTTGTTGGTTTATATAAATTAATTTAGTGCCTAGTATCATGATCATTCCCTATGCAATTAGCCTTGAAGTTATCATACTTTTCAGTCCAATGACACAAAAGTGAATAAATGTATTTCCTTGTGAAGGTGAAAATATTAACATTGTTAAATAAGGCCCATAAGAATGCCGGTTTCCATCTCCACTTATAATTCTTAGGACTCTCAAGTGTTTCAAGATATCCCTAATAGTTAAACTTTATATGGTGACATAAATATTGATTACTTCATGCCAAGTGTCAGAATGAATTGATTAAATCTCTAGCACAGCAATAGATAATATATTTGTAAATGCAGATAAACTGACATCATATTCTGTGTCTCCACTGACCAATGGTCTCTCTGACCATGATGCTCTAGTAATAATCAAAAAGGATTCTACAAAAAACTCAAAGAATGTTATAGATATATAAAATATAGAGATATTAATGGTTCAAACCTTAGTATAATGGTGGAGACATTTCAACAAGAATTGTGGAATAGTGTCTACAGTGCAAATGATGTTAACAGCGAATTCAACAATTTTTACACATTTTGAAGCACATTTTCCACTAAAAATTAAAAAAAAAGAATTTGTAATATGAGCAGGGAAAGTTTAACCCAAGGAAATAAAAAATCTTATCCACATAAAAGACAATTATATAATAAGCTAAAACTCAGAAAAGTTCCTAAATTAAAAGTACATTTTAAAACATATTGTAATACACTGAGGTAAGTCTAAAGCCAGCAAAAGGCCTCCTTTTTCAAACAGTTATCAATCAGTTCAAAAACAAAATAAAACCTATTTGGAAGTAATAAAACAAGAAACAGGCAAAAATTTACAATATGATGCAATAATCTTAAGCATTAGCAATCAAGAGATACAACATCCTGCAGATGTAGCTATGTATTTAATGTTTAATCTCTTAATGTAACAAAAAAAAATTAAATTTATACTCTGGTGATGCATTAAGGATTTTACAATCATCAATTTCCAGTAAAAACAATGAATTCAAATCATGTACTACTACTCTACCAGAAATTAGTAATGTCATTAAAAAACTAAATTCAAAAAACTCTTCTGGCTATGATGAGATTGACAGAAAAGTCATAAAGGCCTGTGAAAAGGAAACTAGTAACCCCCTTAGTCACTTGTGTAATGAGTCTTTAACATCAGGTGTATTTCCTTAGAGGCTAAAATACTCAGTGGTGAAACCTCTGTACAAAAAGGGAGAAAAGATAAATGTCTCTAATTATAGACCTATAGCTATTTCACCTACATTTTCTAAGGTGTTTGAGAAAGTAATGTACAGTAGGCTTTACCATTACCTTAAAAGTAACAATATTTTAGTTAATGATCAGTTTGGCTTTAGAAAAGGAATTTCAACAGAAAATGCAATCTATAGACTCACTAATAAAATTTTAACTGCATTTAATGATAGAATACATGCAGCAGGAATATTTTATGACTTAGCAAAGGCTTTTGTTTGTGTCAATCATGCAATTCCGATAGATAAATTGGCTTTCTATGAAATAAAAAACTAATAATTAAATTGGTTTATATCCTACCTTGACAAAAATAAACAAAAAGGAGTAATAAATTGTCCCTTTAAAAATAAAAACAATGCATCAGAGTAGGAAATGATTAACCTTCAAGTGCTTCAAGGATCTGTTCTGAGTCTTCTTCTTTTTCTGAGAGAGTAAACTCTCTTCTGATATATATATATATAAAAATAAATGATCTCTTTTTATCTACAATAGGATCTCTGATAGATCAGAGTTGGCTTTAGAAAAGGAATTTCAACAGAAAATGCAATCTATAAACTCACTAATAAAACTTAAATGTAAATTGGAACTTGCACAGTGAAGCCAATCATATTGATTGATTTCATTGTATGATTCAGTTGAACTACACACTCTTAAAGTTTCACTTACTTTTCATAAATATATGGAAATGGTTTCAAGAACATTTAGTTCCCATCTTCAGCCAGGCTAAAGTTCAACTGTCGGATCATTCGTTGAGCGTGGGAATGTATATGTGAATGTATGTATGTGCACCAGAATATACATTCTCACAGCTCAACGAATGATCTGACAGTTGAACTTTAGCCTGGCTGAAGAAGGGAACTAAATGTTCTCGAAACCGGTCCATACATTTATGAAAAGTAAGTGAAGCTTTAAGAGTGTGTAGTTCAACTGAATCATACAATAATATCAATTAATTCACTAATAAAATTTTAACTGAGTTTATTATGAATGCATTTTAGTACGAAATGCTCTTCCCTCTAGCTTAAAAGCCTTAATAAAAAATAATAATGCCTTTACATCTGCTATCAGAAAATACTTATGTAAAAAGGCCTTTTATTCTGTAAAGGAATACATAAGTGATGATGTCAAAAGCACTGAGTCAAAAACAGTGCAATAATTTTATATTAATGCATATGTAAACATGTGTATGTGCGTATATATATAAAGTAAAATTTGTGTGATTAATTGGCCTGTCTATTTGTACTTCTCTGCTTTTGTTGATTGTTTGATTGTTCTAGGTGTTGCTTTTTCATGTTTATTGTAACTATTTATGTAGATATACACAATATTTTTTGTAAATGAGGTTATGTTTTATTGTGGTAATTGTATATGACAAGTTCTATGTTTGTAGGCCACTGTGACTGCTTCGCTAACTCACTGCATGCTCCAGGAACTAAACTAAATTAAACTTTACTTTCTCAAGCTTCAAAACAACCAACATTCAATGCAAATTTGTACAGATGCAACATATGCTTTGTTCATTTTCACTCCATTATGAAATATGCAATAATATTATGTGGAAATTTAACACACAGTTATAAGGCATTTATGCAGTGTAAATAGAATACATAGTGAAAATATCAATACCAATAAAATATATTTGTGGAATACATAATTTTCTTTTCTTTCTTGAGAAAAATATTGTTTTTGGACTATGGTTGTTCTTGTAAAAAATGTCTTGACTTCCATAAGTATGCTACAGTATTGTTTTCACTTCATTTGGGTACAAGGTGCCTTAAACTTCGGTAGTAATAAATATTAATTAACTTTCACAACAGTAAGGGTATTTGTCAAGGAATTGCATGGCAATATGTTACAATGGGTTAATTTTAACGGCTGTCATAAAAACAAGCTTTTCTGCAAGTTTTCGTTTACTCTAAGGTGTATGATATATACAGATTTCAGAACTTATATAAACAGATACCTTTCAGCTCATTATTTTATTTTAATTGGAATATTTCACCTCAACTGTAATAGAATAATTAAGTTATCACTCTTCTTTAACCTAAACATAAAGTCTTACTTTAAGTTTTTCCGGTTGGTCATTGGCATCAAAATCTCTCTTTCCTGACATAATCCAACATACACGCCCTTACTGCAAATTATAATTACTGTTCCTTTGCATTCTAGTTTTTAAAAAATCTGTCTCCGTTCCCCATGTTTGTAAACAATTACACTCCTGCCATCTATATGACTACTAAATATGCAACAGTGTTGTCAAATGTATCGTTTACTTACAACAGCAGACAAACAGTGACCGTAGACAACCTTTACAGTTGTTTAAAAAAATATATATTAGTATTAGATTATGTAATATTTGATTACAAAATAATTACACGAAAACTATGCCCTACAGCTGAGGTAACAGGCAACCATTTGCAAATTCAATTATAGGGCAAAATATCAAAATAACTTAAATTTACCTCTTCTAGAAATAATTCCATAAATAATAAGAAATAGCTATAGGCTCAATTTATTTACAATTATGTACAATATATATTAATAAATTTTATTATATTCCATGCTTTCATTTTATAACACTCAGCTGTAAATTTGCCAACTCCCTGTGTAACTTACTGAGCCAATTTATCCTAATCCCCATAAAGTCGATTTTCGTTCCACATTTCATAACTGTTTCAGGTTTTCACGTGAATGGTGTGAGTGAGAAGAATGTGTCTAAAGTATTATTATTTAAGTAAAAGCACTAGAATTAGTGATTAATGTGATTGAATAATAATAGTATGGATGTAAATAATCATATATATGGTCGAATCCTCAGATCTGCTGGTCTCTTAAAGAAAATTTTTACGCCTGTCAAGTACCGTGCGTAGGCTAGGTGAAGCTATGACAAGATATGAAATAAAATTGTGTCATTTGTTGAATGTGGAGTGCTATCTCTAATTTCTTCTCAAAAACAAGTACTCCTTGTAAAAACTGTCATCCATCTGCCGATGATTTCATTATGGATCGGAATGAAGATCGACGGAAGACAGTACCAGATTTGGAGCCGCAGGATGCATATGATACAAGACAGGTAAGATGATTTATAATATTAATTCATATTTACAATTTTCACCTGTGAAGACTTCAGACCGAGAATTAGTTCAACAACGTATAACATATTCTATTTTTTATCGCCACCTCAAAGACATTTTGTGCCCTAATTCGTGCGAAGTAGAGCATGGTGTAAGCAACAAAACTGCTCGTACATCATTTAAATGTTCATTATCGAAATGCAACTTCACTATTTAAAGTTGTAAGTATTAATGCTAGTGAATAAACCAAGAAATAAAAAAAAAAAATTATTTTACCGTGACGTTAAAAGCCATGCATTTCATATTTTACTCCCGGTTATATTAGGATTTTAATTTCATTTAATTCAATGCGGGTTAATAAAGGCGTTTGCACACGAATAAGCCTGTGAAATAAAAATAAAAGTGCAATGCATAATTAAACAATAGCTATATAGTATATCTGCAGTTTGCAGATGTATATTATATGTGATTGGTTATGAAAATTGCATATTTTTATGTTTTAATGAAACTCATTAAATAAACGGGAAATGTTGTTTTCATAGCTTGTTCATGCTTACATTATAATGAATAGATCAGTGTATGTTTGAAAACTTTTGTACACCAGATGCTAGTTAATTAACTGTTTTCATATGCAGTATTTCTTCACTTGCAAGCATAATACATATTAGAAACCTTCACATTAAAGTATTTTGGTACTTCATCTTGCATTTTAGAGGTATGCAATTTGAAATAATATTACACTTAGAATTATAGCATTCTCACATTGTCACATATTTGGCAGAATATAAATAACAGATCTGTATCAGTATTGTTGTATTCTTGATAAAAAAAAAAATAAGGTTTGAATGCATTCTTAGTTTGAATCTGAACAGTTCCTGTTGCGGTTTGCAAATGCATGGGACGATTTATTCTGTACAAGGACTTTTTAACACTTCAAACATTGTTACTAGATGCTTGTTTTTTAATAGGTATTCTAATAGGTACTCGAAAAGAATAAAATGCATTTGCTCCTATTGATCATAAAGGATAATACCATTGATTTCTGGGGAACAACTACTATTGAGGCAAGTAGCACAAATGATACATATTCATACTTTTCAGCAACTTAGCATTTCATAGGAAGTGACATTTTCAGAGTGGTAATCAATGTTGAAGTAAACATTTTTTGTGATTGACTTCTGAACATTGGCTTTAGATGCAAACCAAAACCTTTTTGGCTCATTGGTTTCCAGCAAGCTAATAATATTTATTATTAAATCCTCAGTTTTAAAAGTGAATTCTTCAATATACTGGAACAAAGCGATTGCTTCCAATAGAATATAATAGCCTGACATGCTTTACTGGAAATTGAAGAAAGCTTATGAGCATGTAAAGTTCACCTAGATGAAATTTGCATGCTATTTTCCTTTCATTTGCTCAGAGTTTAAATTATCAGAAGAGAATATGTTGATCTTATCAATACATTACTGTCCATGTTTCATGGAATTAAACTATGAAAAAATATCGTTTTAATAGTCCATGTGACTTACCACATTTAAGAAATGTATATGTATCAGGAGTTTGTAGAATTGATTATGAGGTGTTAAGAAGCTTGCTTTTTCTGATGCCTTGAAGCTACCACTGCCACCCACGGTTCACTTTTGCTGTTTACTTGATATTTATGCACAGAGAATATAATGTGGTGTACTGTCTTATTTGATGGAACTGCTGATTCCTTGAAGGGTTTGACTTACCAGAATGGCTAATGGAAAACATTGTGCTACATTATCACCTTACTGATAACTAAAACTTTTTTGAAATTCTAAAACCTAATTCATTATATGTGTGAACCTAATTAAAATTTTTATGAGCTAATGAGCAAATGACAGTATTTAAACTTAGGTTAATTTTCCTCCAGTATAAATGTTGATTTTTTTAATGCAATAGATAAAAGTAGCATGGGCATAGTCAGCAGGAGCAGTGGATTGCCATGCCCCCCACCGATATTTGAGGGGGAAAGGGGGGAATGTAATGTATAGAATGATTATATTTTTCTTGTTTTTTTTTTTACAGACTACTCTTTAACATCCCAGGTCATCAGTGTCCCATTCAACTCAGGACAGGAAATAAAATGAAATTTTGCTCAGAGGCCTCTTATTTCAGTCTTGAGGTTCTTTTACATGCTGTAAATCAATGACACGTGACCCCACAGCTTTATTTTTCTTCCAAAGGAAGCCATACTTATGATTTTTATGCCTGGGAAAAATCCATTGACCCAGGCTGGGATTGAACCCACACTCTTGGGTCTACGAGCCAAATATATTTACCACTAGACCATCAGGATTAACATTGTGTAGAAGAAAAAGAAAGGTTTATTGCTGGAGGTAAAAGATTTAGAAATAATTGAAGTTGTTAAAGAAGCCAACACATCCTCTCCTTCCACAAAATATTTGTTCGCAATCTTGATATTTCAGCTATGGTTAAGCTGGGCTTACTTTGAAAGTTATAATTGAATTAATAGATAATTGTGTTTGGTTTGTGGTCAAACACTATGTAGTTAAATTACTTAACAAAAGTAAACACAAAATTAGCAGTGGTCCTTCCCTTCGTTTCCTGTTTGGAAGCCCGTCTAAAACTCATGCCTATGCTAGTGTATAGTAGCAATTAATTCCCTTCACTCTATTGTGAAGCATAAGGCACTTATTGAAGTATGTAACATTTTGTTGGTAGCCATCACTTTTATGTGTGACAACTCTTACCTTTTTCTTCCTCCTCCTCCATGTTTTTCTTCTTCGCGCAAATACTAAACGCCCAAATACTCTCCTTCACTCAAAAGCAGTTTTTTGTGTGCCCTTCTCAGACAATGGCTTTCCAGTATCATTTTCTATTTACAGTTCTCTGGGTTTCATTTAGTGCTATCTTTATTCACAGTTTTCTGTTTGAAATAGTTTTGGTGGTTCATATTCTGAAGATAAACCACTTGTTCATTTAAACCAGCAAATGTTATGAATTTCAAGTGTTTTTTCAGGTAGTATTACATACATTATTGTTGAACTTAATTTTAGTATAGAAATATTATATTAAGTTTTCTTATAGCCAATGATAGTTAAACCTCCTCCTTTTTTCTTCTTTTTTTTACTTTTTCCCTTAGCCTTATTTACATCTTCATTGTGAACATGATGTTTCAAAAATAATATACTGTTATTTATGACTTTACCTTTCATTTCAAACCAATAGATTTATATGCCTTGCTTTTTTCTGTGTCTTCTTTGCTGTAAAAATATCCTATGTAACTGTTGTGGGTCTCTTTCATAGATTACGGTACGTAAAAGAACCTCAAGCCTGAAAGAAGAGGCCTCTGAGCAAAATTTATTGGCCATTTCATTCTGAATTGAATGAGATGATGATGACCTTAGATGTTAAAGAGCATCCATCAATAAAATAAATAATTAAAAAAATAAACGTAACTGTTTTGTAATTATTTGTAATGCAAATAAAATCTTTTGAGATGTGGGATCTTCGGAAAATCAAATTTGGCTATAGATTACCTGATATAATCTTGAAATGTGTGAGGCAATTCGGTTGTAATTACAATTATGTGATAATGGGCATTTTAAAGAATTTATGATTTGGAAATATCCATAAAAATCCATCTATCTTTACCAAATCTAAGCTACAAAGCTCAGTGCTGGTTGAGCAGTTAGCTTACTAATCATCTAACAGTTGAAGCTGTATGCATTATGATTGAATATGTTTATGGCATATGACACGTAACATGCCATTAATTATAGGACCATTAAATTCATTTAATAACCATCAAAAGTGACTTGTAATCTATAAATATTATATAAATGAAAATAAAGTAACATAATGAACAATATAACTAAAATATAATAATTAGATAGGCAGAAAAGGGATAAAACACTTAGAAATTCACAGATTTTTTATTGCTATATTTTGAACTTCTTGAGTTCTTGTAAGACAAGAAGACAAGTCTGTGAATTTCGGAGTGTTTTATCCTTTTTCTGCTTCTCTAATTATTATTGTGTTTATATCTGTGTATGCGTGCGAATGTGTGTGTGATAATGATAAAGCAGATCAACAAATGAGCAACAGTTAGACTGAATAAAATGTAACAAAAGAAAGAAATATGTGTAGTTAAGTTGTTATTGTGTCCTGCTTTGTGGCACATATTGGGGTTGATGATAACACATACATTATATGAGCTTTCAGCACAATTGTAGACAAAGCCGCCTGTGAGCATCATGCATTTCCTGACCGTTCTTAATTTCAGAAATTCAACGACATCTTTGATTTGACTCTTTCTTATGCAATTACTGATTCTTCAAGTATCATGGCAGGCTTCTCCTTTGCCTCTATCTTTTAGATATCCCTAAATTTTCCCAAATTATAGTTATAACAGCTTTTTTTTCTTCCTCAAGCCTCTCTCTCTCTTTTCCCCTGACATTGTGATCTGATATTATTCATGCATTAGAATTTTTACATTTTCAAGTGCGTTTAAAATACCCCACCCTCTCTCTCTCTCTCTCATTCTCTTTTGATTGGTGCAGTTGTGAGAATGCACTTCCTCAGTCTTAAAATAAGGAGATCAACTTTTTCTTCTCTGGCATTATGGAGTGACTGACTTCCTACAAATATTTTACTGTATCATGAAGTGTCATATTTCATGCATCTTTGTTGCCTTTATGTATAAGTTCTAGACATTGTATTTAGGAGATGGATATTCTGGTGGAGAACCTAACCAAATTGTGTTAGTTTGTTTCCTAATAGATACTTAAGGGTAAGAAAGTGAATTATGGGAACTTATTATTATTATTATTATTATTATTATTATTATTATTATTATTATTATTATTATTATTATTATTATTGAGTGAGATATAAATGACTGACTACATTCAGTCACCATTAAGATTTTACATCTAGGCACACTGAAGTAATATCGGTCATTTTTAAAATACTGATTTTTTTGAAAGCTTAGATAAATTTTCATGAAAGAAAAATAATCGTCTCGCATAAGATGCAACTTGAATGACCAAAAAGAAATATTCATAAATAGAAAAAATAAAAGACATGCTGTGGTCACTGGCCCCCTAAATAGTAATTATAGTTTTATTTAATTTATTTCAAATTGTCATTGCAACACAAACTTAAAAAAATTACAAGGAAAAAGAAGAAAAAAAAAAGAAAATGAATGTACTGCAGTTAAAGACATTGGCACAGATTTTGAAAGTATACTTTGTTTCAGAGGATAAATAGAACATTAAATCAGTTGCTTGTTAAAGACTTTTGACAATTTTCATTGTTCATGCAACAATGACATTTATACAATAAATCCTTTTAAGAAATCTTCCATCTATCTGTAATACAAATTATGTGCTACTTTTGAAAAACTTGTGTAACTTAAAAGAAACTATCATTTACACTCGTCACTTTTTCTGGGATTCAATTCCTGCCAGCACTGTTCTCCTTGACTGAAGTTTTTCTCAGGTTTTCCTAAGTCCTTAATTTTTTGTTTTTTGGTAACATTTCATTTTATGCATCACTAATTCCACCGCCTGTAATCCCTCAGGAGTAAAAATAGCATTTTTAATGATTGATAATAATATACACAAATGGACACAATTTCTGGGCAGCTCTTCCACATTTTTCTGGAAGATGTGGAATATAGTAGTAATTTATTTTAAGTTTTAAACAGGTAAAGTGTTGTGATACTGTAAGTTCATGGTACCAGATGCTGGCAATGGGAAGGGGTGGTGTGTAAGCGATCAATTTGAGAATGGATGGTTTTAAAGGTACCTCACTGTATAAAGATAGTGCATTAAACTAAAGCCTTTTCTTCTACTCTGACTTTATCTAAAATCTAGTCATTCATTAAGCATGACATCTTCATCGACAAATGAGTTCTTATGATAAAAATTGTTTCTTTAACAAACATTTTATTACACTTATTTAATATTTCAATATAAACACAAAAAGTAGCAATTTTCTTGAAAAAAGAATCCTATTACCGGAAATAAAAAGGCATTCATTTTATTTTTGATAAAACACAGTCATATTCATTGTTTTCCATGTCAAAATTTGTTGCAATAAATTTTACTTGGTTATTTATTTTAATATATTTTAAAATTTTACTGTCTTTATACTAAAATTTCATATCCTCCTTGGTTATGTACCACCCCCATTATGTCCAATAATTAGAAACAGTTGTTTTTACAAAGAACTGAACACTTGCAGCTAGTAGGTTTGTAAATTATGTTTTTGTCAATTTCTTTGATCCAATTTTCTGAATTATGCCCTGTATCAATCAGGAAACTGTCAGAGAGATGAGTCAGTCCTGGTGGTGTAGTGGTAACCATATTTGCTTCCTAAACCCAAGATCGCGGGTTCGAACCCGGCCAGGATCGATGGATTTTTTCGTGCGTAAAAATCCTAAGTATGGCTTCCTTCGGAAGGGAAGTAAAGCCGTGGGTCCCGTGTCGTACATTTACTGCACAAAAAGAACCTCAAGCCTGAAGGAGAGGCCTGTGAGCAAAATTTGTCTGCCGTTTCACGCCCTGATTGAATGGGACGCTGATGACCTGAGATGTTTAAGAGCGTCCGTAAATCAATCAATCAGAGAGATAAACACAGACTTTTGCTCTGAAACTCAAATATTTTCACCGTATCAAAGCGATCTCAAACGGCTTAATTGATATCTGGGTTTGCATTCCCTAAACCTCTACTCAGCAACCTTCATAAGAAAATTGGCCATATCAAGAATGGAAGACCTGAGTGTTTGATGACAGGTGTGAAGTTACATTTTCTGACCAAAGTTGGTTTGAACTTTGTTCATGCCTAGTTCGTGTGCTAAGAACAACGCCCGAAAAGATTTTGGCTGCTTGCCTGCCTGGCGCCAACTGCCATCAAGGCAATAAAACTACTGTGCGATCAGTTTTGTTTCCCCCGGATTGTTTTTGCCCATGGGCGAGCTCGCGGGACGCTCGTTAGCCGGATCCCGGTGATTAGCGGAAGGATGAAACAATAAAACCAAACATACAGCAATACACAAACCAATTTAAGAGCCTCATTACTTAGCAAATTATCAAATGACCCACTTTCATTCTGCATCTATTTTTGGCATCTCTTTAGGAAATGATCCATCTCTCGCTGTAGTTCATTTTGAGAAATCCGGACAAATTCCTGACGAATATTATTTTTGAGTTCTTGTAAGGTGAGCAGGTCCGTCTTGTACACGGAATTTGTAATTTACCCCAGAGATGATAATAACAGGCTTTTAAATCGTGGTACCGAGGGTGCCACAAATCCCTAGTAATAACTGTTATCTTGTGGCAGAGTGCTATTGAAAAACGTGCGATCACGCTCCCTGTTGGTTAATTCTCTGAAAAAGGCGGTTGGTGTGGTATCCAAACAAGTAACAAATATATAATAAAAAAAAATCCTGTGATGAAGACACGCTGTGCTGTTGTAAACACACGAGGCATAACACCCTTTATGCATGTATAATATACTCTCGAATTAAGAAACAAACAACGCACATCCGGTAACAGCGGCGCTACGACTGCAACAGTCAGCAAGGTCAACAAGTAAGCAAGCAGGCTCGGTACCTTCTCCACGGTGTTCGTTCATAGGAAAAATCTGCGTAGCTGTGGAAAGCATCACTGATTTCACTTTAGCGGCTATTATGAGGAAGGGTCCCGCTCAGATAAAACTTGAAGCCGTGTATTTTCTTTTATAACGTGAAATCGTGAAGCATGCGTGTTACGTTAACATTAGTTAGAGACTAATGAATATGTCTGGTTTCAACTAGAAGCGCTTAGCCATGGCCCCAGAAACTTGGTGTTGAATTATTTCTCAGGTCTGCTGGATCCACAAACTTAAAAACTTATGGAAATCTGTTGCGGCTAGAATACAAAACACGAAGCCTCAAAATAAGGGGAAGATGTAGATTTGGCCTGGATCACCACCAGGCAGCGATTAATAGAACTTCTGACCTCGTGGAAAGCTCGTGAGAGCCCACAGTAGTTTGGAAATGTGTAAATAAGACTGTTCTGCGTTTTTTAAAATGATTTTAAGAACATTTACTTAGTAAATGAGAAGTATTAAGTTATCATTTCACATGAGCTCATACGACCTCAATGAAACCCACGGCAAGATTCACATCTGGCTCACATAATTCTTTGGAACCAAGAGAATTTATACAAAACAGCCGTGGATAACAAAGATTAAAGCTAAGATCACACAAGTTCATCTTAGCAATATAAGTGAAGGTCTTAGAAGCTCCGTTGGTTTCTTTTCTGTTTGTTATAGCCGTATCCTTGAATATAATAAATTGAGCCACATCTCGCTTGACAATAGTTGGAACATTAAAATGTTTGAAAATGATTGCAGAAGTTTTGCGAGAATCTAATTTAGATCGAAACGATAGTAGACGATGATATGGCAGAGAAGCTGAATCGGAAGATTCACTCTTTGAGCATGAAGATTATAATTCTCTAAGAGCTTGGGGTGTGGTATATATTGTGACAAACCCATTGCTAAATTTTGTCGGGTGTATGCTACAAAACCACAAAGACCATTACGTAATACGGTCTAAAATAGGGTTAAAGCAAGTCTCAAGGAAGTTATGGATCTCTTTTCTGCTTCTTAAAACTTTCTGTCGTTTTCAGACCAAACATTTGAAAGCATCACATTCTGAGCAAAACAAAACCGATCTTTGGTATTAAATATAGTCACTGTGGATATCGAGGACTTTCTGTGATCGCGATTGAAGGCTGTGATAGAACTTCATCAGGCGGATCAACTAATGGTGTGATGCCTGGAAATTGTGGTGGGTGCACTAGCCTCTCTCAATCATGATGGATAAGTGCCTTCACTAAGTTGCATGAGGTTTGAATTATCATGCAAAAGAAAAAAACACATTTGCGATTCATAAGTGTATGCTCCTTAGTTTGATTCAGTTTTTCATGTACATGTTCCAGGTAATTAGGGACACAATGAAGTTAATTGTTTGATGGGCTGGCAGCAGTTTACAATGCACAATTCACCAAACACAGCAAACTCGTCTTTTGGTGCAGTAAAGGTTTCGGTTATTTGGGAATAGAGTCATGGGCTGCCGAATAATGATGACGGCATCTTGGAATATCGTAGAGGATGCACTTTTTGTAGCACCTCGGCAGTCTATCAAGAAAAGAATTCTTCTATTGATATGACACAATGTAAAACTGTCGAGTAATGTGCAATCTAGCGACAGATTCTATATCTTTTCTATAGTTGGAGATGACACCGTATGATTTCTGCACCAACGTTGAATTACAATTTCGCGTCCTCAAAAAAGATAGCTGTTTGCCTCAATAGTCGCTAAGAGAGCCTCATTGTCCATTGTTGTTGGTTTTGTCGTGGCTCATCCTCGAGGGTTTCTTGCCTTTGTGGAAATTCGCGAACCATCTTTGAACCGTCCGATATTTTCAGCATCAACAATGAAGGCCTCATATATTTTCTGCGCCACTGCAGGTTCTACATTCTGAATTCGTATGCCATGCAAACTATTATAATCATCTCGGAGTGCTCGTGTTTGTTTTTCGAATTAACAAACGTCTTAAGATTCACAATAAAAATTCTGGTGCAGAAAAATTCGCTCCAAAGAAGCAAATTTTTGATACTGTAAATAATTTATTTCCATTTTATTTCACTCCTGACTTAAAGGCCACTGTAGATGAGATGTTCTTTTTGTTCCGCCAACGCTGTCCTTTCAAAGTATTTTTTGAAAGAATCACTTGGAACGTATGGCATCCAAGCAAGAATGCTGACTAATTCTGAGGTGATGTGTAAATAGTATTGAGGTTTATTAATGCAAGTAAATACAAGAATGCATCAGCAGAAATGAATTAAAACAGACTGAGAACAGGTCGAAACGTCGCAGATAGACGTTAACTTAAGTGAAGCTTGCACAGACTGTGGTGCTATTTTCACCTCACACTTGTTGGCACCTTGAGATCAAACAAGCATGTTCGAAGAATACAACCATTCGCGATCTTTGCAGTTACTAATCTTTCAGTCACAGAAGTCACCGGTTATTCTCGTATAAGATGAAGTCCGCGCCACAAATATTGCTTTTGGTGCTATCCACTCAGCACACAGAAACAACTGTTAGTGAAGACGCTAAGAACAACAACTTTACAACTCAATGAAAGGATTGGGCATAGTAGATCAAATGGCACAAACCAGAAGATAGCCAATGTTTCTCATTTATATTGCAGTAATAAACGCATGTTCAGTTTACCATCTGAAGTTTCCCACCCAGAAATAAAATTTGCCATACGTTGAAGCGTTTTTCTTTGTAACCTTTGTCTAAGCAAACCTTAAAAACATAAGCGAGCACGTAATTTGTATGGAATTCAGAAGACAAAAATTATGACTACGGAAAACATCAAGGAACGGGAAATTTAGTTGCATTGTAGAGCCATCTAGGACGATGTAAAGAAGGTGTCGAGAAGCTACATCGAAGAATATCAAGCAAGGTACATTAGGAAAACCAATGTTACCTGTTCGAAGTGCAGCAACATAAAAGCTGTGTTGTGTGAAAAAATTAAAAATGTGGATTAAGATTGAAGGATGATGATGATACTCTACATTTACGTAGGCAATTGAACAGTACAACATTTTAATATTTTAATAAATTATTTCTCCGATGTTCTTTCTTTTAAATCAATAATATAGAAGTAATACTTTAACAACCCCAAATCATTCTAACGTATACAAATAGCAGATAATTTGTGTAAGTGAAGCTAAGTTTGGGCCTCCAAGAACCTCGCACCTAGGTAATCTGTGTAACAGAAAGTATCTTAGTATTGTTAGGGTTCATAAATAGCTTTAATAAACGTAATGTTTTAATTTCCTACCTCCTCAAAACAGCTTGGTGTCAGAAAATAAAATGGATATTAGAATAAGAAAGTAAATAGGATTGGTAACTCTCGACTTTCAATTAAGTAATGCAAGATAATGCCGGAGAAGTGTCAAAGTGGAAAAGTAGGCATACTCGGGCTGTTCCCATAAAGCCATAATGCCTTCAGTGCAAAATGTCTCGTTGTATCGAGAGAATTTTTGGCACTAGCACTTCCTTTGTGCATACCAAAAGGCCCATTCTACACTTTAATGTTTCCAGCATACATAGGTGCAAGAAGGGTTATGATTTCTGTGTTTGAAAGGGGCAATATACAGGGAAACCGAGATATCACTGAATTGCTATTGCTGCTTATTGCGTCATTTGGCTTTAAGTCAGTTGCTTGAAGCTTCAGTTGAACGGAAAGAAGCTGCAATATTCACCAAGGAAATCCGGCTATGATTATCTGCGGGGAAACGCATCAAAATGGAACTGAAGACCGAAGGCTGTTTTCTGATCGTTTATCCACACGTCTCCCTCCTGCAACCGCATTTCGACGTGCGTAAAGGGTTTTATGCAGTGTTTCGGAGACAATCCTGCACATGGTGCCAGAGACATACCCAGAAATTAGATAGTACTATGTATCGATTCGACCTAATTTTAGTGGAAATAGTAGGTATATTGATATGTTTAATTCTATTTTATTGCCATTATTATGTCATTAGGACAAAGAAGAGCTCCAATAACCTGAATAAATACAATGGATGTTAAAGCAAATACAGTGACACTCATGTAAGCTTCATGGGCACGATTACAAACACCGTGTATAATTTTGTAGAAAGGTTATACACAAACCCAGATTTCTTTTGGACGACAGGTGCTATTTCGCAAATGACTCCCACGTGATCGCCATTATTGGGCTCCTGAGAATCCTCATTATTTTCGAACACATCACACGCAGGCTTAATGGGGAGTTAACGTCATTGAACCGGTTTATCTGCCCACTAGACTTACTGGTTAGCTTTATTTAAAATTACTGCGATACGAATTACATCTACAAAGTCTGTAGATGTTCCACTCCAGCTAGTGGGAAACCTCCGGTTGCAGCACGATGGTGCACCACCTCGTTATTTCTGAGCGGTAAGAAAATACAATTATAGCTTCTCGGGGGAGATCTTCCGAGAAGCTATAATTGTAAAAACCAGTATCGTGAAAGCTCCAAGTACTATAGTTTGAAAATACTACGATGATGTGTACCCTAAATGTTGGATCGTCATGGTCGTCCTATTCTGTGGCCAGCGAGGTCGCGCAATTTAACTCCACAAGATTTTTCTGTAGGGTTGTTTCAAAGTCAGTGTTTACGAAAGGGAATCAGAAAATGCCGAAATATCAAGATGCAGAATTGGTCGTGCCTGCATTTCAATAGTGAGTGACCATCCTAATACCTAATATCGCTGCATCCACCAAAAGGAAATGTATTATGAATAATGCACTGGAAGTATCTAGAAAGTATAATTAATTTCTTTTGTATCTTTAAAGAAATATGAACTTTTAGATAAACGAAAACAACGGTTAAATGCGCTTTAGGAAGATCTCTGGCAAAATACGGAGAATCCTTTATATCTCTACTTAGGTTAGCCTTTTATATACGGGGTCTAAGGCAAGGAATTTGAGAAAGGTATTAAAACTGAATGCGCGCCACTTACTTTTACCAAATTCCGTTTGAAATAGTAATAAACAACGGCTGATATTTAAGTCACCAACAACGTACCTTTATTAAATGGCTCGCACGCTTGCATATGTGAAACTTATTTTTATCACGTTAATAATGAGAACAATATCACTACAGGTACGCCATTAAAGCTGGGTGAAATAAAAGCATTGCAAGCTATCTTTTTTTTTTTTTTTTTTTTTTTTTTTTTTTTAAGGTTTGAGCAAGGTATTTAGCATTTTTATATTGTAGTATAATAATTCAAATCAATTTGCAATGCAAAACATATGCTTGCTTTTGGTGTCAAAAACAGCAGTGTAATGGAACGTATATTGGGATATCTTAAATAAACAAAAGGGAAATTAAACGCAAATACACGATATTTACAGAAATTGCTGGAATTGGCGACCTCCAGCATCATTGCAGAAACAACAGCGGCGCAGAAGTGTATCTTTCGAGTTCTAAGCAGAAGTAACGGTTAATAATATGCCATTGACTAATTAATATAATTAATTTAATAAAATAAACAGAAATATTATAAAATTAGGGTTTTGTTCTAAGAGAAAATGAAGTGTATTTATTACCACTAGCAGTTAGGAAGCATTTTTCACCTTAAGACAAAAAAAGTCTACTCTTGAAGTTCGAAATGTCTAAGTCCACTTAGTACAGCATCTAGTTCACATCGAAAACTGCCAACCGTTACGTTATGCCTTTATGGGGGCTTGAATTTAAACAAATTCTTACAGTGGGAGTGTAGTGCGTGATATTAATATAGACAGCCAATACACTATTTTAAATAAAACAAAGCGCTTAGTCACAATGCCAATCTTATACCTTTAAAGTACTAATCGCGTCAGGTTGTGGTATGACAGATAAGCTTTAATGAGTGTGTGAAGCACAGGGACAAAGTAATGACCCACTTTAGAGTTCCAGATACAAGGCATTGATATTTGTTCTGTTTCGAATGTCGTGGAAGTCCAGATCAAATTTTTAGGGTACCTCTCCGGTATTTATGAGGGCTGAGGGAAACCTGGGAAAATACTAGCGGAAGTCGAATCCCAGACCTCTCGCTTACGAGTCCAAATCTTAACGATCTCGGCTACCCATGTTGGCCACGTGTAGATATGATTTGTCATAAGTGATAAATTAATATTTATTATGTCGTGCATTAAAATCGATTGCTTGTAAATGAAATGTAAAACATTTACTTGCTCTTGAGTCTTCTGCCTCTAAGGTGCTTGCAAGCTTGTGATGAATGACAGTAGAGAATGTCACACTCTCAGGCGAGTTTGTCAAGTCGATGTCCATATAAATCAGAGCTTTGAGGAGAGCAGATATTGCATGAACACAGTAGGTCAAGTTTAATGCTAACAGCAATTGGGCTATAATTATTCCACATTTATTTATGTTTTTAACAAACCAAAACATCGCTTCAAGGGCTAACAATTCATTTAACTTCATTCAGAAGAAAAAAAAAAAAAAGGCGGGCTTAGCCCTGGAAGTTGCTCCTCAGGTGCCCCATTTCGCCTGAGTTTCTTTTGCGCATCGCGTCCCAGCATAGACAAAGAACGTTATCGCGTGGATCAAGCTTATTAAATTATTTCCAACATTTGAACCATTACTTTTTTTGTACTCAAGAATGTTGGCAACATTGAAAATCAGTGCTCGGCACACACACACACACTGCTGCAAAGTAGCAGCGGTGTTGCTAACCCTAGTCATTTATCACTAGTTCTAGGGAGTTAAAGCGTCATCGGAGAACATAGGGACAATTTCTCCCAAATGTTTCCAGGAAATTTAAAACTTTTTTATTTCTTACATTTCACTACAACAGAGTGAAAATACTGGTGTAAATAGAGAATTTCATGCATTAATAAATACGCAGAAGATTCCAAACGAAAATCGTGGTAAATTTTGGGCAACAGTAAGGAAAACATAATATTTTAATGTTCCTTAAGTTTGTAAATCTACCACACTCGATGAAAGAGTATTTCTTTGTAAAAGCATGCTCACAAATGAAAAATAAACTCCTCAGACACGATTAAAAGACTTATGGGCGCAGAAAAACAGATATCAACAAAGATGACTTTGAAAGTCGAAGACAAATTGTCGTTTACTGAGACAAGCATTTCTCAAAAAGTGCAAACGTCGCAGGACATGATGGAAGTAAATGATGAAAAGGATTAGGGAGACTGCAAGTAATAGTGTATACATTTTTGTAATTTCATTTGGTTAACTTTGTGTACATTTACACAAGCTAGTTTATCGCAATCTAGCTAACCATTGGGAGTATTTTAGGCTACATAAGGGGACAACACAGCAGAAGCGAACGTCGGAATTTAACGGTTAGAAATAGGCGGACAACAGAGGTTTTTGAATGGTAGTAATTGTGACGCATTTACATTGACTGTTTATTCATCAATGTCAGTGCGTTGTAATACGGGTTTTGCGTTCTATATCATGACTAGATTTCCGATTTTGGGACAAATGCTTATTTTGTTCTTTAGAAGAGAGCAAAACATAATTATACCCGGGCAGCTGAGATTTTGCATTTGATACCCTTTCAGTTGGCAATCATGCATATTAACAAATGAGAATTTACCCGTTGCCCCTTCTGAACCAATTACAAAGTGGCATTATCGGTCGGTCAGTCGTGACGTAGAAACTGCTGTGTTGTCGGCTTTTCTTGTGTGTGTGTGTAGCTTATTTGCCACATGTTTGAATTGAATTGTTGTAACTAATGGAAGTGATTAATTTGTAGTCGTTAGAAAATATCCCAAAGATGCCATTTTCAGAGTGGTTCGCCAGGTTATATCTAATCCTTTGCGCCGAGGTGTTACACGGACATATTATCCCTAAAATGGCTAAATCAATCTAAGTTTAATTTGTTTTATGTTCACTTCTCATACATTTTGCCGGTCCTTTTATGGTTTAGCACTATGAGGAAATGCAACAATGGGTGAAATGTACAACGATTAACTTGACGTTACCCGCCGGGCCGAAACTACTCAACTGCTGCAGCTGCTGCAAAGTGCCCCATTTGACAAGAAAAGTTGCAAGCTACCCTTGTTGCACCTTTTAGTATGTCACTGAATATTTATATAATTTTACGGGGTAATTTAGTATTTCAATGTTTTCTTGAAGCAGAGGTGATGATCAACTAATAAAATGGAGACACTGACTATGATGAAATGCTATATAAGAATTGTTGGTAGAGAAAGAATTTGCAGTATCTTTGGTCAGTTGTTTTGCGCACTGGACCGGCAAATGTTGGGCCACCTGTACACAGTTGCAGAATAGTTAATGCGCACTGAGTAAGAATGGAATTGGGTCGTATTGAAGCTGGGAATGAAGCGTTAGGTGTTTGGGTTTGAGATATTGGTGTAGAAGTCTGAAAGCAGATACTAGGATTGCCGTGTAGCTTATTCTAGAGATGACTTTTGCCAAGAAATCGGCTCTGTCCTCTCCTATGATTTTATGAAACCAATGTCAGCAAGATGAACGTGTGTAACAGGGAAAATTGATCATTTTGTGCTGCAAAGGCTTCAAAATAAAACAAGCTTTATATTATAAAAAATTTTACTCCAATCACGTTATTTTCTCTTATAATTTATATTGTTGTAATAATATTTTGTACAGTTTTATTGTTTACGAACCCGTTTCAATGGCCAAGGCTTCAAATAATGTAAATAAATACGTACATTAAAAACATTCCCTGATTATATTGTTAAACACACCTTGAATTTTAAATCTAATCTTACGATTATTTGCAAGGGCAAAATGACATTTTTTTAATCAGTGTACAATGGAAAATTAAAGTTTTTTCACCATTTATAAAGGATTTAAAATACAACATACACACTTATGATGATGATGTGTTATTTATTTTTGTCAAGTGTACACAATTTAGTACAGTCAATTCGCCTATGACAGCTATTAAGACTTCGATTCGCCTTGGCATACTGTTAATGCATCTTCTCTTTTATGTGTGAATGATGATACCATACTTCAATTATCTAGGTAACTACTTCCTTCTTCACAAGCTGCCAAAAACTCTCAGCGGGGTTCATATCTGCTGAAAACCTCGACTAGGGCAACAAAAGGACATTTTTTTTCCCTTGAAGAGAAGCTATTTTAGATTTTTCAGTATAAAAGTTGTCTCATCTTGCATAAAAATAAACGGTTCTGCATTTGGGAGCCATTCTCTTCGTTGAGGCAACAGTCCACTTCTTAACACCTTGTACTGACCCTGGCGCATTATTTCTTGAACGACAGGTAGAGGTCCAGGGCCTTTGCGACTGTTGACTGCACGTTTTATAGTCTTCACAAACAATCTGACTTATACTTCTCACCAGGACACCGTCGTACACACTGAGCTTTGTGAAAGTGTGCTCATCACTAAAACAAACATTTGTTAATTTGTTTTATTTACAGATGCTCTTTAACATCTCAGGTCATCACCGTCCCATTCAAATCAGGACGTGAAACGGCCGACAAATTTTGCTCAGAGGCCTCTTCTTTCAGGCGTGATGTTCTTTTTCGTACCGTAAATGTACGACACGGGACCCACGGCTTTATTTTCCTTCCGAAGGAAGCCATACTTAGGAATTTTACACCTGAAAAAATCCATCGATCCTGGCCGGGTTCGAACCCGCGATCTTGGGTTTAGGAAGCAAATATGGTTACCACTACACCACCAGGACTGATTAAAACAAACCTGAAATAATGGATAGGTCCAATGATAATTTGGTTTAAAAGTGCATTTTAGCTCATGAATTTTTTTTAATTAAACTTCACATATTTACTGATTGTAATAAGTCCCAGATGTTTGTCCTTGTGGTCCTTTGCCCACCTGAGACATTTTTGCAGCCTTAGTAGGGGTTAACTTGCGGTGCGGACAGGCCTGCGTGTTTTTAAATTCATTTCTAAAAATCTGCGCCTCACGGTTCTTTCAGATGCTGTGATGTCACTGTCTTCAAAATCAAATGTAATTTATTTTGCGCCACTTCTTTTTCAAGCAACTTTGCCCTTGGGGCGAAATTTGGTTTTCTGTGACATTTATTCCTTCTTTGACGGCCTAATTGCACATCCAATTCAATTTCCTTCTTAATTCACCTTACAGATATTTCGGATACCTCTGCAATCTTTCGAGGCATCAAACCACACGATTTATCCATTATTCTTGCAAAACAGTCGCACAATATTAAAATTTCAATTTTCAAACGATAAAGGAACGGACAAATTAAATAGCACACGCCTGAAATAGGTCTTCTATTTGTTAGTATTACAGTAACTGGTGTTTCTGTAGCAACAATATGGGCTCTTAGAAGAATAAAACCATAACAGTGTGTTCAATGATGCATAACAATGATAGATGAGTCATAAACATAGTAAATGAGTGTAAGAATATTAGGATGCATCTAATAATATGGCCAGAGACTAAAGTTAGTTCTCTGCCATACCGGTTTATGTAAATTCTGTTTGCATAAATGGCTGGTTTAAATCAGGTTGCACTTAAGGCCTGGAGCAATAAACTGTTTTAATTATAGCGAGCTATATGTAAGACAAGGTGGACGTTCCCATAGAAACAATTGCTTTACTTTCCCGGCATTTTTTATTAAAGCAAATCTGGCGATGTTCTGAAAACAAAATTAACGATCTCAAACAAGCCATTGTTGAAACTTCTGAACTCGCTTTTTTTTTTTTTTTTTTTTTTTTTTTTTTTTTTTTTTTCCATTCAATTTCCCACAGCTGTATTCATGGGCACGCCGGCACGTGCGAAGATTTTAAATAATGAACTTTGGATCATAATTATACAATAAATTTGTAAAATGGTTGGCTCATCAATATATGTCGCTTTGACTTGCAAGGCTCGCAGACGTTGACGGTTTTCTGTTGGTGGTGTTTAGTGCAACCGAAACAGATTTATTTATCATAACACATTGCTCTGAATCCTAAGGTGGTAATAACAAGAGATGTTTTTTTTGCGCTCAGTGGATATGTATAAAAACAGTGAGACTTTTGAGAGTAATCTGATTGTAGAACACTATTGTTAGCTATGAACGCATCGAGTTTCCTTAGGTACGCGGTTATACTGGAATATGAGTGCCATGCCATGCTCGTGGATTTTTAATGCCTCGTTCTCGCTTCCACCTCTCATTGCTTGGCGTGTCTCATGTTGGTGACATTGATTGACTCCTCTGCAGTTTTTCTTCTTCCATCAGGAACCAAAGAGGTTGTAAGGAGAACAAATTGGAGATTCAATAATACGAAATAAAGATTGAGAGACGGAGAGCGTGGCTGCGGGTGGCTTGACGGTCTATTTTTGTTTACTTTGACAGACTTAGCACCGGATGCTGCAGCCTCCGTGCGTGCATCTCGCCACTTGTCACATCTTGTACCATCACCGTCAACCTTTTTCTCGGGGGAAGGATTACTATTGTAGACACGCCTCAATAATAAAGCTGGGGGCGTTTCCAGATGTGGCGGCAACTCTTTTATCGAGGAATGGACCAGTGAAGAAGCGGTGAGGTCAACAGAGCAATAAAGCATTCTCATTATGTCATTGCGATGAAACCCCACTCTCTTTCCCACTGTTTCACACATTATAAATTATATTTGTAATATATATGCAGAGAAGCACCTATAACATTTGGTGTCTACCTATAATTATTAAGAAATATGTCAGTAGTCAACTTATTTTCCTTTATTGTAGAAATGCTTGAGTGTATTGAGAGTTTTTCATAGTGCCTCCAAAGTACTAGGATTCGAAGAAACTGCTCAAAGTTTCCTTATAGCTGGTTTAAACAAGATACAGAATTTAAATTCAAATATAATTATATAGATAAGGAAATTTTAAATATTGCGCCAATATATCGAGTTTTGTAATGTTGGCTGTAAATCATCGTTATGTGATTGTTTCACAGTAGCAATCGTCTGGTAGAAATATTTTGTTTTATCCTCTTTAATGATGGATAGGTTTATATTTCCTTCAAATGAATAATATATATGCTTCTATTTGTTAGTGAAGTGCAAAGTTGCAGGTAATTCTTAGCTATAACTACAGAACAGTAAAATATGAACGAAATGTTTCCGAAGTATGATTTTTTAAAAAAAACTATTAACGTAAGCATACCGAAAGAATAATACCAAGATTTAATGTATTTGTATTCATTAATTAAAAACACACAGTACGTACAGTATTTTGACAGATGCATTACAAGCGCTTTCTTCATGTTTTCTTGCAAATGAAATTACCTCCTTTCAGTGAAAACATGCCTGTACAATAAAATGTTGCGCCCTGCAGCATGTTGCATGTATACATGGACTTTATTACATATGTTACAATTTGCAGCTCTATTTTCGCTGGAACAGCTTTTGCCTACCTTCTTTTGCTTTTGTGTTACCAATTTCAGTAATTTCTAGAACCACGTTATTCTTGAAGTTACCTAAAGGAAAATTTTAAAAATACAAAAATTGTGTAAATTTTTATTTTTAACGCTTTTTTAAGTGCTAATGTAATGCATATGAACTGTAACTAGAGTTTCATTTATTCTCCAAGTAACCAACTTCAAACTTCCTATATCATTCATTGTCGCATTTTATACAAGAATATAAATGTTGCCAACAAAGCAATTATTTTTTCGCGTATTATAAAATTCTTTTTTTGTAAATTTCAAAAATTAATGCACGTTGTAACGACGTAATGCTGTGAAACAGAGAAAGAAATGCATATGCCTTCCAGTATAACTTTCTTTGTTGTACACATAAGCAAATAAATTATTACATTTTTTGCATATTATGATTTTCCAATCAATTTCTTAACACTTGAAAATTGAGTACCAATCTGTTACACTTTCTATCATCTTAAAGACCGGTAAATAAAATAATGTTGGTATCACCGATTTACCGATTATCAAAATGTACTATAGCATTGTAGGATTGCTATGATTTAGGTATGTCCAGTTCCATTCTGTGATTTTATTTGTTAAATTTCATCCTACTCTCAATGTTTCCCGCAACTTTAAGAATTGAAGCTCAAATGTTTCTAATTACTTTTTATATAATGCAGAATCATATTGCAGAAAATACAACTCGAGGACTATTACATTTAATTGTTGTGCCAGTTACAAATATCGAAACTCATCGGCAGGTCAGAACAACTTCAAAGGAGACAGCTGAGTGCTAACAATGCATCAAGTGAATAAGAAGAATACAAAGCAGTACTGGGAATTGGCAGAACTAAACCATTTGAGTTTTCACAAGTGATGTGGATTTTCTGAAGAATGT
Organism: Metallyticus violacea; assembly: GCA_030762175.1. Classification (NCBI taxonomy): domain Eukaryota; kingdom Metazoa; phylum Arthropoda; class Insecta; order Mantodea; family Metallyticidae; genus Metallyticus; species Metallyticus violacea. The sequence continues at coordinate 104,042,929 of CM060830.1, read as the reverse complement.
AACGTAAAATTTTGGAAAAAAGTAGTAGTTTAAAACCTTACAGGATGACTTAAAATATGATTAAAACATAAAATTGCAGTATATGAAGAAATATTAAGATTGTTCACAATATGAAAAAGTTTACGAAATATTTTGAAATTATTGTTGCGCTTATTGGGTCTACACACGCTAAAACATAAAAATTATACTTCGCAGCACTCTGTGATATATTTTCATATTTTCCCGCTCTCCGTTATAATATAGGACTGAAGATGGGTCTAAATATAAACAATGGAGATAAATAGATCTGAGCTCCTTACTGGGAGTGATATCTCGCATTACTAACGAATTTTCATAGAGGAAAACAATTGCAAAGCAAATGCCCAATATTTCAGTATGTACTGTTAACTCTGTATCATTGATCTTTTTGAAGGAAATCATTTGTGCCGGTCTTTGGCCGGTTATTTATCTTGTAATGTATCCTAACAATTAGCTTTTGGGTATTAGCGCTTGTATCATAAACGTGAGAAAAATCAAGATGATAATTTTTTATATGTTAACATTGTTATCGGATGCTCATATTTTCCCTCAAAGTTCACCGTCGTCAGAGTGATATTATGCATAATCTTGTCATTGAACTACTCAAATCTTTCTTAACGATGAAATTGGCAAGCAAATCGAAACTAAAAATGATCTAAGCAACGAACATTCTCAGCTTAGTTCCTATCACCCAGCATTTCGAATTCTCAATTCAATAGAACTACATTTATTATTATTATTATTATTATTATTATTATTGTTGTTGTTATTTTAAATATGTATATTCCTTATTCGTGTACTTTAATTTCACTCCTGCTACAAGTACTAAGGCAAAGATGGCGCTTTCAGTGCACATTATGTATTTGTGAATTTGGGGGAAAAAAGCATTATGCAATATTGGTGCAACTGAAGATAGCTTAGTATTTTGGTACTTCGTGCATTTAACTAAAATGTATTATTAAAAGGAATTGTGCCTTTCACGTATGTTTGAATAGAGTAATAATTGGCTTTTCCTTTGGTGACGTCTTTCTGAAAAAATACCACCAAATCGGCAATAATCTCAAAGAAAAGTAAACAGTTATTGTTTATATTGTGTGAAATGGACAGTTATTAATACGGAGGAAGTGTCAAGGTTGTGCATTCATGATTAACGAGTTTCACACCCAATTGTTAAATAAAATTTATGTGATTTTAGTTGCATACTTTTCATGAAACATAGGCTATGTTCTGGTCTTAAAACGTGGTCCTACAACCGCACTCTCACAGTGAACCTCAATAATACGCCTAGCAAAGGAAACTGGTCAGCCCTTCCATGCTAAAGATGTGTTCTGGTAGTTGTTTTTTTTTTTTTTTTTTTTTTTCCTGTAACAGTTGGTTAACGAACAGAAATGCTTCAGTGTCAATGTAAATGGATATAACATTAATAGGTAAAAAAATAAAAGAATTTCCAGAGAAGACAAGCTAACGGTAATGAACGTCCGACTTAAAATGAGAGAATGTCGAGAAGAAGAAGAATGCATGCTACAACCTTGCTTACAAGGAATCTATGAGCATTTTGAGAAGGGCATTCATAAAGATGAAAGTGATTTCAAAATCACACGGCAATTTCTATCGAACTCTCCGTGTAAAAGGGAGAGTAGAAAAAACAATAGATGAGACTAATGGCAGCGAACCTGGGGAGAGGAAATGTGATAAATACAGTAGAATTTCGTTTATCCTAAGCAGTGGCAGCGCAAATATTTCGGATAAATAATTTCCAGAGATCCTATTAAGTTTTGAAGAAAGAAAATATTAAAAATTAAAATAACTTTTATTATCAAATACTCCAGAAATGCATTCAATGCACCCTATCTATTGAAAAAGAACGTGGTCATATATTTTGGACAGTTTTTTTTCCTCATAGTTGTCTTGCTGCTATGTCTTATCAAGTTATCACTACACATTACTGTTCATTAATTAAAAATGTAGCTTAAAAAAGATGTTGGAGGACCGTTCACATTTCGAGCACAAAATGCTTTAAATGACAGGTACGGCTTTATAAGTTGCTCATAGCATATCATTGTACAAAAAAAAAAAAAAAAAAAAAAAAAAATTGCAAGGACTTACAGCACAGGAATAAAATGCTATGTCAGTTATTTCCTTCAAACCTGAAAATAAAGATTGGTTACAGCGCCATTAGTTTGGCGATGGTAAAATTAAAACGTATATAAACAAATAAATAAAAGTAACAATGTTTCGCTACAGGTTCTACTGTATTGCAATTGTAAGAATTTTCGTGTGTTGTAATTGAAGAGGCAGAAGAAACTTTCCACTGGTGTAATTGTTAATTTTGTTACATGCAGAAGGGGAAAACAAATGTGGAATTATAAAGTGCAGAAATACGGGGGAAAATATTTGTAATTATCAATTTAAGATCGCCCCCCCCCCTCCCCCGAAAGCTTTATATTTTCGAGTTGAAACACTTGAACAGAACTGTCGTTAATATATTGTTTATAGCAAACGCTATTCACCCCCCTCAAAAAAAATTAGTGCGGTTTGCACATTTTCCCCCCTTGTAAAATAATAAAAACTTGATGATCGTTTAGAAACAGCTGAGCTAATTTCGAAAAGGCAAATCTCAATTCTTTAGTCTCATGCATGAACAAAAGGACATTTGAATTATGTTTTTAGCAACTCCAAATTAAGTGGTATAAAGCACAGAGTGTATTAACGGAATGTCACCAATGTGTGGTTACAGTATGGTCTGATCTACAGTTATTCACTGGCTTCATCCGAGGAGAAACAACTGAGGTAATCAGGCGCTAACACTGGGCGCCACATGTTAGGCTAAGAGCACGTGCTTAGACCTACCCGTAGCAGTACGTCATTGAGATGGGCGTCACCCCTGCGTGACGTCACCGCCCATTAGTATGACGTGTATCGCTTCATCTCGCGTGCTATTTCCGACACCTCGCAGAAGGGTTTCTAGCATGATGCTTTTGCATAAACTTAATAGAAAACACCACGCGTCTATGTGGTTTCGACCTATGCAGTAGCTCGTTTAAGCCGCCATTTTTTTCCCCTCCCAGTTTCAACCTTCTTCCTTCAGAACTGTCACGGTTCGTAAAATCATCAAGTACTCGAAATGAATCATTAAACAGAGGACATGAGTCAGTTTTTTAAACCAAGAAAGCGTGAAAATGGAATAATTTCTCATACAGAAAAGGGGTCAATAATATTTTTAAATATTATAGTTTATATATGTATCAGAACAAAAGTGAAACGTTATCTTACACAGCTGAGCTCAGGAAGGAGAGTTGGGGGGTCATTATATAAATATGCAGATTTTAATTATGAATTATTTTACGTACAGGAAAAACCTTGTGGTGCTAGGAATGTAAAACATAATTATGATAGAACTGTATAGTAGACCTTGAAATATAGTTTCCATAGCTACCAAAGCCATTTCTTGTTTATCTGTCAAAGTGAAAAATGTATTTTTTTTCTAGATGCTATACTTTACAAGTTATGAAACAATTTACGAACATCCAATTGTTTAAATGTTCCTTCTCGATAAACTACTTCGGCCATAAGTATGATATCAAGCTTTTCGAGTTAAATAATAATTAGAACCATACTTATGAGCTATTTGGGTTTGACCCTAAAGTTAATGTCTGGACAAGTGCTAGAGAAGGCCACACCAGAAGCTAATTTACATAATGCTAAAAGATTCCTGGATCGCTTTGTTACAGCTGTTTAGACGTACACGTTGCCCGGTTTGAACCCCCGATCTTGGATTTAGAAGGCAAATATGGTTAGCACTTCACCACCAGGACCGACAAAGAAAAAGGAAACAGAAAATCGTTGCATAGACCTCTCCTCAGGAAAATATTATTTTCTTGAACGAATTTATGTTGATATCTAGCCGATAACATCCAATCTACTTATTTCTAAAACTGAAGGAGCTTGAATATTAAAAATAAAATATATATGTAAAATAACTGCGGCTGATATTAAAGTTTTAAAGTCTGTTAAATGTTACACAAAAGAAAATTTGCAAAATGAAGAAATAAGACAGCCTTTTAATATTCGTATTTTTTAATAATATTTAAGGCTCGTTTTTACCACTGAGGCTCAAAGATGGCGGACACTGATGATACATGAAACGAAATGATATATTGGGAAAGTTTTTTTATAAGGAAGGAAAAGTTCTGACCTAAGTTTTGGGTACCTCCCCGGCATTTGCCATTTATGAGGACTGAAGAAAACCTCAGTCAGGAAGGACGGTCCTACCGGGATTCGAACCCCATACCTCCCGTTCATGAGTCCGCGCCTTAACAACCTCGGTCACCTGAGATATTTTTTTTAATAAAAATTCATCTGAAACGCTTCGAGTAAATATCAAAGAATATTATTTGTTCTGTTTGGCTATCCCTTTTTATAAGTAATCATAATCTATAAAATTTTGAAGCAGTAATATATTACAGAACATGAAAGATATTTCAATATTTTTTTTTGTCCCAACAGCATGTCAATAACAAAAATATTAGAATTATTTTTCAATATATAGCATAGGATCAGGCCATAAAAGTATGGCACTGGCTTTCCTTGTATTATGTATAAACAAAACTGGAAAACCATATAGATAGACTGGATGAATAAAGATGCCCAAAACAAATAGTGGATTACAAAGTAACAGGGAAACGAGACGTTGGAAGGCCTAGAAAGAAACGGAGCTTAGGTCGGAATATGTCTCAAGATCTAAGCCATAAATGAAGATGCAGTTGAAGGAAATCTCGGAAGAGGCGTCGGTCCTGGTGGTGTAGTGTCTTTTAAACCCAAGATCGGGGTTCGATCCCGGCCAGGACCGATGGATTTTTTTTAGGACGTATGGCTTCCTTCGGAAGGGAAGTAAAGCCGTGGGTCCCGTATCGTAAAATTTACTTAGGAATTTTACGCCCGAAAAAAATCTATCGACACTGGCCGTGACAGAACCCGCGGTCTTGGGGAGGCAAGTAAGGTTACCACTATGCAACCAGGACCGACGATATCATTTGAAGACGATAAAAGGAGAGAGTTAACGGAGGAGAAGATTAACGAAATAAGCCATTGTTAGAAACTTCTCCTCGAAAGTCTTTAACACGATTATATCAGCAAGTAGGTAAATCATTCAGTAGTGCGTATAAAGTCACTCAGCTGATGCATATTCACAATATAAAATTACTGCTGTACCTGAAATATAGAAACAAAATATTACTTAGCTAGGTTTTACAAAATTCGGAAGAACGAGTTGCGACTATTATCTGAGTCTTTTATAAACGATTCGGGAATAATGCAGGCAGTTTGAGCATATACTATGATGGTGAATAGAATATGTTTATTACTGATTAATAACAAAAGGGGGATGTGGCTATGGAACATCAATTCCTTTTGCAGATGGTTTCCGGTCAACAAGATCGATTTCCATAACAGAATGAGACTCGCGTGTGTACGTACTTTTTATTCAGATTTTTGAGTAGTGTTTAACACCCGTTTTCACTACTGAGGATCCACAAGCGGTGGACACTGAGGATGATGCATGAGATGAAATGGTAATTTGGGAAAGGATATTTTTTAAGGAAGGAAGCGTCCCAGGCCTAAGTTTAGGGTATCTCCCCGGCATTTGCCAGTTATGAGGACTGAGTAAAACCTGGGAAAACCTAGTCAGGGAGAACTGTCCTAGTGAGATTCAAACCCCACACCTCCCGCTCAAAAACCCGCGCCTTAACGACCTCGGCCACCTGTGTCGGTTTTTATTCAGATGATAATAGTCTATAATAGTATACTAAAGGTGATTCATATAAAAAAAGACAATTTATAAGCTTAAAATTGCTTTTAAGATAAATCAGAGTGTGGATGAATTTTAAATTCAATATAATAAAATTAAAATTGTTAAATATTAAAATTTACGTGCGCATTTTTAGATGAAGTGGATTTCTTACATTTGATACACAGAAGAGAACAAGAAGAGCTAAACTGACATGCTAGATTCACTGTTCTGAAACAGGAATATTGTAGATAAAGCAATGTGTTTATAATACATTGGTTCAAATGTTACTGTATGGTTCATAAACATAACTCTTAAGTAAACAACGTGTAAACAAATACGTTTTTGGTGAAGGTCTGTTAGAAATTTTAGAAGGTAGAATTGTTGTGGCTTTGATGGAAAAAATATACCAAAAGCGATCAATGAGAGGGGATATGCTTGTATACTTATGTGAAATATATATATAGCATTATGATATAGGCTGAAAGTCTGAAAAGAACAAAGCTTAAATGTTGACAGGTATTTAATAGGAAGTATGCCACGTTCTTGGGTTCGAGGATAACCACTGTGCTAGAGAGTGAGAGAGAAAAAAGTCTATTTAATAAATAATCCATGCCTGGCGCTGCCAATAGTCTGCATCTCTTGGTCGCCAAAGAGTGCCCACGCGGAAGGCTTAACAAGGGCACACCTGTCTCTGGCTATGGAGAGGCCTTGAGATAGCCGGCACTGAATATGGCCAAGACAGTCCAATTACTCGCGTATTGACCATTTCCGTGCGGAGTAGCGTCACGCACAGCATCAGCACGTCACACTTCCAGGAGCTAGGAGAAGAAAATGCATGGTAAGGCATGTCCGGTTCTTCGCCAGCAAATACTGACTCACCTGGAGATCATTTCTTTATTCCCGTTCCATATTGAGCCTTAATGCGAGAAATGTAATCACCTAGTCTTTGTATCTTAACTAGCTAACCAAATTATGTACGACCGTAGGTCCACAAGTTTCCGACCTCGCCGATAAGGATTATCGCCTTTACAAAATCCTTACATGTTAAGTAAATAATTGCACCTGTAAGTGTTCAGTTGTTCAGATATACTTACATAAAGAAGGCTATGTGTAGAAGATTGTGACACGATCAAAATGGAGTATCAACCTGTTATTAAGTTCTTCACAAAAGAAGAAGGACTTACTCCAAATGAAATTCAACAGCAATTGAACGGTGTATATGGGGGAGCATCCCCCTCATATTCTACCGTAAAAGAATGGGTCAAACGTTTTCGAATGGGTTGAGAAAGCATTGAAGATGAAGAGTGTGCAGATGGGCCCTTGGAGGTGCTCACTGCTGAAAACATCGCTCGCTCTTGTGAAAGGAGAAATTATGGAAGACCAGCGGCTCAAAGTTACAGAAATAGCAGCAAGGTTGGGACTTTCTAAAACAACAGTCGTTCGAATTATTAATGAACATTTAAACATGAATAAGGTTAGTGCAAGATGGGTACCTAGACTTCTAACCTCAGTCCAAAAGCAGCAACGAGTCATCTGTTGTCAGGCATTTTTGGAGCTGTGCCGTGACAACGAGAGAGAAGTTGTGCAAACCATTGTTATAGGAGATGAAACTATGGTCCTCTACTATGATCCCTTGTCCAAAAGAGAATCAGTGGAGTGGCGTAAACCTGGCGAAGCACCGCCTCTAAAGGCCAAGGTCACTCAGTCAACTAAGTAAATCATGATCACAATCTTTCTGGACTGTGAAGGAATACTCTTCATTGACTACAAGGAGAGGAACACCACAGTAAATGGGGAGTACTATGCTGGCCTACTGCACAGACTACGTGGTTCCATCAAAGAGAAAAGGCGAGTAAAGCTGAGTGGTGGTTTGTGCCTTCTTGACGACAACGCGCCTGTGCACACAGCTCTTGTTACAAAGGAAGCTGTGAAGAAATTTGGCTTCAAGGAGATGGACCATCCACCCTACAGACCAGATCTAGCTCCCTCTTCTCAAAACTCAAGAAGGACCTTGAAGAAGGAAATTTAAGTGTGACGAAGAAGTGATGGATGCTGTTTATTTCCATTTTGCAGACGAGATTTCTGACTATTTGGGGGGGGGGTTGAAATGTTAATTCAAAAATGTGAGAAGTGTATTGCAATAAAGGATAGCTATATTGAAAAGTGAAATATAGTTTTTGTCTTTATAATACCTAGAAAATGGTTAGGCCGGAAACTTATGGATCTACTTTCCTAGCTTCTTAAAAAGTCTGCTAATATATGACTATGCCATAGTGTCGTGCGATCAGTTTTGTTTTCCTCTGGAGTGTTTTACCTTTGGGCGAGCGTGCCGCTCGTAAGCCGGTTAGCCGGCCAACCTGGTCTCGGTGATTATCGGGAGATAAAAGAATACAACTAATCAGCCATAACTAAATACAGAAACCTATTTAAGAATTTCAGCACTTAACCAAATTATCAAATGAGATGTTGAAACTGCTCGCCTTCATTCTCCACACATTTTTATCTTTAGGAAATTAAATCATCATTCCCTTTAGTTCATTTTGAAAAGTTCGGACAATTTCCTGACAATATTTGAGTACTTGCATGGTGCGCGGGTTGTTCTTGTACAAGTCAAATCGGGGGACCAAGGGGACCTTAAATCCCTACAAGTAACTCTGTCATTTGGAAACACGTAATGCATTGCTCTTATGGAATTATTCGCATTGTGAGCGGTGGCAGAGTCCTGTTGATAAAATGCACGTTTATGCTCCCTGTGAGTTAAATCTCTGAAAAAGGTACTAGTGTAATATTTACATAAGTAACTAATCAACTGTATGCTAAAAATATTGATCCCACACAAGGAATAATACACTTTATATTTATTGTCGAATGAAGAAACGAACAGCACACATACGCCGGGAACAGCTTATGACTGCGAGACCGCAACGGTTGGCAGAGGTCGTTAAGGTGCGGACTCGTGAGCGTAAGGTCTGTGGTTCGATTCCCACGAGGACTGTCTTCCCTGACCTCCCCCCCCCCCCAGGTTTTCCTCGGTTCTCATAAATGGCAAATGCCAAGGAGGTACCCTAAATGTACGCCTGTAACGTTTCTTTCCTTAAAAAATCTTTTCCAATATATCATTTCATTTATGTATCATGAGTATCCACATCCTGTGGTGCCTCAGTAGTAAAAACGGGCGTTAAACACTATTAAAAAAACTATGACTGCGACAGTCAGCGAGGTCAATAAGTAAGCAAGCAGACTTGCTACCCTCTCCACTTGTCTGTCTTGGTGGCCTTGTAACCATATTTTCCACGTAGACCCAAGATCACGGGTACAACCTCGGCCAGCGTAAATGAATTTTTTTCGAACTTCAAAATCCTAAGTATGGCTTCCTTCGGAAGGGAAATATACCCGTGGGTCCCGTATCTTAGATTTACATCATATAAAAAAAACCTCAAGCCTGAAAGCAGAGGCTTCTGAGCAAAATTTGTCGACCGTTTCACGCTCTAAATTAAATGGGACGTTGATGACCTTAGGTGTTAAAGAGCGTCCGTAAATAAACCAAATCAACAATCACAGCGCTGCTAATGACTGAAGACTCACTCACAGGAAAATCCCCACCCCGCGGGGGAAAACATCACTGATTGCACTGTACTACACGAAGACAGCCGAATGCTGCGGGTATCTGGTTGTCATACGTCGTAGGCAGGTCAGTCGAACTATTCTCCGGTCTAGACTTATAAACTGATGTCAGAAAGTACGACATTTGCATTTAAATGACCAGAATAAAACTGCACAATGCACATTTGTAACAAATAAAACGTAATTGTTAGCGTAAGCGAATTCTCCCTTCCAAAGTTCGGTAGGAGAAGCAACACTAGTGAGCAAGCTTGGCTCGACATCACTGTTTGGCAGCCCAAACAACCGAAACCACCACCGCAGCAAAAGAAGGTTAGCTCTTGTGTTTGGTGCATCGTAAAGAGTCAACGCCATCATGTAGTCTTAACAATGTGAGACGTGTCCATGAAAAACTGAAAACTAAGGAACCTGCCCTTGTGAATCGCAAAGTAGTTGATTCTTGTGCATAATAATGCAAAAACTACATACAGCTAACGTGGTTCGTGAAAGCATTATGTATCTGTCTTGGGTATTTTCCAGACACACCTTCAAATTATATTTTCCTTTCTGAAAACTTACGTAACAATGGAATTGACAGTCTTCCATCGTAATGGCAGAAGTTCCTCAACAGCGTTGGCTATATTTAACACCAAAGATATTATTTTGTTCAGAATATAGTGCTTTGGGCTTGAAATCAGCAATGCTTTTTATCCAAAATATTAAACTTATTATATAGCGTTGAAAATCTTTCGTAGGTCCTTTTGGGACATTAAATCATACAATACAAATAAGGTGGGGGAAAAAAAAAAGAAAAAAAAAAGGATTTCTGTACATATTTGACTACTGAGAGAGGTCTGGAGAGAAATATTAGCTCTGCAATTTGATCTATCAAGGAATCGAACTGAAACCTTGACTCTTTGCAGAATATTCATGAGCTAGAAAATTATTTGAATTGCTTCATTGATTCAGAAATATGCTGCAGCGCTTTTGACTTCCACTTGGATCTTTTCACTAATTGGAAGAATCGCACAATAGTTTTCTGTTTTTCCCCATTTCCTTTTTATTTTTTCTTAACCGTCATCTTGCCTTTCGTTTGGTGTTCGCTCGTTAATTATCACGTTTCTTGGGAAATTACTTTCAGTATTTCGCACACCGACTTTCGGCTTGAAATGCTGAAAACTTCAAAAGATTTTATATTAACTGTGTTTCATAACTGAAGACTATTCCTTTTCTGTTCTGTTGCGAATATTTCTCTAGATTTAGGCGTATGCCATTTTTCCATGACTCCAGTGGTTGCTCTAAAAGCAGGAATAACATAAGGCGAAAGAGGACTTCGAGGTATAATTTTATGGGACGATCCCATGCTGTTTTTTTTTTTTTTTTTTTTTTGATTGATTTATTTAAGGACGCTCTTTAACAGCTCAGGTCATCAGCGTCCCATTCAACTCAGGGCGTGAAACGGCCGACAAATTTTGCTCAGAGGCCTCTCTTCAGGCTTGAGGTTCTTTTTCGTGCCGCAAATGTACGCCACGGGACCCACGGCTTTACTTCCCTTCCGAAGGAAGCCATACTTAGGATTTTTACGCCCGAAAAAATCCATCGGTCCTGGCCGGGTTCGAACCCGCGTTTTGAGTATAGGAGGCAAGTATGGTAACCACTACACCACCAGGACCGACTCCCATGCTGTAAATGGAACAAAAGGTTCTAATGCAAATTTGGCCATCGACATGTTCTTTGGCCGTAAAAAAAGAATCTCTTCTTTAAATATTAATTCCTGTTATTTGTTAATGATGCGGACTTCATGCATTGCGAATATAATAACGGATAGAACAAATAATGCCTTCTCTTGTTTTTAATAACTAGGTAAATTCATATGAAAAGCTCTAGGTAAAGTATTTGGGTTCGCAAATTAGATACATCATATAGTTTAATTTGTTCTCATAGCTTATTGTTAGCAAAGATAAAAAATATGACCCACTCTGGTTGTGAACTTGTTTTTATAGTAAGGTTAGGTGACTCACTGGTTCTATGGCGTTCATTAGTATTGCCCAGTCGAAACCGTTATCGACTTGAAATATTATCGTATTATCAGGACTTCGTTTAGGAAACAAAAGAAGCATACCCGGTTTCATTAACAGACGTAAAACGTCATCAAGTTACTATACTGTCTTAACATTTAAATTAACAATAATCAGTATTAACTTTAACATGTTAAATCTCATATAAAGTTAACATCACCATTCCTTTGTGTTGAACTATTGTTAACTTATATATGGAAATTGTTCTTTCACGCCAACCCTGTGTTGAATATAAGTAGAAATTAAGAATCAGATTTGAAAAATTCAGGTTACGGCCGGGGCTCTAACCACGGATCTTCAGTCTTTTGGGCTGATTACCAACTGAGCTAATCTATTGTATTCTCTTCCAAGCAAGGGGCCGCCAACGTCTCTTACCTGATTCTGTATACCCCGGAGACCTCCTTAGGTTGCTTTACACGTGTCTCGTAATGCTATGAGTATTTATCACCTAGACATTTAGTTGAACCACCAACTATATAGGAGCTAATTTATATTGTCTATATACTTGTTGCTATTCAAATACCAGTACGTTAGTTATCAAGATAACACGACAGTTCTCTTCCTACCCTAATGAATATACCAAAAGTCCAAGTCTCTCAAATGTCTAAAAGACCCTGAAAGAAAAAAGTAAAGACAGAAGAATTGGTGAACTGTATGTTACACGAGGGTAGGTCCACGAGTTTCCGGCCCAACCGTTTTCTCAGTATGATAAAATAAAAACTATGTTTCACTTTCGATATAGTTACCCTTTATTGCAATATACTTCTCACATCTTTGAATTAACATTTAAATCCCCCTCGCCCCAAAGAAGTCAGAAGTCTTTTCTGCAAAATGGGCATAAACATCATCCATTACTTCTTCGGCACACTTAAATTTCCTTCCTCGGAGGTCCTTGTGTTTTGAGAAGAGGAAATAGTCACTGGAAGGTAGATCTGGGCTGTAGGATGGATGGTCGATCTCCTTGAAGCCATATTTCCCAGTTTCCTTTGCAACAAGAGTTGTGTGCACAGGCGCGTTGTCGTGAAGAAGGCGCACACCACCACGTAGCTTTCCTCGCCTTTTCTTTTTGATGGAAGCACATAGTCTGTGCAGTAGGCCAGCATAGTACTCCCCATTTACTGTGGTGTTCCTCTCCTTGAAGTTAATGAAGAGTATTCCTTCACAGTCGCAAAAAGTTGTAGCCATGATCTTCTTAGTTGACTGAGTGACCTTGCCCTTTATAGGCAGTGATTTGCCAGGTTTACGCCACTACATTGATTCTCTTTTGGACAAGGATCATAGTAGAGGACCACAGTTTCATCTCCTATAACAAAGGTTGCAGAGCTCCAAAAAATGCCTGACAACAGATGACTCGTTACTGCTTTTGGACTGAGGAAAGAAGTCTAAGCACCCATCTTACACTAACCTTATCTGTGTTTAAATGCTCATGAATAATTCGAAGGACTGTTGTTTTAGAAAGTCCCAACCGTGCTGCTAATTCTATAACCTTAAGCCGCCGGTCTTCCATAATTTCTCCTTCTACAAGAGCGACGTTTTCAGACCTGAGCATCTCCAAGGGCCGACCTGCACACTCTTCGTCTTCAATGCTTTCTCGATCCCCCATTCGAAAAAGCGTAGCCCGTTCTTTTACGGTAGAATATGAGGGGGACGCTTCCCCATATACACCGTCCAATCGCTGTTTAATTTCATTTGGAGTATGTTCTTCTTTTGTGAAGAACTTAATAACAGCTCGGTACTCCATTTTGGACATGTCACAATACACATACTCTTCTTTATGCAACTATATCTGAGCAACTGAACATGACAGAGCGGAAGCTACAGCTGCAATTATTTATTTAACAGATAAGGTTTTTGTGAAGGCGATAATGCTTATCGACGAGGCCGGAAACATATCGACCTACTGCCGTACATAATATGCAGGACATTTGATAAATGCTGGTCTACAAACCAGCTGGATGACAACAATGGTACGCCCCAAAAAGAAGATATGCGTTCGGAACGGATCGTATTGTGTACCTTGATGTTGATAGAATGTCGTTTATTTTAACTTTTGATGCTAAAGACTATATTTAGAATATCGTCCATTTTCAACGATCTTCTATGGTGCTGAGGATTGGATTGCATGAGATGGAGGAAGATTTCAGACATGGAAGTGCAAAAAGAGCTTTTTGTCTCCTATTAGACTCCGGGAGGAAAAGTGGGCATGAATCAGCTGGGGAGTCTAACGTTTTCATTTGTGTCTCTTGTTGACTCCAGCAGGACCGAATGTTGTTTTGTAAATAGTTTTCCCAGTTGTGGCGATCATAAATGTTATTGATTTTATGTTATGAAATTTTAAAATAAATGTGACAACGATGAATCTAAATTTTGAGAAAAATGATTATCTTTGACTGTAAAGTTTTTATTTTTGAAGGGCTTGTCCCGGCAAGGAAATATGCATTGAAGAATCGTTATCTTTGGTTTAAAAAAGTTTCGGTTTAATAGAGAAAAAGCACATAAAATGAACACAGTTGATATGATTTACGAATTGGACTGAAATGCATAGCAGAAACATTGCACATCTCCAGCGAGCGCCTCTTTAACGTCCTGCATCATTACGATTTGGGTATAAGAAAATTTTATGCTAAATGTATCGCAAATTGCCTGAATGCTGGTCAAATAAGACTCAGAGTGACAACTTCGAAATCATTTTGTCGTCATTTTGAAAACGATTCTTCCAACTTTTCGGGTCGTATGTAATTATGGACGAAACGAATCTATTACTACCATCCAGATCCAGAGGAACAATCAAAGTAGTGGAAACATGATGATTCGACTCGCCCAAAGAAAATTCGTGTTCATATTAATTCTACATCACTGACCAAGCTTTGGAAAATCGGCGGGGGAGGCAATGTATTGGGCTCACAAGTCTCTGACTGCTATGACGTCCACTATTCGCCAGATTTAGCCCCTCTTACCTGTTTCTAAACCTAAAAATACATTTAAAAGGAAAGACATTTTCATCGAATGAAGCAATGATAAATAATGAACAGTGGTTTGCAGAGAGAGGGAAAAAAATCATTTAGGAGGCTTAGAAATTCTTTATGAACGTTATGCTAAGAATATCAATTCCATTTTCCAAATTAGTTCAAGAACTTGCCAACATCCCCTCATAGACCGGGAAGTTCATCTCCAAGTACAGTTTTCCAATGAGTAAATTCCACCACTGCACGCCGCTCATCGCCATCCCGTGTCGAACAATGGGAGGAAATTTAAATCTAGTAAGACAGTCGAAATTTTACTCCATCCATTGCTAATATTTTCCATTAATAACTTTGTCACAGATGTCTCATGCTTTTTATACAGTCCTTACAAGTGAACTATCTTCTGTTCATGAAGTACACTTTAAAGACCTCCCGAATACGAGCATTACTGCTACAGTCACACCGCTCGGTTCTGCGATGTTACAGAGCAATAAATTTGCTCATTTCACCGACCAGCGATAGGAGTCTGCTGTTGTACGTGTTTGTATTGCCTTCGTTCTTGATTTTCCGCATATCCTGTGCTAAAGGAGGAAATTGCTACTCGATTTTTGATAAAGGTATTTTGATGTGACGACCTATTTAATGTTACCCATTAACGAGGCAAATTTTTAATTACTTTTTATCTGAAATTGATTAGTAATCTTCCATTACTATTAACATCATTCACGTACGGAAGAAATTGCTTGCCCCCCCCCCCCCCCGCTGACCACTGACAAAAGCGACATTGTAATATCCAGTCGGCCTTTGATTGCCTTTTACGGTGTAATTTTTACACATCGCTAGTTATTACAGCAATTTTGTACTGTCGTTAAGTAATGGTAATAGCTGCTGGCGTATTCTTCCGTATTAAAGGCGGATGTCAAAGGGAAACCTCGAAGAACGCGCTCTAACTGCTGTTCAAGGTCCTTTTCTGAAATAAAAGAATGTGGCAATTTCTCTTTCTGCGCGAATTTACAAATGTATACATTACATTTTAACTGGTGCAGGGTGCAGTGGTTCAGTTCTCTCTTCTCAAAACGTGCCTAATTTTAGATGGTAGATCCAAGACTGCGGTCTTCGATCAGTTTTATTAGACAGTATGTTCGTCTTGTATCGTAGGTTTATTAAAGAAGTTACACAAGTGTGTCTTCGTAGTTCCTCCTACCGAGTCAGCAGTAAATAATTTTTATTTTTATTCATAATATGGAGGTTTCTAAATATAAAGTATAGAGGGTGCCATAAATGTTAAACACTTCAAGCAAAGAAAAAACTGTGTTTACATAACAAAACTAAATTCCCACAAACAGAAAATAATGAACACCAATCATCTCAGTGACAACAATTGTTCAAAATGCCCACCATCGGCGTCGTTACACATCCTCTTGCACCATGTTCCGAAATCACTCACAGTACTGCATTCTCCGATCAGGTCATCTTCATTTAATGCATGCAAAAGTCTTGGGATGAAAACTTTCAACTTTGCTGTTTTAATAATACGACGTATGCTGGTTCTGCTAATCCCAGTCTCACGTGCACTTTGCACGTGCTCAAAACGTTCCAAAACCATAGCCGAGGACGCGGGGCTTGTTGCTGTGCGAGGTCTCCCAGATCTGCCCTTGTGAACATCGCATACGGTACCACGAGTATCAATTTGTCTTGAATGCGTGCAATTATTACCCGCGTCGGCGGGTCTGTTCTGTACACATTACCTTTGAACTTCAACAACATTCTCGGTTTTCCAATACCACTTCAAAATTAATTTCCGCTGTTCAAACGATAATCTTGGCTCCATTTTGTTGTAGCAACGCTAGATAACGTAATGTGAGTCATATCTGTTTACAGAACAGCATAACGATAATCGTGGCTTCATCTTTTCATTGCTGATTTACCTGTCACATAGCAACGCTATCATGATGTATGTGAGTCACATCTCTTTACAAAACATCATACTACACATTACTGTTGTTGTTCGGTTCAACTTTGAAATATATTAAATAGATATCTACAGTGAAATTGTGTCTACATTTTTTGGCACCCTCGGTAAATAACCTTAGTGTTAATTGCAATAATTTAAAATCTGTTATAAAGAAAAAAAAATTGTAGTAATCAAGTGATACTTGCTGTATAAAAGTGTCAAGCGTAATGTATCCAAAAGTCTTTGATGTTTTAATTATACAGTAGTATGTTTCTTTTAGTCTTTTTTTTTTTTTTTGATTGATTTATTTATGGACGCTCTTTAACATCTCAGGTCATCAGCGTCCCATTCAACTCAGGACGTGAAACGGCCGACAATTTTTGCTCAGAGGCCTCTCTTTCAGGCTTGAAGTTCTTTTTCGTGCCATAAATGTACGACACGGACCCATGGCTTTACTTCCCTTCCGAAGGAAGCCATTACTTAGGATCTTTACGCCCGAAAAATCCATCGGTCCTGGCCGAGTTCGAACCCGCGATCTTGGATTTAGGAGGCAAGTATGGTAACCAATATACCAACAGGACCGGCACTCATAAATTGGAAGATATTATTTGGATATGGACATTTTCAGATTGTGTGAAAGTGATGTCGTTACAAAATAAATGTGTCAACTCATTTGGTTATTTCTGCTTGTTGTGAAAAAGACGGAAAGGGCATGGAGGTCAGACCTCTCATGTATGTCCCCTTCTAAAACACCTACAGATAGGTAAAAATAATAAACATGCGATAAGTTTGGATAAGGAGGAAGTGTACCAAATGTGGAGAAGTAAACGGTTAATTAAGAACATGATATGGGATTTTAAAGAAAACTGAATAGAAAACATATACAAAATATTGAGAGGTCAAATGGTTTCTTCTACTCCCCGTAAAACATTGGGGGGGGGGGGGAATATATGCCTGAATAAATTGATTGAATAGTGTTTAACGCCCGTTTTTACTACTGAGGCACCACAGGCGGTGACACTGATGATATGACAGATTGAGAAAGGATTTTTTTAAGACAGCAAATTCTCCAGGCCTAAGTTTAGGGTATCTCCCGGTATTTGCCATTTATGAGGACTGAGAAAAACCTGGAAAAAATGTCGGTCAGGGAGAACGGTCCTGGCGGGATTCGACCCCAGACCTCCCGCTCACGAGTCCGCGCCTTGACGAACTCGGCCACCCGTGGCGGTACTTGAATAAAGCAGTGGTGTCAATGGCATATGCAACGTTGGGAGTTACGGCTTTGACTGCCGATCCGCCAGTTGCCGTCAAACGGGTGATAAAACCATGAAATGCCCAGTATTATTTGTTTAGCAGTGGTAGAAGTTTGTTAATCGTTTAGCAATTTACAGTGACAATGCTGTGCTTATCATACATCTTGAATTTTGTAGATGAAAAGAAATGCTAGGAACAAAGAACATGGGGTGTCCAGCTGGGGGAGGGGAATGATCGCTCAGTATGTCCTTCGCTTAACACGGAGCAAAGACTGCTGAGGCGGCTGGAAGTACATGGAGAATGCAAAGTCTCCCGTCACAAAAAGATCAGTACAAAGGAAGTTTTAACCTGCGTTTACCAGACCGGATTCGCGATTTTTCGGGAGGGTTAACTTCATGGGTCTGCTTGGAGCTCGTTACAGACCCAACCCTGTGGGTAAAATTCTTGAATAATGCCGAAATCGAACCAATGCTCACATATTCCCAGGCAATTAGGAATCCGAGTCCTTTCAATCAGACGTTCGCAGTCACTATCTGAATAATTCCATAACAAGACCTTAATGTATATTTATAATTAATTATTCTGATCTTTTTGGGAAGGTAAATGCTGTAAAATTCCAGGAACGGTAAAGGAATCTAGTATTTGTGTAAAACAGCAGATAAGAGTCGTGAACCTCACATACATTAACCGGCTGCCACAGTGATGATTCATCGGCAGTTCCGGCGCCGAATGTGTCAAAACTCGTTATCAGACCCAGAGCTGATACGGACAATCAGTTCCCCTCTTTCAATGTATTGTGCGAACGCAGGTTTCTCTCGCTTAGCATAGAAGTTTACCGCTGGTTACTTGTTTCGGATACACAATTAGGAAATATATATTTTCTATAATACCCAACTTGTTCAACGTTCTCTTCTTCCTTCCTTTAAAGAAAAGTATTTGAATAAAAAACAAGGAAAAATAAGTGAAAGGGGAATGTTTATTTAGTATGTATTCCTCTGCATTTGTATATACTTTCTTCGCTCTCCAAGATCTAGAGGGCTTTCTCTTCTCTTCCTCTTGAAGAAGACAAGGAAAGCAAGAAAGCGGAAGAAACAAATAGGAAAATGGTAATGTTTTAAAGTGGGAGGGTAGGAGAACGAGAAGCAGCAGGTCATTTTCCTTTTCTTTAGTTTAGAGAAAAGAAAGAGGAAGGAGGGATGCGTTGCTCTTCACTCTTTTATTTGTAACTAAGACAACAAATTAAAACAAATGCTTGTTAGAAGAACAACGGCATTTTTATTTTGTTGATCTGCATTTAAAAGCATCTATATTGCAAAAAATGAATGTCTTTTAAAGGTCATTAATCAGAACATTGGAAGCGTCTACAGAGCAAGGGATAGTGGGGGAATTCCGATCACCCAAAGAAAAAGGGCCGTAAATTGCAAAATATTGTAGATATTTGTTTAATACTACAAAATTTGTCCAAGGAATACCCCGCAATAAGAATATTAAAAGGACAGAAAATAAGTCATTGCAGTTAGATAACCAATATATTGCTTTTATCGGAAATGACAACCTGGTAAGGCAATACGAATGAAAAATAGCAAATTTACAATCTAATAAGTTTAATTTAAACGTTTTAAACACAGGAATTATAGGTAAAATGGTTTAAAAACTTTAAAATGTAGGTTGTTGAGAGAGGGGGCGTTGCAGAGCACCAAAACTACAAGAAATGAGACCATAACATTTCCTGAGTGCTGATAAAATTCCTGTGCTGTGAAATGTGACATGGTAGTTTAATCATAGATCAGCAGCATAGGGCCAATTAAGGTAAGCCTCACGTGTGAAACAAAATGAGATTCTTTGTGCGTTTGTATGAAACTTTGGGAAGGCCACCTGTTATAAGAAAGGAAGTGGGGATGTCGCAAACATGCATACGAGACCGTTCCTGTTTCTCATCCTTTCTAGCAAATATTTTGCATGGTTTGCATACATTGGAGATCATAGTCTCATCCTGATTAAATGTCACTAACAGAGGGAAATTATATTTCTCACAAACTGTTCCCACATTCTCGGAACTTACTCGTTGTTGAAGGAGGAAATTGGTTCATCGGAGAGAAGGGTTATGTTTCGGGAAACCACTGAACCAGTCTCTGCCAGCACATATTTCACATTTCATGAATGTGTTCTATAACCCGAGTTTTTCAGCTAATCAATTGCTGTAATACAAAGTTTTGTTTGTTATTTCATAAAATAATTTAGATAGCTGCAACATATGGTCAGCCACTTCTTTTTCCTGCCGCACATTGAAAATGGAGCTCGCATCCCATGTTAAACATCAGTTATTTCTCTGGTAAAGAAGAAGAAAAAGTTACACAGGGCCAAATCTGGCGAGTTGGTGGCACGTGGCAGCAATTCGAGGAGAACTTTATTACGATTGCAAGTAAAGAATTGTGCCCAGGTCCATTGTCATAGTGGAAACGCGGACTTTTTACCAAACACTATTTAATTGTTCCAACATGCTGCCTAATATATTTTTATACATAATTTATGAGCACAGCACTCTTGAGTATCTCAGATAAAGTGGCTATCACTGGGACATACTTTACCTTTGGAGCACTTTCGCCCTCTTCTACACATTTTTTGATTGCTAGTTCCATGGCATGTGATGGAGAATCCATCGATTAGATTGAATTGCGTTTAAGCATGTAGAAGCACTCCTCAGAAATGTTCATTTTCTACCGCTTCTGGGTCAGTGTACTCATCTACGATGGGCGTTCAGAAATGATTTACAACACCAGTGTTTTTCTAATACCGCGCAAACTATGGACACGTTCAATCGAATGACAATGGACTGATACTGGTTTTGCTATGCAGACCAGTATGACGGTTATAAGTAGAGGCTGCAGCGAATGGACAGTGTTCATTTGTAGTCAAGTAGAGAAAGACGTGGATAAGATGAAAGGCGATGACATGGACATACTGCTTGTGAAAGGGAGGCGTCAAAACTGCAGAAATTCATAAACGTTTAATGAGGTAAGTAGTCAAAAAGTTCCTGCACAAAAGACGTTTACAATTGGGTCAATGTGCT
The DNA here is from genome assembly GCA_030762175.1 of Metallyticus violacea. Classification (NCBI taxonomy): domain Eukaryota; kingdom Metazoa; phylum Arthropoda; class Insecta; order Mantodea; family Metallyticidae; genus Metallyticus; species Metallyticus violacea. The sequence goes on along the minus strand of CM060830.1, from coordinate 104,022,204 downwards.
TTCCAGCGACAGGAAATCTGCACACAGTAATGTGAGTACTGGTCTTCGGTTGACATCCCGGTTTCCCAGGAACATTTGAATTGATTATGACTTGCAGGCGCATAACCTGTCAGGCAGGCCTCAACCGCGTAACCCTGAACGCTGTTATTTCACGATGATTTGAATATGATAAACGTGTGTGCACACTCGGTTCCACGGGATTTAGCACAGGCACAGATGAGCGAAAGGGTTGTACTTGAACGTCGGCTTCTGTAAATACAGGATTAAGCTCCAGAGTTTTTGGAGAAGCCGTGCCATGGTGTCACTGCCACACATCGAAGAAGAGATTTCAATGAAAACATCCAGGGAGTCTTCGGCCGAGAAATTTCGCGCTGCTCCATCTGCGGGCAAGCAGATGATCGTCTTTTGGGATGCTTCAGGCATTTTGCTGACACAGTGCCTTTGTCAAGGAACGATTGTCAATAGCAAGTGTACTGCGAGATCCTTACAGGTCACTGGATTCAGCAGCGGGCAATGGGCAAGTGGTGGACAGGAATGTTCCTCCATAACAATGCGCGGACTCATACTAGCAACACTACGACCGCGAATTTAGTCTTTGGAGTTCATTGTTGTGCCGCACGCACCAATTAACCGGATCTCGCTTCTCTGATTATATCAATTTTACAAAATGAAAGACTTACTGTGAGGACTCGACAACAATGAGGAAAATCAGGCACCTATTCACGAACGATGGCCTAGTACTCCCCCAAAAATGGTTTCGCGACGCCATAATGAAGTTACCGGGAAAGTGGCAACAATGCGTGGACGTTGGTGAGGATTATATTGAGAGGTCTCATGTGCATTGAACCGTATTGCTCAATAAGGTACAACAAATATTGTTGTAAATATTTCCGAACGCCCCTCGTAAACGCTCATACTTTCAAAATATGCATGTCATTTAGTACTACCTACGCCATTTCCAAGAGTTTTTCCAACAGCCCTTTTATACAGCAAGCTTGAAATACATGTACAAGGATAGGAAAAGCAAAGCTATTTCCTGTAATGTACAGGTACTTTACCTCATCCGTTTATGTCGTGTACATAAAGATGCATAAATTATGGTATAAGCACATTTTTATCTTCAACGATTTACTTTTTTTTCTTTTTAATTGTGTTTAACGCCCGTTTTTACTACTGAGGCACCACAGGCGATGAACATTGATGATATATGAATGAAATGATGTATTGGGAAAGTATTTTTTTAAGGAAGGAAACGTTCCAGGCCTTTATGGTACCTCCCCGGCATTTGCCATTTATGACTGAGGAAAACCTGGAAAAATCTCAATCAGGAAGGATGGTCCTGGCAGGATTCGAACCTCAGACCTGCCGCGCCTTAACGACCTCGGTCACCCGTTACTATTTGATGCAAACTTTATGAAGAATTTTATTTTGAAACTGCATTTTGACAATGTAGATTCATTTCTCGAAGTATTAAGCCCACTAAACGAGGAACGTCATTGGAAATGAAAAGGAAAGGAAAAAATAAAACTATTAAGGACAAGAGCGTAATCGATACAAAACTGCCACTACAGTTTGATGACAGTCCGCCTTTTCGAATTCCAGGGTCTTCATCTGCAATCTCGAGGCTGCTAGAAAAATTGCCTTTCCTGTAGATTACTACAGAATTGGTTTTTACTTTTTTGCTTTGTATCTTTTGTTGTTTGCAGGTAGGAATTGATGCAGCTGGTCCCTTCCTCGTTCCCTCCCTCGGCCTTTCATTTTAAAGACTGTTAAAACCGATGTGTAGCGTACAGTTTACGTTACAATAGTGTAAACTAAAGCATAATGCGTCATGTTGCACTAAGATATGCGATTTAATTGCAACGTGTCGTCAGCTAATTTAAAAATAAAGCATTATGCATAATATATAAGTTCATTTAAAAAATTCTCAGATTAAACATATATTTAATTTAAACAAAAATACGTCAATTTAGATTTTGAGGGGGAAACTTAAAAGAATTGTTGATTACATAGGTTCCCCCCCACCCCTAGCGGCTTCCACTTTGAAATTTAAAATCGCCTTCCTATTTTTTAATACTTAAGTTTTAAAGGGGATTTGTTGTTTGATTTGATTTATTTACGGACGCTCTTTAACAACACAGGTCATCAGCGTCCCATGCAAATCAGGGCGGGAAACGGCCGACAAATTTTGCTCAGAGGCCTCTTCTTTCATGTTTGAGTTTCTTTTTCGTGCCGTAAATGTACGACATGGGACCCACGGCTTTACTTCCCTTCCGAAGAAAGCTATACTTGCGACTTTTACGCCCGAAAAAATCCATCGATCCTGGCCGGGTTTGAACCCGCGATCTTGGGTTTAGAAGGCAAGTATGGTTACCACACCACCACCAGGACCGACTATTTTTTTTTAAAGAGGATGCATTATTTTATCATTGCTTGGCAATATGGGCTGTTATTGTTTGAATCAATTCAGAATAATGATATAAAAGCCACAGAACATTAATGGTTTGGTAATAAAGTAGTTCAAAATTGTGTGTGCCCTACATGAAAGAAACGGATTGGTCAGGATTTTCGGACGGGCTGTTTTACTGTAATATTAGTTATTAAAGTTACAAATGGTTAATATTTATAACTTTACCTAAAAATAAACTGTTTTTTCATTCGATAACAGACTTATTTTTTATTCTGCCCAAATTTAAACAATAAGAAGTCAGGCAACTAGAAAACAAAACAAAAAAAATGTGATAACAGTTACATTCCCTTTAAAATTTAAGAATCTAAAAGTAAGGTGACCATTTGAAATTTCAAAGCTGGAAGGCTGGGATGAGATTTTTTGTGTTGTTTATTTACGGACGCTCTTTATCATCTCACGTCCCATTAGGGCGTGAAACGCCGACAAATTTTGCTCAGAGGCCTCCTTTATGTGTCGTAAATGTACAGCATGGGACCCACGGCTTTACTTCCCAATGGAAGCCATACTTAGGATTTTTACGCCCGAAAAAAATCCATCGGTCCTGGCCGGAAGGAGTGAGAGGGTGAAACCTAAAAATTAACACACATTGGTTTTAAACATTCCCCTTAGCATCCAAATTGATGTGTTTTTGTTTAAACTTAATGTATGTTAACTAGGTAGCTGTTGAAGCTGGGAGATTTTAAAACGAAAGCCTTATAATATTTGATGTCTTAACGAACAAAAATGTATCAATCCTTAATATATTTGTCTTTTACATATCATTATTATTTCGGCACAAAAGTAATGAACATAAAATATTTATTGTTAGACCTTAGAAACTATTTCTCTGCTAGAATTACTGACGATTATTGCAGGGTTTCGTGGATTTTGGTATTTTGGTTAATTACACTATATCCATATAAGAACATTATCCTTGTTTATTATTAACATCGCGTGAATTTTCAGCAAAGACTCTAAATGAGAATGGAGGAAAAGAACTTGCAATGACATCCTGTGCCCCCCATGTCTCTGTAATACTAATGTAAATTATCTAATAGAACTCATATCATTAATGTTTCTTGTTGCAAACGGTGAAAGATCATTTTGAGTAACTTCTTTTTCATTTCAGCTTGGCAGGTAAAATAGAAAAGAATATTCCGTTTTAATTATTTATAAGGGTTTGATGTATCTTAACAAACCAGAGTAATTTGTCTGAATGATTGCGACACTATTGTCGACAACCTTTATCCATGTTCAACACAAATGCATATTATTCCATTTTCACCAACGTGAACAAAAGAACGCTACTGAACCATTCTCTGAGCTATTAAATCATTTTGCCTTACAATAAAACTATACAGAACAATATTTTCCTTCCTTTCCCATCCCAGAACACGACTATAGTCGGTAGATTTTAGATTTAGAGACTACCAATTCACAACCTGTGTGTTAAAACTGCTATTGAGGATATTAGTACTCATAACGGATTTTGCAGAACTCAGTTTCAAATGTATTTATTCTGTATTTTTCTAAATCTTGACCATCAATTCAGGTAGTGCGGACATATAAATTTATTCTAAACGAGCCAGCAAGCAAACCGTATATGGGCACAAAATAGTGACAGGTGAAATACATGGGTGCATCATTATGGTCCCGAAACAAAGAGGCAGTCATTATGGTACAGTGAGAACAGTTTAAAAGTCTTGCAACTTAGATCGGTGGACCAGCTGACCTACCCCTCTTCAATCGCCGATATTTCTCATGCAACATGCCCAGCGCAATTCTTTCTCTTCCAGAGTCAGTTGCGAGAAGTTGAAACCGAATCGGGCAGTCGTGTTGTGCAGTTGAGATTGATATTTTGTTAATTACTGCAGTAGTGTTCTGCAGTAATGAGATATTCACTGCATCGTCATATATTCATTTTCAAGGCTTACATCAGGTACAGAAAATTACAGGGCAAAACGAGACAGGCATTTAGATGTAACTTTTCTGACAGCCCGATTCCAACACGAAAAGTATATTTATGTTAATACAGAAGTTTATTAAAAAGGGCTATGTTACTTATCGGCATAAAAATGTGCTCACAGATGAAAAACTTGGTGAAATAAGAACGTCCATTAAAACCTCCCCGTTCCCAGTATCTTACGGTTTTTGGCTTTTATTGAAAATTGTAGGTAAGTATATTCAAAAAACTCTTATACCCTAGAGGAGTTTAATGTAAACATTAGATACAAAGTTAGGACAAATGGTGATGGGTAATTGATAGTATTAATGATACTTTCCTAAAGAAAACATTTCCAGCACCTACTGTAAGGAGGATTAGTAAATTCTGTTATTTAATATGTTGTACCCCAGTTTTAAAATATTGAAGCGCTTGAGCCCGGCGAGTCGCGCAAGAAAATACCGGCGGCAACATGGTATCTAACCGCCGGCTGGCTGAATTATGTATCGGGACTTTTAAACTGGTCTCACTGCATTTTCCTGGAGAGTTAGCGCCTATGAAAGTCCAAAGGAGTGGGGGCTCCGGAAATAAAATGATGTAAAGTTTCTTCTGTAAGATATTCAAATCACTTCAGTGACAGTTATTGCTGAGTGGTATGTAAAAGAATGCTTTCTTAAAGGCATACTCACATGGAGGTCGCAGCACGTAAAATCGAGCATTGGGCAGTTTCTGTTGCTGCACGACAATGCTGCGCACAGGGCGGCTCCATTAGATTTTTGGAGAAGGATACTGTAAGGATACTATTGTACCTTCCTTATTCATTTGACCTGACTCTTACCCTCTTGTTCCGAAGACCAAAGAAAAAATGTTTGAGCACTTGTTTTCGTCTGTTGAAAATATTCATTGCAACAGTGATATCCACAAAGAAGCTTAGAAAGCATTTTGTATGTAGTTGCAGGTAGTGGAAGTTTTCATAAGTGTCAGTGGATTGGTTTGTAAAGTTGTAAATAAAACTTAAGCTGCTGAGAAGCTGCTAATAGCTTTCGGGATGCCACAGAGACGTTTCCAACATCAAATACAAAACACTTTTGGGTTGCTGAATTCATTGTCGAAATTTTTTTTTTAATATTTATTTTTAAATGGATAAATGCCAAGTATTTTTTAATGAAACAGACTCCGAGTGCATTTGTTTCATTGATCATCCGAATGCGTCGAAGTAGCAGCTTGCCGATCGATACCTTCTTGCACTTTTTAACAATTATGAAAGTTCGGCTGTAAACATTCAACTATTTGTATATGCTGTTTGTTACAATGTAATTCCTTCAGCCTCTTAAAGCAGCACTTGTATTGCGGTCAGTTCGTAGAACACGCTTTCGGGCTTTCCGCATTCATGATGCCTCCTTCCAAATACATACGCATTTTCCATCAGCTTCGGCAAGATTTTCAGTGGTTCGCTCTCAGTCGCCATATGCATTATATATCGTGTGCCTTGGTTCTAATAATTCATAGGGATTCACTTTAAAAATTCAGCGTAGCTCTGGTGTTCGATGAAATGCTAAATCTAGTGTTACAAGTTAAAGCACCTTTTCTGAAGAGGGAGAAAAAAAAAACTTTTCATAACTTATTGATCTTTATCTGTATGTGAATGGTGATTTTGTACATCTTTCGTAAGTGGGATGTTTATGCCAAGCTCTAACGGCTACACGCTAAGGCAGCATACAAGTTGAAAAATGCTCAATAATAATTTGTGAAGAAACATTGTAAGTAAAATAAATTGTCTTTTTAAACGTAATAAAGCATAGCATTTCAGAGTTTAGGGAAAATGTTTTCGTTCAGGCATAGATCATTTCGGGTTAGCCTGCCGTGAATGCAACCCCCCCCCCCCTCATGCGCACCATTTGCTTGCCCTCTCTCTGAAGAGACCAGATAATCTTAGCAGTCTGTGAGTCCTGTGTTCAGTCACGCTGTCAGTAGCTTATTTACTTCATCGTCCTTTGTGGAGTTGGCTCCGGGCTCTGAGACCGTATTGACTTACCCTTACCCGGAGAACAATTCTTGGAGGTGCTAGAGCTCCAGTCCCGAGCGACAGCGGAGAGAGGCGAACTCCTTAGTCCCGAGCGGGATTTACCGAATGAATTTTTTTTTTGATTGATTTATTTATGGACGCTCTTTAACAGCTCAGGTCATCAGCGTCCCATTCAACTCAGGGCGTGAAACGGCCGACAAATTTTGCTCAGAGGCCTCTTCTTTCAGACTTGAGGTTCTTTATCGTGCCGTAAATGTACGACACGGGACCCGCGGCTTTACTTCCCTTCCGAAGGAAGCCATACTTAGGATTTTTACGCCCCGAAAAAATCCATCGGTCCTGGCCGGGTTCGAACCCGCGGGAGATACCGGAATAGGTATTTTTCTCTGTTTGCGTGGGCGTTCGTTAAAGGTAAATGTTACATGTCTTACTTTTTTGTTAAAGGTAATGTAATCTATGCGTTGTCCTTCGTAGCTCTCTGGCTGCACTATGTTGTTCCTTATTAAAAAACTGAAGTTCTCACTTGTTGCCATGCATCGTTTTGTTGGCATTCGCAATTAATAATATATACGCACACACTAACCTTGGCGCTAACCTAGGGTAAGAAACCAGTAAGCCCTCTAGTTTGCTACGGCCTGACGGCCTACGCTCGCCTTTTCGTAAATATAAATTGATAAAGGCGAGTAAATCACTGTAAGTGTGGCGAATCTCCTTTGATTCCAACAGAAAAAAAATATCTTAAATATAATTTATATCCCATTATATGCGTGGTAGTATGTTAGCTAGGGAGTGATTCGGGATTGGAGCTCTAGCAGCTACTACCACCTCTGAGAATTTTTCTACGCGTAAGGAAAAGTCTCGTATTGTGGGTTCGACTCCCCGTGCTGTTCATATACTATCGGTTTTTCATGTTCTTTCTTACCACGGGCCTTCCAAATAGCCATTTCGGGGTCCAAAGTAAAGAAAATAAATTGATATTGGAACGGGATTATAGAAGTAAGACCGTCTGAGAGAAAACCCAAGTGCAGAAATCCACGGTACATATTGGATGTCTCCAAAACCGGTGCTGCTATTTTGAAGCTGTAGAAGGCTCACTGATATATTTACAAGGGTGAAAGTATATTTGTAGTATCAGATAAAATGCAACGATATTTCTGCTGCATGTTTCTATTGCAGTAGTAGAATAAGTAAAGAACGTAAATACGTCAGCTGGAAGAACATGCAAATTACTTTTCTAGAGTTTTTTATTTCGTTTTATTTTTATTTATTTTTTAAGAATGTGCTTTCGATGCTATGAAACCACACAAACAGTTGAAGCAAAGGTTGCAAAATCCAGTAGAATTCATTGTAAAGAAATTAAATTAGATCCATGCCATACATTTCACATGTAACGGATATTGCTAAACTTCTGTCCAATAAAATGTTCATTGTATTTCTTAATCAAAGAATGCAAAGTAAGTGTTTTTATCCAGCTCACTTTTGCTAGAACAAAACAGAAATTTGTTTCTTGAAATAAAATTCAAATTTATGATTATAAAGTGTTCTTAGCTGTAATTATCCTAAACTAAGCAGTATAAGCGGAAATTACGCAACCCTCTGACCTTTAAAAAGGGGGGGGGGGCAGAACTGTTTAAGACATGCCTGTTGTAAAATTTCAAAATCTTATAATTCTGAAATTGGAATTATTATATTTTGCTTGATGCAAATTTTCAATGAGTTACGTAGCTGTTAACTTTCGAAATATTCTCAAAAATTTACTACAACTATCCGGAATATTTTGATAAAATGTTGGCTATTTTATAAATCAACTTTATTCTCTGAGCCCTAATATTAATATAAATTATCAAATGTAATATTTTTCTTTAGCTGTATTACAATTATTTTAAAAGATTATTCTTTACAATATAGCAATTTTTTTTCAATTGCAGTATCATTATTTTAATGTTTCAGACAAATTTCTGAAAGCGTCTATTTATCACAAAATAACTTTCGAAATATTGTTTCGTTAAATATATTTATTATATTTTAAGTGCAAATTTGAGACTTATAGTAAAGTAAAAATCATAATGTTTGCTGAAAAATGGAAGAGGAAAGAAAGCTTCATAAGAAACCAAAGTTGGTTTAAATTTGACACACTACTGTAATATGGTTAAATAGCATAAAATATATCAAAATTAATTTTAAAAACATGTTTATAGGCTTTCTCTTAAGACAGTGTTTATGAACATTGAATTACAAGGGAAGTAAAGCCCTGGGTCCCGTATCGTACATAAAGAACCTGGAACCTGAAAAAGCAGATCTCTGAGCAGAATTATCGGGACGTTTCACGCCCTGGTTTGAATGGGACGCTGATGGCCTGAGATGTTAAAGAGCGTCCGTAAATAAATCAAATCAAAATGAAACAATCATGAATTACAAGTAAACGAAAGATAGTACGATATGTAAAGTATATTAAAATTAAATTAAAGGCGGCTACTAGACAGAATATTCGATGTACTTTTATAGTTTCTCTGGCAACAGCACGTAGGCAGTGAACTGCGCAGGCTGTGGCTCGTCTGGCTGTCTGAGCACCTGTTTTTTTTTTTTTTTTTTTTTTTTTTTTTCAAATTATCAAAGAAGGCCATGAAAGTATTTATGCCTTTCGTAACAACATGCCTGTGTGAAAAATTCCCCGCGTTCATATATCTTTAAAAAGAGGGGGAGAGCTACATTCCGTTTGGAAAACGTAAAATCAGAACTCAGAATACAAATTTCTGCCATTTAGCTCGGTGTCACGGCTTCTTAGTAAAACGCAGTATCGTGTCTCTCATTCAGGAATTAAAATTAACGGATGTTGTGCTATCGTATACCTGTTGGTAATAATACATGTTTTATGAGTTTTATTTTTTAATGTAATATTAAGATTACAAGATTACAAATGTGTCAGGATACCCTACAATGAAAGGGCAATTATTAAGAAAGTATTTTATTTAAATGTTTATATTTTATATTTATAAACAAGTCATGAACAAAAATGTATAGGTTGCACGTGTTTAAGTTTAAACTTTTGAGTTAAATCTTAATGGTCCGCGACAACAAGAGATCTGGGGGTCAAGGAAAGTTTGAAAATTGCTTTCTTCTTGCCGACCTGTTCAAGCCAACATTTATATCACATCTGTAATTTACCGCCAAGGGTGGCCGAGGTCGTTAAGGCGCTGATTCGTGAGCGGGAGATCTAGGGTTCGAATCCCGTCAGGACCGTCCTCCCTGAATGAGACTTTTTCCAGGTTTTCCTCAGTCCTCAAAAATGGCAAATGCCGGGGAGGTATCCTAAACTTAGGCATGGAAGTTTCCTTCCTTTGAAAAAAATCCTTTCCCAATTTATCATTTCATTTCATGTATCAGTGTCACCGCCTGTGGTGCCTTAGTAGTAAAAACGGACGTTAAACACTTAATTAAAAAAATCTGTAATTTGGAATGTATGAAAGCTATGTTTTAGTATTAATAAATGTATGCATGATCTTAGTACATAAAGTGTCAACATTTTAAGTATATAGCTAACGGTATTCAAAGATTGACCGTCAGGCTCCAGCTCTTTTGTAGCGTTCAAATTGCATGAACGATTTTTATCTGTTTTGTCTTCTGAACTAAAGCAATTTAAATTAACTTCACATGGTCTGGATTATACATGATGTTGCGGGTTGATGTTTTGTAGTTAGGAATAATGGAATCATTCGTATTAACCACCGCAATAATGTTGGTCATCTCCCCTTTGGCCGTTAGAAAGAACAAGCGTAATAAATATATCACACCACTAGAGAGTATTATAGGTGAAAGCTCATCACAGAATTAATCCTATTTTCGTATTTCTGAAGATGCTAAGCATATGTTTTTTGGTCTGCCCATGAGCCGAATTTTTTTTTAACACGCTGCTCTTCAAGGTTAATACATCGAGCGGAAATGGTTGAGTTAGTACGAAAACGAGAGTTCCATTACACAACACACTTTGTCCAGTTCACTGGAGCATTCCCTAAGAGATGTGGTTTTGTGTTTTTTACGTGAGTTTGAACCCTTTTCAGCTTGTAACCTGTTGAGGCAGCTAGTCGCCAGGTAAAATGTACAGTGAACAGCATCAACTGTCCAATGTTAATATACAGTGCCAGTGTAGGCAGTATGTCATTTGTAGGTGTCCAGAACACAGGTTTACTGTTAAGACGTTACAAAGAAACTGACAAATCAAATACTCGTATATAAGGTGACAGCTATACCCATACATGGTGCTTCGTGGGTTTATTGAAAATATAGTATTGAAGAAAGTATTTAGAATAAAGTGTCATTATGCTGCTTTTATAAATAGTATAATACTTATATAGAGTATTATTAAAAAAATTGCACTTCTGGTTCTTTATGGTTCAGTTAAGTAGTCAATGTAAAAAAATTTTTTCCAGAACAGATCGGAAAAAATAAAAATTAAAATATACCTAAGAATAATTTATACAGCATAGAAATCAGAACGGGGGGGGGGGGGGGGGTAAGCGAATATTGTGAGTATCTTGGTGAAGCATCAGATATTTTGTGTACAAAAATTAATTTTAATATTGCTGATTTTCTATTTAATCTCATAATTATTTTGTTTAAAACAAGCCTCTGTTACGTTCTACAATCTAAAATTACTACTCTTAATTAGTAATATCCTGTTTATTGGTGATATTTGTTTCATGGATTGGAGTCTTTAAACGCTAATATCCAATATATGAGAGAGGGGTTTAATAATTATGTACTCAGAATCAAAACTGGGTGTGTCGGTGCAGATTGGTGAGAGCTCTAGTATTTATGTATATAATCAATTTCATAGCAACGGTAGCAACCGTTAAATACCATAAGAAGTAATCAAAGATATAAAGAATAATGTATAAAGCGATGATGCACCTTCTTGCTATAGTATGGAATTTTGGTCAATGCAATTATAATTGGGAGTCGTGTGTTATCTCACACAGGGCGTCCAGTGGAAGTTCTTCACAGGAAGTACATTTAAATGTGTTTGAACATCGTTGTTAATATTATAAGCTACCAAGTAGGCATTTCAACTAACGCAGCTTCCTCTATCATCATTGACATCATAGGCCGGGGTTACACGACAATAAGCATGTCAGCAGAAACCCTTTAAAATAATTCGAAATATGTAGAAGATCCCTCGACTGCTTTTTGCAGGTTTTTACTAGGAAAGAACCATTGTTTCATACCTGTGACCCAGGTAGATTTCATCTCATACATGCCGGCTCTTATTGGCGCTTCTATGATGCAATCTTCACCATATATAAGCGCAAAGGGAAAATGGCACGCTGAAGCTCCATAACTGGGCCAACCCCTAGTTGCTAAACTCCCAGGTTGTGATTCAAGTGTTTTTACGAACTAAAAAGTACAGCCTGCGGTGTTTTATTTTCTCGTTCGAAATCTCTGGGCGATAATGCATTTAAGAAAGCGTAACATTTTGACTGCAGTACCAAAACTATTCATCTATTCCCAAATCATAAATCAATCGAGACGAACTAAACCATAGGCGCTGAAGTCGAGGGGAATTCATTGAAATGTACAGAGAGAGAGAGAGAGAGAGAGAGAGAGAGTTAATTTTCGGCAAACCTCTCGCAGCGAAGGAAAGCCCAATAATCTCGCATCCACTGACTTCAGTCTCATGTAAAAATAAGCAATTCAATTTTGGGCCATCGGAAACAATTCTTGTTGTCGACAGCTTGAAATAGTTGAAAGGAAAAATAATTACATTCTATTGTATTATGTTCTTACAGTTATAAACTCATAGTATAGAACTTTCAAACACCACTCTCCCAGAAAAATTACGATATATAAGGGTTGTGAAATGTGGTTACAAAATATATTCAGTATGTGATGAATGCACATGTCAAAGCGTTTAACCCACTCAGCTAGCACTGCTCGCAAAAAAAACACGAATCTGAGCTCAATACAAGAATGCAGGGTAACGTCTCTAATCTTCTAATCAAGTTGGTATGAGCAGGTGGGGAAGGTACTACAAGAAATAGGTTTGGGGAATATATGGAGAACAGGTGAAAATAACGTCAATGGATTTTGGAAGATAGACAGAGGATAGAAGATATTGAAAAACAAGAGATTTGGGATAGTTTAGATGATAAAAGTTCGTTGGTCGTATATAAAAGTATCAAAATGGGAACGAGAGAAATATATTGAAATTTGTGATCAAATGGGTGGCATGGGTTGGGCGTGTATGCGTACGGGAATAATACTCCTGAAAGGATATAGAAGAGATGTAGTATGTCCCTTTATTTATCGAGTTGCGAGAAAGTCAAATGATGGCAGGGAAAAGTTGGGACAATAAATGGAACAATTTACACAAGGATTTGGTGTTAAATAAAATGTTAAGTAACAATAGTGTAAAAGCATCCAGAAAATGGGAGAGTTTTTGGGTAAAGTTAAAGAGAAGTGGGAATGAAATAGGAAGAAACTAAAATATTTCTTACAGTCAAGAGTACCACATGCTTAACGATTTAGGATTTTGGAGGATGCTGCTAGGATCTAGAGTAAAATGAGTTGGTTAATAATGTATGTAAATATATAGTTGTTATTGTAAATTGAGGATATGTTGTTGTAACAAATTGTAAAGTTAATTGTGGAATAAATTCATTTATTCATTCAAATAATTCAATAAACGATCGACTTCAAGTCCGGGGAGCGTGGTTGCCAATCGAATGATTGGGAAATGGACATCTATCCTTCCTTGACGTAGTAGGGTTGTCTGGATGCAAAAAAAGGTGAGAAGTGCACCATCCTCGCCCAGAAACAAGGGCATTCGAATATTGTAAATCATGGAAAATTTTTTCTCTGCGTTTAAATGGTCATTGATGAAGATCTTCTCTCAAAGCACACCAGAACATCACTTTGTCACCGCAATGCGTTTTGGAATGGTCAATCCACTGGGTATTCGTATCACTGCAATTGACTTCACCACTGATATAAAAGTTCGCCTCGTCGGTGAGCACGATACCACGAACGAATACGAGATCGCCACGGAGCTGTCAGTCACAAAGTTCGAAACGTCTGTCTGAGCCATTCTCATTGATACGATGTAAGAGCTGCAATTTCTGCGCGTACCACCGGGCGAATGATTCTTGGCTTGAAAGATCCCAGACTCTGCTTGCTCTCTTCTGTGGGCTAAGACGTCACTGCTTACATTTTATCGAAATTACTTCATCTGTTGTTGTGCGTAATCTGCCGTTCCTTGCCTGTTCCATCTCACTTCCGTCTCTTTAATTTCTTTATCAGCTTTGATATATTGTCACATGCAATCGTTCTGTTATAATCCTTCCAAACTGTCCTGCTTGCCGGATCCAACCCTGAGGATGATCTGTCCTTCGTTAATTTACCTGAAACAAAAGAACCAGATTCTATGTATGGCTACTTTTGAATCACTCTATAGACATCGTTCACGTCCTTTGTAATACCTACCTGAAGTGAATTATGGTGTATTGTCTCGCTCAAAAAGCGTCGGGTTTGTGTAGGTGTGTGATGGAGCTCTCGACGCCGTAGCAATCAATAAACGATTAAGATAATGGCTAATTAAGTAAACAATAGAGCATCGTTGGATGTCATTACATCGTTTCTGGCGCTCTTTAATTGCTTGCTGACATACGGCTTGTTTTTAATTCAGACGCACCGGTCCAGTCGGCGGTTAAAGAAAGCGCTGGATAATATCCGGGCCATGTAGTGGATATTTCTTCGCCTGTAATAGAAGTTAATGCTGCAGTTTCAAGAGCTTTCAGTCCTGTATATGTAATTAGATATTAAGTTGTTACTGAAGGTGCAACACTATTGGCTACTCTCGTAAAGTAAACTGCACTTCGAGCACTGGGAGTATGGTTGCTACACTGAAACGTATGGTGGAAGAAGTACAGAGTGCAGTTCTCTGTTCAGACTTAGGTGCAATCCCGTTGAGTATAATGAAGCATGTTCTTTTCTTCCACCCATCAGGCCTATTTAAGTACATTTAATGTTTGAAAGATTTGGCGCAGAGAGAAGCTATTAAGTACTAAAATATATTTTCATTGGTGTGCTTCTTACTACTATTTCAGTAGTTCTATTACAATAAATAATATATTTTTGTTAAGTGTCAAGAGGAAATTTTCTTCACTTTTACTTATAATACCTCATATCAATGAAGTAAATAGTATTTACATACAGTTTACTCTCAGGGAATGTATTTCTGCAAAAAAGAGAAAAAGATGTGAAGTAGAATTTTGTAGCTTGTGAAAAAGAATATTGCAGCATACCATGATTTCACAAAGGTCTTTAGAAATACAAAATTTGAATCTCGTGATGCAGGTGTATATAGCCTACATTTTTACTAATTATGTAATTGTATATTTTTATTTGTTGTTTAGAACTACAGTAAGTCTTGATGAAACTTCTTCTACGCCCTTTAAACTCATAATTTAATTTACAAAATGCATTGGCTCCTTTTATAGCGAAATACTCGCACCTAAACTCAACAAGTACGGCTGAATGACACACTCTAGATAATTGACTAACTAGAACCGTGCATCCTGTGCTGCCTGACAAATGAACCGCGGCACAGAAAAGTCGCAAAGTGACTCTGCAACGAACAGGCAGTGCCGTCCGAGTTTTAGTTATTTTTTTATATTAAAATATAATGCTATAAATTTGTTACAGGTATTGTACTTGTTAAAATTTTTTTTTTGGTTTGTTTATGGACGCTCTTTAACATCTGAGATTATCAGCGTCCCGTTCAATTCAGGGCGTGAAACGGACGGTAAATTTTGCTCAGAGGCCTCTTTCAGGCTGAGGTTCTTTTTCGTGCCGTAAATGTACGACACGGGACCTGTGGCTTTACTTCGCTTCCGATGAAAGCCATACTTAGGATTTTTACGCCCGAAAAAATCCGTCGATCCTGGACGGATCGATGTAAACGAAAACATAAACAAGTATAATGGGAAAATCAAGAAATGCAATGAAAATAAGCAATGTCATACTTAGTAATAAAAGTGTACAAGTTCGTGACAATCCACACTGATTAGAAAATAAAGAACACATATACCTGTACGTAACAAGCCTTCGCACTTGAGCTTGGCCGCTCTTGAGGCTAAGCTACGGACAGTGTTGTCCCTCGCTTCTCATCATTTCTCGTGTTGTGTTTAAAAGTGTGAACGCAAAAGTGCATAAATTGTAATATTAGTGCTTCTGAGTGCTCTAAGTTTATTACTAATGCTTTCACAATGCAGGACAGAGGTGCTTAATCAAGAAAGACTTTTCTGTACGATACATAGATATATTATCATAAAGTTGTGCAGGGAGACTAAAAGTCGAGTTTCAATAAAAATTCTCTGATGGTCTTTCTATCTCCAGAGACACTAGCTATATGATTACTTGTAACCTAATTTAATTAAACGGAATATACTCTCGGTAAGGAGCGGCGGGTAGGATTACATTACAGACAAAATGATAAGGCTTGCCGAGGAAATACAACTTTCGTAAACTACAATTAGGAACGCTACAACAATGTTGCAATTGAAACCATAAAGAACCATTATTGTGCATCAGTTGCAAGCACACGATGAACACGTTACATTTTTTATTTGTGTTCAGGATAGTATACATGATCCACGCTTCTTATTGTCCACCGACGATGCATGGTGGCTGTATTGCTTCGCAGAACGAGTTCTGGAGTACAGAGAAACTCGAGTTTATGCACGACACTGCCTTGCATGATGAGACATTTCGTTTATGTTGCATTTGCGGCAAGTTACACTTCTAATGTGACTTAGTTGTAATTTTATATTGTGACAGTGTAATTTAAAAGAAATCCAGAGTCCCTGGTAAGGGGGGGGGAGGGGACTTTGGTGTATTCGCGAGCCATTGGCTATCGGTTAAGATGCGCCGAAGTTCTGTATTATCGACACTAAAATTGACAATGTTCATAGAGCGGGAAATGTTCCAGTATGAGTGGGAAGTAAACATAGTCGCACTTTATATATATATATATATATATATATATATATATATATATATATATACTATTTGCCTATTTTTGTGTTATAGATGATTTTAAAAGGCCTTGACTGTGGTAAATGTATAATGAGGACATTCTTGTTCATTACTATTGGATTTTAAAACACTTGAAATACGATGTTAATAAACTGAAAAGAGATCATATTATAAACAGGTAAGAAATAGGGATGCGCCTGGGAATAGTTAAAACTTAGAAGCAAAGCCTTAAGGAGAGCACTTCATTAAGAACGTAAAAAATGATTGCTCACTTCATATTAGCTGAGACTGTCCCGGTGAACTTATCTTCTGTAATCTTCTGCGTTATCAGCCGCAGTACATTGAAGCAACCTTAGTAAAGTATACGAATAGGAAGCAATCATCTGAATTTAGCATTAAGCTTCACAGTAAAAGTGCTCGGTCACCACGGCCGTTGCATATATTTACTAAGTGTAACTCCTCCTTTAAACCCATCGCAGACTGCACCAAAAATGTAGGGATAGCTAGAAAGACAACCCAAATTAAATCTCAGCGCAGTTGACTAGCCAACAAGAGTACAAGGTTAAAGAATTTCAGGAAGACCGAATGCTTTAATATGAAGTCTTTAGGACTAGAGATGGGTCGATAGTAAATTTTCTCGATACTCCATACCTGTGTGCGTTTTAGTATCGATACTGGATACTTCTATATTCGATACTTTCATATTTTTATTACGGGATTTTTACCGCCTTACAATTATATTGATGAGATTCTTAAAGAGTGATTCAAAGTTCTGAATCAGCTCCTTAAATCCATCTTCTTATGGCTGATTGTCTTTGCATATTATGTATGCTATTTTCCTGACAAACATGATCGATTTACATCTGTGTTTATTGTCCAGGAAAGATGAAAAGGTAGGTTGACTCATTTTCGAATATTATGATGATGAGAATGGCAATTTCGAAGGAATGGGACAGGTTCATTTATTTGCAACTTCTTAACATTTTTTACTTTCACTGTCATTTTTTATGAGCTGAGGTGATAATATTTCTTTAGTTTGCTCGTGTTGTGAGATTTGCTGCCCCATGATAAACTGTTCCAAAAATATAACTCCAAACTTCATTCATTCAAAAAAGAACTTCACATTATTGGGGGGGGGGGGGAAGAAAATAGACGTACCGTCTTCTGCCATTTCAAAATAACAACTAGATAGTGATGTTAAAACCATGTTTCATGCCAAAAATACTAAAGTACGATAAGCTACTTGTGAGTAGTTTTACAGAGCACTTGCCATTTTTTATTGTTTGTCAGATTCAGAACTGAGGTTATTTTGTAAGCGGAGCGTAGTTTTTTCCATATCCTAAAAGTGAAGAAATCGATAAAAATTAAATGCAATAGTATGTTCGAAAGTATATATTCAAACTACAATTCAACACATTTTGTTAACCTGGTACGTGATTTTTAAAGAAATTTGTGGCGCAATATACTGTCGGCAGATCATATGTAGAAATATAAGTAAAGGGGACCGCTTTTATTTTGGGTCGGGCTTCGAAACGCACCCAGTTTCTTGGTATTTGCTTCTTGCTATTTAGAAGATCATGAATGGGACACGTTTCTTGCAATCATTTTAAAATATGAGAATATTAATTAAAATTGTTGCATTAACAAAGTATCGAGTTCGATATCGATACCTTTTCGAATATCGAATGTATCGAAAACCCATCTTTGCTTAAAATCCTGAAAATTTGTAAGTTGTAAAGCTTTTAAATATCAAACGAGGCTTTATTATACCAAAAATTATAGACGAAAAGTTTTTATTATTGGCATCATATCAAAGTAAGAGGACTTAGCAGGAGATTGAAGTGGGTGTGCTAAAATGAAAACGAGTAGTTGAATAAAAAAAATGAAAAAAAAAAAAAGAACGAAAAATTCAGTTTTTTTTTTCTCTCCTTTTCTAAGCGTTTAGATTTCACATGAAGTCTTTTGTGGCAGCTATCGAAAAGCATCTGGCGCAAAAAAAGCCTAGCTGCTTTAATTTTCTCAGGTTAAGGACAAAGAGGTGTGAGATTGGAACGCCGTGGAAGAAAAAACCAGCTGCTGTGATGCTTGAAGGTAAAGTTGTCATCCGCTGTAACCCAGGACTCTGCCGAGCGGACGTCCCACGCCTCAACTTGCGGTATGGTCCACATAAAAGGCAATAGATGGGAGTGCTACTCGCGTGGGTCTAATGCTCTCGCGGCTATTAAACTGTTGCACTGTGACCCCGTTTTTATCCATTTTTTTCTCCACCAAAGTTGCGTATACGTTGATATGTTGGAAATGCGTCGCCTCCGTCCTTTCCTAAAGTGGTGTCACAAAGGTACCGGTAAGAACAGGGATTTATAGCCCAGCAGAACAAATACTAGAAATACTTCTAGAAGCGCATGCTTGGATTAGCATATTTACCTGCTTAATGTATTTATTTAGAAACAAAGTTGCAAATAAATTCCCTCTATATATGTACCAAAGATCGCAGTGACCATGCTAATGATTACTTAGCTTCTTTTAAAACTGTAAAGATAAATGTATTAAATGTTGTAGCAAATCCTTAATGTCCTTATACGTACAAAAAAAACCGAATTTGACCTAAGTTCGCATAGTTTCTAGTGATTCTTGAATGCAGACTGTTGATGTAGCGGAGGATTAAAATTGCCACACGATATTTTGCTCATTTGTCGCTTATCTTAGAATAGTTGATCTATTTTGGTGATAAATGCCACATAATCCTTGTTGTAATTTTCGAGGTATATATTGCGTAACGCTAATATGTCATATACGTCGATAGTTTGGAAAACTTAATACACGAAGGCAGACTAAAGTGTTCTCGGCCTTGAATATTTAAAGATCAAGTCATTGTTTCAAATTGTTAATTTAATACAGCTACCTAAAGCAGACTGTTGTGAGTATTCCATAAAATATATGAAAGTGTATGAACTCTCCTCCGTTTTCATTGATCAGAAAATAGGCTGCCGAATTTAAACATAATCGTATCAGTCTTGAAGACGATACATATGAAATATGTCCAAAAAGTGTAACAACAGTGCAATGCATTGAACAAATATATGACATGATATTAAATAGCCTGCGAGTTAAAGTGGCTGAAATTGCCGAAGCTATAGGCATTTCAAAGGAATGTAATGATTCCTTTTATATGAAGAATTGTATGTGTAAACGCTCCAGGTTGGGTGTCGCGCATGCCAACAGCAGATCAAAATCGCATCCGCATGAAAATATCGCAACACAGATTTCTACTGTGCGTGAGACCTGGGTACGAATCAAAATTGTGGATGGTTGTTCAATGCCAAAGAAGAAAGAACTCTAGTAAAGGGTGTAGTGTTATTCTTCTAAACCAACTAGCTGAAAAAAAAATCTTGAGAAGAACCATAGTTTGCAGGGATTAAGGTAGTTTTTCATCAAGACAATGCACCTGCTCGCAAATTTACGAGATTTGAATTAAACTTATTGGAGCATCCACCCTACTCTCCAGGCTTGGCATACTCTGCCATATGTTCCCAAAAGTCAAGCTCTGTTTTGCTGGTCCGTATTTTTTCATCAAATCAAGAGACACTTGCCGCTTTAGAGAAATATTTTGCAAATCTTCCGAAAAAAAAAACATTTCAGAGATGAAATAATGGCATTGAAGATTTGCTGAAATAAATATATAGACCTTAAGATAGATTATGCTACAAGCTGCAAGTTAACAGCTAGCTCTAGCGCTTTCATAAATTATCGTAGACAAAACATTAGTATTATGTTTCAAAAAGTGTGAATGTGAACACTCAAAGGAAAGTAAAAGAAAATAGCAACTGTGAAAGTTAGCTGAAATTCTAGGCAAGATGTTTACCGATAAAATGTAACATCATTTCATATTAAATCCTTTTTTCGCTACGCAAAACTGAACAGCAGCTTGGAAAACATTCGCAGATATTGACACTAAATGCAACATAATTTATACTAGTAGATTGTAAATGATGGTGATTGCATGGGGTGCTCTACATTGTTGGTTAAGTGATTTCTTAGGAAGTGCGAAGGAACCATTTAATGATAACGTAATGAAAATATAAAATGTGTACCACAAGCAAAGCCCGGAAGTTCAGGCATTTATTTTGGTGAAAATAGGCAGGCAAAATGGCACTTTAAATACTGAAAATAGGCAGTAATATAATTACAATAGGCATTTATTAAAAGTGAAAATAGAGAGTAATATCACTCATTGTTAATGAAAATGTGTATTCAAGGTACTTCATTTCTTTATGCATTTATAGGGCAATCAGTTTAGCATTTCTTGTACTTCCATATTGAACGCATTGTGGGCACGGTTTATTGCACGCTGTACCGCGTTCATCTTTCTCGCTTGCAGTTGTTGTTACAGTAATGTAATTGAGAAGTTATTTACTGCACAAATTTCCTACACTTGTCTCGCCGAGATTAATACCAGGTCATGCGCCAGGACTATTCAAAACTACAGTACTTCCCTCATCCCTCTATTTCCTGGTATTCGTATGCCCGAGGTAGCCGTGCGTTCCTTTCACATATGGAAGCTCTGTCTGCTATTTAAAGAGCTTAAGTGAACGAGTTGAGCGAAAATTTTTGACTGCTTGAAGAGAAATGCATAACAAGATTCTAAATAGATATGTTAATGAAGTGATACATACGATTTCATTTTTATAGTTTTTTTTTTTTTCAATTAAAATTGTTTTGTGTGTTTTAAAATGCGTAAATAATCGCAGGAAAAATCCAAAATAGAGGCAAAATTAAAACGATCCCATACGATTCCAAATGTACGGAAACATGTTCATTTCTAAATATATCCACCCAGATAGGAAAAGCATTTTGCCTAACTTCCGGACTTTGATTATGAGGTTCAAATGGAATAAATCTTCGAAAGCACACCTTTGAAAAGAGATAAAGCAGCACTTTCTCATTCCTTAACCAGCATTGTAATCAAACCAAATCGAAATTATATGTTGACTCTATTTAAAACAATAATTGTGAATTATTAGCAATAAAGAACAGAATTTAAATGTGGGAAATTCTCCAGAAATTTCAGCCGTGAGACTATGCGGTTAGTTTTGACGAAGATAACGCCATGTTTATTTTAAACTAGGAAGTAATTATTAGTTCTTGTAGCGTACACTCCTTCTTTTAACCACTATCGCGTGTTTATTATGTAGATTAATTTATGTTTTTATTGATGAGCAATAAATAATAGGTTTTTGCAGTTCGCTTGGGTAATTTATTGCCAATACCCTATCTAGTCCTACAGGTATGTGTACAGTATTCCTTTCTCCTCCATACAAAAGCAGTAGAGCTTGAGAAATTTACGCTCAAAGTTATTTATTCTCTTTTACATGTTCGCCTATAGATACACATATTTACCTTTCAACTGTCGTGATTAGGATTCAGAATTATTATTATTTAAAATAATTAGTATAAAGTTGCTAACGCATTTTTCAGGTAAAACTGGCATAAGTGTAAACTATTTTACAGCTAAGTAACACTAGTGTGTCACATCAGAGATAGTGTATATTATGTTTATTGTACATTAATTCTTGGAAACATTGATAAGATGGGCGGCATATTTGTATATCTCAAACTTGTAGTAAATGCGACGGCAGAAAATTTAACGTTTGTATGTTCTCTGTATTTGCATTGTTTCCTCTTGTATGTAAGATGCAGTTGCAGGGCGCAAGTAGAACACTCCCTACCCCATCTTCCCGCTCGCGCCTTACAGCGTTGGACCTTCAGGGCATTTCCTATACACTCCTTTGTTCCATGCAAGTCTCATCTCATTCATTGCCTTTCCTCCTGTAGTCTGAAGTTCTGTTTACAACTACGTCAATATTACTTACTTTTCTTCTAAAGTGCTGTTGCTTCATCGGTTTTTGTACATCATCTCAGTGCCCGCTTGAAAGAACAATAATAAAATATGTTTTGAGCAGTTTGTATTTAAAACGACCGCGATTTAATTTTGCGGATCCGGTATCCATTCTGTTTTTTTTTTAAATAGTGTTTAACGCCCGTTTTTATTACCGAGGCGGTTTTGAAAATGGCGGTGAACACTGTGGATGATACACGAGATGAAATGATATATTGAGAAAGGATTTTTTAAGGAAGGAATCGTTCTAGGCCTGAATTTAGGGTGCCTTACCGGCATTTGCCATTTATGAGGACTGAGGAAAACCAGGAAAAAACCTCAATCAGGGAGGACGGTTCTGCTGGGATT
This sequence comes from Metallyticus violacea, assembly GCA_030762175.1. Taxonomy (NCBI): domain Eukaryota; kingdom Metazoa; phylum Arthropoda; class Insecta; order Mantodea; family Metallyticidae; genus Metallyticus; species Metallyticus violacea. The sequence continues at coordinate 103,999,514 of CM060830.1, read as the reverse complement.
TGAACCCCATACATCCAGCCCACGAGTCGGCGCCTTTACGACCTCGGCCACCCATGGCGGTATGTTTGAGCGATGACTTTAGTAGTTATTGTTACAATGCATGCAAAAGAATACCGAAAATGGAGCATCCTATAGAGAAAACGAGGAAACTTAAAAAAATTGCAGTGGTATTAAAATATTTCCTTGCCGTGCAAGCCATTATAAAAATAGGACAAAATATTCTCACCTTAAATAACACAGAAATGTATGATTTTTATAGGTGTTGACAGCAAAAAGCAGTGTATTCTCCTGTCGTTTGTTTAAACAATGCGATATACATTTTGGCACTATCGGTGCTTTTAAGAAACAGATATCTTATTGTTTTGTACCAAGACACTGGGAAATAATATAATGTCCATTCAAAATTGTTCATGGTAAAATATTTTTATCGGTATCTGAAATAGACAATTCTATTGTGGATGTTACCGAAGTATGAAAAGATGATGAACATTTCATTAAAAAGTGCGACATAAAGTGATCTACATTAGAAGGAAAACTTTTCGACATTAACACAGTTACTGACACAGTTATTGTCCACCTGCATCTTCATCAAAATGGATACTGAAGCAGAATCGGATTGGAAAACTTTTACGTTATAAACCTATTCCATTGTCCTATCTGAAGTGGAAAAATCTTTCTACAAAGACTTATCTCGTCTCAAATTCGGAGATTTCAGCTGGCAGAATATCCAGTCCTCCGAGACCTCCAAGTACTTCTGAGTTCATTCTTGCAGACTTCAAGAAAGCGACAGTTATTCTACATCACATGTTCCTGGCAATCTGGCACCTAAGTGCAACCTTATCGTCTTCGACGGACGAAAACTTGCTCGTCGCTGACCTAAAATTATTCGGTCTTGGAAAAAATTGCAGAGATTCTTTTCTGCTAGGATTCCATCAGCGTGCAGTTGTGTTATCACTGTTAATGAATACCCTACTTGTATCTCTCAGTAGACGTATAGAGGGATGAAAATGAATCTCTGAAATGGTGCAATATAGCCAAATTGATGTAGTGTTTTTTTGTCCATCTAGATTTGCCTCGAGTGCAATGCACCTCCTAAATGGAACCGCTGGGCAGTCCTCTCCCCTCCTCTCTGTATTTACCAGCCCCTACATTCTCCTACATGCCAAAAATGCGGCCCGCGAAGCTATTGACGTAGTTATTATATACATTTACAGCGACGTTAAATGAGGAAGCAGCGATTTTATCTTTTTTTGCTTATAACAAATTATTTTCCCCGCTCCTTTAGCGTGCAACGGTAAGTCCAAATTATTCACTAACAAACAACTTCTTGCTGAAGCAACCCCTCTCCATTACCTCCCATTATGCGACCCAGAAAACATTTGAACACGATTGCACTAATTATAACTTAGAAAGAATATTATGTTCATGCATTTAATAATCAAAGTTGTTAATGTATGGGGAGATTGCGGATCTACTGGGATGTACTGTGTGTATCCTTCATTATTTTGCATTGGTACGGTCACGCACATAGTAGTCCGGGTCCTGTTAGCGTCAGCCGACACTTACCTAGCATAAGAGTGCAGAAAATAAATATTGTTTAAATGAATGAATATAAAGTAAAATATAATACACTCACACTCGTATTGTTTGTATTTATTCACAAATGTTTCCACTATCACGCTCAATTTATGGAACTGCATTTTTTTCTTTACCCCGTTATGATTAACACCAAGTTGAATATGCAGAGGGTGCCAAAAATGTATACACTTCAAGCAAAGAAAAAACTGTGTTAACATAACAAAACTGAATTCACACAAACAGAAAATGATGAGCACTAATCATCTTAGACTTTTACAGTTACAACAGTTGTTCAAAATGCCCACCATCGGCGTCGATACACTTCTGAGTACGTTGAACTACTGATTGAGCAACGTTTGCGAAAGTGTCCCTAGCGATTGCAGCACATGCCGTTTCAATTTCTTCCCGAAGTGCTGTCAGTGTAACTGGTTTTCTACGGTATACAACATCCTTAAGAGTTCCACATAGGTAGAAGTCCAACGGAGTTAGATCCGGAGAACGCCGTAGAAACTTAATCAGACCTCTTCGTCCTATCCAGTGCGTGGGGCTTGTTGCTGTACGAGGTCTCCCAGATCTGCCGTTGTCAGCATCGCATACGGTACTACGAGTCTCAAATGCGTGCAATTGTTACTCGCGTTAGGTTTTCTGTTCTTTACACACGTCTCCATTGCCTCTGAACTTCAACAATATTCTCGGTTTTCCAATACCACTTCAAAATTACTTTCCGCTGTTCAAACGATAAGCTTGGCTCCATTTTGTTGTAGCAACGCTGGCATAACGTAATGTGAGTCACGTCTGTTTACAGAGCATCATACGATAATCTTGCCTTCATTTATTCATTGTTGATTTACCTGTCACGTAGCAACGCTATCATAATGTATGTGAGTCACATCTGTTTACAGCACATCATACTACACATTACTGCTGTTTTTCGGTTCAACTTTGAAATATATTAAAGAGATATCTACTGTGAAAGTGTGTGTGCAATTTTTTTTTGGCACCCTCGGTATAGTGGGGGAGTATAAATGAATTAAATTAGACGCTAATGACCTGAGATATTAAAGAGCGTCCATAAATTAAACAACCCTTTTCTCATCGTACTTCGATGTAGAAGTTAGATGAACTATTTTGAAAATAAGTTGACCACATTGATTGAATTTTTTAATACTTAACACTATTAATAGCGTAAGTACTAAATTTTTATAAGACACAGCTGTAACTAAATTCAAATGAAAACGGTTCCTATTATAATTAAAAGTGTGTAGTGAAATCAAGGATGGCATAATATATTTCTAGTGAACTTTCAACAACTTTAACACGTATGTTAATTAGATCACGTCGGTAAACATCTCCAGGAAATGTGACGCTTTCAGGGAGAGTTCATTTGCAGACTTTGCGGCCAATCCCATGAGACTGCAAAGCAGGTAATCTTCGAGTGTGGTGCCCTGGAGAGAAGATATCAACTCTTCAGGCCACAACAATATATGTAAATATGGATGATCCCCTTATAAGAATTTAAGTTCTGGATCTTGCCAAGAACGGAGAATTTGGAATACTGTAAGGAATTTGGGGGTGACACAAAAAAGCTATGATTGAGGTGTGGGAGTCTTTTTAAAGCTTTCTCAAGTACTCCCTTTACTACAACTACTACTACTACTACTACTACTACTACTACTACTACTGCTGCTACTGCTATTGCTACTTCTACTATTACTACCACTATTACTATTACTACTACCACTATTACTATTACTACTACCACTATTACTACTACTATTACCACCACTACTACTACTACTACTACTACTACTACTACTATTACTATTACTATTACTACTACTACTACTACTACTACTACTACTACTACTACTACTGCTACTATTGCTGCTACTACTACTACTACTACTACTACTACTACTACTACTACTACTATTACTACGATTACTACTACTACTACTATTACTACTACTATTACTACGATTACTACTACTACTACTATTACTCCAACTACTACTATTACTATTACTACGATTACTACTACTACTACTACTACTACTACTACTACTACTACTATTACTACTACTACTACTATTACTACTACTACTATTACTACTACTACTACTACTACTACAACAATTACTACTACTACTATACTATTACTACAATTACTACTACTACTACTACTACTACTACTACTACTACTACTACTACTACTACTACTACTACGATTACTGCTGCTACTACAACTATTACTGTTTACTACTACTACCACTATTACTATTACTACTACTACTACTACTACTACTACTACTACTACTACTACTACTATTACTACTACTATTACTACTACTATTACTACTACTACTACTACTACTACAACTATTACTGTTTACTACTACTACTACTACTACTACTACTACTACTACTACTACTACTACTGCTATTACTACTACTACTACGATTACTACTGCTATTACTACTACTATTACTACTACAACTATTACTGTTTACTACTACTACTACTACTACTACTACTACTACTACTACTACTACTACTACTACTACTACTGCTGCTGCTGCTACTGCTGCTGCTAATTAGCTCGTTTGGCCACTGCACTTCATTTTAGTAAAAACAGTACGTTTCAAATTGATTGATTGTTCAATATAAAGCGTAATTACTCAAGCACGTGTTTTTTTAAATAGTGTTTAACGCCGTTAATACTACTGAGACATCACAGGCGGTGGACACATGATACATGAGATGAAAGGATACTTTTTAAGGAAAGAAACGTTCCAGATCTAAGTTAAAGGTACTTCCCCAACATTTGCTATTTATGAAGACTAAGGAAACCCTGGAAAAAACCTCAGTTGGGGAGGACGATCCTAGCGAGAATCGAATTCCAAACCACCTTCTCAGAAGTCCACGTCTTAACGGCGGTACATCTATTCTTAAGTCGATACAGTTACTGCCGTGGTGCAGTATGAATTGCTTCTTGGGCTTTCTGTGTACTCGAAAAATATATAAACTTTGTTAAAGACGAACATCTTTGGAAAGCATGTAGATAAATTTTCAATTACAAACTTAGACTCTCGTGCGTCGCTCTGTAAGAATAATACTGCGCGTCCCAGCCGTTTTAAAAATTGATTTTTAAGCCTTTAGAGACCACTCTGAACAACGTTCATAGAGTTCAGGCGCCGAGGAGAGAAAATATAACGTTTTCTTTTCTAATAGCCTAAGGTAGATATGTCATTAAAATGTTAAAGTTGCATTTTTAACTCCCCACCTAGTTAATATAACTTACCTACTCAAAGCAGTGCAGATTCTAAAACATAACAACATCACTATAGAAACAGGACCGGTTACCTGTAGCTTTGTTGCTCTTTCTTCTTCTTCCTCCTCCCCCCCTCCCCCCCTTTTAGATAACTGTTTGTGAATCAGTTAATGTTTACTTTACTACCGTTATGGCAAACTTTAAAATAAAGCTCAAGAATTAACAAACACAGACACACATTAAACGTTCGCTTTCATGTCAGTTTTCAAATAGAAGGAAATTTTAAATAATGGAAGGCTAAGGGAGTAAGTAGCTTTGCAATCTAAAGTAGCCTATGAAGACAAAATTAACGGTGGCTTATTCTTGCTTGGGATTTAATGCTACTAATCGGTTTAAGTGAAACTAAATCGCACTTTCAAAACTTCGGCCAACTGTAAGTGATAAATTTGCAATTTTTGCCATGCAAAATTGGCCTCGAAGTTGGCAAACAGAATAGAGAAACCATGCACTAGAAAGATAAATGCATTTTGCACCTTTGTTCTAACATCTTAACGGTTTTGGGGCAGTTATGTTAAATTGATTACAAATGTAGCGCTGTGCCAAATAAACACATTTAAATGCTGCATTGGAAAATAATTTATGCCTGTCCGACATTTAATAACAATAATTAAGGAAACATACGTCGGTCCTGGTGGTGTATTTCTACTTGCCTTGTAGACCCAAGAAATCCGAGTTCAAACCAGAGTCGAAGTTTTTAGGACATCAAAATCCTAAGTATGACTCTTTTTCGGAAGGAAAGGAAAGCTGTCGATCCCGTGTCGTAGATTTATGGCAAATAAAAAAAAAACGTCAATCCTGAAGCAAAATTTATCGGCCGTTTCACACCCTGAATTGAATGGGATGCTAAAGAGTCTCCATAGATAAATCATATAAACAATAAAAAGGCATACCTTTGTGAATCACTTTGCAAAAATATTTTGGAGCTATGTGGACAAAACTGCTTATTATAGTACGCTTTTTCACAATCCTTTTGGAAAAAGTAACCCTTTTGTCTATTTTATCAACTAATATTTTTAAAATTTAAAACTTAACGCATTGAATTTATCTTTTCCATAAAAAAATCGAGGCACAGTGTAAGTGTTCAGATAGGAAGAATGTAAACAGACCAAATTAATCAGATTTTTCAATATATCCCTGCAGAACTTTTAAAAGTATTTGCAAAAAGATGCACAAAACATTTCACATCATTAGATTAAATAGTTTCTGAGAAAATGTGCATCACAAGAGTAAAACTTCATTTTTGCACAAAATGGGAAAAAAAACCAAAAATTTCGTATTTTTTTAAGACACTTTTGCTTCCTGACTTGTTTGCTGATACTACTACCATGCGGTCAGTGATGCTTTCCATCATGACGCGGGTGTTTTTTCTAAGATCGAACCCCAACTCCTTTGCTGCGCCATAGAGGGTGTAACAAGCCCGCTTGCTTGTTGATCTTGCTGAATGTCGCAGTCGTAGCGCAGCTGCTCCAGGTTGTATGTTGTTCGTTTTATAATTCGACAAAATATAAGGTGTATTATGCCTCGTGTGTTTACAACAGCACAGCATGTCTTTATGTACAATTCATATGTGTTAACTCAATGGTGAAAGAATCATAGGACTTTTTTTTTTTTTTTTGAGCATACAGTTGATTATGTTGCTTATGTGAATACAACACTAACCCCTTTTTTCGGAGAGTTAACCAACAGGGAGCGTGATCATGCAGGATTTTTGCCACTGCTGGCACTGCGAGCACTTTTATGATTGCAATTCACACTGAGTTTCCACAAGACAAAGTTATTAGCAGGGATTTGTGGCACCTTCAGTTCTCCAGGCTGCGATTATTATCTCTGTGGTAAATAAAAAAAAAAAATGCCGTGTACAAGACGAATCCGCATACCATACTAGATCTTAGAGGCAATTCGTCAGGAAATTATCCGAATTTCTCAAAATAAACTATCTAGTTTAGCCACAAGTTCTGTTGCAAACTTTAGAGATGTACGGTCGATCAAATTACGCTCTTGCAGCTAAACCCACCTTACACATTGTTGACTTCAACTGCGCCTAAGTGAACATTCTAGTTAAAGGTTTAGTCATGAATTGGGGAGACTATGAACATCCTGTGATAGACTTAATAGGGTAGGGAAGTCGTCAAGATTTTTCAGACTCTTAAGAAGCTGAAGATCGACAGGATGTTTGTGTACAGCACCATCGAGCGCTTTAATAGAACTGTTACAATTGCTGACCGATCAAGATCTGGGCATCAACGCTCTGCGAGGACCAGGTAAGTGGTGAAAGCAGCGGCGGCTCGTATAAGTGCAATTTCAGTGCGGAAACAAACAGTGATGACTCATGAGATGAACATTTCCAGGAGATCAATGTCCAAATTGCTCAGGCAATTGCAGTGCACATTTCATAACTTCAACACTTACACAGGAGAGCTGAAACGCAAACAGCTACTTCAGCGTTACGTTACGTTAACAGCAGACACAAAAATCCTTTTTTACAGATGAAAACATTTTCACAATTAAAGAGAGCTATAGTCGCAGAATGACATGAGTGTATCCAGGACTCATGAAAAAGCTCGTGAGGTGGTCCAAAGATCCAGAAGGGCCACCATCCCACTTCAGTGATTCTTTTTTTTATTATTATTATTCGTTTTATTTAAGGACGCTCTTTAACAGCTCAGGTCATCAGCGTCCTATTCAATTCAGGGCGTGAAACGGCCGACAAATTTTGCTCAGAGGCCTCTTCTTTCAGGCTTGAGGTTCTTTATCGTGCCGTAAATGTACGACACGGGACCCACGGCTTTACTTCCCTTCCGATGGAAGCCATACTTAGGATTTTTACGCCCAAAAAAATCCATCGATCCTGGCCGGGTTTGAACCCGCGATCTTGGGTTTAGAAGGTGTGGTTACCACTACACCACCAGGACCGACACCTCAGTGATGGTTTGGTGGGGAGAGAGCTACGATCGTATCAACAAAGCTGCATTTCTGCCAAAAGTGGGTTAAACACAGCGGCCAGAATATATGAAACATTCCTCCTTGAGCCTGTGGTGAAAGACCTGAAAACCACTTTGTTCAACAATGAATATTGAACCTTCCAGCAAGATTCTTCATAAGGCAAGATCCACTGAACCTTGACTTAAGAAAAATGTTCCGGATTTTATTGAGCAGGGGGGGATTTCTCCTGGAGACAGTGCGTGCTACTATTTATGAATGGCCCGATAGACTTAGGTCCTATATCAGGGCAAATCAAGGATCATTTTGAAAAATGATATGTGTATGTAGCACAAAATATATGTGGATACCGTTTGCCATAGTCTAATTAAAAAACAATAAAGTATATTTTTGCTATTATAAAAAAACTTTGTAACAGAACTTATGGCTAGACTAGGTGTCGTACATTTACGGCACGAAAAAGGACCTCAAGCCCAAAAGAAGAGAATTCTGAGAAAAATTTATCAGCAGTTTCACGATCTGAATTGAATGGGACGCTGATGACCTGAGATGTTAAAGAACTTCCGTAAATAAACAAAATTAAAAAAAAAGTAAAACCTTCCGCCAATCACCGGATTGCCCAGCTAATCGGCGCCATCACCCAAAGGCAAAACACTCCGGGAGAAAAGAAAAAAAAAAAAAAACTAATCACACGACATTGCTGGTTTCCTGTTCCTCTTTGCTCCTAACAGTTCTTTTATTTGTTCTGGACAATGTTTATTATTCTGAAGTCTGGCTGCCAAATTCTTGCTTTGTCCTGTTTTTGCCATGTTTTTTACACACTAGGTCCCAGGAATATTCCTAATTTCCTTACAACTTTGCTCATTTCTGTCATTTAAGCAAGTTACTGGCTCATTAACAGTTGCTTTTCTTATCTTGGATCTTAGGATGAGGGAACGCGAAGGCTCCTTTGGGTTTTTCTCCGTTTCAGAAGTTCTGGGTTGCATAAATGGGCACTGTAGGTTAGCAACATATAAAATGCATCTCTAAAAAGACAGAAGGGTTCTCAATGAAGCATTGTTAAAAACACACACGCGCACTGAAGCGGTTTAGTAGGCTCCGGCTATGTGCCCCAGGCTGGATACCAATTTTGAAGCGATCTGTTGTCGATGTCAAGTGGCCTCACATTTTATGCCAATTTTGAAATGGTGTGGTAGATTGATAATTGGTCGCTTCGGTGTTGTTCCCTACACTGCAATGGCAGCAATTTCTCGGTAAAATCCGCTATTATATTGATTGGGACTCGACAGGACCGGGAGAGCAGTTCAGTAGTGTAAATGAACACGTGATGCGACATAATTTATATTGATATTTTATGTTCAAAATATTTCGCGTCCTCTGGTGTTTTGCATAAGATAGACTTAACTATGCCGATACAAACTTAATTGCTGCGTATGAAACGTATAGATGAGTGCCGCGGCGCGTGAAACTGAAAGTCGAACTTATAATGAGTACTGCTAACTGCGTGTATCTTGCCGCGTGTAGATCTTAAAACTGCGTGCCTCGAACTTACAATTGTTTCTGCAATGTTCTTACTTGAGTTGAATTGAATGAGGAAATGCGTCTCGCGGCGTTAGAACGTAGGACTGACTGCCTCAGCCAAGCAACCTCCTCCTTGTATATTAAATTCAAATTAAATAATTGGTGACTTTAACGATGCCAGCGGAGTCGCAATCTTCGCGGCTATCTTTAATAGTTCAAACATACATTTTCCATTGGCTGGTTTAAGTTCTCTTGTCCCACATGCCATTCGCTATTTTTGAAAGTTTAAAATATTTTGTTGTCATTGACTATTTTAAATGTCTAAACAGTGCAACTCCTGTCGGATTTAGATACTAAGCGAGTTTAAAAGTATTTCAGGTATATTGACCTTACTATAGAAGGTATTTTAAAAAGAAAGGTGCTTCAAACGCTACCCTCGGGTTACTTCCTCTGAATAGAGGTTTTATGGCCCTTTTGTTGGCTTTCCAGGATTCCGTAACAAAACACCAAAGAACTTTCCATGTACATTTGTTACATCGAAGTTAAAGTTTATGACAGGCACACACACATATAATATTACTAATTACTATACCAAAATATGGCGATTGTGATTACATGAATATACATTATAATTATATTTTAATGGGGGCGGATCGGAGGAACTGTTTCAACACACAAAAAGAAACACCTCACCCACGTTAATGCTCACCAAGTCGGTCATGACTATGAAGAGGAAATGAACAAAATTTTCCGTGTTGTATATGCATATTCGTGTCTTGAGTTAGAAAAAAACAAAAAAAAAAAAAAAAAAAAACAAATTAAACCATGTATTTGTATTATCCTCTTCGTTCTTGTCAACGAATTATGTACATTTTGTTTTGTATGTTTTAACTACATCCATATTATTGCCACATTATTTTGCTAGTTATACAAACTTTTATGTAATATTCACTATCGGAAATATAGAGTACATGTCGGAGTGCGTATAAAGCCACTCAGCTACTTCGTCTCCACCCATATAAAATTAGACCGTCTCCCTTGCTGCCTTGATTGTCTAATCCTTTTCTGTACCCAATTTCGCTTTTATATACATTTTAAAGACAAATGCATACTCTATTTCATGTTAACACAGACTTAATTTCAACTTAATCGTCATATATTTCTGTTATTTTGTTCGTGGATCATATATTCCCTATCTCTGTTTAAGACCACTGTAAAATCTATGAAATTATTGCGTTGCAGTTCATTAACATCTAGTATACAAGCTAAAATACAAGGAATAAGTTGTCAGTAATAGGGTCAAGTTCGGAAAAGTTAGAAAAAATGCTACATTAGAGAGCATTTGCATAGTTACAAACAGTCCTTGAGCAACCCAGCCCGGACAAGAAGCCGGCAATGCGGATATCGATGTGTCGGTCCACACTAAGGGCTACTCACTTATTGGATGTTATATCCGCTTCGCAGCTATGTGTTATGCTTTAACGTATTCGCGGTGAATTTCCAAAGCTTTTGATTGTGGCGAGTCAGTCCGTCAATAGATCTAAGGCTTACATAGCAATGATAATAGTAGTGGGAAAATTTTTTAAAATAACCTCTGAAGAAGTTTCCTTAAACGATTTAAGAATTTGTCGCACATCTAGTGTCGTTACATTTAATTGTTTAAACATTTTTATGCTATAGATGTTGGAATTGCACATTTTTTGCTTTTCATTTTCATATCCAGTTATACACTTTTTAGCGCGTTCACTTTTTACAGCTTATATAAATTGGTGGTAACACTTTTCTAGCTAATTACATCTTTGGAGAGCATTTCTGCAGCAGCTACTTGAATGAAACAAATGGCTATTGTTTTTTGTTTGCGGCAACAATTATTTACATTGTAATCTTTGTGAGTGATTTTGTGAATTAAATTGATTTACATTAAATATGCCAATAGCTGCGTCGAATGAGAATGTCGAAAAAGTCAAATTGTAAACATATTTAGTGTAAGTCAAAACTCTGGAGTGAATTCTGTGTTGCAATGAAAGGGAAGTAAACGTACAACAAAACAGGATTGGAAAATGTGTGCGAAAACGTAAGCTTTTTACCAAAAGGCATTAGAAAGCTCAAAAGTTTGACTCTAAGTAACAGAAAGGTCATAAAAGTGGCCGCATATGGAGCAGAGATTTTTTTGCAAAGAGGGCATGAACTCAGACTGGCCAAGGTAGAAAGGAAAAATGAAATCAACCCTTCAATGCCCCCCCCCAAAAAAAAAAAAACAAACCTTTTTATGCATTAAACTAAATCACACTGGAGAAACGCGTGTTTCAGTGGCGTGTCACGCTTCATAATGTCTGAAGAATGTTCAACCTAGATAAGAGTTCAAGGTGATACGTGTTTAAGAAATGGTAAAACATCCCGTCTAAGTCATTTTTAATAGTGTTTAACGCCCCTCATTACAACTGAGGCACCACAGGCGGTGGACACAATAGTTGGTACATATTAAAGAAAAGAAACGTCCCAGGCCTGCCTCCCCAGCATTTGCCATTTATGAGGATTGAGGAAAACCTGGAAAAAAACCTCAGTCAAGGAGGAAGGTCATCGCAGGAATCGAACCCCAGACCTCCCCTCACGAGTCCGCGCCTTAGCGACCTCGGTCACCCGTGGCGGTAAATCTCAGTAATGATTTGGGATTAATACACATTTAAGACAACAATGAAGAAGAACCAGTTCATAGAAGTTTAAGAACAGTTTCTGCTTCGGACTGAATCCTGTTTGAAATGATCATTCGTTTATGTTTATGCTTCATGGAGCACCCTGCCATAAAGTCAACAGCGTAAACATAGGGGGATGTGTAAAGGACAAGAATGTGCTCTTGCACGATCTGGGAATGGTCCCCACATTGAAAACCTCAGGAAGCAAATGTGGGGTGTTGGTATTCGTAGTTCACTAATATTTACTTGAAGTATAAGTGTCCTAAACATGTAGAAAGCGTGTCAGGAATACTGAAGTGGTTGATAAAAATAAAGTACTAATTTTAAGGCAGTTTTTTTAATTAAAAAGGTGATACTCTGTAGCGTGAAACTAATCCTATCATCGACCGCATGGAGTGGCGCCTGTTTCGGATCCTATATGGATCAGATGCACAATACCTACAGTCGGGCGGCTGTAAGATGCCATTTGACATTTCTGAAAAAAAGTTGGCTTCTGTTGTTGCAAGAAATGAGAACTACTGCGCGTTCTTTTATTTACTTAACTCAGCGTCACTTATAAGCGTATTATAATATGCTCATTTTACTGATATATTTAGCAAACACGTTTACACAGTTGGCCATTAAAATTGCAACACCTTCAAATGCGATTTCCCAAAAACACAGTTATTACATTTGTCCTTTCTGCTCCCAGCTTCTGATATGCTTATGTCAGAAGCTATGGAAAAAGCGGGAGGACAGCTGTGTGTACTACAGAATAAACGTTGATGTTTGTTAAATAGACCCCACGACAGCCATAACAGAAGGTGTCCGAATTTGATCGCGGGAGAACTGTGGCATTCCGAATAATTGGTGGTGTTGTTGTTATTAGACAAAATAGCGAAACGAATAGAGATTTGTGGATAGAGGTAGGACGAACATACAGACATGAAGGATCCCAACGGTCCCATCAAACAACTGAACGAGAAGACGGTATCATTTTTGCATGGTATTATGAACGGGCACAATGTATTGCAATTTTAATGACCAGCGGGGAAAAACACATACGTTAAAGTAGTTAAATTTTCAGGAGAAGCATTCATTTTTACTATCTTCAGTAGAACTAAAATGAAATGACAAAACATGTACATGTTTTTAGTCTAGGAGGGTGTAACTGTTCAGGGTGAAATGTTCAGTTTACAGAGAGCTATAACGTGGCAAGAAATACTTTACTCAAGTTGTTTTCCAGATTACACAACTCTTGACTAAATTTTAATTTGCACATTTCCTATACTGTAATAAACATGCTATTAGAATCCACAAAGATCAGAACAATGTAGAAAATAAATAAAAAAATCTATACATCATGCTGGTATTAAACTTTATTTTATTAATTATTGACAAATCCTCTGTACAATATTCTAAAAATCTGCATCATTATAGGTAGATCTAGATGTATTTTGTGAAACAATGAAGTTATTGGTAGAAGCACAAATGTCAGATATTTCTTCTTTTCTACGCTTAAAGGGACATTCTTTTCAGTGAGGACTCCCTGTCTATCGCTCCCGCTCCTCGATACACAAAGTATGAAAAGGACACCTTCTTCTAAGGTTATACAATGGACATTGGTGATAGATGAGATGCAATTATAAATAGGAAACTTTTTTATTTTTATTTATTAAAAAGCGTTCCAGAGACCTAAGTTTAGGGTATCTCCCCGGCATTTGTCATTTATGAAGACTGAGGAAAACCTAGAAAAAACCTCAATCAGGGAGAATGGTCCTGGTGGAATTGAACCCAATCTTCAAATAACAAATATTCGTTGTTAATATGTTTTAAATCATATAAATCTAGTAAGCTCGTTTGTATAGATTTCTGTATCAAATAAGGGCTATTACAATGTATATCTTAATGTTTGTTGGCCTTTATGACAATACCCAATAATAAAAATGTAACGGTTCAAAGGATCACATACATAGCCAAGAATATGAAAAGATATACTACAAATAATGAAAATTGTAATCTTAAGAAAATGAACTAATGGTAAACGTAACAACATTAATTATGTGTACCAAGAATGAAACACGAGACAGACAGCTTTGTTGATACTCAATAGAAATTAATGAATTTATTGGTTTAGTTATACCTATGTTGAAAATATAATGCATTGTAATGAATAGTATTATTACAATCCTATTGTAATAAGTGACGGTTTATATTCAAAATATTTAGCTAGTTGTGTTCTGTATTCCGTTGGGAGAGAATGTGCTTTGTATTCCATGAGGAAAAGTCATACATGGTTCGTACTCCGTAAAGAGAAGTTGCGATTTATACTTCTTGGTGAATAATAAGAGCCAGAATTCGAAATACTATATGATTTATGCCAGAACAGAGATTAATAAGGTGTGTTAAACATCTATTAGTAATAAAATGAGAATTTGCTTGGAGTATGGAATAAAATCAAACAGATTGTTGTCAGTATTAACAATCACGATAGGAACATTGCCACTAAAGCACATTTGTTGGAAGAGAAATATAAATTCCGTCACGTCTCTCTCATATTCAGTCTGCATCTAATAATGTTCTCAGAGCGCATTTTATCACAAAAGTGTACTGTTGTGTGTAAATGACAAGACATTAGTAATAAACCTCGTAGATTACTATCCAGTGTGATTTTGATATATTTAAATTCACACTTCTTTTACCCCAAAAATATCAATCTAAAAATCCAGCTATAATAACAAAACTGTGAGCTAGCCGTGCATATAGTGGTGGTACTGGTGAACGTCGACGACACACACCCTCCCTCTGTTTATTACCGCCACAAGTTTCAAAATAAAGCAAGAGTTATATTGCATTGGTGTAATCCCACTTGCATTTTACTTAATGAATATATAAGCGCATGGAGAAGTTAATCAATTAAAGTTCTCTATGGGGAAAAAAAAAAAAAAAAGCGCACGTTTTTTTCTTAAAATTTTAAAAGGATAACAAGAAAAAAGTGTGAAGTAAAATGTAATTTACAGAAAAACATGCCTGTGTCCTCGTGCAGTTATAAATAATCGTATTCGACAGTGATGCAAGGCACCTATCTTTGTAAATGTAAATGTTTGGGTTTACGCCCCACGTTTGCACATTTCTACATGCATTCCTCCGTGCTATTATGTTGGAGTTGTTGCACAAGTTTAGCCAGACTGCAGGTTGGCATCTGCTGGGGAGTATTTAAAACACCTTACAGCCGTAGGTGGCGTATTCTGCTTAAGGTCGGCTCGCCCACTTCAGCCACTCCTCGGCATAAGAGCTCTGTGTACAAGGAGATTCAGTTTACTGAACCATTCGGCACAAGGTCGGCATGAAGTGTTTATTCAATTTTATGCACCCTTACCAACTACGGTTGGTGCCACTGAATTTGTTGTTTCAGTCAAAATAAAAGCATAATCGCTATAGGCTTTCGGTTCGAACCTGGCGTTGAAATAGTAGTAATGTTAGTCGTAAATTAGAATTCTGTTTCCCCCCCCCCTTTATTTTTTATTTGTATACATTGGTGATCATTTTAAATTGTAGTTGAACTTTCTAATTTTAAGTGCCTTAGATATTTTAAGAAACATTTAGAAGATATTTACAAACCGGTCACCCGGGCATGCACGGCAGGTATTGCTGATAAGAAGAAAAAATCGAGAAACAAAGGAGTTATATTTGAAAGGTGTTGGTGCGAAAAGGAAGGTTGTGGCATGTAGCTCTGCAAGTGTGTACGTAGGCAAATTTCTTAAGGCATACTAAAGCGAGCAACTAACCTAACCCGGCCCAACCCATCTCATTAGAAGGGATTAAGTTTATTTAGTTAATTTGTACAAACTATTTTACAATTACAGTATAGCATGGCGTAAGTACTGGGTCTCTGCAAGTCATATTTAAAAATTATAAGTTTTATACATAAAACTTAACAATTGTTACTAAGTAAAGTTTTATATCAAAACGGTTAGGTAGGTTCAGCGCATCTGGAAGATCCAGCAGTACTGTATTCGGACTGAGATTTGTCAACAGAGCTCAATTTATGGATTGAGCAAAGTCCTACACTCGTTTAAAAGATGTTTCAGCAATGCAAGATTTCGCTAGAGGAAACAACCACAAGTCCACGGCTTTAGGTGGATGGTCAGGCAACTGAGTTTTGGGCTATTTCCAAGTTCCTCGAATTTGCAGCTGTCCTGTGAGGAGGCGCATTATCGTGCAAAAGCAACAGTCTTGAAGTCGCTGTGTTTGGACGCCGCAGCCTCAACTCTGCAAATAAAGCATACAGAATATAAGTGCTATAGTATTTTCCAGTCATTGTCATTTACCCTGGCATACAGTCAGCCACTAATGGTGCTTGATAGTTAAAAGAAAAGAGTGAACATTCGCTTGTCTTGTCGAAGAACACTTTTCTTGCGTCGTTGTCATTTACCCATACGCAGTTTGAGTTTTATTTGGGGTAGTGTAGTAATAAAACCAACTTTCATCACCAGTGCATATATCTGTGAAACGTTTAGAACCATTTGATGGAAACAAGCTTGCACACTCCTTTCTCTTCATTGTTTAGGGAATGTGAAACTCGATTTTTCGCAGCTTTAAATGTTTATGGGGTATACCCTCAATGCTGCCAACACTGATACCCACTTCCATACTTAGCATTTCAAGAGTAATATGTCGAACTTCCTCCATTCTTGGAATTGTTCTCTCGTTCACAGCTTCCCAAGGGCGTCCAGAGCGAGGGTTGTCTTTGAAAGCCTGTTACTCCCCTTAAAACGTCCCCTTTTCAAACGATTACTTTACCAACTCTGCCTTTATTATTATTATTATTATTATTATTATTATTATTATTATTATTATTATTATTATTATTATTATTATTATAATAATATAGCAATTATTTTTAACGTCAACTGAGTTTAAATTTCGGAAAACAACCGAAACGTCTCTGTGTGTGTCTTTAATTTTTTCGCCTACGAAGAATTCCCTCGTATTTGGGCTGTATACAAACTGGAGCTTGGCATGCTCCACGACCGTGTTGCCGAGCCTTATATATAATTTGCGAGAGCTTAGGGATAGACAGTTTTACCCAAGCAACTTGCGGAATTGACCTCTTGCCGAGGCAAAGGCATTTTCGTGATGCAGGTTAATTTATTGCGCTTATCAGGAGAAATGCAAATTATGGACGGCGCGGAGAAGCGGCAAGGCTGCAGAAGTGCTCTATATATTGAGGCAAACTGTTTCCGCGTGCCCTACCTGTTTGGATCACCTTGGAAACCATTGTGTGGGATGCCGTTGTGCAATCGAGTAAAATGGTTTATAAGAAGGGATTTTAAAAAGACCGAACAATTAGCTTTTAATTATCATGGCAGGCATTATAATGCTCAGAGCTGCTACTGCTGCCCCATTATCTTAGCATTCTTTCTCTATGCGTCCCAATGTTCATCCTATAGCCAAGTGTTTTTTGATATGTCAATATTTTGCTTCTTGAAAACCTTTTTATATCTTAATTGATAGCTCAGATGCATCCATTCTTTTACTTTTTTTTTATGTTTTAATCCATACTGGAACATATAATGATGTTAATTAACGAAGGCGCAAATGATTTGAATTTAATACTTTCGTTATTTACGAAAGCATGGCCCCGAAGCAGTTACAATTTCAATAAACCACTTATCTTTGTCATAGAAGATGTTGAAAACGATGCCTTTGTTCAAGAAATTTTACACGCATTAGTTCTTCTTGTGAAACTACAATTTTCCTTCTTCCAACCTGCGGATTATTCCGATACACTCTATTTTTCAAGTTTCCCCCATAAATAGAAATCGCAAACAGTAAAATATGTGAGTCACACTGGTCTAAATTAAAGTTACTGAGAGATCAGCTGTATGCTCCTTAGTAGAATTTTGTTGAAAAAGTGCATGTATACATTCAAGAATGGTATACACTGTTATCTCTGCGCATTCACGATACTTTAATAAAATATAGGCCTTGAAATTCTGTAAACATTAATTGCACACCACGCACGGTCATGCAATGGCATTTCGTGTACAAAATTAGGTTTTTCTGCACTCCAGTGCCTGCTGTTCTGTATTGCTGCACGATGCTTCGCCCGTGAAAAATAGAAAAAAAAAAAAAAAAAAAAAGTTAAATATGGGGCAGTCCCGTTTGCAGAAACTTAATCTTTCATTATTGCGTGGCTGCAATTCCTGGGTAATTGTTATCTTAGCTATACGGTTTTAAAGTTTGGAGGCATTCCAAATGAGGTTTTGAGGGATTCTTGTTTCCTATAGATTTCGTTCTAACCTTTCCCTAATTTCATGAGGTTTTTCCTCGATAAGCACCCTACTTTCGGTATTATATCAAGGACAGTCTCGTTTCTCAAAATTACGATATATACAAAATTACGAACACTACATCTGTGAAATATAAGAATGTTCTTACAGATTGTTGTCTCAGTTATGTTTTCCACATACGTATCATACATGTGCTGACTTTTTGCCTTTATAACAGCACTATCGCCAAAAGCGCTTCGTTTCAAAACTTATCACCTTAGAGAACGTCCAAACGGCACAAAGACAACGCTCTAACAGCCTTAGGGGAGGGCATTGGAGATACGAAGAACTAGTTAGCAGCACTTGCTTCTCCGCTATAGCATTCCATTATTTAGAAAGCATTTCTAAATTTAAGTTTGTCTTCTTGTAGCACACGCGGGGAGAAAGAGGAGTTGGTGTATAAAAGTTCCTTGAATAAAAACATCTTCCTGTATTACAATAACAGTCAAATGAATTCATCAATAATCTGTTTGCTTTTATACTGACTATTGCGTCATCATAAAATCGACCAATGGAATGAAATCCCAATATCGCAGTGAAATTATAGTAAATTTTTATCAATTCCCTTTACCACGCGAAGAGCATTTATCTTTTGGTCAGTGTAGCCAGTTCTACACCTCCACCATAATTCCCGAGTATCATACAGATTGATCAAGAACATCATTCGGCAATATTAAATAAAGTGCGAAATTCTGCTTCCACATTTTCGTCTACTAATTCCAAAATGTCTTTTGAATCCAATGAAATTGCAGCACCTTCATTCAAATTTGATAAATGTGTTTTCAATAACTTGATGTGTATACACTCAAACAATTGTTTTTGCGAATTAAGCCGAACATTCTGAAATCATATAAATTATGTAGCAATACCTGCCTAAGCAGCCGCAACTTTTAATAAACACGTTGTTCAAAATTGTAAAATGTAATCTTCGTTTTGTTTTTTCTCGAACGGTAGCTGCTCTATTTCAGACCCACGGTTTCTGAATAGGCAGCTATTCATAATTAGTATAACATTTTATACATTAGTTAATATTCTGTGCGCCAATTTCAAAGATATGTTACTTTTATTCTTATCCTACATGAAATAATCCTAAACCCGTATTTGGCTCTTCTCTATTGGCTTACTGACAATCGACATTCGTCTGTTGCTAGATGGCTTGAAAAGTTAAGTATTCATAATATAAATATACAATTGTTACAGTTTTATAAGCCAATTTTAGGAGAAGTAATTTAATTGCGTGTTTTATTGCTGAAATAGTTCTAATAATTATCATTCCAGGGTCTAAGCTTTCCAGATAAGTCACTACGTTTGTTAATTTATCGGCATTCTCAGACTCTCTTGTGATATTACTTGTGATAATTACAGTTTGGGTATGTCCCTTCTCTGTCTGACTATGTAATCGCAAAGCTACTTGGCAGTAGGTACAAAATTATTTTTGTCTGTATTTGCTAAACACGCATTTTAGAAAATAAAGCAACTTCATTCCATAACATACGAACATTTTAATATGTGCAAAAAACAAGTGCTTCTCAGTCATTCACAAGTTATTCTCGTTTTTTTGTTGATATCCATTTAGAAGATTGGGTCTTTTATCACCTCAATGCTTCACTACTCCATATGTGAATTTTTTGCATCCTTTAGATATGTACAGGATGGGGATTTACGTCTGTGTGGATGGTGCATCTTACATGAACATTTGCTCCACATTCTATACTTCCGTGTTACCAGCCTGCTTCATTGTGTCTGCTGTAGGTAATCACTATTTCCTTTTTGTTTAGCGAGTGTGACGATACGAACTATGCGTTTATTTCACTGTTAGCATCGGCTATTAGCAAATCCGTGATATAGTGCTGGACAAACCTTGATTACCTCGCCCCATCAAATTAGTGTCTAGTGTTATCGTTTTCGTCTGAACGAGTGGTATTCATTACGCGGCCAGCGTGTCGCATGCGCGTCTCCAGGACATTAAATGTGGCTCTTGAATAATTTTACTTTTGTACATTTACTTAGGTAAATCTGAAATTCTGGAAAACTTT
Organism: Metallyticus violacea; assembly: GCA_030762175.1. NCBI lineage: Eukaryota > Metazoa > Arthropoda > Insecta > Mantodea > Metallyticidae > Metallyticus > Metallyticus violacea. Next base: position 103,979,100 of record CM060830.1, on the reverse strand, counting down.
GGATATCCCTGTATCACTTCTAGCAGTGGCGCACGTGCTCAACAGTGAGACATTATTGTTTGGCAGACCGTTTTAATTTGTTTATTGTCGTCTAAAGCTGTAATAATGAAACTTAGTCTTTCTTAGATTATAATTTACAACAAAGAACAAGGGATTGAATTCAACATATTGTTCTGTTTACTTCAGTTTGAACAGTTCATTCACAGAGGTGGGTTTGTTGAAGTGCAGTGTTTAGTAATGGCTGGTGTTTTTTTTTTTTTTTTTTTCAAAAGGAAAAAAGGGAAATTTGTAAGAAGAAGGAAGAGTCTTTCAAAACATTTGGGAGCATGGTGCCTTCATAAAAAAAAGTGACATGTACAAACAAGGTTTTAGCGTTTTACTCTTAATAGTCAATACAATACCATGCATTCAAAATTTTACAGTAAGTATTCAAAATATTATAACTTGAGAGCAGTGAAACGAAAAATATTAAAAATGTCAGTAATCTGAAAGAAAAAGTATTAATACTATCGTAAACCAAAATTAATTGACAACAAAAATATCGCATCAAGTAGCAGACATTTTAGCGCGTAAAATGAAACCGTTTACTGGTGCAGATATTTTTAGAATACGCTTTCCAGCCGCGACACATTATCTTCTAAATATACAAAAGGAAATCAAATAAAAAGTTGCAACTTTCTCACTCTGCTTGTGTTAACAGAGTTAACGAAAGTCGGGAGACATGCTGCTTTGCACCCTGGAAGAAATTCGTGAATGTGACTATTTCAGCATTGCTCTTAATTCGTCCTTAGATACCAGTTCCACCTCTCAGTTGCTTTTATTTGTCAAACATCCTGATAAGATAGGGATTATAAAGGAAAATTCAAACATGTTAGGTCAGACACGGGGAATATATTTTTTTTTTTGAAGAATTCAATAATTTTTCGATAAATGTTGAAGTGTACAAGTGTGTACTGACCGTCGCCCCTCAGGACGGATCTCCCCCCCCCCCCTTTCTTTGTGTCTCTCTTAATCATTGCATCTTACAGCAACAAAAAAAAAAAAAAAACTGCTGTTGAGTTTGGTGAAAGTAATTAGCATTGTTACTTTGATTAGATCACGTGAACTAAATCATAGTCAATTCATAGAACTTCTTAAATAACTTAATTCACAGTATGGTGACGCTATATATCACAGTGAGATCGTTAAGACACGAACTCGTGAGGGCGATCTGTGGTTCCATTTACGCCAGGGCCGTCCTCCCTGTTTGAGGTATTTGCCAGGTTTTTTTAAGTCATGAATGGCAAATGCCAGGGAGGTATCTAAAAGTATGCCTGCAACGCTTCCTTGCTTTAAAAAAATATTCTCCCAATTTAACATTTCATCCTTGATCTGTGCCCATCGCCTGTGGTGCCTCGGTAGTAAAAATGGGCGTTAAACAACATTAAAAAAGTGGCTGAATAAGGCAGGTGTTTTGGAACGACATTTATAATCTTCGCGACGAAGTAAAACTCGGTTTTTGTGAACGAGATAAAGAATACGGTGAACTGCAGCAGGCGAGAAATTACTTTGTGATTGACACTTGGGACGTGTTTATGCCGGTGACTCGGTGGCGAGAGTCTTATCGCTGACCATTCAGATAAAAAAAAAACACACTATCGTCAGAGACATGATATCATCGGCGTTACAACAGTTTACAGTTAATGAAATTACGCAGTAGCAACCGTTTTCAAAAGAATGCGAGGAAAGATGAAATAGTGGAACGTTTTATAATAAACTTTGGTAACTCCTATGATTTCACTGCTAGTGATAGTGAACTTAATGAAATAGAAATGAAAATCGAACAGCGAAGAGGAACAGGAAGATGATGTTCTTGGAGCGCAGCCGTTGGAGATGGAGAGCGAGTAAGGGATGTGGCAACAGCGTGCTGGAGCGGCCACTTGGCGGCAGAAACGTCACTTACAATCGCCTACTATAGACTTTTTCATGGTAGTTAAAGGTTGCCTTCCTAGATGATATAACAGAATACTGAATGATGCCCAAATTCGAATGCAAGATAAAAACTCAGCTGCCAAGTGCAATTTGTTCTTTGGAACAAAAATTGAAAAGATGTACTTACAGAAGAACTGAAGTTTACTTGTTTCCCATGCTTTGAGCATCTTATTCAGCAAAACTCAGAGGAAGAAATAAACTTGGAACCCCTCATAGAATTACTCACTGTATTATGCCGTGATGTAATTGTGAGATTTAATGCTTTTCGAAAGGTTCGAAGCCCATTTCGTTTAGTCGAAAATTCCTTATCAGTAACGACATGTTGTAATTTGGCAGTCAATTTTTTGATCTTATAAAGCGGGGGGGGGGGGGGGGATATTGATTTCCAGCAGCATTCAGAACTAAAAGAATTATTCAAGAGAAACGAAAAACTAATTCACTCTTAGAGTTTTGGAAAGTACTTCCTGAAATATAGTTCTAAAACTTGGTGTCATATATATATATATATATATATATATATATATATATATATCTTTTCGGATCATTGTATATTTGTGAAATGACTTTCATCAAAATAAAATTCATCAAGGGTAGGTCTCGTCTCTCCATTGACTACTTGGAAAACCTGCTGAGGAAATCTATTTGAAATCAACCAATTCGTAACATTGTGCAAGAGTGCAGTTTCCGACCTCCAACTTCAAATAAACAGTACTAGACTATATAGCAGTAAGTTATTAAATTGTTGTTGAAATAACTGCCTCCATTACTGACATGGCTATAGTAGTGGTATATTGGTGGTAATTAGTATAAATCATTATTATTATTATTATTATTATTATTATTATTATTATTAAAACCAACTATTAATATATAACATCAATCATAATAGTGAATGGATAAAAAACTAATTTTTAAATTTGCATGTTACACTATTGTACTGTGAAATTTGGTGCGGTTCTTCTACAACAAACTGTTTCTTACATTTGGCTCTTATGTAATTTCTAACGAGTTACTGCTTTAAACAGTAACACACTGCTACGAGATACCTGGTGATTCTCCACCGTATTTTCATACATGAAAAATTGAGCAGAAACTATCAATATTTCCTGTTACTCATATTGCTAAGCATGTCCTAGGGCGCCTTAATCAATAAATGACGAATAAATAATGAAATTGTTCACTCTTAATTCCGCATCCGATCTCCGTTAGCTCTAAAAAGTACGTGACAACACTGATACACAGTATTCCTTATGCGTATTATGTCAGCATAGCATACGATAAATAAACAGCTGAATGATGTACTCTCACTTGCAGGAAAAAAAGTCGACACTTGTCCCGTACTATACATCTGCTGCAATGTATACTACGGAACAGGCCTTGATGACCATTTTTCTTGGAACTATGGAGCCTGATCATGCATTTTTTCAACAGGACTCTACCATTGCGAGCAATTAACAATTGTTTCCACAAAACGAAGTTATTAGTAAGGTTTTGTGGTCCCTTCGATCTGTCGATTTAATAGCTTGCGATTATTATCTCTGGGTAAATTAAAAAAAAAAAATCCGTGTACAAGACAAATCTGCAAAGCATGCAAGATCTCAAAGATAATATTCATCAGAAATTTGTCCGGATTGCTCAAAATGAACTATGAATAATTTCCTAAAGAAGTGCCAAAAATATGTGGAGAATAAAAGCGGGCATTTTCAGCACCTCATTTGATAATTTTGGAAGTGATGGGCCTCTTAAATTGGTTTGTTTGTTCGGGGTTTGTATTGTTGTACCTTCCCGGTAATCACTAAGACCCCGCTCGCCTGTAGGTAAATCACTGTATATACGTACATGACTTCATAAATTGTCATAAATGGCATACATTGTATCGAAAGCAATTACCAAGAAACTCGCCAATTAATTCACTCAAATCGTAGTCAGTGTAAACTTCTGCTTCTATAGCTCTCATTGAAGCATTAAAACATAATGTATTTCTGCCTTAGGGAGCTAGTCAGCCTAAATCCTGGATCAGCTCATTCGAGATATACGAACCAAAATGAGAATCCGGCATCTCTGTTATACTCCTAGCATATGAACCACACCCGTGATTTACAATGATTTAATATATAATGCATTGACAAGTCCCCGAAGGCACACTTTGTTTCTCCGAAACCGAATACACAATGAATTGAGCAGATGCGACTTAAGATGGGGTTCGAACCTGTGCCCGTTGTGTTTTTGTTCTACTTTGCCTCCAGGGGTCATATGCGGACAATGTGAGCCGACAAACAGGGCCTGGTTTCAGTCGAATACCTGTTGTCTCGAACAGCTGTTTGCTTCAAGGGCGACCATCCATTCCAACCTACGAGACAGCAGCACTTTTTATGGACATACGTGCATTGAAATCACCGAGTAGAGATTTTATAGCAGCAGTGATTTCCTCATCTCAAAGTAAAAACAAATGTAACGCCTTGTCTCAGAATGAAAGATTGCACCGTTTGTGTGAAATCGCCTCCACAACATTTTTAAACACTTGTGGGGGGGGGGGGTGTAGTTATGGTTTGGTTCCCTTTTATTTCTTAGAAACTTTCAAACGCTCTCCCCTTCATTTTAAAACGTTAAATATTTTATTAATGTTATGTACTTTGGTAGTAAAATTTTTGAACACACATAAATATTTATACTATGTACAGTTCTGAATTGTTTGGCTGCTTGATTGGTAAACTGTTAGTTATACAGGGTGTTAATTTACTACACCCTCAATAATTTAAGATATTGTAAATGGTACTTAGACTAACAATTTGAGTTGGGGAATCTACTGTACATAAATAAAAATAACCGAGTCATGTGATGTTGCAATTAAATGTGTTAATACTAAATGTAGTGAAAAATTGTCTTAGAATCCTTCAGATCTGCTTCGCGAGCCAGAAAATCCTGATTTTCAAAATCTTTTCACTGTACTAAGATTTAATGCTATAAAAATCTGTAAAATCTCGGACTAATCTGCACTGAACAACGGCTAACTGATTTATAGTGTTGCGTAACTTAGTCTAAAGGGAATTATCACGTTGGGCTCGGCGCAGTAGATTTTTCATTGTTTTTATGGAGTGTAGGCGTTTAAAAAAATAATAAAAGGGATTGAAACTCATGATTTTCTTTTACTTGAGACCAGTATTAGACTGGCTGCACCAGAGACATGCTTCACCACTTCCGTCCCTTGTTATTTGGTATCATTTCGAATGTAAAATTAATTAGTCGGTGGAAAACTGATTCTAACTGGTTGACATTTGAGAGGGAGATCAAAGATTCCCTGTATTAAATTGCATGTCTAAGACCTCTCTACAGTCTCTGAAATTATTGTGGTGTAACTCATTAACACAGGTATAAGAATTTTCAGGAAATTTCTTTTTTAAAAATTCAATAATTCGCCTGCTAATATATATTTGTCGATTTGGTAAAATAAGTATGATAAACATTTACTCTTTTTTAATTTTTGAATAAAGGTTGTGTGAAATAAATAAGCAAACACCTTCTTCGGACACAACTGAAAACGCTCTTTAATCGTTTTAATAGTATTTCTTAAACCTTTAATTAATTTAAAGAACTCTTAGTTTGTCTCCTTTATTGCGTGAAACATTATATGAAATCCCCTTTTCCGAGGGAGATTTGAAATGAGGCTTTCGTGGAGTTCTTAGTGAGCAGTAAGGATTTGGTTTAGCGTTAAGCGCGTATAGTCTTCAAGCATGCATGAACATTTCAACAGAACAGATTATTGATGATGCACAAGCACTCTGTAAGAGAATGCGAAAACAGGAATTATCAGCCTCTTTTACTGAAAGTGCTGCCACTGTTACACTTTTCATCTTTACATTATTTATTTTTTTTTTTTTTCATCTCTGAATTGTTTTCCTATTTCTCAAGAGTAACAAGTCTTTCTAGAAACTTAAACTCACATTTCTGAATCAATGTTTGACATCGGAAGCAAATTGAAGAAATTCGTAAATACATAAATCATATCATTGAATTTACTTTCGTATCGACTTCGGGAGTTATAATTGCAAAATGTGTGTATGTTATAATAATTCTTGTATCTGTCACAGTCAAGGCAGAAAAGAGGCTATTGTGAACAATTGATGTGAACATAGTTCGAAGAGACAGCTAAATAATGGAAATGTTTATAGTTTACCACTTTTTGAAGATTGTTAACAATTACCATTCACCTTTGGTGAAAGTTGGAACTGTACCGTGGCACATGTTCTTCCATCAAGTAGCGCCATTGCACTGGTATCCTCAAAAGTAACAATTATTGCAAAATCATTAATTTTAGTTAATTTTCTATACTTAAATGTGCATAACAGATCTGCTCAATTTACGGATACATTAGCCAAACCAAAATTCATAAGACAGGATGCATGTTTTTAGGTTTCTGCCCTATGGCAGTCCTGAAATTGGCAAAATAATAAGCAACAGACATAGCACATGCACACAACCTAACCTTCATAGTGATGTATCAGACTGCGCGTGACAAGAAATCTTCTTAATAAAAATAATTATGTCCAACTGGTAATGGAACTTCAAACACTAAGCCAGCTGCAAGTATTTTACATAGTAGGCTATAGGGCTAGAAAAAAGGGGGAGGGGAAATAAGTAGATATATGTCTTTTAATGTGAAAATGTGCAAATGTTTTATACATGATGTCTATTTTTTTTTTTTTTTTTTTTTTTCCAAATGTACGGTACTGCCATAACCTAAAAGGTGTAAATCACAACAGATTTGTGCTAATTAAATATGCTAACAGTGCCCACCCAAATGTGTATGAAAATATTTCAGCATTACCAAAGCAACTGTTCACAAAGGAAGCAATTAAACTCCAGCATTTACCACACTATCAAGGTAAATGTGCACAGTCGCCAAAAAATGTGAACAGTTTATCGTAAAAGTTTGAAAATGCAGAAGGTTTTTGTTGCCTACGTTGACAGAAGCCAGTAATTGAGAAAAGTTGCTGCAGTTCTTCTGTGGTCGGTATATTTATATGTAAAGCGTACTTTATTTTTGATGATTTAGTCTCCTGAAGCTCAACGCACTTAATGTTTCTCCAGGTTCTCATGGTTTCTTCGAGGTCCTCAAAATACTCATTTACTTTCCACATGATCTCATCATTTGACTTAAGCCAGGAAAGTTTAAGTTTCGGGAACATAATAATCTCAGGGAGCAAGATCAAGGATGCCAAAGTTCTGTCAGTTTGTCTTGAGCAACTCAGCTTGAATGCGCAGGCGCATTGTTAGGTGAAGCAACGCCTGTTTGTCCATTCTAGGATGTTTTTCCGCGATCGTTGTCTTCAGTCTCTACAAAAGTGATGTATAATATTCTCCGCTATGGTCTCCTCTTTTCCAAGTATTCAACCAGGAGAATTGCTTTTGAATCCCTAAAAAACTAAACCCACCACGTTTCCAACGGATGGAACTCATTTCGCCTTTTTCCGAACCGGTTCGCCTCGAGCGGTCCACTGTTCGTTTCCGGTCTATAGAAATGAATTCATCGTCCATAGTCACAAAATGGCTTAAAACTCGGATGAATTCTTTTTAAACATTTCCAAACAGTCGGCTTATTTTCGCATGTAAATATCGCTTTTGCTTCAAAGTGAGCACATGCGACACCCATATTGCATAAAGTTTTCCATTGTAGAAAATAAATTGAGCCCGTTCAGTTGAGAATCCCGTGGCATCTGCTAACTCGCGCACTTTTCTCTCGTCTATCAGCCAAAACCATATCGTGGAGACTTAGTCGATTTCTGGCCTCACGTAATTTTGGAGCTCCAGGGCATGGTGCGTCTTCAAAACTTGTTCTGCAACGCTTGAACACATGCCCAAAGTCGAGCGGTTTCATAGGAAACTCAATATAGGCAAAATCCTCTCATGGATTTCTTTTGCTGTTTTCCCTTGCAGGGGGAAAAAAAAAAGAATCACATTACGAATCTCAATCTTACCCCCTCCCACACCCACGCGCGCACGCACACACTCACTGTCTTCTTGCTATGAAGAATTCAACGAGTTCGAAATATAGCGATTACAAGTGTGACTTTCTCTTAGTGTTTTATCATTTTCTGCTTTTATAATTACTGTTAATTTGTTACATTAGTAATTGTGTTACTTTATTTTTATTTTTCATTTATATTATATATATAATAAGAAAAATAAAAATAAAGTAACACTATTAACAATAAATAGTAATAAATTAACAGTAATAATAAAAGTAGATAGGAATAAAACACTTAGATAAAGTCACACTTGAAATTGCTATATTTCGAACTACTGGAGTTCTATGGCAAGAAGCTAGACAAGTATATGTATATATATATATATATATATATATATATATGAAACATAAAAATAAAGAAACACTATTAACAATGTAACAAATTAACACTAAAAATAAAAGTAGATAAAGATAAAACACAGAGAAAGAGTCACACTTGAAATTGCTATATTTCGAACTACTGCGAGTTCTTCAATGGCAAGAAGCTAGACAAGTGAAGGTGACCTTCACTTGTCTAGCTTCTTGCCATTGAAAAACTCGCAGTAGTTCGAAATATAGCAATGTCACCTTCACTTGTCTAGCTTCTTGCCATTGAAGAACTCGCAGTAGTTCGAAATATAGCAATTTCAAGTGTGACTCTTTCTCTGTGTTTTATCTTTATCTACTTTTATTTTTAGTGTTAATTTATATATATATATATATATATATATATATATATACGGGCTTCCAGAATATGTCCTCACCGCTCGCACGGGATTTTCCATCTCGGTCAAGGCCGGCTACCCTCCCCACTCCCGGCCGTCTGTCTACCTGTCCTTGAACTTCCTTCATTCGCGAAGATGGGAAAACAGCTGACTTTAGAGCAATGCATTTTATATGTAAATGTTATAAATAGGAGTCAGTTTGTCGTGTATGTGGAGAAATTTACCCGGAAATTCCCTGGCAAATAACTCTTTACAGAACTGCAATTCACGATCTTGTGAATAAATTTGATACTACTGGTTCAATGCAGAAGACAAGTTAGAAGAAATTGGCGTAAGTGTTGAACGCTCGCAACAAAATCACTATTGAAATTGGTACAAGTAGTGTTTTCAGTGTCTTCTGCACATGCAGCAACAGAATTTTTAAAATTCAGACCTTACAAGTGTACACGTGACCATTGTCTACGACAAAGTGATCCCGCAGCAATTGTACATTATTGTAAGTGGTTTCTTTCATCAGTGACTGAAGGATTAATTAGTTCACAGCTTTTTCTTAATATGATGTTTATTTTTTTGATTAGTGTTTAACGCCAGCTTTTACTAATGAGGCATCACAGGCGGCTTATATATATATTCATTAACCGTTAAAGACCACAGTTTGTCAAATGGAGCATTCAAGAAGCTGATTATTGAGAGCAGCTGTAGAATGAAAGAAACAGCAGCACTGGCAGTGGTCACTGCCCTATCAAGTAAACATAAAAATGCATAGCTACATTTGAACTAAGACCAGTCTAGATTACAAGAATAAACTTTGGAAATCGTTTGATGCAAAAAATATTAAGACTTTAGCAAGTTACATAAATCCCTTCAGTCACATTGGTATGCAATATTAGCCACAAGCGGGTCGGTGAAAGATAACTGGAAGTTTTGGGGCTTTTGGATATGTAGTTCTTTGGTCATAGTTTTGTTTCATTTGCAACTACATTAATAAGGAATGTCATTTTAAAGCTAATCTGTTTAATTATCTTATCCATATTCAGTTGCATTTCGACTCAGTTTAATTCGCAAAGGTACAAAAAAACATGCTGCATTATTCCCATAATATTTTATTAGTTTATTAATTTGGATATAATACTAAGCGCATATTACGACTAGAATATGAAACGGAATCAGATACTTGGAATTTTCATACGTTTCATTTCCAGCACAAATTGAGATACCCATTTAATTCTCCAAGCATTTTACTTTTGACTGAAGTGAACTCTTTGTTCTGATATCCTAGCAGTAGTTTTTCATGATGATTGTAGCATTTTGTTTATTATATTTTTAAAATTTGTACACTGCAGCATTTTGGCAAGTATTTGAGTGTTAAGATCAAATAGTATGTAATTATTTTTCAGGCTGTGTGATTAATTAGTATAAATATCCCACTTATCGTCTATGCATCCAATAGCGCACCTGCTATCAGCTTCTTGCAACCGCGACCTTCAAGTGCTTTTTGTTGTGAGATTCTTACACTCGTACAAGAGATTTTATGATCCGAAGGTCAGGTATGTCGAGGGTTAGTACTTCAGTTCTCTATCGTGACATGGCATTTTTATTTTACCTTTTGGGGTTGCCACAGCAGGTGCTTGACTGCAAATATTCTTTCGGCGTGTTCCGGAGGCGCCTCCGATGTTCTCAGCTGTGTGATGAGAGAAATCACGATAACCTACTTCATACGTCTCCCAGTGAATGTTTCCCATATGTGGAAAATGGAAAGTTTCACCTTGTGTGTGTGTCAGTGCGTGTGCGAACGTGTGTGGGCATTTTGGAAGCTGGTTACATATACGAGCATGTGTAGAAGAAACAAGAAAGAGCCTTCGAAGGTCACACCTACGTGATCGTCTTTTCTTCGGCCTCTTGTTGAATGGCTGGGCAGACTGCAGTGGCGTGCCCTAGAATATAAGGGGCGGAGCCTCCTGCCCAGGTAATTACATCCATCAGGCAGTGAGCAGCTGTGCAGGGATTTTAATAAGCCTGTACTTTTGGAAAATAGTACTGAAGATAGAAAGAGTTTTCCTCGTCTTCGTCGTCCTTTAGACTTAAAAACAGTTGTAAAATAGTACTCAAATATCTGCCCATAGTTGTATGAAACGGTTTTGACAGTTTATAATTTGGAAAAAGCTGTTAAAGCTGAAAACAAATTTTAGTTATTCAACCTAATCGCCTTTTAGCTTTACACAGCACAAAGTTCATTAAGTATTTGCAAGTCCTTAATTTTTTTTTTCTTTCTTTTTGATTTTGTGTGAAAACTATTCTTTCCGTGTATTTATTTCATAAAAGCTTTTTTTCCGAATACCAGATACAATGAGGGGCTAAATCTGAGGAATAAGAGAGATAGCATCTCCATTAATTGGAACCTGTGAGCGAATGCGTTGCCTTGCATGAAGCATACTCTCTATAAAAGTTTTATCATTAGGTTACTGTATAGTGTTTGTCCAAGAACGGTCCCTTCATTCATTTTTATCCCCTTCCCCTAAAATACTGAGATAAGGATGTTTTCTCCCAATTTTGAAATATTAGCTTTGTTTGGAATGGGAAACGCCTTAATGTTACCATTCTTTTGCGTCTGGATCGTAATTGTTAACCGTATTATTTTATATGAATCGAACTATAATATAACGACGATAATGAAACTTGAGTTCTTTCAGGGTTTACCCATTTAGGGATCTTTTTAGCAGATACTTCTTTCATGTTTTCTTTCTTACGGGTAAAAGAGCCTTTCTAAATGCAACGCCCACCCATACATAGCTTTAAATTCACATTCTATTGTAATTGCATTTTATATGATGTTAAATTTCCTAGTAGACATAAAATCAATGTATTATCACAGTTTCAATGTAGTTTTTCGTTAGGAAAAAGAATTTCCTTCCAAAAATTGTACCCTAGGTTGAAATTTGCATCATATAGCTAAAACTTTTTTTTTGTGACACTTCAGGAAATCAGGCAAGGACAGTTAATAAAAGAGTGAGGTGTTGGTTGAAGAAGATAATGAATTCCTGTTATATTTCTTAAAACCCGATCGTTTATTCCTGGAGTTTGGATATTCTAATTAATTTTTCCTAAATGCCGTTTTCCGAAAATAAGTATTTCTCTTTGGTCTTGTTCAAGCCTAACCTAAATTTGCAGACGCCGACGTCGTCGAATGTTGGGTGCCAAATTTGTAATGAAAGTTATGTGTGTCGTCATAGACGTCACTCCAAACTACCATCACAACAAGCTCGGCTCGTTGTTTTATAGCTGGATTTTTCAAATTGATACTTCTGCGGTGAAAGCGGTGTGAATTTAATTATAGCAAAATCACAATGGACAATAATCTATGAAATTTATTAATGTTTTGTTATTACTGCACAACAGTACACCTTTCTGATTAAAATATACGCTGAGAATATTGTTAGATGCAGACTGAATACTACACAGACTTGTTATAATTTGTATTTCTCTCCCGAAAACTGTGATTTAATGGCAAAGCTCCTTTCGTATCACTAATATATTTAACACGCCTTATCTTACGTTTGTCCTCTTCTTAAATCTCGTACAATATTTTCCTATATGGATATTAATTCAAACTAGTAACTTTTATCATTCACCACAAATAATAATTTTGTAATTTCTTCTACAAAATATTAATCGCCACTTATCTTTACGTAATGTTAAAATGCTGCTTCTCCATACGGAGTAGGAACCACGATTTCTGCTAATGGAATTTAAAACACAGCTTCTCTGTACGGAATCCAACGCATAACTAACAAATGTTAAGATAAAAACCGTCACTTATTACAGTAGTATTGTAATAATATTATACATTACAATGCATTATATTTTCAACCTAGGTATCCTAAGCGAATGAAATTCGTTCGTTTTATTTAGTCGCATTAAAGCAGTCTGTCTCGTGTTTCATTCTTGATACACATTATTAGTGTAAATTACGCTTGCCATTGGTCGATTCACTTAATATTATAATTTTCTTTATTTGTAATTAATCTATTTATATTTTTGGCTGTTTGTGAGTGGTCCTTTGAACCGTTACATTTATATTATTGAGTACTGTCATAAAGGCCAACAAACAAACATTAAAACATACATTGTAATAGCCCTTATCTGATGCATGAAATCTATACAGATGAGCTTACTAGATTTATATGATTTAAAACATATTACCAAGGAATATTTATTTGAAGTGAAAACTAAAGCCATTACCTAACATAAAAACATGTGCAAATTGCTTAATTAAATTTATATGATTAAAAACATATCATCAATGAATGTTTGGAGCTTTAAATCGAATATTATACTTTTTATCTTACGTGAAAACATAACACAGCATGAACTTCTTAAATTAACCTAACTAAATAGATATTACCTTTAAATGTGTGTGACTTTATGTTGAGTATTTTATCCTTTACCTAATGTACAAACATGTGAAAAGGAATTCATTAAAATAACATAGTTAAACAACTGCTATCAATGAGTGTTTAGAGCCTTAAGTGGGATATTTTCCGTTTCAACATTCGCACGATCTAAGTAACTGTAAATCTTTTGCATTCTTTTTGCACATTATTCCTCATCTATTAAAAGATTTCTGCAACATAATGTGTTGGGACAACTAACTTGTTATAAACTTGCTTCTTTGAGCCCTTCGACCTAAAAAACACAACGTAGTAGACACAGTTGGATATATTATTACCTGAGAACTGTTTATAATTAATTGCCTTTGGAGCATTTTACATAACCGTTTTTGGAAGAGTTGCTGCTATTCAGAAACTACGCGCACTGTTTAGAGATACTGGAATCTTGACGGCAGCCGTCCAAGTCTTAGAGTTTCAATGATAGTGAATAACACAGAACTTTGATATCAGGAAAAACAATGTCAAGTATATTTTACATTAAGAAAAAGGTTTTTAGGAAAAAGAATCATTAGGAAGAATTGCGTTGAGAGAAAATGATCAGGAACGGATTAAATGCATTAGCATAAATAAAAGGGATTTCTTAGATGCACTTAGCTGTACTTATAAATGGAACTCTCAGGGTTTTTAGTAAAGTTACAACACAGCCACCATCCTTATATTTTTAAGAAACTGTTCACTTGAAAGCACCGTTTTAGGATCACAGGTTCTGTGTTCTGCTGCTTGACTCACCAGTGCAAATTCGCCTCCAGTACTAAGTCGCTGAGCGCTTTTTGCTGTTTCATCATGCTGCTTAGGATAATTAATACTTGACAGAATCTCAGCTACAGTTCGTTTGTCGCCCCTAGGCCATTTGCTGATGAAGCAACGTGAGAGACGAAGGTGGACAGAAAGCGTGTTTGACGATGCAGCTTCATGTGTTAGTGATAGCCAAACATAAAGCTAATTGTCTGTTTTTTAAGAGTTCTGAATATGCCTCTTTGGCAGCTATGAAACGTTCCGAAAGCAAGACCTCCCAGTGCATAAAAAGAACGCTAACAGGTGAAGTTGCAACTTGAACTACGGTAAACTGATGAGTGGACCGCGCTCTCCGACTTAAACCTTACACTGTGTTGCAGATAGATACACCCTTGTGCAAATTAATATGAACAAATGTATTATTCTATTTTTTAAATTATTTCACAACATTTGAATGTTACCTAAACGTGCCCACCCTTGATCTTAATTACCATTATCTCGTTTAGATAGAATCAGTGAATTTCTTACGTATTTTACTTATGCGTCATGAAACCACAGCACAAATCATCCTTTCTTTGGTGGTGCAATTTCTTTTCCTCGTCCGTTTCTTGACAATCGCCCGAAGATTCTCTGTAGAGTTGAGATGCGGTGAAATTCCAGACCAGCCCAAACACTGAAAATAATTTTTCGTCATGAACTTTTTACATGTATGACATGGAGCAAGATGTTGCTGGAGAGTCGTTTTTTCAATGTTCAATTCCTCTGCCAATTTCTTCTGTTGCGGGCGACTCTTTTCTCTAAAATTGGGATGTACTTCCACTCACTGTTCATCATCCCATCAATAGAAATCAAACATTTAATGCCTCTGGATGCAAAATAGCTCCAAAACATTTTTGAAACATTATACCGTCTGTTTGATGTGCTTAGATGACATTTCCCCTGCCTCCCTTCTTACATGCGAGACGTACAATCCTTGCCATTCAAAATGACTTTCATTAAAAAATACGACTTTTCCTCATTCTTCTTATGTCCAATTCTGATATTTTCTAGCCCATGCCAATCTCTTTTTCTTCATAGAGCACGTCAATTGCTGTTTTCTGACCGGTCTTCCAGCTTGTAGAAGGCGCCTGCGTGCTGTTGAAGCATCCATTCTCTTGCAGCCTCCAAATATTTTTGTAAATCAAGATTAATTTTGCTAGTTCTGATTAGATAGCATCATTCCTGTAAGTTTTTCGTTTTCTACCACACCGTCCTTTCCTTTGCCCAATCTCAGTTTTCCTTCTAATTTCATTATTAACAGCTCCTGCTAACTGTCTGTGAGTCGTCATAATTAAATCCATAGAAGGTTATGGCCTTATTTCTCTTCTTAGGTATGATATCCATTATGAATAAAAGTGTGCCTGCTATATAAAATACCGCCACGGGTGGCTGAGGTCGTTAGGTCGCGGATTGGTGAGTGGGAGGTCTGGGTTCGAATACCGCCAGGACGTCCTTCCTGACTGAGGTTTTTTCCAGGTTTTCGTCAGTCCTCATAAATGGCAAATGCCGGGGAGGTACCCTAAATTTAGGCCTGGAACGTTTCCTACCTTAAAAAAAAATCCTTTCCCAATATATCATTTCATCTCATGTATCATCAGTGTCCGTCGCCTGTGGTGCCTCTGTAGCAAAAACGGGCGTTAAACACTACTCATTCATTTTCATGCTATATAAAATATTAAAACAGCTATAAAACGAGCAAATTGCTTAACTTCTAGTACAAGCAATAAAAGCAATAGCTGCAATTAGCTATCTCAACAACAGGTATCAATAATGCGGTGTAGAATGCGAGTAAGATGATTATTAGCACTGATTAACTTTTAAAACTAATTTACCTGCTTGTTCACATTAATTCGCATAAGACTGTAACCGTTATAATTCAAACACCGACCCTTGTCCTTTGAAAAAATATATTGAATTATAACTCTGAAACTTAAGAATTTTTTACCAGCCTACTGTGTAACTTTTTTGTCAGTAGCTCAGTGTCGTGTTTTGTTATTGCCTTGGTTTGCCAGTGGCACCGCGTCATGTACTTGGTCGCCCACGTTTCGAGCATGTTGCTATGATCGCCAGCATTTCTGCCCTGAGGACAGTCACAAAATGGTCAAACCGTTGACGATGAACAGCACGGTATCATGAACCGCATAACCGAGGCAATACCAAGGTTTCCCTACTTTTTACTTTAGATAGGCTGCCTTCACAATGAACCTGCTCTTCACCCACCCTCTCATTACACAAATCGCCAAGTTTTTATGGTGGCAGCATTTCTACTAAATGTTTAATTATTCGTTTTATGTTTTCGAAACAGCTTTCATTGTCGCTTAGATTTTTTTTTTTCAAAATGGCTTTCAGCAATGGCTTACAGCAAAAAGTGGAATGGAATCCACGTGCTTTCTTTTCCATTTTTTTTAATGGTGTTAACGCCCGTTTTTATTACTGAGACACCTCATGCGGTAGACACTGTTGATATATGAGATGATGTATTGGGAAAGGATTTTTAAGGAAGGAAACGTTCCAGGCCTAAGTTTAGGGTGCCTCTCCGGTATCTAAAACTTTCTTTTTCAATGAAAGCACAATCATTGTAAATGTTTATTTGGGAATGCTGGAGAACGATGCCATTCCTCAAATATATGGATGGTGGATATCTTTTTCAACAAGATGTAACTCTCGCACATTTGGCTGCACGCGTGAGTAATCGCTTGACGTTTTTCCTGGACGCGTTGGATCGATAGTAAAACCTCTAAGATCCCCAGACTCTCTTTATATTATTGGGGGGAGGGGATACACAATGTA
The DNA here is from genome assembly GCA_030762175.1 of Metallyticus violacea. NCBI lineage: Eukaryota > Metazoa > Arthropoda > Insecta > Mantodea > Metallyticidae > Metallyticus > Metallyticus violacea. The sequence goes on along the minus strand of CM060830.1, from coordinate 103,962,388 downwards.
CAATGCCTATACAAATCTGTTAGGGGATTTGGTTAATTTGTGTTAGAGAATTAAAGATATTTGTGGAAATAGCACATGGAAGATAGTGGAAAACACCTGGCGGGGGTGCAAATATCGTCTGAACATCTGCCGAACCGCAGGAGGTGCATATGTGTAGTTTATTGGCTACCACAATAATTTACTTTTTTATCTTTTGCACCAAATGCATTTATTAGTTCCTGAGTTATAAAACTTCCTTCTTAATAGTTTTCGTCTCGAACACTCTGTAGTTTTAAAACAGATAAAAGCTGTTTAGGTAGAAGCATTTCATAATTGTGCTGAAGCTAAGGTTTTAAAATTGCAGTGTAAACAGGAATAAGAAATTCTAGAAGAAAAGTAAAGCAGTAAAAATCATCTCTTCACCTACAAATGATGCACCTTGGTCGTTGTCGGTTGCACAGCAAAGAAACAAAGAAGAATCAAAAATTCGGCGAGAGTTTTAGGATACCTAACCGGACAGTGCCTAATGGATCAAAAGCGCAGCTAGGAGATTTAGAAGTCCTAAGTTGGAAACGTCATGTTTTAAGAACGTAGTGGCATAAAATTCTGCTACCACATGTAGACCGCAAGGAAGAAGATAACTTGCATATAGAGGTAAGGGCATGGATGGCATATTAAAAGTTAAACCCGAAAGGGATTTATAGGTCTATCCATGTAGGAAATAGCGATCGATAACCAATAGCAACAGTTATGTTGTAAGAGTTGGCAATGTTTATAAGAGTTAATCTTCTGACCAGTGTTTCTCAACCTGTGGGTGCCGAACCACATTGGGTCCCCAAGTCCTAACTTATGCAAGAAACGAAAGGCCAATCATCACATTATTCAGTGCAAAATGTTGTAATAAAAGTTCAGCCTGTGTTTAATTAAATTAACTTAGTTTTTTGATGACACATTTACATTATTTTATAAGGGTGTATCACTTTAGCTAATGGGTCACGTGATGTTTAATGTCCTTCAAGGGGTTCCGGATTGAAAATCACGGCTCTAAATAGAATTCATCGATACATTGCATTTTAGGTTTTTTCTTTTTCCTTTCCCCCCCCCCCCCCCCCCGCTCCCCCAGAGTTTAACAATGTGGGTTCTGAGTTTCTCCAAGAACTTTTTGCAAGATGAGGAATGATGATTCATAACTATGCTGTACAAGTTGGCAATACTCAACTTGCAAGATGCAAATATATATTTGTATATTCCGTTGTAGAGGAGCTGTAGCTTTCGTCGTCATTTGCTGCGTTAGCCCCTTATAAAGGCAATGACCATGTCGCACCGACTTTTCCCCAAATGGATGCTCCTGACGGAAAGCGTGGAGATGATGTAACGTCAGAATGTAGAGAATGCGGTTAGTGCCTAATTACCTTGAAAAGTTCCTCTTATCATCGTCAGACCCAGATGACATCTGGTGCAACACCTTAACTTTCATGGTCTGGGGGCCCACGCAACTCGAGCAGTGGCGTGCTAGCCGCTTGGTGGTGCAGTGGAATTTTGTCACTCCGTCATTCCTTTGAGAAAATCTAGAATAAATGTATTACATTTATTATTTAATGAGGCGCCTTTTCGGATTAATAATGGGAAAATTTTGCGTTTATTTGAAAAGTACAAAGGGAGTGAATAATCTATTAAATCATATAGGTGCGCAAAAAATATGTACAGAGAATTACGAGTAGAAAATAGTCAAAAAAAAAAAAAAGTTCCTCATTAACGGGGGGGGGGGGAGATGTTCTTGAAAGTTTCGTTATGGTGCTGTAGACGTTATCTCCAAAGTTACAAATGTGTTTATGGTTTGTCAGGAGGAAGAGTGAAGACACAGTAGTTTTACATTAGACAGCATTACATCAATGAATGACATTAATTGAAGTTCAAGTATACCAGTCCATAAAACGTATCTACTGTACTTTCCCAAACGTCTTACCACTTCGGCGAAGACCAACACACTGAACGACAGTGCGTGATTTTTACACAGACAGAGGTGCAACCCCTTGTAATCTTACTTCCACTATATGAAATGGTTTACAGTTGACTGGCCATAAACACACTTTACATCGCAACGTAGATATAACGTTTATTTATATCAGGCCTGTGGCTCTAAATTAAAGTGTCTAAGACCATTCCTTCTCACTGTCAAAGTACGAAGGTAAGTTCATAAGTTTCCGGCCTCGCCGATAAGGATTATCGCCTTCACAGTACCCTCATCTTGTGTCATTCCTTAACTGTTAAGAACATATTTGCAGCTGTAACTTCCGCTCCGATGTGTTCAGTTGTTCAGATGCATAAAGAAGGCTATGTGTAGAAGATTGTGACATGTTCAAATAGGAGTATCGAGCTATTATTAAGTTCTTCACAAAAGGAGGACTTACTTACTGAACAGCGATTGGATGGTGTATATGGGGAAGCACCCCCCTCATTTTCTACCGTAAAAGAATGGGCCAAACTTTTTCGAATGGGTCGAGAAAGCGTTAAAGCAAAGAGCGTGCAGGTCGGCCCTTGTAGGTGCTCACTCCTGAAAGCATCGCTTTTGTGGAAGGAGAAATTATGGAAAATTGGCGGCTCAAAGTTGCAGAAATAGCAGCAAGATTGGGTCTTTCTAAAACAACAGTCCTTCGAATTATTCATGAACATTTAAACACAAATAAGGTGAGTGCAAGATGGGTGCCTAGACTTCTTTCCTCAGTCCAAAAGCAGCAACGAGTCATCTGTTGTCAGACATTTTTGGAGCTCTGCCGTGGTAACGAGAGAGAAGTTCTGTAACCATTGTTACAGAAGATGAAACTATGGTCCTCTACTATGATTCCTTGTCCAAAAGAGAATCAGTGGAGTGGCGTAACCCTGGCGAAGTACCGCCTCTTAAGGCCAAGGCCACTCAGTCAACCAAGAAGATCGTGGCCACAATCTTTTGGGACTGTGAAGAAATATTCTTCATTGACTTCAAGCAGAGGAACACCACAGTAAATGGGGAGATATGCTGGCCTACTGCGCAAACTACGTGCTTCTATCAAAGAGAAAAGCGAGGAAAGCTGAGTGGTGGTGCGCCTTTTTCACGACAATGCGCCTGTGCACACAACTCATGTTGCAAAGAAAGCTGTGAAGAAATGTGATTTTAAGGAGATCGAACATCCACCGTACAGCTCAGATCTAGTTCCCAGTGACTATTTCCTCTTCTCAAAACTCAAGAAGGACCTTCGAGGAAGGAAATTTAAGTGTAACGAAGAAGTGATGGATGCTGTTTATGTCCATTCTGCAGACAAGACATCTGACCATTTGGGGGGGGAAATTGAAATGTTAATTCAAAGATGTGAGAAGTGTATTGCAATAAAGGGTAAGTTGCTGCTTTTGGACTGCGGAAAGAGGTCTAGGCACCCATCTTGCACTCACCTTATTTGTGTTTAAATGTTCATGAATAATTCGAAGGACTGTTGTTTTAGAAAAGCTCAATCTTGCTGCTATTTCTGTAACTTTGAGCCGCCAATTTTCCATAATTTCTCCTTCCACAAAAGCGATGCTTTCAGGAGTGAGCACCTCCAAGGGCCGACCTGCACGCTCTTTGTTTTCAATGATTTCTCGACCCATTCGAAAAAGTTTGGCCCATTCTTTTACGGTAGAAAATGAGGGGGATGCTTCCCCATATTGACAAGTGAAATATAGTTTTGTCTTTATAATACCTAGAAAATGGTTGGGCCGGAAATGTATGGACCTACCCTCGTACTTAGTGATAAGCATCATTTTACTCACTCTTTGTATATATTTTTTCTGCGCTCTACACCGAAGCAAAGAAAATGTAATGGGGACAATGTAATGCTAAAGAAAGTAGGTATATGTTAACTTTTTGTGTCAAGCAAAGAAAGAGTCAAAGCAACAATTAATTTAATGTTGATAAATTTTTGTACATCAAAGAAAGTGAGGCATTTCAGTTAATTTCTTCAGCACTGTTTCAGTTTAAAAACAAATTACACGTAAACATTAACCGGAGCTGATGATGCGCAGTCTAAAAGATACCTAGTATATCAGCACCATATTGTGAAGCCTGTAGAGCGTTTGACAAGTCATTTCCTATTTCTAACGTATTATAACACCTTTATTTACTAAAATATTTTAATAAAATTTATGCTATTTTGTCTGTTACTTGAAAATAAAGTAGTCATGTAATAATAAGCGGGTTATCAGCCACCTGTACAAAGTTACTTGCGGCGCGTAGAAAAGAGTATTTCCTTTGCTTTTTGGCACCATGATGGCCGCTCTTCAACAGCACTTGTACATTTTTTTTCCCTCTGGAGGATTACGGACACAGCAGGACAAACTAAAAAATAGCCTGCGGAGAACTTAGTGGCGTAGCTGCGCGGGCTGCATTAACTACGTCAGTGCTTTTCCGCTCCCCGTCAAATCCTCACACATTCCCGTAGCGTGCGTAGGCAACCTTTTAAGCTTTGACTCTCTGTCATTAAAATGACCACAGCGCATTGTTTCTTGTCACTTACAAATTGGAAACGTTTAATCAAACTTATTTGATAAATTTATTAATTTTGAGCTAATTTCAATTTATTAATGGAGAGCACCTCTAAAGTCGGCCACCTAGAAGAAAAGAGAGTGTAGGGGTGTACAACTGAAACATTTTTAATCCTATTTTCCAACTTGTTTAACTGTTCATATCCCTAAGCGTGAAAAAGTTTGACTGCAAAGAAAGATTCTCAAAATCCTCTTTTTTTTCTTTCTCCCCGTAGCGCTCTGTGCTAACAGTCGGCGCTGCGTAAGAGTAAACATAACCTCCGTTCAAGAGGAATGTATACTGGCACCAACAGGACAACTGGAATTATGTAAACAAACAAATAATTTATCTTAAGTTGAGAAGAAGACATTACTTGCTGTATGGTTCAAGGGGAGGAATATAGACAATGCGTTTCATACAGGTCGGCTCTGGTGATGTAGTGCTAGCCATATTTTCCTCCTAAATCCAATATCACGGGTTCAATCCCGGCCAGGATCGATGGCTTTTTGAGCGTAAACATCCTAAGAATGGTTTCCTTTGGAAAGGAAGTAAAGTCGTTGGTCCCCTGTCGTACACTTACGGCATGTAAAAGAACTACAAGCCTGAAAGAAGAGGCCTCTGAGCAAAATTTATCGGCCATTTCACGTCCTGAATTGAATGGGAACCTGATGACCTGAGATGTTACAGAGCTTCCGTAAATAAACCAAATCACCCAATGGTTTCATACATTTTCTTTGCAGATAATTTAATTATTTAATGTTGATATCTAATCTTTTTAATTTGCACTACATATTTTTCTTTTCTGTTTTGTTTATTGCAGTAATTTGATGTGTATCCCTTTTATAAAACTAGATATTTGGCATATCAACCTCTTCCTAGAAATAATATTCTTCACAGAGTTTTCACAACTAGTAAAACTATTTTGACTCATACGCTCAACATAAACCGAAGAGGCTATGATCATTGTTCACTGTTTTTCGTCTTCCCCCTCCCCCAATATGACATGATGAACATATCTGAGCTTCGCTTTTTCCACGAGTGTTCTTTTGTGCAAAATATGCTGCTGGCCTGAGACTGCTTTCTAATTCAGCTACCTTGGGTTGAACACCTGTTGCAAGAAGTTTTAATGTTTATTGTTCTTATTATTAAACAGTAAAAATCATGGGTTTATCGCACCGTTAGATCGAAGGAAGGCCAAACTTGCAAGCTTACAGCTAAGAAGAAAAGGGGAGGGGAAAAACACACATACACACATTCCCAGCGCTTGAATGCATTTCATTGGAAACCAATCTTGAAGGTATGTGATCAATATTCGATGTTGTAGTTTTGTCGATGACAAGTGTAAGTTTGTGATTGAAATTCCTTCAGTGTCTAGCCCAGTCGCTCGCTCGGAGGGAGGGAGGGAGGGTCGTATGACTCACAACCCGTTTTGGCTCGTGTTAGGTTTGAGTTTAGGTTCATGAATCACACTGCAAATGTTCTTAAGTTATATGTTGATGAATTTGAAATTAGCAACAAGAAGACGTTGCTTCTGTTTTTCCGTGGGTATGGTTATTGTATATAATAAGCTTTCTTAAGACGTTCCTCATGTCCTCACAACATTTTAATACAATTCATCTCTCTGATTTTGTTCTTAAAGTTGAAGTAAGATTTTAGAAATGTATTTTAGTGACTTCAAGGAAGATCTTTGTTGCTGGAAGCGAACTAAGTGCATTTATCAATCACATGTTGAATCTGATGTGTAGCGTATATCCCATTGGACCTTGTTTACGAGCTGGGTTTTTACCCCCATGTGCTGAAGTTACTACCTTAGAAATGAACAACATGTTATAATGCCAGATATTTGCAGGTAGCATATTCTTGTGTACTTTGACGAAGTATTTCAATGCTTGAAAATTTGCTTATTAGTAAACAGTTTTTTTAAGTGATCCCCCCATCCAATTAAAATATTAATGGGTTAGAGCGTGAGAAACACAAAAATACTGTATGTCCTGTTACGAAATCGGCAGTTCAGAAAATTTCACGTTGCTCGGCTAAAATGAGTAGATGCACCATCAAGCATATACCACATTCAGAGCTTAATATATTATTCAATAAACCTTGTGACTGATCCGTTAAAAAAGATACAGAGGTTGGCCTGTAAGCTCCCTAGAAGATAGCTTGCCATTCGTTAACACTTGTGTTAATTACTTGTGTCCTAAATTTCAAATGCAGAGGCCAAAAAAATACATACACACTTTCACAGCAGATATCTATTTAATATATAAGTTGGACCGAAAAACAACTGTAATATGTATGTGATGTTCTGTAAACAGATGTGACTCACATTACATATGCTAGCGTTGCTACAACAAAATGGAATCAAGATTATCATTTGAACAGCGAAAGCAATTTTGAATTGGTATTGGAAAACCGAGAATGTTGTTTTAAGTTCAAAGGCAATAGGACGAAGAGGTTTCCACCGCGTTCTCCAGATCTAACTCCGTTGGACTTCTACCTATGGGGAACTCTTAAGGATGTTGTATACCGTAGAAAACCAGCTACACTGGCAGCACTTCGGGAAGAAATTGAAACGGCATGTGCTGCAATCGCTGAGGACACTTTCGCAAACGTTACTTAATCAGTAGTTCAACGTACTCAGAAGTGTATCGACGTCGATGATGGGCATTTTCAGTAACTGTTGTAACTGTAAAAGTCTAAGATGATTTTAGTGCTCATCATTTTCTGTTTGTGTGAATTCAATTTTGTAATGTTAACACGGCTTTTTCTTTGCTTGAAGTGCGTATACTTTTTTTTTGGCACCCTCTGTAAATAGTAACTCTGTCACTCTTGTAGTGAATCCATTTTTTTTTATCGTGTTTGTGTTTCCTATCCATCGCTAATGTGGATCGCGTATGCTATTTAGTTAATTTTTTCCTATAAAATATAATGTTATCTAGGCAAACCCAAGGTATTTCAAGGGTAAACATTATTTTCACATTATTTGCCGATGGGAAAGATCGTGCCACGTAAGCCCGTTCCATATACTAAAATGAGCAAAGAGTTCACCGAACGATTGACTGTTCTAAAATACCAAATATTATGTGTTGCTGAAAGCGGTCTTCTAGTTCGCAAACTTATTGGATGGCAAATATCATTGGATGCGGTTAGCAGGTATGTTTTATTTCATTCACAACTTTTAATGAACTATTTAGTACGATTATATAAAAATTGTTTTGTCACACTAGTCGTGTGTAAGACATTAGTAGAAATGAAACATCAGACTTGAAAAATTCGGGTCACACGATATGCAGCCTTTGGCTGATGTTACAGGAGTCTCGAGACGGCATCGAGAACTTGCAGAATGTACATGTGGGGTGGAAGAAAATCCGAAAGCGTAAGTATCCCATAGTAATGTACACAGGTTCGGTATGTTGTGAAATACCACAACAAAAACAAGTCGTTGACCGCTAATCTCTGACCTGCCTACGTGTGCTGTGAAATCACATTAGAGGTCGGCTCCCTTTTGTAATGTGACGCTCTTGTTGGGTAGGTGAAGGTTTCTTGACAAAATGTAGAACGTATGTCCATCACCATATCTGATGCGTTTATTATACTTTGATGCCTCATCCAACCCACGTATTTCCGGACATGAGTATCCTCTTGATCAGTTCGTCACAACATGCTAAGCGTCGACAGTGTTATTTTGAATCGTCCTGTATATATGCTTTAAATTGAAATGATGGAGAAAAAAGAAACATCATATTGCCCTGTTGGAACAAACTTGCCCAAAGTTAAAATTATAATGACATTTACCAGATGTTGAAGAGATTATTGGTAATAGAAATTTATCACTGGCATATAACTATCGACATTTGAACAGTTCTTGAAAGAAAGTGAACGGCGATAAGGAAATTGTAAGTGCGCATCTTAAGCTAAGCTGAAAAACTCAATATTTTAAGTCAAATAAAATTGGAACACCCTTTTTGCACTTTAATATTGTGGAAAATGCATTAACTTCGTAATACATTAATAATTGAAACACCTTGTTAGGCAAAATATAAGTCTACATCATTCTTATAAAACAGCTGGTGCGCGGTATGAAAGATGAAGTTTGCTGGAAGTGAGTCTGCCATATTATTCCCGCGATCATTGAGATTGGGGAAATTTAGACCATTCGTACAACGGTCATCTTCAGGCGACTGTGAGGTTGTGGAATTCTATCTAGTGCTAGACAATGTGTAAGTCTCTGGTGGTATTTAAGCAAGCTTCCTTTTCTTTTAGCCAGTCAGTATCAGTCAATATTTTCCTATTATTTATTACTACAAATATAAATACTAAAGATGTGTTGAGAAATGGCTATCGCATACTCCTGCTAAAATTACGAAAAACAATGGATCAGGACATGCTTCTATTAAAATGTTACCAACTGCGACTGCAGAAGAGAGTTCTTAGCATCTCCAAACCGATACTTCCACCTACCGTTCGATAGGTTGCAGAAAGGCGCAGGTGTAACTCACATATTTCTCGGGAGAGGAAAGTGAGACATCTTAAAAGGAAACTGTTAGTGACTAATTATTGAAGCATCTTTCAAAACTAATCTAAAAATCACACTGAATTATATAAACATTGCTTTTGCCAGCCGCGAAATATGTTGTTCCTCCGGTCTTTGAGGAGTCAGCTGCGAGCGAAATGATGCACAACCCTTTTCTGATAACGTTGCTTCATGAAGAAAGACTATGATGCAGGCGATTGAAAAAGCGAAGCGCAGTAAAATATTGCGCTATCTTGTTTGATAATTGCAGCTGTTTTGCTAGGTTAGAACATGTACTGGCTATATTTCATTATACACCATTAGGCAAAAACATAAGCAATAGCCTAAAGCTGTGTTCGGCAGCATTTGCTAACGCTGGGTTCACAATGCACGTTTTAATGTCTCCGTGACATTTTACCTGCCCAGTGCCTGTTCACTTTGTTCGTCAACAGCTACTAATTGTCGAATTTAAAACTTGACGGTTGAAGGTAGACAGTGCGCGTTCTAAAACTCGTTGAATTGTTGGACATTAGAGAAAGAGTAATTAGCCGAGGAGTTTGAAGTTAAATCTCCTAACAATGAACAGGACTGGTGTGCGTTCTAATGCCTACTCGCTTGCCCGATCAGACATTGGAGTTGCACATATGGGCGGCAGAGGGAAAAGCACAGTCCATTTGTAATGTGCGTACCGACGATTTCGGCGGACTGCATTTAATAAAGTTGAAGGTAGAGAGCAACGATGGAATGAATGACAGGAGAAACCAGAATGCCTGGGGAAAGAACCTGCTCAAGCGCCGCTTCGTCTGCTACAAACCCTACTTACGGCCGCTGGGATATAACCCGGGCAACCTCGATAGGAGGCGAGCAATCTAATCACTCGACCATGGCGTCCCCATGAACTAGAACTTCAATACAACGGAACTGCAAAACACAGGGTTAAATAATAATAATTATTATTATTATTATTATTATTATTATTATTATTATTATTATTATTATTATTATTGTTGTTGGCGCTGTAATTCACATCGCACATTAAATTATGGAGAACAGGGGGGGGACTATTATTTTAATGTCAGCAACAGTATAATAGTATCATTGTGATTTTTCTTTAATATTACGGTTTAAAATATATATGAATTATTTGAACCTAGTGGTCAAGTGGTAACCATTCTTGCGTCGTAGACCCAAGATCGCGGGTTCACATCCGGCTAGGATTGGTTATATTAAGGATAAAAATCCTATTTACAACTTCCTTCAAAAGGAAGGTTAAGCCGTTGGCCCCGTGTCCTAAATTTATACACGTAATAAAACCTCAGGTCTGAAATAAGAGGGCTCTAAGCAAAATTTATCGCCAGTTTCACGCCCTGAATTGAAAGACGCTAATGATCAAATTAAAAGAGCGTCCTTAAATAATAATAATAATAATAATAGCAACAATAATAATAGTAATAATAATGTTGACAATGGTGTAAAACAATTATTTTTGCAATTTTGATATTTATTGCGTTTAAATTAAGTTCTAGTTACTAGTAATAGTGTGTAATGTTTTTAAGTGCCATTTTGCATGTCTTTTGTCCACCTTTTTTAATGACTGAAGATCTAGTCTATAGTTAAATGTAACGTTATATTTTAAATCTGTTGTTTGAAGCGAGAGCTTGTGATACTGTTGATTGATAATAGAATAACAACTTAAAGCGTCGTTGATTTTCAAAGGGATCATATATGTTGCCGGATATAACAGTTAATCATAATTGTGTTTGTTGAAAGTTAGATAGCGTATGCCATGCTCCACTTCCGTTATTTTATGTGTGTGCAAGTGGAATAGAATGCAGGGACCTTTGCGAAGAAACGACAGACGAGGCATGAAGCCACTGAAGGAGAGTGGGGCGAGCGGCGTAATTGGGATTACCTCAGATCTACCTACGCCACATTGTCCAAATAAGAAATCCACTGGCTCACAATCAGCTGGGGAGAGCTCTGATTTCATTCGCATAGGAAGCTAAGCTGTTTGTGTAGTGCTGGAAACAAGTGAAATGCTAGAAATTTTAAACGTTTTCTCGACGAATAGAATTCCCCTGGCCGTTATAGGAATTAAATATGTTTTGTAAGGGGAACTTTAATGAGTGCTGGTAGTCACTTGAACCTTTAAAGTGAAGTAAAATTTATTAGGAACAATGGGCGATGCATCCCCATACAATGTTCGTAGTTTCCTCTTGAAAACTAAACACTAACTTAAAGACTGAAAAGCATTGTTATGTACTCATTGCTTCTTCTTTATTGAGCAAGTTTTGTTCAGATACTATCGCTAACATTTTGGCAATTAAAATGTATTGTTAGTGAGGTGCTTTCATTTTAAATAACATTAAAAACGTCAATTTTAATGGGGGGGGGGGAATCCGTTTTCTTATATTGAAAAAGTAAACAGAGAAATACTATTGTATGCAGGACAATAAGAGCAGTGTTAACAAATATAGGGAAATGCAGAATTAAAAGTTAAAATTATAGATGTATCTATAAGAAAGCAGAGGTACTTAACCAGTAAAACCAATGTATATAGATAGACTAGAAGGATCATAAATGAACAACAGAAAAGACTATTAAAGCGGTCATGGTAGCAAAAAATATTGAAAGGGCACACGTAAAAACACACACTATTTCGCATAACCATGTATTCATTCAAGAAGATGATGCATATTAAGATAAAACTTATAGTTATGTTTTTATATACGTGCATATATACTTTGTTTTTATTTTTGTGTATAGGCGTTGAATTTCCATCAATGTGAGTTCCGCATCGTATTAGTAAGCTGCAGGTTGCCTAATCAACACGTTGAGTCTGTTCTCCAACAAACCTTGTTAATATGCATTCCCTTATCAGTATTTGGAAATCTTTTATTTCAGAGAATTCCGAAAGAATTGCGCTTATACCTATGAAAATACATATACACAAACATAACATTTAAATATCTACACAATTATCGAACAATTGATATTCTTCAAAGGCAAGAGAAAAGTAAATATAGCGAGTATTTTATCTATTTCTTCTTCTTTAGTTCTTGTTATTTTAGTTACGGCACATTGTTGAAAGTGTTACTTTATTTTTATTTTATATATATATATATATATATATATATATATATAAGGATAGGTCCATAAGTTTCCGGCCATTTTCTAGGTGTGATATGACAAAAATTGTACTTCACTTTTCAATATAGTTACCTTTTATTGCAATACACTTTTCTCATCTTTGAATTAACAGTTCAACCCCCCCCCCCAAATAGTCAGAACTCTTGTCTACAAAATGGTCATTAACACTATCCACCACTTATTCCTTATACTTAAATTTCCTTCCTCAAGGGTCCTTCTTGAGTTTTGATAAGAGGAAATAGTCACTGAGAGCTAGATCTGGGCTGTAGGGTGGATGGTCGATCTTCTTTAAGCCACATTTCTTCACAGCTTCCTTTGCAACAAGAGCTGTGTGAAAAGGATCGTTGTCGTGAAGAAGGCGCACACCACCACTCAGCTTTCCTCGCCTTTTCTCTTTGATGGAAGCACGTAGTCTGTGCAGTAGGCCAGCATAGTACTCCCCATTTACTGTAGTGTTCCTTTCCTTGAAGTCAATGAAGAGTATTGTCGGTCCTGGTGGTGTAGTGGTTACCATACTTGCCTCCTATACCCAAGATCGCGGGTTCGAACCCGGCCAGGACCGATGGATTTTTTCGGGCATAAAATCGTAAGTATGGCTTCCTTCGGAAGGGAAGTAAAGTCGTGGGTCCCGTGTCGTACATTTACGTCACGAAAAAGAACCTCAAGCCTGACAGAGAGGCCTCTGAGCAAAATTTGTCGGCTGTTTCACGGCCTGAATTGAATGGGACGCTGATGACCTGAGTTGTTGAAGAGCGTCCTTAAATAAAATCAATCAAAAAATAATGAAGAGTATTCCTTCACAGTCCCAAAAGATTGTGGCCATGACTTCTTGGTTGGCTGAGTGACCTAAGCCTTTAGAGGCGGTGCTTCGCCAGGTTTACGCCACTCCATTGACTCTCTTTTGAACAAGGGATCATGGTAGAGGACCATGGTTTCATCTGCTGAAACAATGGTTGCAGAACTTCTCTCTCGTTACCACGGCAGAGCTTCAAAAATGCCTGACAACAGATGACTTTAGGACTGAGGAAAGAAGGCTAGGCACTAACCTTATTCATGTTTAAATGTTCATGAATAATTCGCAGGACTGTTGTTTTAGAAAGGCTCAACCTTGCTGAGCCGCCAGTCTTCCATAATTTCTCCTTCCACAAGAGCCAGCGATGCTTTCAGGAGTGAGCACCTCCAAGGGCCGACCTGCAAGCTCTTCGTCTTCAATGCTTTCTCTACCCATTCGAAAAAGTTTCGCCCATTCTTTTACGTTATAATATGAGGGGGATGCTTCCCCATATACACCGTGCAATCGCTGTTTAATTTCATTTGGAGCAAGTCCTTCTTTTGTGAAGAACTTAATAACAGCTGGATACTCCATTTTGGACATATCACAATCTTCTACACATATCCTTCGTTATGCAACGGTATATGAACAGTTGAGCACAGCGGATCGGAAATTACACCTGCGATTATTTACTTAACAGATAAGAAATGACACCAGATAAGGATTTTGTGAAGGCGATAATCCTTATTGGTAAGACTGGAAACTTATGGACTGACCCTCGTAAATTACCCCAAGTGACTGGGTGTAACAAGCAGTTTATGTTTAATGACTGCACTTTCTTCCATTGGATATCAGTGCTTTACCAAGGCTATTGAGAATGTGGGAGAATGTCAGTCACATTTCTGTAACTTGAAATCTTTTATTTCCTCTTACATTTTTCACAAACAGAAACCATCATTAAAAATCTAACTTCTTGTTCAGATCTTTTCTGTTTCTGCATATTGTGAGTCCACTGGGTTTTATTAGCGTATATATTTTTTAGATTTGTGATAACATAAGCAAACTATCATGCGGCGGCGCCATTGTTAGACTACTCGCCTCCCACCGAGGCGGCCCCGGTTGGTAAGTGGGATGTGTGACTTAAGAAGTGGCATCTGGGTGCTCCATTTCCGCCGTTGCTCCTCATCTCACCTTAATCATTCAAGGTAATATCCGCCGATGCACGGGTGAATAATGCTACTGTCCTGTTGTCACACGCGTGCGGTACTCCCTGCGGGCTTGTGAGATAGCATTGGAACGCAGGCGTGCTTATAACACCGCCACATAATAATAACCCTTATGAAAATTTTAATATTCTCCAATAATGACTAAATTTAAACGATTCCTTTAAAATATCTTAGACCCAAAAGTGTTTAAATTACTTAATTTGCGTAATAGTAACAAAAACCGGAATGAAACGAGGGGTACTGAAAACCGCAACAACAAAAGAAGGTATTCATAATTTAAGTGACATGGAACTTTCGGCATGTTGCTACTGAAATAAGCGTCAAATAATACCCGTCGATGTATTGTTGCGCAATTAACCCAGTACCACAATTAGGAAGGGAACGCCTGGATCTTATGCACAGATGTAACTGGTTCCTCGCTTTCAGCTTTTTCTGAGCTAAATGGACTAAAAGGACCTAAGGCGACATCCGCCTCGTAGGTGTCTAGAAGTAGCCATGCGTGAGGCAGGTGGAAAGGAACGGATTTCACATTGATTGGCCCTTGGTGACCCGTGGAAAGCGGCAACTTTCGACAGAGATAACATTTCCTTTGTGCATTGTCCATCTACTAAGGAGAAAACGGGTAACAAAACTTTGCTTTTTAGTATAGGGAGACAAGCCAGAAAGAGTTTTCTCGACCTTGGCTCGCATGCGATTGTTGCCGATTGCGAAGTCAGCTGCTTGTTTAGGTAGATGATCATTAGCTATGTTTATATTAACAATTTGAGCTGCAACGTGTATATTATGTTGTGAATCTTATATTATGTAAATGTGGTTGTCATTGTTCCTCGAGTGTAATGAACCGCCACGAGTGGCCGAGGTCGTTAAGGCACGGACTCGTGAGCGGAAGGTCTGCGGTTCGAATCCCGCCAGGACCGTCCTCCCTGACTGGGTTTTTTTTTTCCAGGTTTTCCTCAGTCTTCATAACTGGGAAATGCCGGGGAGGTACCTAAACTTAGGCCTGGAACGCTTCCTTCCTTAAAAAAAAAAATCCTTTCCCAATTTATCATTTCATCTCATGTATCATCAGTGTCCACCGCCTGTGGTGCCTCAGTAGTAAAAACGGGCGTTAAACACTACTCAAAAAAAAAAAAGAGTGTAATGAAAAGATAGTATCCGCGTAAATGTTCTTGTGTTTACATCATTTAATCATTAAATATCTTCAATTCTTTCTAAAATATTGTCCAACGCTCGATTTTACTCTGAGACAACACACTGATGATACTCGAGATGGAATTGTAAATTAGAAACGTTTTTTTTTTTAATTAAAAGAACAATTCCAGGCCTAAGTTTGACTTATCTACTCGGCATTCACTATTTATGAGGAAAACCTGGAAATAAAACATCTCATCGAGGGCGATCCTGGCGAGAATGTAAACTTAAGGACCTAGGCCACGCGTGTCGCTTTTGTCATTCATAAAAGGCGGGCGACAATGTATATGCTATAATGTAGAATGCACCCTACCAAAGTTAAATTAACTGAGTTTATGTTTTACAGTGGCAGAACTATTATGACTCCAACATTGACATTTACACAGCTTATTTTGACACATTTTATCTGTGCATTGCGGCAGAATTAATGGAATAAGAATTTGGTTCTTTTTTATTGTAAGCTATTTTTTGCCAAAAATTATTATGCAAAAACTTTCATACATTTTAAGTTGTAATTTTTTCTTAATATTACTGCTTCAGTAGCACCTATTTTAAAAGTTATTCATCTCTCGCTGTGGCTCACGTTCAGTAACGCTGACTATTTGCTGATATTTTGTTTCAGTAATTCTTCCAGGATATATGGGGTTTGCCTTGTATAACTTCCCCCCCCCCTCTCTCTCTTTCCAAAACCGTAAGAAATTCCTGTTTGATGTGCAAGATGTCTTAGGGATATTTGGGGGGAATCCTACACTGTCTGTTAGGAACTTTTACACCTGGGAATCTTTTGTCAAATCATTTTTGAACTTGATCAGCTAAGTTAGCACATATGAATCATAAATAAATACACGTAATGCCATAGAAAACCTATACTGAGCATTCGTTTTGGGATTAAATACAGAACAAAACACACCATTTCGTGAAAACTAAACTGAGCTCAACCACTCTCAGGTCTATAATACTAACAGCCAGAAGCTAGCGTGACCTTGTTTCAGTTAACTGCGAGAAATGCGTGCAAAGACTTGGTGAAAGGAGAGGGGGGGGGGGGGTCGCACTTGGTTCATAATTTATTGTGCTGCTCGGTACTTTCTATTGGGAAAAAAACATTGAAGAGGAAGCATACCAGAAGAGCTGCTTACATCGCTGTTGCTAAATAGATATTGAGTGACAGGAGACTAAAACTGAATGAAATAACTGCAAGTGTGTGCCTTTCAAATAAGTCGTTGAAATGGAATGCACGAGTTCTCTCGGCAGTTTTAAACAATACCGAGAGGAGTGCCGTGAGAAGTTAAAGTCAGATAAATGGAATGGAAGTTCTGGAATCAATTGTGACAAGGAGTGAAACTATTGTCCTCTACCATGGTTCATTTTCGTAAAGAAAGCCGATGTTGAGACGCCGCCAAGGAAAGCCAGGGTTGTTCAGTTATAGAAAAATTATGTTCACAATTTTCTGGGACCGCAAAGAGACTCTGTTGACTCTACTGCAGCCTTCTAGATAAACTTTCCTGATCGTTTGGCGCTACAGCCCGGGGTGAGCCTTGGCCTGCAGCGGCGACTTCTGCTTCCTCTACCTCCGTCTTATGACTTCATTGCTAGAGGGCATGTAATCCACATGTCGCCTATCCCGCGGTTCTCGTGATCGAATCTAGATAAACTCCGAGCAACAATTACAGAAAATGATGTGGTATGTTGGGGCATGATGTTTGGCTTCTCCATGACAATGAACCAATGCACACTGTTCAAATTACAAACAATGCTGTCTTTGAACAATCTGCCATAAGGACCAGCTTTTGCTTCCAGCGATTACTATTTTAAATTTTAAGCTCTAGGATGAAGAACGAGGTGAAGAATTTTTGATTGATTTATTTATGAACGCTCTTCAACATCTCAGGTCATCAGCGTCCTATTCAACTCAGGGCGTGAAACGGCCGACAAATTTTGCACAGAGGCCTCTCTTTCAGGCTTGAGGTTCTTTTTCGTGCCGTAAATGTACGACACGGGACCCACGGCTTTACTTCCCTTCCGAAGGAAGCCAGATTTAGGATTTTTACGCCCCGAAAAAATCCATCGGTCCTGGCTGGGTTCGAACCCACGTTCTTGGTTGTAGGAGGCAAGTATGGTAACCACTACACCACCAGGACCTACAAGAGGTGAAGAAAGCCGTCTTAGAGTATTTTACAGGCAAAAGTTTAGACTTTTTTTATTAGAGCACAGAAATGCTAATTCAAAGATATGAAAAGTGTGTTGAATTGAACGGAGACTTTTGGAAGGTGACAAGATTGTTTTCTTTCTCTTACCTCTAAAAGTAAACTAGTCCGGAAACTTATGAATCCTGCATTTACATAAATACTTTACTCAATATATCCCAATACATGTCCTTCCAAACAATCTGTACACTCCCGAACCTGAATTGTAATACTAAGCCTCTCCCTCTGTTCACCTCTATGATTACAAGTCGGTCCTGGTAATGTACTTTCCTCGCAAACCCAAGATCGCGGGTTCAATCCTGGCCAGGATCGATGGTTTTTTTTCGAGAGTAAAAATCCTAAGTCTGGCTTCCTTCGGAAGGGAAGTAAAGCCTTGGGTTCCGTGTCGTAGATTTACGATACAAGAAAGAACTTCAGGCTTGAAAAAAGAGGCCTCTGAGCAAAATTTGCCGGCCGTTTCACGCTCTGAATTAGATGGGACCATGATCTGAGATGTTAAAGGGCGTCCGTAAATAAACCAAATCAAAAAAATCTATGATTACAAGAAGTTTGTGGCATGGTCCCTGCTAACAATTAATTTGACAGCAAATCATATTTCTATTAAAAATAATAAAAAACCAGCTGCTGCAAAAGAGCTATCGTAGCCGCCGGATAGGCCCCCAATATACTTTTTCTCTCCCTCGACACCATTCTTCCTCTGTGTCTTCCAGATATCGATTTGATTAAATGTTTGGGGAGACACTAAACTAATTAGACAGGAATATTCGAAGTTTGCTTTGAGTTGGACGCTTTTTAATATTTGAACAAAACCCAGTCATGTGCCTTAGCCGGTCATTTATTGGAGACAAAGGTAATAATGGTAAAAACTGGTGAACAAAGACCTCAACCTTGTTATAAACTATATTAGATATATGTTATTTCTCCTTCTTTCGCTATTTACCCTCCTCGATTTGTAGGAATTGCACACTAAGTGTCTTGTGAATGAATTGTCAGGGTCGCCTCGATGAAATCACAAACACAGAAGACGCAGACACACATATAGATGAAATGAAAGGTGAATGCTTGACAGAGACATACTAATCTGGCATTTATTTTTCTTAAAACGGACTGAAGAAAACTACGAGATATCCCAGATTAGTTGATCGCAGAATTTGAACCTAGACCTAAATACGAATCCCAATGAGCCAACCCGCTCGCAATATATTTCAAGTTTTAAAAATAGTGTTCCATTTCTTCTATTCATCTTTATTCTGTTTTTTTTTTTTTTTTCTTTCCTCAAACAAAACATGATTTAGCAAGACTAAATGTGTTGTTTGAGCGACGTTGACTTTTAATGACAGATAACAAATAACGTGCGAAAACTTGAATTTTTTTAATAATAAAACCCATTTCTCGGAAACTGTTCAGTGTGTTTACGTATGGGGTGGACCGCGCCTTTTGTGTTGGAAATGTCAACTCTGCTGCCATTATATAAATTACTGAAAGTATTTCTGTTGTTCCAGGCGAAACAGAGGGCGTCCATAAAATGGCTGCTTTCCAAGGCTTACAACAACAAAGTTCCAGAAAATCTAAGGGAGCCCTTCTACAGAGATCAAGAGGTATGATTGTATTCATAGTTTTTATCTTCATCTATTGCATTTCTTAATACAATACTATTTTTATTGCCTTTAATAAGTTTCAGAAATCAATGAGATGATCCATTAAGGTAGCTTACATCAAGAAAGGGAGTCGTGCTTATGACATATCGTTCGATTCTCCACAATCGATACTTCACAGAGGTTGCCATTTTATGTTGAAACATTGTCATATGTGAAAGAAAAAACAAATGGCAGGTGTTCGAGGAATAGGCTGTTTTGCAATAACAGTTGTGTAATTGTAACTTGAAATATGTGTTGTTTTTATTTCTTCCTCATACTAATTATATACCAAACTCTGGGTCGGGACTCATGGGGGGGGGGCGCTGGATTCTATGTTGAGAATGCCGTGAATGTGAAGAAAGTACTTTTATTTAATAACTTGTCCACTTTCACGTCCGTTTTTATTAAGAAAGTTTAACCTGTTGCTTTTTGATTATTGTAACCAGTTATACAGCAGGGTAACAATGGCTATTATGTTTGAATGAATGTCACATTGTTGAAGCAACGAAGTGAATAATTTCATTCTCGAAAAGGGGTCATGCATGCAAGAAGTTTGGGAACCACTGCACTAAAGTAATCAACATGTTTATAATATCATGCATTGATATCGGAACGTATTGAAATTATAATATGCTCTTTCTATTGTGAAATTGAAAACTCTTTTGTATACATTAATGTTATGTGCATATATGATTCCCCTATAGTAAATGTACTTTAAAACGTTCAAGAGATAGATGCTGATAATTGTGAACAATTCAGTAATTGAAATGGAGCAATAGCTCTAACAGTCAAGCCTATTATTTCATCAGCTTTCGAGTCATATTGTCACATTTATTTGTTTTATTCCCTTATAGGATAAGAAATTACTTACAACCCAATTCTGTATTGTTGCAATCATGATATTAACACTTAATACTGTTCGTGGTAAAAATTTCACCCCTAATAATATTTATATATGTTGCCTGTTTTTTTTTTTTTTTTTTTTTTTTTAAATAGAGAAATGAATGATATTGCTATATAGTGGCCATTAAAGTCCCTTGATTTTTTATATGTATTTCATTATTTCTCGATGCTCAAATTTCAAGCTTTAGCAGCAATTAAATGCGCAACAAATAAAGTTCAGGTGGGAAGGGATTGTTGCCAGAGTTAGATTGTTAAAAACTGGCGGGTTCAATTTGTCATAATGTAAGCCAATATTTCGCGAATTGTTGATTTTGCTTATTAACGACGCTCTTTAACATCTAAGCCATGCTAATGATTTTTACACCCGAAAAATTCCGTCGATTCTGGCCGGGAATGAACCCATGATCTTGGGTAGCATTTCGAGAAGCTCAGTCAAACATCAGCGTCCACGAAGATGATTGTAGGAATGTTTGTGCTCTATGCAATGCAACTGCATTGGTGTGGAAAATGTACCAGTTCTTCAGTGCTGATGCTCTGAATGCAAAGATTGGTTTGCAAAGTTCCAGGAAGGTAACGAAACCTTGGAAAATGAGGCACGGGTATGGATAACGAGGTTCTCTTAGCGAATAACGTGATTTGTGAGGACCAGGCACAGATATTGAACAGAAACCACACGATCTATCAAATAGGAATAAGATAAAAACTCCATGCCTGGTTCGTCACAAATTGAAATGGCTCTAAAGGCAGCAGGGGGTGACATCTGTTTTACATTGTTGTCGCATAGCAGAAGAATCCCGTTCTTGATCTGGTGTTGGCACGCGTGGATCTTCCACGACAATCTACCATGCCGTCACCACTGTTGGCAGCCGAAATAACCGAAACCACACTACGTCAAAGGAAGGTTATGCTCTAGGTATGGTGGACGGTGTGGGAAATTGAGCATGCCAGCCGATCAAACACTCATCGACATTGTGTACTTTAACGCTGAAAACTAAGGAACCTGCTCTCGTTAATTTCAAACGTGTTATTATTTTGTTTTGGTTGGAAGAAACTAGAGCTCTCACCACATTCTTCAGATTGTTTTTTTTTTCTTCTTCTTCTTTTTTGTTAATCACCTACAAGAACAGCAATTCCGAACCTTTGCCGATCTGGAAACTACACTGAATGAAAGTTTTGCTTCCCGCCCTATAGAGTTCTATCACAATGGAATTTATAGTCTTCCATCACATTTACAAAACATTAGGTCTTCAATAGTGATGGGGACTATATTTAATACCAAAGATATTTTGTTCAGAATATTGTCATAAACCTGGCTCCTTTGTCTACAAATATTGCGTTCTACATGTAGTTCCATCTAAAGGCACATCAACTCCTAGAGTATCCATCTTTGGGCTAATGAGAATTCCCACAGTGTGCATGAAATAACCTCTTCAATATAAAATAATAATAATAATAATAATAAAAAACTGGGCTGTGCTGTTTTTATTTATTAGTATTTTAAGGAAGACATTCTTCCAAATCGGTTTCAGGGCCCTGTGAAAATCATTACAACTTTATTCGAAAAAAAAAAAATGGTGAGCGTATGGTTCGGATCCGCAACTTAACACGCAGATATTCCAACCGTCTAGCTATTAAGACGAGAAGGAAGGCTTCTTTTACTCGGTGTGCCGTTAGGCCCGGGTCTAATATACAGGTAGCGAACGTTATCATGTGAATCGAGTTTATTAAACAAGCTCCAAGTGTCGAGATATTATTTTTTCTGGAACTCTGCTAGCTTAATGCAAATGAAAACTGCTCTGAAAGTTTCCAGTCCAAAAGCTACCTTGCAGCATACGGAAATGTTAAACTTGGATGAAGCGATCGGGGATAGTGCGTCATTGTGAATGGAACGGCGACAGAAATTCTTCCAACGGCTCCTCACTGCCAGCTGAGTAGCCCTGCAGGAATGCTATCCCTCCAGTTTGCTGCCAAGTTGCATCAAGGCCGCGATACCGATTCTCGAGATATATTTGGATAATTCCCGGACAGGTCTTGCATATAATTTAAAGCTACTGAATTTGGTCAAATCAGGGCAGACCTTTGCAGTAAATAACTTGCAATATCAATAACAAGCATTACGCTGTTCCTTGCCCATCGAGTTTACAATATTATGTACTCTTAAGATGTAGTTTTATTCTTCTGTTTACTAGACATGTTTATTTCATCAATTATTACCGCTGACAGAAGCAACTGTTCTTTATCTCCCAGCTTAGTTGGTTTATACATAAAGTGTCATTGAGGGAGGTGCCTTGATGTCAGAGAGAGAATAGTTTCAGATTGAGCCACATACTCACCGCTTTCTCATCCGAAAAATGAACATCTCGAAGACACGTGTATGTGCTATGACAGGCTAATTTTGGCAAATGGCGGTACTGCTCCAATATTTCGAAGCAAGCAGCGTGAATAGCAACCATGGAAATACAACACTTGCAAGTCAGATCATTCTTGATGCATTAGCGCAGACTTATTTTAATTTGAATCTTTTTTCCTTGGTAGCGCACGGGATTTTGAGAAGTAGTCTTGCATAATTATCCACATGTAGTGTCGCCAAAAAGCAACCCATCCAGATTCATATTAACGCTAGCTGAAGTTCACTCAGATGAACGAGGTATAATTATGTCCTGTTGGTAACGTTTTTTATATCCGTCAGCAAGACATCTTTTAAAAGCTTAAATTATTGGATTTATTGAGTTCTTTCTTGCGTCAACACTTCAGCTGGTACGGGCTCACAACTATTTGCTGAGTGCTTATGTTGCAGTCTCTGAACATGTACGAATAAATCGACATTCTGGAGATCTGTGAGATGTTAACGCGTGGTGGTTTCGGGACTAGATGGGGGGAAGTTTGCCTTGTGCAGCCACTTTATTTGTCAGTAGCACCATGTTCCAGCAAGAGATAATTCGTTCATTGCGCAAAGTTTTTGGGGAGCGAACTTTTGCAAAGATTAAGGACACGACTTAGGGATAACAATAAGACGCTGTCTAAAATACAAGTGTATGGGGGTTTCATACAACTTTAACGGAAGGACGAGAATCTGTGAAAAATGAAAGTTCCTGCCGTCGGCCTCCTTGGACGAGCGTAACTGAAATGAACATTTGGGCTGTTTGAGAAACTCATCGAGTGTGGCCGACCTTAGCTGATCTCTAAAGCCGCTTCTGAGGTTGAGTAAGTTATACAAGTGTTCAATCATAATTTCAGATGACTTGGATTGCGTACCATCTCGGTAAGGTGGACCTCTCGAATTCTCACACGCGCGTGTGGGGAGTGTCAGAGGCCTTTGACTGAATATCGGGATCAAGGAGAAATGTTTCTGTATCGAATTAAACTGCGATGAAACATGGATACAGCATTATACTTCTGAGTCGAAGCAAGGAGGGGAGGAAAAGTGCGAAATCTACTGCTCTAAAGATTCTGTTGACAGTTTTCTGAGACTCCCAATGCATTTTGTTCATCATTTTCTTCATGAAGATCCAACAGTTATTGCAGCTTATCACAGGTTGAGGCAAAATGTGCCCATCGGTCATTAAAAAAAAAAAAAATCAACCTATTTGGGAAATTCCCCAAAACAACGCACGACCACATACAGTTGCTTTGACACGGGTAACATGCAGAGAAATCCACTGGACAGCATTGGAATATCCTCCCAATAGTTGAAACGTATCAACATGTGCTTGAACCGTTAAAAGAAGCATTAGGAGGCCGACTGTTTGAACAGCGACGAAGATGTGGAAGCATTCATGCGCAACTGACTGGAAACCCAATCCCACTCTTTTTTCGTTAATGGGATTATAAAGCTTCCTGGCCGCCTAGAAAAACATGTTTGTAAATCAGGAAATGTATGGGAAAGTTCTATTGCAATAAATTAAAATAAAAAATCCGGCCTATATGTAATTCGCTCTTATTTTGATAACGCTTACATTAACAAATTTAAAGGAGTGCCCGTAAATGTCAGTTAAGTAACAAAGTTTTTTATCTATCCCCATGAAGTGGAATTTCTGTTGCCTCTAAGAAACAGTATATAGTATTTCATGGGAAGCTAGACCAAATCTCTTGCATATCTATATATTCTACCTTCTGTCTCACTTCTTTTCAAGAAATCACTGACGTTATTTTCACCTAGTCGCCACACAACCCCATTCCAATTTCTTCTAAAACTCCCCATCTCCCAAGCCAAGTCTCTCTTCCCAGTACATATCTTTAGTACTTAAAAGACATTCTTTTATTATCTGTTTTTAAACATATGTTTCTCTCCGCTCCTATACCTTTCCTTTCTACTCTTCCTAGTTCTAGAATTTCTGTACAAAATATTCTATGTAGGTCAACTTTGTACACCGCTCTGATACTCCCCGACAATTGGCAGCTTTAAAACATTTTAGCGGATTCCAAAGGGATGTAGCTATTGCGGTTCTATCCATTAACGATTTTTGAAACGTTTCTTTAAATCTCCATCGGTTCTACTTATTAGGTTCCGAAAATGACAATGAAGATAATAAATGTGTCTATTAAAGCTCTAGCGGTCGCAATTTTTGTTTTTCTCAACGAATCTCGCTATATAACCCTCAATTAACAAACGATTCTTCGAATTCATTAACCAGCAAAATTGGACCATTGGGGGAGGGGTGCTAATCTAATGGGAAGATTTTTAAAAATCGCTCTAGCGGCCGCAATTTTTGTTTTGTTTGTTTGTTTTTTTTTTCAACCAAAGTCTGTGTGTGTGTGTGTATATATATATATATATATATATGAAACATAAAAATAAGGAAACACTATTAACAATGTAACAAATTAACACTAATAATAAAAGTAGATAAAGATAAAACACACAGAAAGAGTCACACTTAAAACTGCTATATTTCGAACTACTGCGAGTTCTTCAATGGCAAGAAGCTACACTTGTCGCAGTAGTTCGAAATATAGCAGTTTCAAGTGTGACTCTTTCTGTGTGTTTTATCTTTATCTACTTTTATTATTAGTGTTAATTTATTATATATATATATATATATATATATAAATTAATACAATAGTTTCTGAAAATAAGGACAATCGTCATTAGGAGTAGGGGGTATATCTGTAAAACGGAGTGAGGATTAATGAGAAATTTGAAAATCACTGTAGCAGCTGCAATTTATTATTATTATTATTATTATTATTATTATTATTATTATTATTATTAATTTTTTTAATGAAACTAGTATATGCCATTGAAAAAAATACATTTTCTGAAAATCCATTTAAAATTCCTCTATCTATACCAATATTTGTATACTTAAAAACCGAAATTTAAAAAGCGCTCTTGCGTTTAATTTTCTCTATATTGTTTTAAAATAAAATGAAATATTAATTCACTATATAAAATGTATTTATATCCTTGCATATATTTTATATTAACAAAAGCATGTCATAAAGATAGCAAATATGAAACATTAATCTAACATGTGCTTGAAAAGTGTATTTGTATGTAAGAGAGCTCGATAATAACCTTCAGGAAACGTTTGCGTTACAATTTTTTGCTATAATAACATTAAAATTAAATTTCAAAGCCACTGAAAATAGATAGAACGTTCGATTGTTCTTTGCTGATTGTATATATTTTCTTAGTACACTGTAATTGTTTTTAAATAGTAGCACGTTTTATTGAAACATGTGAACACCATCTTAAATACACAATGTAACTGGAAACTTGTATTATTTCTCTATTTTAGTGAATGTAAAGATATTAAGGATTCAGTTCATAAGTATGTAGCTTTGTCTATCAGTGGTCATATATATTTTTTTAATTATTAGTATGCCATTAATGTTTGTGGTTTAATCTCAGTAGTAATAATAATTCTAAAAATGTGGTTTCCCTTTTGTGATACTTATAGATTGCAAGAATTATAATTTTGTAATTCCAGTAATGCCATAACCGTTTCATTAATTAATAGAACCACAATTTGAATTTTATATGCATTTTTAAAGCTATTCAACTTGCTGAGGAATTCGCTTAGTAGGGTTTGCATATTTAACTATTTTCGTACTATTTTCACACTACTCCGTTACCTTAAGGACAACAGGAAGCGAGGCACCACAAACTGTGATTTACAGGAATACTATAGCAGCGGTTGTAAGGGAATTCTTGTTCTATAAAAGGAGAATCCACATAGTTACCATTTTTGGTAAGTTATATTTCTGGTTTCTGTGCTGAACTTGATCAGTAAGGACGAAATGCTATGCTTCCTGAATGTAGCTGCGTTGTATAAGGCTAAGGAACATCATGTGTTTCAGGTTCAGACTAATTCTAACAAAAGCAAGGGGAATTCACCTTCATTTGGCTATCTCCTTTTAACCCCGCAACTGCGTGCATCATGGGTATAACAATCTATCAGTGGTGTTCAAAATATAAGCTGCAAATACGTTATGTACAACATAATTATTGTAGGTTACACATTATTTAGATTAGATGATGATCAGATCACATAACCCTATATCTATAGCTAATGGAATTCTGCCTTAAAGTAAAAGAGAAGATAAGAAAAACAATAAGTGCACTATGTGAGTGATAATCCATTAACCATTTCGCAGTCATAGGTTGAAATATGAAACCTGTGCATTAGCTTGTCATATTATGGTTCTTATTTGAACAGTTCATCTGCTGTGCGAGGGGATAGGATTGGTTAAATTCCTAGCTTAGGACTCTTCCCATCAAAGAACCAAATGCTGTTACCATGACAGTTATGTTGTTTTGTAAATAATTTTTCCAGCGTTGATACTCATAAGAGTAGCTGATTTTATATTGCAAATCTTTAAAGTAAATATGGCAGAAAAAAATCTGAATTTATTATCGGAAGGTCTCTCCGGCTATGAACGTTATGCGGATATAATGGATCATTGTCCTTCGCACGCCGGCATGAAAATTGAATTGTAGAGTTTGTGAGAGGAAGATCAGATGCCAAAGATGAACATCATATTGGAACACACGTTTCTGTGTCCCCTCCTGAAAATGTTGATGCTGTGTGTGAGATGACTGTAAAGGATCGACAAAGGGCTGAAACGCTAGCAAAAACTTTGAACATCCATGACGCGTCTTTAACATTGTACGTCATATTTGAATAGAAAAATCATTGTTAAATGAATCCCAAATTGTCTGAATGCTGATCACAAACGACTCAGTGACAGCTTCCAAGTTAATTTGTAGTCGTTTTGTGGATGATTCTTCCAACTTTTTGGATCATATCTTAACTATGGACAAACATGGATCAATTACTACGACCCAGAAACAAAAGAACAATCAAAGCGTTGGATGCATGATGGTTCGCCCCGTCCAAAGGAATTTCGTAACCAAAATTGGCCAGAGAACATGTTTGGGGGGAGGGTCAAAAGGCTTTATAATGACAGATTATTTAGAACAGAATAAAACTGTGACTAGGGCGTATTATTATATTTCGAGAAACATTTTTGGAAAAAACGCAGGAGGAAATTTTCCAAAGGTATGCTTTTTCCTTTACAAAACAATGCACCCGCTCACAGGTCCCTAATTGCAACGCAGAAATTGATGAATTTCGCTTTGAATTGATTGACCATCCTCCCTTTTCGCCAGATTTAGCCCCTTCAGACTATTGTCTACTTCCAAAGCTAAAGACATTTCATCGAATGAAGCAGCGATAAGTACTGTGGAGAAGTGGTTTGTAGAGCAAGAAAAACAACTTTTTAAAAAGTTCAGAAATAATAAGTGTATGTAATTAAAAGGTGATTATGTTGAATAAATTAAAAATTGTTTTTAAATACAATCCCATTTTCTAAGTTAGGTCAAGAAATTACCAATAATCCCTCATAATATTGTTCAGTCTGTTGAAAAACATTGAACGGTACAGTTCTAAACATTGTTACCGTCTACAGAGGTGTACTAACGGAAACCAATTCCATTTGCAATGTGAACAGTGTCTGTAACTCTGAAATAGAATGGATTATGAAAAATTCTCCTTTCTGTATCCATGGATTTTAGGTAAGCAAATCTGTTGTTGAATTACTCAATACGTCTTCCACAATTTTCTTGTACTTCACCAAAAGATCAGCGGAATCATTTCCGAACACACTGTTAAAAGACGGGAGTAGGTGTAAATCTGTCTGTTCTTATATATCCACATTCGTAATTTATTCATGAAAGCCTTCAGACCATCAATCATTGTAATCATTTAACTATTCTTTCCTAATAACTTGGCGTTTAGACTATTTAAATGGAATGTTGGGTCCGTAAAAATGTCAAATCACATACCCAAATTCTGTAATTTCCATATTGTGACATATGAGGGGTGACAACGTGGGAAAGTAGTAATTGTATTGTAGTCGGTTAGATTTAGAAGTGACGGTTGGGGACTTGTTCATGAGGAAAAGTAAAACTGCGCATTCCCAATAGATTTCTAAATAGTGTTTAACACCCGTTTTTACCGCTGAGGCATCACAGGCGATGGACACTGATGATACATGAGATGAAATGATCAATTGGGAAAGAATATTTTAATTTTAGAAAGGAAACGTTCCATACCTAAGTTTAGAGTACCTTCCCGGCATTTGCCATTTATGAGGACTGAGGAAAACCTGGAAAAAACCTCAGTCAGGGAGGACGGGACTCAAACCGCTCATGAATCCGCGCCTTAATGACCTCGGCCACCCGTGGCGCTCCCAATAGGTTGACGCGTGGTGTTTTCAACAGTTTCTAGTTAGTGGAGAGCTGGAACTTGAGAGTTAATGTAGCACCAGCTGCTCCCCGGAATGGCTACCTTTTCAACGGACGAGTCTGTTCCATAGCAATTCTACAAAGGGTTAATAAATTATTATTTAATTTTAATAACTTCATATTTGCATAGAATACCTCGGTTCATTATTTCCTTAGTTTTATTAAGGATGGGTGTGGTGCTTTTAGATCAGCGAAAGAGCTATGCCCCTAGTTCAGTTTAAGCACGACGTAACTAATACAATTTAATATTATGATGGTGACTTGACAGAGGGCTGCGATATATTGATTGCTGGCGCCGACTATTTAAAATAGGTTGTGACATATGGTGGAGGCGCAGGACATATTTCCTGACAAATTGCTGAGAGACGTTGGGGTATATTAAATAATACCTTATTTACTTTTCATAAACTTTTTATGGTACAGACTTGTCCGACGAAAAGGTGGCCACCCAGGGGAGCAGCTAGTGCAACGTCCACGCTCTTCAAGTTTTAGCTCTCGACTCTAAATAGCAATCGACTGATTACTATAATGCATTTACTAGTTACCTTATTGTCACCCCCATATGCCACAATATCATGATCTTCACTTCTTATCTGAAGAACGCATCTTGCACCTACTTAATCCTAACTTAAGCCTGAAAGAGAAGATTTAAACATCTTTCAATGATTCCTAAAACTGTCTGTGGCGAATTGCATGTGACCTAATGGTATTCACAACAACGGTCTGAGGTCACTGCTTCGCGATGTTTCGGATAATGCATCTGTATGGATTTACTCGTATTTCCCTTTCTAAATCTTCCAAACATATGACCCATCACCGAAGGCGCTCCATCCATCGTTGCAACACAAATTAATTTATCCAAAGGAAGATTAAATCTTGGTAACAACGTTAAACACGTCTCCTCCTTTGGTCAAATCTTTTAAGGAAGCAAGATCTACAAATTCTTCAATAATGTTGAAATTAGCGTCCATTCTTCTTAAAAGACTACTAACTGAGCAGTGCCTTTGGTGCCACTAGTGCTAGTAGCAGTGAGTTTGAAGCCTCCTTTTCGGTTGTTCTTCTGCATTAAGAGCCATTTTTTAAACTTCTTTCCGAGATCCATGAAGGAATTTAATTACTCACAACAAATTTCCTCAGCCTTTGCTTAAACACTCCTTTTGAGTGAGGTTATCGGAACTGAGCGATTTGTTTTGCAATTCCAAAGCTGGCTCGGATTATTCCTGATCGATTAAATTCTACATTGTTACACTGATTTTGCTTTTGCAACATTTTTTTACAAGTTATCAAGAACCTTTTTCACGGACCATTTTTCACAATTTATCACAAATAATATCACGAGAGGGTCGGAGATTACCCATAAATTCACGAAAGTAGTGATATTTACTAGGACTATTTAAAGAATAAAATAAGAATTTAAATATAATTCCTCTAAACTTGGCTTGCAAAATTGTACTAACTGTATATTTGTACTTAACCTTTTCAAGTAATCTTGCGACAGAAGATCTTTGCATAGTTACACGAGAGTAATTCAAAAGTTTTCGGAATGTCCCACAAATTGCTGCGGCAGCAGTTCCGAAGCACTTTTGTTATCAAAACCTCCATCTTCCATGGAAACATTTGTGCAATAATACAAGTATTGGTCAAAAATAGTAGTAGCTATAACTGTTTGTTGCAGTGTGATGTTTGCATACTGAAAAATGGGGAAATATCGAACATGGAGCGGTTATTAAGTACTTGGGTAACAAGGGTATAAATGCAACAAAAAGTCACAAAAATACGACGAAAACTGCGGGGTACTATGTACTATCATTTTCAACCGTTTCCAAGTGAACCGGGGTTTAAATGCAACCATGAAAGCTTGGAAGATAACTCGCCCAGTGGAGACCAAAATCCGTCACATTAAAAATTATCAATAAAGTGCACGACGTGATTCTGTAGGATCGCCAATTAAAGATGTCTGAAATTGCTGAAGCTGTGGGCATTTCAGGCAAATTGGAATTTCACATTTTGTGGAACAAGTGTGTTTGAAAAAGTCATTGGAAGAATAGGTGACTCAGGACCCAAAGCGAATCAGAGTACAAATCTCTCGGCAAAATTTAGTACGTTTTCAGAGATCCTGCCGACCTTATGCGCGTATTTATGACCAATGATAAAACATGGGTACACTACTACACACCTGAAACAAAATAGCAGTCTGAACAATGGAAGCATAATGATTCTCCAACGCCAAAGAAGGCCAAGTGTGTGAAATCGGCCTGGAAGGTAATGCGTCGGTTTTCTGGGACGCTAAAGATGTACTGCTAATAGATAATCTTCCCGCTTGAACATCTGTCACTGGAGCGTATTTTGCCAACCTTTTGGACCTATCGAAGACAAAAATACGTCAGACGCCTGGTTTATCAAAAAGAAAGTAATCCTGCATCATGATCTTGCATCATGACAATGCTCGCCCTCACACAAGTGTCGAGAATCAATGAACTAGGGTACGACATGCTGCCTCATCCCCCTTATTCCCCTAACTTGACTACCTCAGATTTCCATCTGTTCCCTAAACTGAAAAAATTCCTTGGTGGAAAGAAATTTTCTTCGGATGAAGGGCTTAAATCATCAGCTGAGGTTTATTTTGCAGGCCTGGAGGAATCTGATTTTAGTGGTGGGATAAAGGCTTTGGAACATTGCTGGATAAAGTGCATTAGAGTCAAAGACTTATGTTGAAAAACAGTAATAATTTTAATGTGCTTTGTTCCGAGAACTTTTCAAATGACCGTCATATATTTGTTAGCATCTAAAAAATGAACAAAATTTGGAATGTGTTTATAAAAAAAATAAGGTATTTATTTTTTAAGAATAATATTTCACAAACTGTTGCAATTTTAAAAGTGCCCTGAATTTTTAATAACCATTTATAGTAATATATTCCAATAACAAAATTTATGAACCAGCTTTGGCACATGGAGATAGTAACAAAGAGTGAAAGGACATCTGCTCATGCTTTTTGCTGATCCATTAGAATATCAAGTCTGCAGCAGAGTTATGGCGCATAAAAGACTAAATCACTCATTGTTGTTCTGTTTGTTTTTACTATATTAGGAACAGGAGCACCTGAAGCCACAAATAGTCCATTCCTTAGCAAATGCAGAACTCTACTGTCTTGCATTGGCCAACATCTATTCAGACCCCAACTACCACAATCTCAACCACTGGGGTATCATACAGGCTCTAGCAAGAAAAGGCATCTATGTTACGGAACCTCCTGATGCTCAGTTGACAGAAACTGTGCTCATACAGACTACCCCTATTAAAATGGTAAGCATGAAATTTCTGTTTTGAGAGTCAAAGAATGAACTTTTTAGTGTCTTATGCTTTCTTTTTTTGTTGTATTTATACTGAAATCATTTTCTTTCTTATTTCTTTCTCATAAAATGCTCTCATTGCATTAATTAATGGTGTGGAAACTAGGGTTGCCAGACTTCTTGTATTTTAGAACAACGATGCATATTCTTTCTAAAAAAGTTATGAAATTTAGTTGTCCTTTATTTTAAAAACTCTTTTGGATTTCAATTCTAACTGAACAAGTAAGGTTGAGAACATTTTGTTTATATGCTTGGCATATTCATAGCTAAAGTTTGGGCACATTGCTGATTCTTGTACAATTAAATGGATTTTGTGTACTGGGAGTAAGGTAAGTGTACTGAAATATATAGTGGAAAAACAAAGTGCAGTCTACTGTTCGGATAAAGGTAGGAGGATGAGACAATAGCTTGTTTTACTTATAATTAGGTGAAAGGAATGATGGGTTGTTATAATGACTCCCCTTCTATTTAATCATTTGTTTATAATCGTGCACTGCTTAGAGGCAGACAAATGGCACTCACTAGGCAACTAGGCAATTGACTGGTCTCTGGCTATACAGATGGGGGTATCACATTGTGCTGTCTGACATCAAACCATAGCATAGTAAAGTTACAGACAACTTGAAGTGGTCGTACAATGAATAGGCAAAGTTCAAACTTCTCCTAAAACATTTTGACATTTTGTTCTGTAAGAGATAGTTACTTTAAAAATGAAGCTAATGAAAAATTTTACAGAATTTTCCGAAACTGTTTTGCACCTTGGGAAATACTTTGAATTTTCTGATTAAAACCCATTCCAAAGATGAGAATGATAGTTAAATCCATACTACTCACCTATAGTGACAATGTTTTGGCACTGAAAACTTGAATGTAATATGTATATTTATTTGAGTAAGCTATTTGATGAATGTTGCTCTCCAAAATATCTATTAAAACTCTTAACCAGTGATAACAAAGATGTGTGTTATAAAAGGAGAGTAAGAAAGCGTCATATTTTGCCAGATAAATACCTTTGTTTTAGACATAACAGCTTCAAATGCACATATATATTCCCCAGATGTTTTTAAGTGGAATAATATGAGAAACAAGTGTTCACCTAATTGATATCTTGGAAATTTTCTCTCATGTGCTGTAAAAGATTTTTTGATCATGCTAAATTAAATAAAGGTTTATTGAGGTAAGTCCTAACTCTGAAAACTACAAATAAAATTGATCCGAACCTGCAAATAAATGCAGCGTTAAATCTTTTCTTAATGACTAATTAAACTTTTTTGTGGAAAATGTGTTAATTACACTTTGTAGTCATTTACTCTTTTTTTATTTCGTTATTTACATGGTGATAAATAACTTTTCTGCCTTACTCATATCTGACATACTTATATATGGCAACCTTGATGGAAACATAAACAATACGTCTCTTAGAAAACTGCATTTTTGCGGCACATTTTATTTTTGTAGCAACTTAAACAATCCCTCTGTTAAGTTGTGTAAATTAATGAGTAAAGTACTTAAAGAAGAAAATTGGCAAATTTATTGTTAGTAATGAGCTAAGTCAGTTGTAAATTGTTTAATAATCTAAAACTGGTTGAGTAAGATGGAATGTGAATAAAATCCATTAATTATTTTTTTCTCTCTTCTATTTTGTATCTCAATGCCTATTTTAATTTATACTAATGGTGTATTTTAAGAGTTGTTGTTGCACTTAAATTTTGCCAATTTGTATATCTTTCAGAGGATTTTGATATTCCTGAATTGAGGTTGTATTTTTATATTTTTTTTTGTATATTTATAGTTTTGAATATAATTAACATCATTCTAATTGTGATAGAGTGCTCATATGGCTGTGGTGGAGGCCATGATGGTGCTATATGCCAAGGAAGTGGGGACACCCGATCGTGTGATGGCAGCGATACAGAGGTTTAGTCATGCTAGGTCATCTAGCCCAGAGGCCCTTCCTGTGGACCATGAAGAGGGTTTCCTCCTCTGGGTGAATAAAGCGTGCACTGCCCTTAAACAGAGAATAGAACAAGAGCTGGAGTCAACAGAAGGGAAGGGAAGCGAGGTTAGTCAATATTTAACGTAATATAAATATTTAGATATACATGCAAATGTTTTAACAATTAGAAATCAGAGTTCCTTTGTTTTTCAGCTATATTGTTACAGCTCAATAAGTTTTGAGAAATCATAAAAATCCATTGTATTTTCTGACAGCTTGAGATGTATGCAGATCACTCTTAACAAAATAAATATCCCATTTTTTTTAGAAAATTATTGTTATTAATATTATTCACATAATATTGGCTTCTTAAACAAATAGCTATTTCCAGATGAAACCATTTTCACATCAATGGGAGAGTTAACACTTACAACTGCATTATTTGGGCAAGGGAAAATCCGCATGTCTCCTATGAGCTTGAAATATCAAGTTTAAAAGTTAACATAGTGTAGAGTAAGCCTTAATAAAATGGGTGAACCATTCTCCTTTGCATAAAAGACAGTGTGCTATGGATCTTTTTTGGATATGTTGTAGTTGTTTCTGTTGCCACAACTTGAAGACAACGATATGAACATTCAGCAAGAGGGTGTACCCTTTCATTGGATTTTAAATATTGCTTTCAATCGTGTGGTCATGACAGACCAATTTCTTGACCCATAAACTCCCCAGATCTACTCTCCTGACTTCTCTGTATGGAATTTTGTTAAAGACACTGTCTATTCAGAGAAACCCAGGATCATTGATGATCTGAAATTAATAATTACTCAAGCTTTGCAAAAACTCACCTCTCTGATGTTACAATGGACATGGGCTGAATTGCATCACTGTTATCAATTGTACAGAGTGCACATTGGGAATCATTTAATGTTCTGAGAAATCTCCCAACTTTTAATATAATATACTACAATTTTCAAAATATAAAGTTCAATTGTAAATGTTTTACAGTGTTTTTATTTTATCCATATCCAAATGGATCACCCTGTACATTGCAGTAAGTTTGGTAGTATTCCTAGCCTTTATCATTGTCTCATTTCTTTCTCACACATTTTCCCACTTTTTTTTTTTTTTTTTTTGGTAATATTAAGCTACAATATGCATCACACTTCAACATTGCAAACAATGTACTGTACATGTACAAATCACAGCTAGCAATATCAATGTATGTCTCCAGCAAATTTAGTGTGAAAAATTGTCTTCTATCACCAAAAATGGCCTGTTTAAATTGTCTTGTCCTGTACACATGTACGTGTATATGCGCGTGCACGCACGCGCGCACGCACACACACACACAGAGGATGAGGCACTTTGGACAACAGTAAACCAGCTAAAATTGCATTGTTCTGTTGGCTGTCTGACCACTGCTAAAAAATCTTGGAAATACTTAACATACCATAAATTGTAATTCATGAATGCTTTTTGAATAAATAAAATACTGCCTTCAAATTATCCAAATAAAAAGTCCAAAAATTCAAATTAAATAGTAATTTTTAATGTTGTTTTCAATAGGAATTTCAAGGAAAATTAGCTTCTGTTTGAATTTAAAGGGGTTTACCTTATTAAGGTGTTAAGCTTATGCATTGTTCCTAAATAGTTCCACATTTTTATAAATATGCAGTATCTGTGCTACTGTGATTGACTTATTTCATTCACTTTTATTGATAGTATTGATTAGTACCAACAAACAGTTGAAACACTAAATAATGCTCTTAGGATTGTGGTGAAATTCAACTGCTGTCATTTGTAGTCATTTTTATTGAAAACATTATGTTCCTAATCCCTTTTTGCATATATTGTATATGCTTTGTCAGTAATGAGAACCCATTTATACCATAGGGTGAGCGACCTCATGCTCCAGAATTTCCTGCTGTACGTGAACTGAAGGATCTCTGTGATGGTGTATGTCTAGCAGCACTAGTGTCATTTTATTGCCCTGAGGAACTGCCTTGGACAGATGTTGTTGTAAATTATCTGCCAACTATCTCAGATTCAGTTCAGAACCTAGTGCAAGTGTATAACTTCTGTAATCGATGTCTCCCCTCATCTGTATTCCATATGATGCCAGAGGATGTTACGTATATGCGAGGGTAAGTAAATTCTTTAAAGTGGTACATAATTGTTACCAAAATTCGTAGAGTAAAAGCAAATGCAATAGATGATATATCAGTTGTTATAGTAAAACATTAAAATTTAAACTATGGTAGCAATTCTTGCAGTAAGAAAAAAAGAGAATTAATAGGAAACAAGGAAGCAGTAGAAAATAAGAGATGAGGAAACAGAAAAGAAATAAATTGGGCAGAAGATGATAATTTAGTGTAAGAGAACTGTCAGAATAATGCAGTGAATTGTGGTATAGTGCAAAAGAATTTAGCAAGAAAAGCCATACATAAATAATTATATCGTGTTGCATAAATATCTAAGCATTTCTTGTGTAGATTTTCCTTAGGTACTGTAAAGACAGACTTAAATGACCAGTTCAAGATGAGTATGTTTATTTTAGTAAACCATGCATTTTTAGCTGTTGATATCTTTGTAAAATATGAGGTTTATAAAACAAGAAGAGGGGAGTAACTATTGATATACTTTTGAAGTATTTCTTATTAAATGAATTGAGGTTCCAGAAAAGTATTAATCAGTACTCTAACAAGACTGTCATAGAAACTGTATATTCAATTTGACAGTGAACTTTTTATAAGATATATTCATCTAAATCTTCATTAAATCAGTGCCATATATTACAGCATTTTTTCCCTATTTGCAGGTCAATGAAACAGAATTTAATTGTCTTCCTAGCAGATCTTTTTAATGTTCTTGAGATTCATCCTGTGAAATGCGTAAGGTTTCCAGGTACCGATAAATCCTGGAAGGAAGGTAAGTAATAGAGTAGTAAAAGTTGTAAAAGAACAGATAAAAAGAGGAAATGATCAGTGTAATAATGTGCTCTTAGAATTGGTGTAAAATCATATTGATAATTTATAAATTCACAAAGCATAATTAAATTGTACAGTACTTATTAACTGCATATGTAAATCAAAGTAAAGCTTTAACTAAATAAAATTTTTAAAATCATTAATGTGCATGTTTCTAAAAGGGTAATGCTAGAAGTTAAATGCATATTTTATGGCTAGTGTTTTGTTTTTTGTTTTATTTAAATAATAGCCTATGATACAAAATATTTTTAGCAAATAAACAACTTAGCAATGGTACACATTTTTACACTGATCAGTGATCTCATGATTGTTTAAATATAAATTACTGATTTTATATTTTGTTTAAATTACAAGTTTTGTCCTCTTTGATAGGTATACACAAACTCCTGATGACAGAAGTAATTACTTGATATAACTAAAAGATCTAGTGACGAGGAAAAGACAAAATTGCATTCATTAAATTCTAAGAAAAAGAAAAAAATACCTAACTGCACAAAAAAAAATTGTTTCTCTAAATAAAATTTGAAAATATATACAAAGGAGTGATATTCATATAAGCAAATTCAATAACTAACAAAGAATTTTCCAAAATATCCCAGTATAGCATTAACTGTTGCTTTCCAATTTGTAATGCAAGACTACCTGTAAGTTTCAGTAGTGTTGGTTAATAACTTCTCAGAGCTAAAGGCTATAGCTTTTACTTCAGTTCTTTAAATATGGTATTGATGGCTTATTAATATGAAACTGTAATTACAAGTCTTGATTCCACTTTCTATTGGCCTGTTAGTAGATTTGTTGCGCTAATGTTTTGTGCAGTTATCCGCAGATTGTTGCATGCTTGGTTGGTTCATGGTGGTCGGAATAACTTTTATTGTATGTATTGCTTTGCGTATATTGCTAAAAGGTTGAAAGACTACATACAGTTAAGTCATTGTTGGTGAGCTTATTCAGATAGCATTTCAAGCAGACAATATTTTCTTTATTATTTAGATAAATTTAATTTTTTGACGTTTCAAAGAAGATTAATTTATTTTAAATAATAAATTGTAGACATAAATATCAATAGACAGGTATATGATCAATGATTTATGTATGTTTGAGTTCAAAACAATATAACCATATAAATTTAAATGTTTAAAAAAAGTTAGTAACTTCTAATTAGGTGTGCTGTTCATATAATCAAATTCAGCACTGTGATAAAGCGCTTAGTGTTTTGGCCAGGGTGCAAATTCCATATTCATCGGAAAACTAAGAAGGCGATGTTCTAAGCTTAAATGTTAAATGCATATTTAAGTAATGATTTTTAATTTAATTGTGCTGTTGAAAGATGTTACTTCTTTCATCATAGTCTGCGTCTCTGAATATCTTCATGGAATGCAATAAAAAAACAGTTTTAAAAATATCATGTACAATAATTAAAAATGAAAAGCTTATAAAAATATCTTTAATTTTTAAACATGAATTATGTAATTTGAAATGCTAATTTGAACTTGTACAGTAAAGCTAATCATATAATTAAAATTATTGTATGATTGAGTCAAACTTTACACTGTTATTGGCTCCACTTGTTTAAATGTAGAACATGTTTTGCAGATCATCGTCCATCAGCTAGCCGTCAATAAGAGTGTGTAGTTTTACTCATACAATCTTAATTATGTTAATTATGTGTTTTGTTACTATAGGTCATGTCAAACCACAAAGCTGGAACTCAGAGCTATTCTTTTAAATAAGATTAATATAAGGCAGATATCGACCTGTCATAACTACAAATTTATGTCTTGGTTCTGTAGCTTTTCTTCCTATTGGAAATAATCATTAATTTTATGTAAAACTTCAGTTCTGACTGTAGTAAATCAATAAAACTTTTCTCCACAGAGCTCTTATAGCATATATTAAATGTTTAGTTCACCACAAGCAGGACTTAACTGTATGGCCCAGTTTAATGAACCTTAATAAACAGTTTACAATCATGGTTGAGGCAACTAAAGATTTATGAGAAAAATGAAAGAAATCTGTAATATATACCTCCCTTTTTTTAACTGTTCTTGTTTCTCCCTGTTTGTTTTTCCTTCATAAAATACTGTATCAGTGAGGGCAACACATGGAATTAACTGCACCTAGAATGCTATTATCACATGATTTATGTTTGAAAATTAAAACACCACTGAATTAAGTTGGAAACAACAGCACTGCTCATTAGCAGTTTATTTTGGTAATTTTTATTTGCTTTACAGCCAGCTCTTGGTTATCTGTGTTGACTATAAAATTGAACCAAATGAAAGTAGAAAATAAATGTGTTAATTTTTATGCAAATTATTTTGAATTGCTTTATAAATTTTTAATGCATATAAGACATTTTTTTCTCCGCTATACAAATGAGATCATATAGAATGTAAAAGAGAATTTTTGCACATTTGAACTATGTATGATTACACGATTACTACTGTCCTGTGCTGCACTAAAAAGCTATTAAGAGTAGGAGAGAGAAAGATGGGTAAATAAGTGAGACGGTGTTTGTAAAAACATTGAAAGTGGTCTCTTCATTTAGGATTCATTCAATTGATCCTCTTCTCCTTCACTTGTGCAAATATATTGAATTAAATTTATTGATCACTACACTACTTCAATTATTACATCAATTTTACAATTATTTAATCAAGTCTTCTGAGCTGTATAGCTGTGGTCCAATGGGATTCTTCTCCTTCAACTTCCCAGATGTTTCGTCCATGGCTCCTGTGGACGTCATCAGTGGTGTAAGACTGGATATCATGCTGAGCCTTATTTCTGAGCCGATTGTTTTTTGTTAAAGTTGTTTTTATGCCTGTAAATTTCAATTGCCTCCCGATGTAAGTGAAGGATGCTAATGGGATGTTGAAACTAAAATGTCAGTGTCTTGAAAACCAATTTCATGTTCTCCTTCAACTTAGCTAGGAAGGCATGCTCAGCAATGACTGATTTGTCTGTCTGACCTAGGCAGAAATTTCTCTTGTGTTCTGTAAGGGATGTATTAATGCTGCACTGTGTGGTGCCAATGTAAACTGCATCACAGTGGTTTCCTTGGGTCTTTTGTGGAGCAGAGTGAGTTTCTTGTTTGTTTTGTTAGTTTAAAAACTGTCTGCCTTCGAGATGTAGCCTGTGACTTGTTTCAGAAATGGAAGATAAGCAGTGCCCTCCTTCTTATACAGTGTGTCCAATTGTTTCATGTTCTTTCTGGGATGTAAGGCTTTCTCATTTTCTTTTTTTTTTATTTACTTTATTTACGGACGCTCTTTAACATCTCAGGTCATCAGCGCCCATTCAATTAAGGGCATGAAACGGCCAACAAATTTTTTCTCAGAGGCCTCTTTTTTCAGGCTTGAGGTTCTTTTCGTGCTGTAAATGTACGACATGGTACCCATGGCTTTACTTCCCTTCCAAAGGAAGCCATACTTAGGATTTTTACACCCCAAAAAAATCCATCCATCCTGGTCAGGTTTGAACCCACGACCTTCGGTGTAGAAGGGAGGTATGGTTACCACTACACCACCAGGACTGACTCCTCATTTTCTTGTCTCCGTACCTGTTAGCTCTAGTACTTGTTTTAGATGGTTTTTCTCTTGTCCTAGGAGCTTTGGTTTGCAGATACTGGAGGCTTGATCTACCAGAGTTTTTATCGCAGCAGGTTGGAGGCCTTATGAAGGTATCTCTCTGTGTGAGTATGCTTATGGTTAACTGAGTGTCCAAGGGTACTATGTTGATCAGGAAGGGCAGTTTGCCATCTATCTCCATTGTAAACCGGATTCATGGGTTGATATTCACATGTTGCAAGAAGCAATGAAGAGCAGGCTATCCTTAGTTCCATATTACGAAAGTGTTGTCCGCATAAGGATACCAACAGGTTGGCTTGTGTGGGGCAGTCAGTAAGTCTCCATGCTCCATGCAAAAATTGGCAGTGACCAGGCTAAGAGTAGGTACAGGCCTGATCTGTTTGTAGAACTCATTATTTCACTGAAAATGTGTGGTCAAAACAACCTGGAAAATAGCTGAAATTTCTTCTGGAAACATTTCTTTGAGTTGCAAAATGGCTTCATTAACCAGGACCATAATAAAAAGGGACATAACATCAAGGCTCACAAGAACATCTCCAGGTTGATGAGCAAGATTCTTGAGTTTCTCAATAAAATTTACAAATGTAAGTAAAAAAGAAAGTTTTAATGAACACTTAAAAACTAAACACACTATCAAGGTGGGACCAGGATCTTCAGCTGAATTCTGAATGTCGTAGCATTCTCCGCGTACATTATTACAAATGACAAAGTCTCCACTCCTCAGATTCCAGAAGAGAGAAGCCTACCCATTCACCCTCACATTTAATCATTGCTTGTGCAAAAAATCAACCCTTATTAACATTATCAATAAAAATTGTATAATTTTACATAGTATAAAATTTCTTGCAGTGAATTTTCAACTTTTTGCCTCCCTTGTCTTGCTCCCTCCTTACTCAGGATTTCTTAGTTCAGCATAGAAGAGTAATATTGGTATTTTTGAGCTGTAGGCATTTTGGGTCTTATATTTCTGGCAATCACATTTTTATTATAGTAAAGATATGTAGTTGAGTTAAAATACTTTCACTCAAACTTTATTCCCCTTGTTTGTACAATCTAAATTAAAATTGCCCCAAAGTTACAGTATAATTGACCAGTGCACAGGTACAGGTCATGGATACAGTGGATGTACTTTTAAGATGTAAAATAGTGTATTCTTAATGTTAATATAGAGTTGTTTGATGACTTATTTCACTTACTTGGTTTTTAATTGGACATATTTTGAGAACACACGCTCCCATGATCAGCTGGTCTGCTGCTGATCTTGGGAGCAAATGCTTGTGAAATACAAAATGGTATCCATAATATTCGGGACTGGTGCTGCCATCTCGGCAGTAGTTGCAATAGATTTTTGTACCGCTAGGTGACATCTGATGAGTGAGTGTTTAAGTTTCATGCATTTGGGAAGATGTGTTGAGATTCTATAGTACTTTTCATGATACTCTGTGTGTAATGTGTGGCAATTTTACGATTGATCCAAGATTAGAATGGAGATTGTGCATCAAATTCTGTGCAAATTTGGGAAAAATGCTACTGACACCCTCGCAATGATTCAAGAAGTATTTCGTGCCAAAGTATGAACCATACACGTGTGTTTGAGTGGCATGCTCGGTTCAGCGCCGGCCGTACAGCTATTGAAGACGATGCTCACACCGGTAGGCCGATCAGCTGCACGACGCCTGACATTGTTGCCAAAGTTCAACACCTCGTTGTGAGAATCGACGTCGAACCATTGAAGACCTTGCTCATGAAGTGGAAATTGGTAATGGGACATGCCAACGAGTTTTAACTGATGAATTGGATATGCATCGTGTCACAGCACAATTTGTGCCGAATACTGATTGCTGATCAGAAGGCGCAGCGTTGAAGTTTGCACGGAGCTTCCTCAGGCCGTATCCGATGATCCAACCTTCTTGTCCAGGATCATTACCGGCGACGAGAGCTGTATGTACGCTTATGACCGTGAGACAAAAAAAAACAATCCTCCTAATGGAAGAGCCCGAACTACCAAGACCAAAACAAGCGAGACAAGTGAAGAGCTCCTCGTTTTCTTTGATACCAAGGGGATTGTACACTAAGAATTCGTCCCACAAATCAAACGGTGAATTCCAGTACTACTGTGACGTTTTGCGACGGCTCCGTGAAAATGTGCCGAGACGACTGCCCTAACTTTGGCGACAAGGGAACTGGCTGTTGCATCACGATAATGCGTCCTGTCACAATTCCTCCTTCACCAGGAGCTTTTTGGCGAAAAACAACATGATGGTTGTCCCCATCCACCGTACTCGCCTAATTTGGCACCCTGCGACTTCGCTATATTCCCCAAACTGAAAATCAATCGATATAATTGAGAGGATTCAAGAAGAAACGATGTCTGTGCTAACCTCAAAGAACATGACTTCCAAGATGCACTTGAAAAATGGCAAATGAATGAATGGTGTATAACGCCCGTTTTTGTTACAGAGGCACCACAGGCGGTGGACTCTGATAATACATGAGATGAAATGATATATTGACTTTATTTTTAAGAAAGGAATCGTTCCAGGCCTGAGTTTAGGGTACCTCCCCAGGATTTTCCATTTATGAGGACTGAGGAAAACCTGGAAAAAATTTCAGTCAGGAAGGACGGTCCTGGTGGGATTCAAACCCCAAAACTCCCGCTCACGAGTGCGCACCTTAACGACCTCGACCACCTGTGGCGGTGGGAAAATGGCAGAATTGCTGGGACTGGTGTATACGTGTGGAAGGGAACTACTTCGAGGGTGACAGCAGTCATTACTCTCAAAGTAAGTTTTTGACCAGATGGCAGCACCAGCCCCGAATATTCTGGATGCCACTTTGTAGGTCCAATTATAAAAACCAAATAAGTGAGTGTGTGTCACCAAATCAACTCTATATCAACATTATTTGACTACTTCGCTGTTTATGTATTCAAGAGTATAAATTCATAATGTTTTCTTGTTGTGGATATTGAAAAAAATTAAGAAGTTTCAAGAGCCTGTAGCTTAGTTTCAAATTATACATGTCAGCATCTGCCCAGGCTCTGCCATGTAATTTAGCCAGATTGTTTCAGTTGTATAATGTTTATCTTATATGCTGTTCAGCAATGGTCTGCTTTAAACTATCCCAGTATTGTATTTACTCTTTATTATAATTACCAACAAATTATAGATGTATTATTATTATAATAATAATAATAATAATAATAATAATAATAATAATAATAATAATAATAATACTTTGAAAAGCAAGGTGTACATGTAATTAATTTAATTGGTGTATTAAGTCAGAATTTCAATGGCTTCACTTACATACCGACTTATATAGGACTAGTTTCAACTGAGCAACATGATTGCTTTTGCTTTTGCAAAAATATCAGTGCTCATTAATCAGTTAGTATTTGTAAATAGAAATTACTCCCTTTTTTTTTTTTTTTTTTTTTTTTTTTTTTGGACCTCCCTTAAACTGAAATTTATGCTGCTGCAGTAGCATGAAAATATTTACCTCACATACTGACAAAGTTTTGAAAAATAGAATATATCATAAACACCCCAAAGTGAAATTATTCTAAAACTTCTCCTTTATCCATATAGTTGCATTTATTCTATAAATGACACATTTTGCATTTAAAAAAAAACAATGGAACAATGAAGAGCATTTTATGTATATTAGAAATAAATGTAAAGAAAAATTTATAGTTGCTAGATATTTTTTATAAAAAACATAATCACATTTAGAAACACCCAATATATTAAATCATACTAGAGTAGGAGAATTCTCAATTAGAGAAAATATGCTTACTCACAAGAACAGGACTACCAATAAGGAAATATATCTTCTTTGTTTATTAAAAAGTTCAAATAATCAACACTCATGAGCGTTTCACTCCTTTAATTATTAAAATAACAGGACATGTTTCGTGAACATATCGTTCACATTGTCAACTGAGTACAACTAACGTTCATGCGGGGTTTGAATAATGGGCGACTGTAAGGTGCTCTGGTGGATTCTGAAAGAATTTAAACAAAATATCTGCTTCCGGAATTTACCAA
This sequence comes from Metallyticus violacea, assembly GCA_030762175.1. Classification (NCBI taxonomy): domain Eukaryota; kingdom Metazoa; phylum Arthropoda; class Insecta; order Mantodea; family Metallyticidae; genus Metallyticus; species Metallyticus violacea. Next base: position 103,917,615 of record CM060830.1, on the reverse strand, counting down.
CACTATATTTATTTTGAGGAACCAATCTGATATTATACTGTTTAAACATTTTTTGAAATTTGTTATTCAGAAGTGGATAGGTGAACTTTTTTATAGATCTTATCTTTAGATAAGGTGCTCAATGTTGTAATTTGTTTGATTTTTTTCTGTCTCTGAAATCTTGTGATTTTTTGATCAATCATCTGTTTTTTGAATTTAAGGATAATAAAATGTAAGAACAAACTGGAATTTGGCATCTACAGAAAGGAAACTCATACAGATAATTATATCAAGGCAAATGGTTTTAACCCTAGAACACATAAAGAAGCAGCTTTCAACAGCATGATACATAGATTAGTCAATGTACCACTCAACGGATATGAATGCAAAAAGGAATACCAACACATAATAAACATAGCCCTCTCTAATGGTTTCAAAAAACAGATGATTGATCAAAAGATAACAAGATTTCAGAGACAGAAAAAAATCAAACAAATTACAACATTGAGCACCTTATCTAAAGATAAGATCTATAAAAAGTTCACTTTCCATCCACTTCTGAATAACAAATTTCAAAAAATGTTTAAACAGTATAATATCAGATTGGTTCCTCAAAATAAATATAGTGTTGGTAAATTCCGGAAGCAGACAATATTTTATTTAAATTCTTTCAGAATCCACCAGAGCGCCTTACAGTTGCCCATTATTCAAACCCTGCATGAACGTTAGTTGTACTCAGTTGACAATGTGAACGATATGTTCACGAAACATGTCCTGTTAATAATTAAAGGAGTGAAACGCTCATGAATGTTGATTATTTTAACTTTTTAATAAACAAAGAAGTTATATTTCGTTTTACTGTGTGGATTCCTTCAAAGGTATAAATTAAAAGGAAATATATATTATTGCAGAATCTCATAGTATACAGTTGCCAAAAGGAAGGCAAGTATCAAGAAAATTGTGACTTCATTGGTCTGTGAAAAGACTAATTTTAGCATAAACAGATATGAAATGAAGAAATTCCCAGGCTTATAGGCCATGGTCTAGTGAATTGCAGAAATCGCTGTGTTTCACCAAAATCTGTGTGAGGCATTTTCAAGTTTGTGTTCACTCTTGGTGCCTCAAATCATTGGAGTCAGTCATCAGGATCCTGCAATTCACTAGAGCACAGACTATAAACCAGGAATTTTTAATTTTATTTTCAATATACCAATTATAAAAGCTTACCTGTATATAAACAGATATGTAAAAGAAGTTGATTAAAATTCATATTTGGTAAATGATTTTAACATTTTCATTTTACTATGTAACATTTATCTCAAATTTTAATTATTAGTTGATATTCATTGCAAAATTGTAATTCCATCTTTGCCATCGTAATAAATAAATGTTTAACTGTTATTTTTCTCATTTGGTCAAGAGTTTAGTTTATAAGCTGTCACCCAGGTACCATGTATAATCAAGAGTTTGCTGAGATGCTTACATTGTACAAAGCGCAAATAGTTGCCCCTCACTGTACTGTATTGGCTTTTTATTATTAATCTGTTCACTGTGCTCTAACTTTCTCAGTCTACCCACGGAATAGCCAAGGGGTAGCTCACAAGCGTAGCTTCCCGCAGTCAATTTCTGCAATCCCTGATCTACGCAGTAATCTTGGGGCTCATTCAAGCAGCTTCACAGGTAGGAGCATCTGCTGCCTCCTCTGCCAACAAGTAGTATCAGCACTGCCTCTTGTATAACTATCATGTGCAGAATTGCATTTTAAAGTATTATGTGCACGAGATAACACTTGTATACATCAAAGCAAAGAACAAAGGAAAAGTGAATTTTGTTAAAGTAACTTTCTTTTATAATCAAACTTTGGTTGAATAAATTATCTTTACCATGCTGCTTTAAATTAACCAAAACACAGGCTTCACACATACACATACTGTGTTTAATGCAAAATTTTGTGAATCTATTTTGGAATCAGTGACTTATAATTTGTTTTCAGAATTTACACATATTAGCAGGATATAAGAAAAGTAAACATCAAATGTCTTTTTTTTTTTCATAAATATTATGTGAATATTTGTTTACATCCTTAAAGATATATTCTGTACGATTATACACTGCATACAATACATATCACACAAAAGAAGTCAATCAAAACAAATAGTATTTCAATTTTACAAATGAGTATTACTTGCCCACTTATTGAAAAGAATTATATAACAGACCCAATAAGAATGGAGATATTTTGTTATGTGTTTCCCTCTTTAACAGTTGACACTTGCCATCATTGCTGTTCTCTCTCATTTTTAGTTAGCATTTCCCCTGATCTGTATGCAACATTCCTGCAACTGTATACATTTAAAAAGCGAAATAGGCAAATTACCCAAAGACACCAACATTGCTATGTGCAGGAATAAAAGCAGATTCTTTTCAGTGATGGGAGCAACAACTGAATTTATTACTTGAACATTATTTTTGTGTTTCAACATTATCTCCCTTAAGATCAAAACATTTTCCAAAAATGCTTCAGTGCAAGTGGTTTTGCGGAAGGTCTACAAAAAATCCTTCTTGATGAAAAATGCTACCCAGCAAGGTAGATTTGGAGCTTTTTGAACAGTTGGAAATCAAGCTAAGCCAAATCTGTGGAGTAGGTGATTGCTCCAACAATTTGTGCTTCACATCTCTCAATTTTCCCATTGCCAAAACAGGTATATTGTTTTAATGAAAAAAAATGTTTTTCTTCTTCTGAAAATCAGGTTTTTCCCACAATTTTTTTTCATGTAGTTGGTTTAAAAGATCCAAATAATGCTTTCTAGTTATAGTTTTGTCCTTCTGAAGATAATCAATTAGTAAAATTCTTTAGTGTGTCATAACCTTTCGAACAGATAAAGCTGACTGTCTTTGGCGCTGAGCAACTAGCTTCTGTCCACTCTTTTGACTGCTGTTTCTAAATCTCATCCATAGTTATATACACAAAATCAATTCTGTTGTCAAAATGGTCCAATACGTTTCAATATTTTTTATCTAAGTGCTGCACCAATCTTGTGCAAAGCTTTTTCATTTGCAATTCTTTATGCAAAATGTGGCTTATATGTACCTTTGAAATGCCCATTGTCTCAGCAACTTTACACACTAACTTGTTAGTCACTTGATCCATATCATGTATTTGTTCAATAAATTCTTCTGTTGCACTTTTTGGATGTCCAGTAGTCATCTTCAATGGTATGGCTCTACTTAAATTCAGTAGTTATTTAGAGAAATTGAAAGAGACGTATCCTCATAAATTTTATAAATTTGGTATAAATTTCCTTTGGCATTAAACAATCATTTACAAAGAACTTTATCACTGCATGATACATAGTTTTGTCCATTTTATGAACTGCCACAGGTAGCCGAGGTCATTAAGGCATGGACTCATGAGCAGGAGGTCTGGGTTCGAATACTGCCAGAACCGTTCTCCCTGACAGGTTTTTTCCTAGTTTTCTTCAGTCCTCATAAATGGCAAATACCAGGGAGGTACCCTAAACTTAGGCCTGGAACGATTCCTTCCTTAAAAATAAATCCTTTCCCAATATATCATTTCATCTCATGTATCATCAGTGTCCATTGCCTGTGGTGCCTCTGTAGCAAAAACGTATGTTAAACACTATTCATTCATTCCATTTTATGGGACATCAACATGCCTGCTTTAGAAAGCTGTGTTATAAATTATTTTAAACAACAACTTGGTATTTCAAATGAAACATGCTAAAGAGAGATGTACCAACATAAAAAATATAATTATATTGCCATCTGCTTAGCTACCTTTGATCAGTGCCGAGAATTTTTCAGATTTCTGTCATACTTTCTCTGATAGAAGAGCTTTAGTAGTGGCTCTGTTAGAGTAAGAGGAGTAAAGAACTCAGATGACTTTGCTTTCATTAAAAACAACTTACAGCACACAGGTACATTCCTTTTATATCACTGTTAAGAAACAAAATGTGTTGATGCACAATATTACTTATCACCATGCTGCTTGATGCATGACAAACTATCTGCAGGAAATTGTCATCTATATTCTGGATTGGCTGGCAAAATATCCTTTTTTTAAGTACTCCCGCACACAGGTAGAACACAAGCTAGTAGAACCTAATAGACAACTGCAGGAATGAAAAGAGGTTGCCTATAAAGGCATTTTATGCCTAATAATGTCAAGCATAAGAGAATGAGGGAGTAGGCCATTGCAGTTGGAAACCACTGCTGAGGTCTTGTGGTCAGTGTGTCTGCCTGCAAATCAGGCCATGAGTTTGAATCCTTTAAAGTCAGTTGCCTGAGTAAGATTTTTTACCTAAGAGTAACTTAAAGCATAGTCTGCTTATTTCATCATTCATTGTTTCTTTGGACCTTAATTGTTATGAGAGAAGTTAAAACTGGAAGAGAGAGAGAAAGAGAGAGAGATTGCAGTTAAAAGTGCTAGTATATCTACATTGATTGTATTCAATATTGAAACTTAATAAATGAAATGAACTTATATCATTTGTTTTCTTAAAATCCCCAATATTTAAGAGGTTCTGTATTTAGCTCCATAGGACCATAAAGCCTCTGTTTTATTTTCACTATAAAAGGCCAAAAAGATCTATTACTTGATGATGGTGATTATGATGAAACTTTTCTTAAATTAAAATGATGTTTCTACTAACAGAAATTGACTTTTGTGAACTTGAATTCTGTAATGATTTAATTTATTTTTCCCAGTAGCATTATATTTGGGAATAATTCAAAAATGAATATTTTGAACGACATTTATAAAGTTAGTGTTTTGAAGTGTTGCACTTTTTTGATAGACTATGTATTAAAGTTTGTAGTGTCAATATTAAAAATTATCTAATCAACATTTAATACTGGTGTTCCTCTTGTTGGGAGTTTATGTTGACACTAATTTCATGCCAAGGAATTTGTATTTCTCTCTCTATCTCTGTGTTTTAGAACAAAAACAGCAGAAATGTATTGAGCTGTAGGTTCTTAGTAATGTTTTCAGTGTTTTAGATAGCTGGACCGTGTCTTTTGTCAAATTCTTCTTTTATTAGGAAGGCTATACTTTGTGGCGAGGGGAAGCAAATGGCTGCATTCTAGGCTATTATGTAGTTTATTTAACAACATGCAGTGATGCAGTGTATACCTTACTTAGGTAAAGAATGTCAAATTTGAGTGTAAAATGTGAAGACTCACTGTGAATTAAAATGCAATGAATGCAATACAAAATTATGCTTTATAAAAATATATTTATCCTTAATATACACTACCTAACTGTTTCTGAAATTAGTAAAGATTTTTAAAGTTATCTGTAGTGAGAAAATACCAATAATAATATATAATTTCTAGTTTATGGCTTATATATTACTTTAGATGATAAATATACAGGAGGCAGAACTGATTTGGGTAGGCTTTTATCATTTAATAGCGTCACTCATATAGTTATTAGTTTATTAGCTGCATCTTGTGGCATGGATAATTAGGTAAATGATGTCATTCTCTTTGAATGAAAACTTGGTTTCATTTTGAACGCATAGCAGTAATTATGCAAGCATATAAAGTAAATTATTAAAGCAGTGCTCTCACCATTCTGTTTTGCCTGTCTCATAATATTTAGGAGTTTAATAGGGCAATTTCACTGATAGATTGGTGTGGAAATGAAGCAGTATATTGGATATTAGAGCTTCTTTTGAGACATATGAAAAAATTATATATAATTCTCAAAATTATCTGAAGTTGCAGTCCAAACAGCATAGCCTTATTTACCTCTAGATATTAGTTTTTCATGTATTTGTTCACTTATTGATTCAATGGAAATTTATTCTGTCCTTTATTTGTATTAACTCACATTGTTGCATCCCACCACCATGGGGGTCTGAGGTTGTTATTGCAGGGACTCATGAGTGGGAGGTCTCGAGCTTGATTTCTGCCAGAACCGTTCTGTTAAGGAGTTTTTATCAATCTTCATAAATGTAAATGCAGGAGAGGCACCATAAATTTAGGCCTGGAATGTTTCCTTTCTTAAAAAAATCCCAATTTATCATTTCATCTTCTGTATCATCAATTTTCACTACTGTGCTGCCTCAGTAGTAAAAATGGGTGTTAATCACTACTTAAATAAGTGTTGCATCTCAGAGGGTGATAAATCAGTCTGTGAAAAGCTCTGATAATGAAATATAACCAAGTTGTTTTGGATGATAATTCACAAAGAGTGAATGGGAAGAAGTTCTTCACACCTGTGAGTGCTAACAAGTGGAAATAAAATGTGTTTATTGCTGCTACTAAAGTGCTAAGCTGTGAAGTGTTTGGTAGGTATGAATCATTGAGGTCATGGTGCTGAGGATGCTAATATTAAAATCAATAGGAGTAAACCTTGCTGATTAATCACTGGGGAATGTAATTTGAAAAGTATGTCTTAATTTTCAAAACACATGTAAAATGCAGTATTTGTTAAATTAACACTAAATTTCAAGTTCTAATATCATTTTTTGTTTGTTTGAGTTTATAGCAGTTTTTGTGAAAGGGAATTGAAACCCAAACCTTTAAAGGGAAACAAATTATTGATTCCATTAAAATTATTTGGTTTTTATAAAGATCACCTATATCTCTCATATCTTCAATTTTTTTCCCACTCGTATGCTCCAGTGACCATAGTGAGCTCATGTTAGTACCAAAAATAGATTTGCAGAAAATTCCCTGCAGCTTTTCTCACTTAATAGTAGATTTTGTCTTCACATTAATATACAATTGTTGCAGCTCTGCACTTATTCAGTTTATATTTAATCTCATTTTGAGTTGGTAATGGCTTATTTTATCTTTTAACTGAGCCTGATAGTTGCAGTTTAGGGGTTAGCTTTTCGTTTAAACTTTGTTAGTTTGGTTTTTTTTTAAAATATATTTCCACTCTATATTAGTTTCTTAGCTGACACTAAAGTATCACATGAAGCAAGTCCTAGATTTAAGTAATGTATAAAATACTTTTTGATGTAAAATGCACTATCAGCAAGATATTGAAGCATTATTATTTATTCTCAAAAGCACTTTGGTTTGGATTTATTTTATAGATCTTGCTCTACTGTCTTCACAGTTAAATGTAAATAATGTAAAAACAATTACGGCAGGTGTGTAAATATTCATATTACTTTTTTGAGACAGGCATTTCTAGTACATATTACATATTTAACCCAGAAAACTAGACTTGCATTACTTAATCTATTTACTTTATCTTTTAAGCATGCCAAGCATGATATTATATTTCCTACTGAGTAAGAGCTTTAATATTTCCTTTAAATACCTTATTCTACAGTTGGTCTGTTGTGCTAAGCTAGAAAGCATTGTTTCTGTCAGTAAATTCAAAATTATTAGAATGCATTCTCTCACATTTTAATTATATTGTAAAGCTATTTGTATTTATTATTTTATATGTTTTATTTTATTATTAAGAGAAAAAAGGAGAGATAACTATGTATGTGGCCCTCATTCTCCTATGTAATCAGAAACTGATTTTGCTCATGGAAAGCTGCTATGTAACAGCCTCGCCACTGCCAAGAGAAATCATGTTGTAAGCACATTTTTTTATCTTTCATTGTTTATTAGTGGTAAATAGTTGTACTCATTTTTGATGGTTTATTTATGAATACTGTTTAACATCTCAGGTCATCAGTGTCCCATACAATTCAGCGCATGAAATGACTGATAAATTTTGCTCAGAGGCCTCTTCTTTCAGGCTCAAGGTTCTTTTTCATGCCATAAATCTACAACATAGGACCCATGGCTTTGCTTCCCTTCTGAAGGAAACCATACTTAGGGTTTTTATGCCCGAAAAAAATCCATCAAACCGGTGATTTTGGGTCTATGAGTAAAGTATGATTACCACTAGACCATCAGGACTGACAGTTGTAATCACCACCATAGTAGATGTTCAAAGTGACTGTCCTCTGCTGTGAGACATCCCTAAATACCTTAAAAGATTTTGAGACACCTGTCACAATTCATCTTTCTGAATATTACAAACTGTCTCCCAAATATTTTGTTTCAGCACCTTCATGGGTTTTATTCCAGATACAGTAGTAATTTTATATGGTCAGGATGCAGCAGCTGAGTGTCTTTATATGCACTGCCAACAGATACATCAACTTGGTGGGCTAATCATGTTAAAAGATTTTCCAGAAGTTTCTAATTGATAGCTTTCCCCATTAATCCTCTCTGTTAAAACCCAGTTTTTAGGTCTCAGTTTCTTTTCATTAAAAATGCCATGGGTTCGAAATTGTACATCAATCTGAAAATTACACTTCCAAATGGAGATGTCTGTCCTAAAAATGTAGCAGCAGGATTCTACTACAGTACTTATACAATTTCTTTTGCAGTAGTAAATAAATTTAATGTTCTTTGTTCTGGCACATATCTCACTCTTGACTACTTTACAATACACAAATACAGAATGGAAAGTCTAACATGCACTTCCTGTATTGATTGAGGTTTTTTTCAATCCTCATAAATGGCAAATTCTGGGGAGGTACCCTAAACTTAGGCCTGGAATGATTCTTTCCTTAAAAATAAATCCTTTCCCAATATATCATTTCATCTTCAGTGTCCACTGCCTGTGGTGCCTGTGTAGCAAAAACGGGCATTAAACACCATTCATTCACTCTGAACAGTTATTATGGCTGAGCTTATTTGCCTGTGTCAGTAGATCTTTTAACTCAATCTTACTGGGAATCATATGTCCCACTGAAGGTCAGCCATTTTCCACTAGTGTATATAAACCCTGATTGCATAGCAGAATGAGGACACAGCATTTGTACTTTTGTTTCGTTGATGTAAAGCCTTTGTAGATAACAATATTCAGAAAGTTGTATTTGGAAGAAAAGCAATGCATCATGTATCTTAGGTCTAACAGATGTAGAAAAATCTGTAGGAGGGGGGGAAATTAAACTTTTTGGCTTAGCACAACTTCATTTAAAATATGTAGAAATTTGTTTTAGTTTGTAATATGATTTCTAAATGCTTTATAATGAGCTGTAATTCTGAGGCTAAGTATGCACACTTAGTATTCATTAGTGAGCAATCACAGGTGTAGATAATTTAAAATAAGATTATAATTGTGAATAGATAGGACTTTATTTTATATATTTCTATTTTTTTGTTTATTCTTCATGTAATTTTTTTAAATTAATTGCAAATCTTTAAAAAATATAAATGAAAGTTAAAAAGTCATAAATTGTATTTTTTATAAAAAGAATAAGAAGTCCTAAGCTTTTTGCACATCTCTTTTCTTATATTAATCAGAAGTGATTAAGATAACTTAATTATATTATAAAATTGGCACACAGGTTCAAGAGCCCATGGTTTTTATGAAACTGTACATCATTCAGGTATGTGAGAGATTAGTGACACTGCATGGCTGTTGCTTTGATCACCACTATTTTTATTAATTACTTTTTTTTTTTTCTAGTTTTCCATTTTTTGGCACAAAAATAATTTATTTATACATTGATGTTAAATGTTGTTGTACTAAACAGCATATGTTTGCAGCTATTTAACCGTTAAATAGCTTGAAATAGTTGTTGTCAATAAATTTTTCAGTTTTAATTTAATTTACTTCAAATGTGTGATGTCTTGTGAATCTGCATTTGTAAATATATGGAAACACATTACATGCATGTTGCTAGTATGACTAACTACTGACATGTTCGTGAATATCTTCTATTGTAAAAGAAATAAGAAATTGGGGGTTTGAAATAACTTAAAAATCCTATCTACATATTTATATAACATAGCTCATTCATATCAGTTTTTGTTCCTCAGAACATAACAAAAAGCTTTCAGTGTTTATATATACTTAGTTCATACACCCTGTAACCAAAAATGTAAAATTTATATCTAGAAATATATTGGAATTACCTGTATTTTTAAACTTTATTGGAGAGTGAAAGCTAGTATTTATTAATATGATTTGATTAAGAAGTTGGGCAAATAACTAAGATTTTTTTATTAAATTGTGGAGATTTGGGCAAACCATAGATAAGTATCATTGTTATTGAATAATGATGAAGAGTTTGAAAAATAAGGTTAAACATTCTAGTTGTCAAGTAAAGCACCAGGATTAATAATGAGTAATTGTTATGAAATACAGAAAAAGAAACCTTGTATAAATGTGCACTGATTAAAAATGTTTATTTGCAGTTTCTAAGTCAACCCCAACAATTCAAACCTCAATGCCAATTAAGAAATCTCATTCACTACAGCAGGCCTCCTGTGAGGCCCAGGAAAAAAGCCAAACACAAGAAGAAAGGTTAGTGTTATACATCTTTTCATATGTTTATCAGTTTCTCTTTGCAAATGTAAAGCTGTGTCAGAAAAGCTGTTAACCACATTGATGCCTCACTAGTTAAGAAGGCATTAAACACAATTTTATTTATATATAAAAAAAAAAAACCTATTCTTATGTGCCATTTTTGTTAATGTCTTAATTTTATTCTGATAAAAATATACTATAATGTTTATAGTTTCAAGAACCACAAACAAGTTTTTATTGGAAGCAAAATAACTATAGGCATAGATCAGAAATAAAATATTGCGCTAGTATCATCTGTCAAGGTAGTTATGGTACATCTCAGGCAAAGACTCTAAATATTTTTTTCTTTAAGCACATTTCTTTTATTGATGCAGCAGTCATATAATTGATCACTCTGTAATCAATTTTGAAACCTTTAAAGTGTTCTTAAAAATTTAAATTAACTCTGTTTCTCATTTTTGAGATCATTATGACAATCTTAAGTACTCTTCTGAGCAAAGGTAATAAAATAAATAATGAATGATAACCTGAGGCACTGCAGTCATTTTTCCTCCTCCTCCTCCTCCTTTTTTTTTTCTTCTTTCTTTTCCATACCACTACCATATAGTGTCACATAATAGGCAGATAGGCAAATACAATTCTGGGTATAGTTGTAAAAAACCAAGACATACATAAAATGTAAAACCTAAACTCAAGCAATCTATTGCAGACGCAGTAGTGATGATCAATTTGTGGTCCATCGTGGCCGAGGTGTGCCAACATTAAGCTCTGTAGTGCAGACTGCTGAGGAGCCATTATTACCTGCAAGACTGAGACCTGCAAAAGAGAAACAAAATCAGGATAGCAAGGCAGAGGAAAGAGGCGAACCTGTAGCTGCTGGGCGACCCAGTAACTGGGAGGATTCCCGTCGCAGCTCTTATGCAGGCAGGCGTTCACGGAGAAACTCTATGTCTGAGGACTCACAGGTTTGATGTTTGTTAATTTTTTTCTCCAGTGCCATGGTTAAATACAGTAAAAATGTATTTATAAAAAGTAATATTGAAGGTAATTTGAATTTAGATATCAGACAATGCTTCTGTGAGTTTCCTCCCCTTTGTTTCATTGTAATCTTCCTTTCCTTCTATTTCTTTTCAAGTATAACCCAAAAATCTATGCTGCTGCATGGTATAAAGGAATAAAAAAACACACTTTTCAGAACAAGCAAAACAAATTTTATAAAGGGCTGTAAAAAGAACTGTTTATTTAGATGTAACTACAATTTTCTTCTGGCTGTTGTGTCGTGGTCTGCCCAAGAAGAAAATGCCAGATGTTTCATCCACAACTACGGTGGACATCTTCGGTGGCATGGACGAAGTGTCCTCGGAGAAGGTACCATTGCTTCTAAAGTGTTGGCTGTCAGAGTTGCTATATTTCTACTGGCCGTGCTCTACACTGGTTGGTCCAGGGCAGGCAGTGGTCATTCGTCTGTGGGTGGAACCTCGCCTCTCCTGTGCTGCTGCTCTCTTGTGATAGGTTTGCTATGTTTTCATGTGTTGTGTGCTGTACTTTGTTTTCAACTGCTGAATACCAGTTGCTGTTTAGTTTTAGGGCTTCTTCTTTCTTGTTGAAGATGTACGCCATAGTTGCGGATGAAACATCTGGAATTCTCTTCTCCAGCAGACCATGACACAACAGTCTGGAAGAAAATTGTAGTTATTCTTATTTTGATTTAAAGTAAAACGCTAAAAATCATGTCATCACATTAAAACTCTCTTGAAGTTTCATAAACACACTTATTAAAAGTAATTTTGGGACATGTTTCGTGAGGCAAATTGCTCACATTGTCAACCAATCGATGACTGGTGGACAATGTGGGCAATTTGCCTAACGAAACATGTCCCAAAATTACTTTTAATAAGTGTGTTTATGAAACTTCAAGAGAGTTTTAATGTGACGACATAATTTTTAGTATTTTACTTTAAATCAAAATAAGATTCATGATAGTTTCACTGTATGGATCCTGACCTTCCTTAAACACATTGTAGTTACATCTGTGACTCAGGCCATGAAAGCCTGTGTGCTTTCATGCTTGTTTAGATGTTCTAAATTTGGGTATATGATCATTAATATCATTTTGAGAGGTTTATTTAGATTTTATTAAAGTTTTGGGTTTACTTTAATTTTAATTATTTATTTTAATAAAATATGACTGACTTAAGCCCTTTGTATTTAACAGGTGGCGATGCAAGTCTTATAGATCCTTTAAAATTATCGTTATAGGAAGGCTAGAAACATAAAAAGTAGTTAGATATGGGGATAATGAGCTATTTTATTATTGATTTGTTAATATAAGCAAACATATTAAATACAAAAAACAAAGTACAATTCTTAGTAGGATATGCATGTTAATTCAAGAAGAAAAAACAAAAATAGATCATTAATGCAGCAGTGCATAGGTGAACATTTCATGTTACTAAATCAAAAACATATCATTACAAAGAACAAAATACAATAAATACATTAATTAAAATGTGAATTGGAACTTGCACAATGAAGCTAATCATATAATTGGTATTATTGTATGATTCAGTTGAACTACACACTCTTAATGCTTCACTTACTTGTCATAATGTACAGAACCGGTTTCGAGAACGATGTTCTGTACATTATGACAAGTAAGTTAAGTATTAAGAGAGTTCAACTGAATCATTCAATGATATCAATTATACAATACAATATTTCATAGCCAGTTATTTACTGAAATTCTTCATGTACAATAACCTCTAAATTTGAGTCAATGCATTTGCATCATCTGCTTTTTTAAACTGAGATAGAAGTCATGAAATATAGGGTGGAATAGGTGGAAGAAGAGTTTTTCCTTATTTTCTGCTGAAATGGAAATTACATTGTTGTATCTCATTATAACAGATGTAGTTTGAAGACTGCACTTTTCAACCATGCAGTAGAGAATTCTGTCTTGTTTGAAGTGTCACAACCAATGAACATAGTGCTACCTAAATAGTTTGCCATTCATATCTATTTTTCTAGAAACCAAAGGTTTTTCAATAGGGCTGCAAAATCAAAGAATGCATCTCTTTCACTAGCATTTGCTGTTTCTTTCCTGTTGATATAAACAACAGAGCATGATTTAAGGGAAACTCTTTCTTCTTCTAAATAAAAGAATTAAAAAAATGCATGATTTATTGAAGAGAACGAGAACGAGAGAAATCAAAAATTATCATAAGAAACAATTCCAAAACATGAGTGTTCTGTATTTGGCCATCACAAGTGCCTGAATAGAATGTTACCTCTTTAACACTTTCTGGTAAAATACTTACAAGGTGGTACAAACAACAGGCAATTTCATCAGCACCTCTGCCTGCTACAGTTTCATGTTACATAAAATTTGTTGATTTTCCTGTTGCCAAGTCCAGTTAAATTGTATGTCCACACTTGGCATTTATAAAATGTAGCTGAAGAACTGACAAATGGTGTTGGCAGCATTGTTATACATAAAAAATGAATCTTTCATTTTTACCTGCATCATCATCTATACTTTCTTACTTGTATGCTCTGTCAGAATTTTCTGGATGTATTTTGAATGTGTCTTCCACTTCAGATTGTCCTATTGTATTTTGAGTTTTTCTTACTGCTTTCAATTCCATTTAAGATTTATCATTTTTTGGTTTTTTGAATGACGGATTCGTATTAATAGAACTCTTAAGTTATAATTTTTTCTTGATACAGGGACCTGCATCTTTTCCCAATTAAGATCATACATGATTCAAAGATTTAAATAAGAAGGAAGAAATATTTTACTGCTAGTCTGTGGTGTTAAAACCAATTTAATATAGTTGAGTCGAATTTGTAACACTTACTCACTTATTATTTAATGTTTATAAGAAAGTAAAAAAGAGTAAAGAAAAAAAAAGAGAGAATCAAAGACATCAGTGCACTTATCCCTAACAAGGATGAAAATATTAAGGTACAAAAAATTCACATACCATCTATTAGTCTTCTATAAATCCCGAAGGATTTTCAAAAAACACAATATCATTTTAGCCCCAAAAAACAGGTACTCCATAAAATATATACTAAATTCTAAACTAAAAAATGATATTCCACAAGAGAAAAAAACAGTAATATATCAGATAAATTGCAACGATTGTGAAAAAATCTACATTGGAAAGACCAGAAGAAACATAAAAACATGAGCAAAAGAACATATTATGAATAGGAAGAAAAATCAGTAGTGACTTAGCATTTTTGGAAGGAACAGCATAGTATTAACAGGAATCCCAAACTACTTAAAAATATTACAGGGAAAACAGAACTTGCAGTCTGGGAAAACATTTATATCTGGAAGAACACAAGTCACGTTTTTAACTTTGAAATCCCACCAAGTGACACCCCAATACAAAAGTTCATCCAACCACCATGAGAGACAAACCAGAACAAAGCAGGCAGTCAACCTGGAACTGAGGATGGGAGCAATTAGCTGTTGAAACTTGTTTTTCTCCTTAAATAATAATTGATGTAAAAGTTACAAATTCGACTCAACTATAAAAAATTCATTTGTCTGTTGTGACTTTTTTGAGATGGTAAAAATGTTATATGATTTCTTACAGTATCAAGTTCTTCACTTATTAAATTATCTGAAAGAAAACATACTTCCATGCCATGTGACAAACCTTAAAAAAATTACAAAATAAATTTGTAATGGATAATAACAACAGTAGCACCTCCATCAGGTATGATGAGCTAATAAACTGCCACCAGTTTTTTTGTATTTAAGCTCTTTATACAGCACACCAAATTAATTATCTACAGAGTAGATGTATGAACTATTTACGGTCCAGAGGAGCACAGACTGTAGTATATTAGAAATATTCCCTTACTTTTTCAACTTGTTATATGAAGTATGATTAAGCTTGAAAATACTGTCATGTATTTGAGACAGCAAGTATTGTCTTCTTTCATTATACCCTTTTTGTAATTAGCTGTCCAGGAACTTAAACAGATATTATGAAAATTATTGCTTTTGTATGATGGCTCACTGGCTGTACCACACAGGATGAAATTCCTTATAAGATTTTCTCTGCACCTATGGATTGCTTTCAAGTAACACTGCTAATAAAAAAATGCATAATTAAAGCAAACCTACAAAGAATTACCATATTTATGTGAATCTAATGTGCATTTTTTTTGTCCAAATGCAGTATTCAAAGTTTTGGATGCATTAGATTTGATGGCATATTAGCTTTGAGTGCAAAGCCATTTCATAGTTCTCCAGTAACTTCATTCAAATTTATCATTTATTATGTCATATGCATGCTGCAATTCTCGACTTTGTTACATTTATTTTTGGCCTGTTATGGCATTGAGCATTTGAATAGTAGGTAGTCATGAAATGGAGGGCAAACAGAGAAAAAAATCTTATGATGCTGCTGTCAAGTGTAAAGTAATTCTTTATGCTAAAAAATAGTAATAGAAAGGCAGGAAGAGAGTTCAATGTAGCTGAGAGCAACATTGGCAGCAGAAATTGGCATTATTTGCAACCAAAGCTATCAGGAAGAAATTCATTGGTTCTTGCAAAAGAAGAAATGCTGACATTGAAGAAAACGCTTTGAACTTCGTACATGAAAGGATGAATGGGCAACCTGTGACTAGTGAACACCATAAGAAATAATTTTTTCTTCTTTGACCTACTCTAACTGTCCTGGCAACACATGAGTGATGGATGTTGTTCTCTGTGCTCCAAGATGTAACAAAAGTCCACTTATAAATTCTATGTTCTGATCACATTATGTGGTGGATGGGCTTATCTATAATATGCTATACAGCAGTATGCCAAAATCTTTTTTTTCTGATTTTCAGTTTCAATTTTGGGTGCACTGTACATTCAGTAGCACATTAGATTTGCGTAAATAGATTATATTTTCATATATTTCTGTGGTAAAAAAAACAGTGTTTGTAGTTGCAACAATAGCAATACAAAAACTTATTATTGGCTTAGTTTGTTTTATGTATATACTTTGCTACAAGTTTCTTAAGACCAGCATTTGAAGCTTTATGACCTTTTCAGCCTCCTTATAATCTTGTCACATCAATTTTTTACTTTTTGTGTGGCCTCCGTGATGCCACCTTTTTGGATTGATTGGACTCTAGTTTTAGAAACACAGTGCCTTGTGTAAACAACACATTTATCAGTGCATTGTGGTGTTCTAATACAAGCTTTCTTACACATAGGACTCCCTCTCTCTCTTTTTGTTGCTACATTCTCTTTTATTGCACTTGAATTGTTCATTCATTGCAAATGAGTGTCTAAATTAGCATTTTTACTATATACAAGGACTGTTTGATAAGTCTGTGCAAAAATAAAAAAGACATAAATTTATTGAAAAATGCAATGGAAAGCATATTTATGTTTTTTTCTGGAAAAACTTTTATTTAATGTTTTAACTAAATATCTTCTGTTGCAGCTGACACTGGAGAACTTTGGTGGTTCCCAGGAGAACTTGCATTTAATTGGAAGAAATCCAGATAAAGAGCCAGCTGTGCATGTTGGCAGAAAAAATGTACCTGATAGCAGCAACACTGTTGTACGCACGAGTATTCAGGATGCGCGGAGTTCAGGGGTAGAACTTTTGTTCCATGAAACCAACAATGGTTATTCACCCTCTGAGAAACGTGATGAAGAAAAGCCAGATCGTGGCATGGTGTCTCTGAAGCAGGTTACACAGCAGCCGATATTGGACACAGATAGTGCAGAGGGGGAGGAAGGGGGTTCTCGAGTGGCTACAAGTTTTGCAGAACTGTCAAGACGGGGTGGCAGTGGAGAGGGAATACACATTGTTTACATGCACCAACAGGAAGGAGGACCTATACCATCTAAGTCAAGTTTCCTGAACAAGAGGCCCAGCTCTACTGGTAGCAGCAGCAGTAATGGAAGTGAGAAGAAAACAACATTTGCTGCACTGCCTACCAACACAACAACATGGCAGCAGCAAAGTACTAGCCAGCATCAGCAATCAGAGGCTCCCTCTGTTATAGGTAAAGGTTAATGCTGCCATCTGGAATCTTATACAGAAAGTCACTTCTCATACTCACCTGAAATAACAGATAACACAATCACCTTTGCAACAGAATAGGAGAGAGATGCATAGATATTTAGTAGCAAGCCATATGTTTGCATTCCAGTAGTTCTGCAACAAAGAACTTTTCTTTTACTAAAACTGTACATCTGCAAGATGTTCTGCATTAATTTATTTCTGTATTGATTTTGCACTGAATGTAGAAACATTTTATAAATAGTTCTATTCTTTGGAGAGAGCTTGAGAGATAAAGGTAATTTATCAACAATCTGAATATGGCAACTGCAAGTTTTTGAGGTTCTTGTTGGGTTTTTTTTAAACATTTTTTCGCAAGCTTTACCTCTAATTTTGCCACCAGTCATCTTTTCCGATGGAATCTGATTTTTATAATTTGCTTTGCTTTATTTTCATATTATTTCAGTTCCTTTTCTTGCCAAAGAATCTCTTGGTTCATAATGTGGCAAAATTCTATAAAAATATCTAATGTAAGTCATTAGAGGCTTTGCTATTTTTCTGTACTCTTAAATATTGAAGTATGCAGAATATAAATATTGTACTTACAAAATTGTTAACAATGGAGTGGTAATATATCCTAAACTTAGGCATTCATTTTTTACTCTAAACTCCATTTACTTACATAAAAATAAGATGGGTTTCCAGAGAATCTCTCCCATCTTCAGTTGCTTACTAAACCGCCATTACTTGAAATGATGGCTAGACACCCGGATGTTCGTGTGTTGGCATCTGTTTGCTGAAGTATGAAATGGCTGAGTTCATCCACATGAGGAAACTGGAAATTCATTAGGTTTTCTTTATTTTTTAATATGAAACTTTTTTCCCAAGTGGATAACTTCATTGGGTAGTGAAGATGTTTCAGCAGTTTAATTTCCAGTTTTATTTCATGGTTTTTGGTCCAAAAGTGAAATGCTACTGCTGATTTATTTACCTGCTTAAGCCAAATATTCCTTAAGTGTTCTTTCTTCCGAATTTCTCTTTGTTTTGCCTATGTAGCTCTGCTCACAATCTGCGCATTTTATTACATAAATTCCTGAAATCTGTTCTGTTGATATGGAGTCTTTTACTGCGCAACCTAATAAATTCTTGATATTATATCTGTTCTTTGGAGCAAACGTTATCCCATGTTATTTGAAAATTTTCTTGGTCTAATTGTGGTAAATTGGATGGTAGGTGAAACTTTTGGATTTGTATCCTTCTTTTGTGTTTTTTAGTGTGGAAACTTTCCTTATCACTTTTTGCCTTTTAGATTTATTGATAATTTTTATCATTGTGTCTTTGTTGAAACCATTTGTTATAGCTGTCTTTATTATTTGTTGGTATTCTATTTTGTACTGTGCTTCTGTGAGTGGAATATTCAACAAATATTGCAGATTGTGAGCAGAGCTACATAGGCAAAACAAAGAGAAATTTAGAAATTCGGAAGAAAGAACACTTTAGGAATATTCGACTTAAGCTAAATCAACAGCAGCAGCTCACTTTTGGACCAAAAATCATGAACTAAAACTGGAAATTAAACTGCTGAAACATCTTCACAACCCAATGGAGTTATCCACTTAGGAAAACATTTTCATATTAAAAAATAAAGAAAACCTAATGAACTTCTAGTTTCCTCCTATGGAAGAACTCAGCCATTTCCTACTTCAACCAACAGATGCCAACACATGAACATCCAGGTGTCTAGCCATCGTTTCAAGTAATGGTGGTTCAGTAAGCAACTGAAGATAGGAGAGATTATCCAGAAACCTGTCTTATTTTTATGCAAGTAAATGGAGTTTAGTGTAAAAAATGAATACCTAAGTTTAGCATATGCAGAATATATTTATTCTGCGTAATAAATTTCATACTTCCAATATAAAGGGCACTGATTTCTACCTAAAAACATTTGATTTGAGTCTTGCATTCTTCTAAAGCACTTACAAATATTGCAATGCAGAGAGCATAATTTACTCCTTAGTTGTCAAACTTTATGTGACATTTATCTTTTCAGACCAAGAATAAAGTGGAGCAAAGCCTAACAAGTACAAGGGGATTTAAACCAAGACCTATTGCAGATGGAGCATGTGCATACATTTCATAATTAATACGTGAATTATTGCAAAGTACTCTTGCACAGGGGGGATGTTTTTTAGGATCTAAACTTTTTATGTATCTAGCGAGTGACCTTTTGAATGCTAATGAGCCAATCACGATATCACATGTCATTGGGCATTTTATTGTGTATGCATTGTATACTTACTGCATCATAACTTCCACCTCTCTTTCCTGGGGAATCTCTCTCTGCTCTCTATACTGCCTATATAGCTGGTACCTCCATAAAATATTTTTGTTTTCTTGAGTTATTACTTATGAAATCCTCTGCTAATATTTTTTATATAATGCTTTGATTTGTAGATTTTATTCTGTAAGTTAACCTCTGCCCCTCCAAAAAAAAAAGCAATGTTAAAAGTGACAACCTTGAGACCACATTCGCACAATAAGTATTCTGTAACCACACAGCTCATATAGTCTCTGAATACTCTTTGTAGTGTAAACAGAAGCGTTGTCTTTCTGAACAAGTGAATTCTCTCTTTTGCATTTAAGCTCTCCATAAAAAGATTTACATTTGGTACGGTAAAGCATTCAATTTCAGCTTAAAAAGAATTTGGTCAGTTCATTTTATTGCATGCCACATACCCATTGGGATTAAATCCATGTCATGTGCTAAACTCAAAAATCTGTTAGTCAGATTAGATAGAATTACACTTCATGTTAGCGTTTTTGCTCCTAAGATTGGCAAGCATTCAATGAATGTGTGGTACTTACTTAAAGTTGTAAATTAAATAATTTTGTCATAGCACAAACTGATTATTTAGTGACATAAATTTCTTGCAATAGACATACTAGTATATCCATGGTGAATGCCCACTGTAGCTGTAGTATATTTAGTTTTTCTCCATTAAAGGCTGTTACAATTCTTATTGACCCTGTAGGTCAGAAAATGCATGCACCATGGTAAGAGCTTTTTACACTGCACTTTCCCTCCTAAAAATTGGTTTTCAATTTTTTGGTGCTTTCCATGCATAATTTGTTGTAATAGAAGTATGATTATAAACAGCTGCTCCACAATGGAAAGTGAAAGTGCTTCAAGTTCAAAACCAATTGAAAGTTAACTTATTTTGCAGTAAGTAGAACCAAAAAGTCCTATAACCTGCCCGGAAAATGCATGCCCAAAATACTAACAAAGGCCAGGGTATGTAACATGCATGTGCATATGGATGTAGCATATTTTGCAGTAATCAGAAGGTACACTTGCTAAACTTGAAAATGACACTCTTGACTTTACCATATAAATCCTTTGTTTGAGAGTCATATCAAAAGTAATTAGCCAAATTGCTCAGAAATCAGGTATATATATTAATTTATGAGATATATTTTTCACTTAATCTCCTTTAGTTTCTACAAAATTTTTCCAAATGTTCTGGAAGTTTCAATACTTCCTGGCATGTCTCATAAGGTTGACATTGCATATAGTGTTTCAAAGAAATACTTTGCATCCAATCTTCTTCAATGAAAATCAGTAGAATGATGCCATGCATTTTCATGCTGTAGGATATTTGCTCTTCCAGAATATTTATGTACAGTGAACATAAATCACATTAGTGGTTGGTCCAGGTCCCAAAAATTCAATCAAAATGCAATACTCTGCATTCCAGAAGACAGTGTCACATTTTGAGAGTTATGAAGTGATTTTGAATGCATGTTATCCCAACTCTAAAATGCTTCATACAACACTTGAGCACACACTGAAATTGTAGTAAATCATTAGCAGAAATATGTTCTTTATAAGAAGTTCAATGACAAGCTAAGCATTGGTATTAGTCATTTTCTGTCTTTACTTGTGATTGCATACAAAAAATATTAACATCATGAACCATTCACTTACCTATATGATCAGAGTTGATGCGGCTGACCAAACAGGAGTGATTGTTATACTGTTGCAGATTAGCTATAATAGGCATTTTCCATTACTTTTAATATGGTCTATTATAATGTTTAATGATTATAAAAAGTTTCAGGTAGGCTATGTGGTTAATGAGTTTGCCTATTTCCCTTTCTCACATATTCTATTATAACATTACTTCTGGATCTAAAAATGTAAATTCAATCTTGGATGACAACATTGGTAGGTTTGAAAATAACTTCTGATTTATGTTTGAAATGCTAATTGGAACTTCTGCAGTGAAGTTAATAATTGAATGATTTTAATTATATGATTAGCACTTATTGGCTACACTTACTTGTTTAACTTTAGTTAAATTTAAATAATTAAGAGAAGCCAATAAGATAGTGTAGTTCAATCATAGAATGATCTTAATTATTCTGATTTATGATTTCAATTTAATTAATTTATTGATTGCAAAGAAAGGAATAAAAAATGGTAGTCTTCTGATTTTGGCCCTAACTATTTATCAAGTTTGATGCATTACAGCTGCAGACAGTCAGTACTTTTATAAGAAGTCACTATTGTACATCTGTTTCATTAATAATTATTAATAGTTTTACAACATAGTGCTAGAAAACACTCTCTGTTTTATCATTAACTAAACCCATGTCATCAGTTACTTTTTGTTGATTGTTAAAACATGCTCATTTCTCAGTCTCTAAACTTTACTTTAATATGATTTGCAATTTTAATTGTTATGCGAACAGAAGATCCAAGTACAAGCAATCATGTGATGGCATCACAGTTGCACAACATTCGCATGAAGCTTGAGGAGAAGAGACGACGTATTGAGAATGAGAAGCGTCGTATGGAAGTGGTGATGAGCAAGCAAAGGCAAAAGGTTGGGAAAGCTGCTTTCCTTCAGGCTGTTACCAAGGTAAGAATCAGCAATTTGTTTCCTCCATATACATACATTAAAGAGATTGTTGAACTGGGGAAACATGAAAACCTTTAATAATATCTTCTGAATCGAAATAATATTAATGCGTGTTTCACTGTGTTAGTTTCCAAATTGAATTAATATTGGAATGGAAACCTTTACATGTTTGCAATAATGTAACAGCTGTAACCAATGGAAACATATCTTTGGATGGTACTAAAATTACCAAGGCTGCAAAGTTCTGTCTTTGGAGTTGAAATTAAATTTTGATATGTCTATATCATTAATATGAGGGCCATTTGAAATGTTTGTCAAATTAAAGAGAGTTCAGTTTTATTATTTTAATTTTTTAATTAATGCATTTTTAATGTGGAATTTTTCAGTTTAATTTTTTCAACATAGTTTCTGTACATGTAGTTCGGCAAATTTCCAATCTTTATATCCCAGAGAAAAGTAAATTTGTCAAACTGCAAAATAACTATCAACAGCATCTATGACAATTGTACAAATATTTCTTCCCATGAAGTCAAATTGTAAAGCTCAGGAGTGAGAAGAACTCCCTAAACAGTTAAAGAAATCCTGCAATTATGTATTCAACTGTGTAAACAAGTTTATTACATTAGTGTTTATATATATATATATACATATATACATATATACATAAACACACACACACACACATGCGCGCACGCACACACACACATCACTCCATTGTCAACAGCTTCATAAGTACATTAAATAAATGTATTCAACTTGTTTTCATAAACTCCACTTTCATAAAACTTAAAGACATGTTTCGCATAGTAATCACTCTCATCTTCAGTTGTTGACTGACTCTGTTACATGAAATGGTGGCTGGTGCTTCTGTGGCGGTTTGTGGTAGTTGAGTTCATCCATAGGAGGAAAAGCAAAGTTCATTAAATTTTCTTTATTTTTTTATGATGAACATTTTTTCCCAAGTTTCATTGGGTTTTGAAGCTGTTTCAGCAGATTAATTTAACGATTTTTGCTCCAAAATTGAGCTGCTAAGCTGATTTATCAACTTGCTTAAACCAAATATTCCTAAAGTGTTTTTTCTCCAAATTTCTAAGTTTTTCTTTTCTAACGTATCTCTGATCACAATCTACATTGGAAAGTGCAATATTCAGATTGGTGAACAAAGTTTGAATCGAAGGCATTTTCATTGACAAGAAGCCAAGATAAAAATAAAAATTGGATTTTAACAGAAGAGAAAAATAGGCTGATAAAATAGGCTATTGATTAGAAACTTATCCTTGAAAGTCCCAGTAAGTTGGTGTATCTCTGGCAGTGCTTATAAAGCCACTTAGTTGCTGCATCTGCATATATATAAAATTATTGATATACCTGAAAAACCATGTGGAGGTAAAACAAAATTTCCGGTAGTGAGGATGAACTGCAATGAGTGTCTCAAAATCTTTTTACAAGGATTCAGGCATGTCTGACAGCAGAGTAAAGGCACTTTGAGCATCTACCAGGATTAGGAGCAATATATTAATTAATATCCACTACCAATAAATAACAAAAGAAACAAAAAAGTGCTACAAATTTCCCTAATGCAACATACTTTCCCTCAACAGGTGGTACGGTCATTACACAATAACATTCTGTTGGCAAAATCAATCTCCAATTGTGTAGTGGAATGAGAACCATATTTGTAACTAAAGAAGCAGAAAATGTTTAAATATTCACAGAATTATTATTTGCTACATGTTGAACAACTTGTCTTCTTGCCTTTACACAACTTTAGTTATTCAGCATAGGGCAAGTGATAATTTTGTGCACATTTATTCTTTTATTCTTTTTCTGCTTCTTTAGTTATTTTAGTTACATTGTTCAAAGTGTTACTTTATTTTAATTTATATATATAATTTAACTTAATTTATAATTTATCCCATCTACAGATATCATCAGTCATATATATATATATATATATATATATTCTAAATCTTATGCCTATATATTAAACACTAACTCATTGTTATTCTTTTGCATACCAATTCCTCTTTACCATGAGTAAACAAATTAAATTTAGTTTATTAGTAATATAATCATTATGTACAATATGTTGAATAATGCTTCCTTCTTTAACTTTAAATTGTATGCCTATATATTAAACACTAATTCATTCTTATTCTTTTACATATCAATTCCTCTTTACCCTGAGTAAACAAATTACATTTAGTCGATTAGTAATAGAATCATTGTGTATAAAATGTTGATTATGCTTCTTTCTTTAACTGTGATACATTGTAAATATGTCTGAAATGGAACTTTTGTAGCAAAATTTGGATAGCAGATAAAATACTGAAGCTGAAAGCATGTTACCACTTTGATTAGCTGTGTTTTGTATGCAATACTTCCAAATCTACTTGGTGGTTGTACACAATCTGTATTGAAATGGGGAGCTTTGATTTTATTTTAATTAAAAGCATAATGCAGAGAAGTTGCAAAATGGTCCTAAAACAATATATAAACTTTTATAGATTCTTAGCATGATTTTTATTTAACTTATTTTTATTTAACTTATTTTAACAATAATAATTTTTCTTGCATAGCATATCTGCAGTACATTTCTTGATATGGCCTTCAATAATTTATATGTTGGTATTGCTTTAACCTAAAGTATACCGTGCATAAATACAAATATCGTTCTAGAAATATATTCAAATTTTCTTTTGTGGTTTTTGTTGAAATATATATCGCGAGTATTTGACTAGCAGTAGTTGCCCATTGTGAATGAGACCACTTCCCAGATTTCCAATGGTAAGGTAGGAATTGCATTTCCCATTTATGATGTGTTACATATCTCCCACAAATAGTTTGATCAGAAAGAAAAGATTTTCTTTATTATGCAAATCAGAAATTTCTGAAAATATGCATATAGAGTCTGTTACAGATCAATCTTCTGAATTGATTAAGGAGTTTGTGATGCAATCTTGAAACACATTAGAGCCAAAAGGTTGCCATCAAGTTCTTTCTTTTACCACCATGGGTGGCTGAAGTTGTTAAGGCGCAGACTCGTGAGTAGGAGGTATGGGGTTTGAATCCCACCAGGATCGTCCCCCCTGACTGAGGTTTTTTCCAGGTTTTCCTTAGTCCTCATAAATGGCAAATGTTGGGAAGGTACCCTATACTTAGGCCTGGAACATTTCCTTCCTTAAAAAATTCTTTCTCAATATATCATTTCAGCTCATGTATCATCAGTGTCTATCTCCTGGGATGCCTCAGTAGTAAAACGTGCATTAAAACACCATTAAAAAAAATCAAGTTCTTTCATTAAGTAATGCCATAAAAGCATATTAAGATGTAATAAGCAATTGTACTTGACTGGCCTGTTAAGATGGTTTGCAAACAACCTTATGAGTAAAAGCATTAGGAAATTTACTTAATCTGTTCATAGTTTATTATTGCTCGTAGTAATTTTCAGCACCAATAATTTATAATCCATACAAACTGTAGTTACAAATTAAAAGGGTTTGCTTTATTTATCCATTTAATTAACTTAATTGTTAAATTATATAGATAATTGTTTAATATCATATACCATTTGCTAAGGTCTTGAAGTTAATAAGTAAAATAGAATAAGTGAAATGAAGGAATAATTGAAATCAGAGACAATTGGTGCTTTAAATACTTAGGATTTATGCTTCCATGTGAAGGAACCTAGACAATTTGACTCAAGCATGATTCAAACAAACCTTTGCCTTCATTTGTGCAGTTAGTTGCAAACCGAATTGCTAGCTGTATAGTGGCTGCTTGATTGTGGGCTTCAGCATTTTACTCCATTTTTAAATTTCATAACCCAGTCCTGGACTTTCAGTAATCATATTAGCTAAAATTATTTTGTAGATTTTTATTCCTTAAGTATTAAGTTTCATGGATCACATTTCTTGCTTTGCACAACTGCAGTGAAGTCATTGAGCTCTGATGTTTTAAATTAAATGAGATCAGCAAGAAAGTAATATGCTCCCATAGGCACCATGTTTTCAGTTTGCTCTGGGTTAAGGTTGTTGAAAGAGAGAGGTATTATATTATTATTATTATTATTATTATTATTATTATTATTATTATTATTATTATTAAACTATTATGACAGTGATGTTCATTATCATAGGAAAATTAAGTGTGGATTGCTTACTTTTTATTGCTATGCATAAAAGGAGTAGAACAATACATTTTATTTTGGTGAAAAAATTATTTTATGGAGGATTGTTCATAATCTCAAGAAACAAAATTTAAACATTTATTAGGAAAAACAATGTTCCCACCATGATCATACTATGTTTGATGTCCTTATAGCTCTGCACCTTAATTTCCATGGGACTGCTTCTACTCAAACATGTATCTTTCCCTGCTCCGCCTTATTAGAATGAATTTATTCCACAATAACTTTACAATTTGTCACAACAATATATCCTTAATTTACAAAAGCAACTATAACTTTACTACATTATTAACATTCTCTTTTTACTCTAGATCCTAGCAGCATCCTCCAAAATCAGTTTCCTACTTCGTTAAGCATGTGGTTGTGCGACTATAAGAAACCTCCTTTTACTTTCTTCCTATTTCGTTCCCACTTCCCTTTAACTTTACCTAAAACTCTCCCATATTTTTTATACTCTTGTTGCTTAACATTTTATTTAACACTAAATCCTTCTTTAGTTTGTCCCTTTATTGTCCCAAACTTTTTCCCACCATCATTTGACTTTCTTGCATTCCAATAAATAATGGGACACACTGACTTCTCTATCGCACATACTACATCTATCATTATCATCTCCTCTATATCCTTTCAGGAGTATTACTCCTGTACGCATCCACGCTCAACCCATCCTACCCATTTGATTGCATATTTCAATATATTTCTCCTGTCCCCCATTCTGTTTGACCAAGGAACTTTTATCATCTAACTAGCCCAAATATTTTGCTTTTCAATATTTCTATCCTCTGTGTTACTATCTTCCAAAATCCATTAACATTACTTTCATCTGCTCTCCATATATTCCCCAAACCTATTTCTTGTAGTACCTTCCCCACCTCCCCATACCAACTCTTCCTTCCCAAAACCTCTTTTTGATATTTCAAACCTTCCTTTAATAAATTTGAACTGTCTAATTTGAGGATATGATACTAATATTTCATTGCTCTCTCTATAATCAATCCTTTCCCCCCCCATCCTCCCTAATTCAAGCAAATTAACCCCCCTTGGAGAACACTTGGGTAATCCCAACACTTCCGTACAAAACATTCTGTGTACAACATCCACCTTAGCTTTTTATGGCTCAGCTAGGGTACTGTGCATTCATTAGTAATCTTGGTAATGTCAATATTATTCTTAAGGGCTTTGGTTGGGAACAAAAACATATTGATTTACAGAAGGCCTTGTAAATATTGCTAATATTGTATAATCATAAATTTAAAAAAAAGTTGTCTTATACATATGAGATAACAGGTGGACTCATTGTAGGAAGTAGATGAGAAATGCTGGTCAGTGATGTGTGATTTAATTTAGTACCATGCAATTATTTCCTAAAATGCTTGAAAATTTATATCACGCATTCCATTTACACCCGGGCCATAGATCGCATTTATATATTACTCATGAGTAAGTAACGCTGGAGTTTTAGAATGGACTTCCCAGTGTAATAGACCGTGTACTTGCAATCTGCAGCCTGCCAATATAAGGAACTCTCTATATAATATTGTATCAGCTTTACTAATAAATGGCAGTTTACTAAGACACATCTTTTTCAGTAATCTTTTTAGGAGTTCAAAGGGTAATAAATCTGAAAATCTGGTGATTTCTTGGGAAAGTTGATGAAAGGTATGGCAGAGATTCCTGTTTCCTGCTACATTTGAAGGTTGAATTAGAAGTATGAGGGAGTCAAAAATTAACCTTAAACATTTTTTAAATTCATAAAATATATGTTGGTATTTAAAACACTTCTTCATTTTTCAACCACCACATTAAATGCAGCTGTTCCAGTGTTTCACTAATGTCTGGATTTCACGACAAAAATGTTCTTGTAACTGAATGCTTACCACCTGCCCCTTTCGCTTTGTCATCAGTGTGGAACTTCTTGTAACCTAGTACCTCTTTCAGTGGTCCAAATATATGATAATCAAAATATGCCAGACCCAGTAAATATGCAGAATGTGGTGTATACTCAAAATGAAGATCTGCAATTTTTTGTGCTGTTGCATGAACTGTGTGAGGTCTTGCATTATCATGCTGTAAGAGTATCAGTTGTGAGCAAACCTCAGATGTTTCAACCTGATTGCAGGTTTCAAATGGTGGTCGAGCAGATTACAATATGACTTGCTGTTAACATTGCATCCTCTAGGCATATAATGTTACATGATAGGACCTTTAGAATCCCAGAAGAGTATGAGTATCACTTTACTGGCTGACACAGCTGTACGTAATGTTTTTGGTAGTGATGATTGCTGCTACTCTTTACTAGCTGGCTTGGTCTGGCTGAAAGTAGTGCACCCAGCATTCATCACCAGTTACTAAATGCTTTTGGAAATTCATCTCCTTTGACTTTATGGTATTGTAGCAGTGTTTCACAAACATCCACACAACATTCTTTCAGTTTGGGGGTGAGTTGTTTTGGTACTCACCTAGCGGAGACTTTGTAGTACTGGAGAATGTTTTGGATAATGTGGTGCGCAGAGCCAAGACTGATTTTCAGCTCTATAACCACCTCATTGATTGTTACCTGCCGATTGTCTCACATCACTTGTTCCAATGAAGTGATAGTGTCTGGTATAGTTGTAATATGCGGCGACAGAAAGAGCTGCATCACTCACAGTTGACACTACTTTTAAATTTTCTGTACAACTTATAGGATCTGCTGAAACAGGAATCTTCATATTGCCTCTTCATTCATTGATGAATATCTGTTGGTTTCTTGCCTCCACTACCCAAGAAAGGATAATTGCTCACTGCTCCTATCTCATGCAGGTTTTCAAGGGGCTGCCATCTTGTTAAGGTTCCTGATGTCACATTTTCCAAGATGCTGTGTGCACTTGTTCCTCCAGCAGAAGGGTGTAGATATCCATTATTTATGTGTAGTAACAGGGTACATTATTCTGAATTTTGATCCTAAATTAAGGTTTCTTTTTTGATTCAATGCATTATTCTGATGTACAGACTCTGTGTTTGTGCTGTACAGGACATCATTATGGTAAACTGGAGTCCATATGAAAGTAGAGAGAATTGACTGGTATTTTTAGTAATATAATTGTAACCTTCAACAGTCAAGAATACAATGGAAAAAATGTCCTTAGATTCACAGTATTAATTTTTGTATCCCTTGAGCATTAGTAGTTTGCATTGGCTTTGCTTCAGTCATCAGAAAAATATATACTTAATCAAAAATGATCATAAATTTCCATTTTTTCTTTTCATGTTATTCTCAAACTGCTTCTCTCTGATTGCATGACATTCTGAAATTTGTCAAGGTGACAATTTGTATACTCTGCTTTTGTAACTTGTTCAATTTCAAATCCCATTGGATGATAGTGTTAAAGGTTCTTAAGAATAACTTTTAGATGCAGTGCCACTTATGTATCTGATTTGCTGCCTGCCAAGGATTGACTTTCTTTAAATTGTCTAGAGATCAGCTAATTGCAGATAGTGGATTTGTTTTTTCTTACTATTTGGCGTTAATTTCATGCAGACTTTCACTTTGTATTCAGTACACAGTATGCTTTAGCATAGTAAAAGTGTTGTCTTGTGTGCTTCTATTATA
The DNA here is from genome assembly GCA_030762175.1 of Metallyticus violacea. Classification (NCBI taxonomy): domain Eukaryota; kingdom Metazoa; phylum Arthropoda; class Insecta; order Mantodea; family Metallyticidae; genus Metallyticus; species Metallyticus violacea. Next base: position 103,887,602 of record CM060830.1, on the reverse strand, counting down.
GCAGAAGAACTTAGTTTTATCCAAAGAAATGTGATGTAATCCTGCAAGAATGGTTCTTTCTTAGACATGTTTGCAGCTGGACACTCGTAAAATGTATGTATGGTTAGCATAGATCGGTTTATCCCTCACACCATACAACTTATCACTATTGCAAATGGTCGATCCTGTTGGTGTAGCAGTAACCATACTTTCCTTCTAAACCCAAGATTGCGGGTTCGATCCTGGCCAAGACTGATGGATTTTTCCGGGCATAAAAATCCAAAGTATGGCTTCCTTCTGAAGGCAAGGAAAGCCGTTGGTCCTGTGTCGTACATTTACAGCACGATAAAGAATCTCAAGCCTGAAAGAAGAGACCTCTGAGCAAAATTTGTTGACTGTTTCACACCCTGAATTGAATGGGATGCTGATGACCTGAGATGTTAAAGAGCGTCCATAAATAAATCATATTAAAAAAAAGCTATTGCAAATCATTCCAGATATCTCAAACAACACTCTTTAATAGAATACCTAGTTCTCTACCTGGATCAGTTGGCGTGACCTGCTTTAAACTTGCTACAGGTCATGACTACTTAGAATCACCTATAAAGAATTGGGCTGACTGAAACAGATGCATGCTGTCTTTGCGACCACGGCATATCCATGACTGAAGAGCACTTCAGCATTTGCCCTGCTATTCTCTACTGTTTCTCTTTGCATGTCACCGCCACGGGTGGCCGAGGTCGTTAAGGCGCGGACTCGTGAGCAGGAGGTCATGGGTTCGAATCCTGCCAGGACCATCCTCCCCGATTGAGGTTTTTTCCAGTTTTTCCTCGGTCGTCATAAATGGCAAATGCCAGGGAGGTACCCTAAACTCAGGCCTGGAATGATTCCTTAAAAATAAATCCTTTCCCAATATATCATTTCATCTCATGTATCATTAGTTTCCATCGCCTGTGGTGCCTCTGTAGCAAAAACGGGCGTTAAACACTGTTCATTCATTTCATTCTTGGCATGTTATTGACAATACCTTTGGTGATTATTTGTATCGTTCTTCTTTGTACTGGACTGCTCGTCGACTTATGACTGAGAGGTTGGAGAAGGACAATAGGATAAAAAAAATTTTTAAAAAAAGCACTCTTTAATAGAACCATATAGTATAGTATAAGCTTTTGGTTTTTGATAAGCAAGAAAAAAATAATAAAGTAGTACAAGAATATGTTTCAATGACAGAACTATTAAATTAAATGTTATTAGTCAGGCATATTGTAGGTGGAGATGATGCACAGGGGTTTTCTGTTATAAATTTTACAAATGCAACAAACAGAGGTTTCTCTTTCTTGACGATGAAGAAGAAGATAATCTCTTAATTATTTTGTAACTCATATTTTTTTAATAGTCTTGAATAGAAACATAACATTTTGTAACAGCAAAACATCCTCGGAATCATTGAAACTTATAATAGGCATCTCTGCATATTTTGCTTTCTGCAAACTTTTTATTATAATGTATCATATTGTGCAATCCTTGAACTAAGAATGACTTCAGAATGTATCACTTATCTTTTTATATGCAGATATTTGCTCTACATGTATAACTCAGTATTTGCTAGCTCATAATTAAGTTAGAAGAGAGTTAATTTCTCACTCTGCCCTCCATAGTTTAGTTTTCAGTGCTTTTAATTATACTGTCATTTTTATCTGAAAACTATATTTTCCACAAACTTTGAAAACAAGTCTTCTAGAGGTTTTCCAGACAGTTATAATCAGTCTCTCATGGACGTTTTTTATTCCCAAAAGCAACGTTTTGAGCCTTTTGAGGTTTTATGCAATCCATAAAACCTTAAAATAAAATTAAATCTCAAAATCAGTACATACCATATTAAACAGCTGTCTAAAAACAAATTTGATACATCTGAGAAACCTACCCGAGACTTCAGTTAAGATACATAGTAATGGATAATAACATAGAGCTAATCTGGAGACTCTGATCTGTAACAAGGCTACATGTATTGCAGGGGAAGAACCAATATGTTAAAACTCCAGAGTCAGATTCTTGCAAGGATTCAAATGGAGACGTGGTAGACAATGTCAAACCACAGAGACCCTTCTCACTGCAGGTATGGGAGCAGTTTTTGAGCCTCATCCAGTAGTTCCCCATTAAGTTTGTTGAGAGGTCAGTCACTGGTTGCTCAGGTACAATGCTTTTGTGAAAAGTTAAAAAATGTAGTGTGCTAGTTTGCTTAATTTTGACATAAAAATAATACAGAATTATTATTTTTGGGAGGAATTAAGGTAAGTCAAAATTTACCTCAAGAGCATTTGAAAGGAATTTTGGCTGCTTTGCTTGTTTGCTTTTTTGTTTTCTTAGCTATTTATAAGAAGTGAGTATAACTGTATTATAAAATTGTGTTGAGTAATTTCCTATTGTGTTAATGGATGCTATTGAATCTGCAGATGGTTAATTCAAAACTCACACAAACTCTACAACAATTCGATTATGAAATTGTTAAAATCTTTTACTTACTTAATAGTTTTCATTCTGACATTCTTTATTATATTTGAAGCTGATAATTATGTTGAAAAAAATTGTAAAACGTCATCAGTCATGATGGTTAATGTAAACGATTCAAAACAATTACATGGTAATACTTAGCTACATAAGTATCTGATGAGATTATCTTGATCCTAAAGTGTTTCATTTCAGATTATTTATATCATTTCATTTACTTGTTACATTAAAATCACTTCCAAGCAATGAAGAAGAGTTACTGAAATTTGAATATAGACAACATTGCAAGCACAAGTTTTAAAATTACCTAAAATAACAAGAGAGTGAGTGAAGATACTATTATAATATGATGTGAACATTTTGGAGTCCAAAATCCCATATAGCTGCCCTTAGATTTACATGGAGCATTATTAATATAACAAAATTCCACACTGGCATACTCTCGTCAAACCGCCAATGGTGGCCAAGGTCGTTAAGGTGCAGACTCGTGAGCGGGAGGTCTGGGGTTCAAATCCCGCAAGGACCGTCCTCCCTGACTGAAGTTTCCCCCCCCCCCAGGTTTTCCTCAGTCCTCAACTGACAAATGCTGGGGAGGTACCCTAAACTTAGGCCTGGAACGTTTCGTTATTTAAAAAAAAAACCTTCCCAATTTATCATTTCATTTCATGTATCACCAGTGTTTACCACCTGTAGTGCCTCAGTAGTAAAAACGGGTGTTAAACACCATTCAAAAAGAAAAAATATGCTCGTCATGTCTTATAATTTTCCATGCCAGGGCAACTCTATGTTCCTAATTGCCAACTTTACCATATATTGTCATGTCACAAGTATGTTTTTAATTTTTTTCCACCAGGTGGCTCTGTGCATGACCTTCGGTGGTTCCTCCTTTATTTTTTTATATACCATTTGGTGCAATTATAATAGAATTTTATAAGTATAAAGTACTGAGTCAGTTAATACCACTCATTAAATAAAACCAAATGTAGGAGTTACAGTGACTGTGTAATGAAATATTATTACAGGAAAAATTAGCATTACTCATGTAATTAAGTACATTCCCTATAGATATTCTACTTACTATAGCATTTACAAAGCCATTTTTGCTGCACTAACCCATTGGAAAAACTGACTTACCATTGTGAAAAGCTGTTCAAAATCACAAGTGTGAGTACTGTTGAGATGAGCGGAGGCTATGAGACTGCAGCAAGCCGGAGTAAAGGATGGGCATCTGGTTTCTAAGGTTCATCCGAGTAAGGTTTAGATTAAGCTGTGTGTATATGAATTGATAATGTTGATGAGTTGATCATGTTTGTGTAAATTTGATTTAGAAGTATTGGGCAATCAAAAAATTATATTGATGGTCTGTGTCTACGAGCAACATTCAATCTCAATGGCCATGATTATATAATGCTGTAGTTTCGTTCATATAGTGCATTTCTTGCTGTTCATACAATTGTGATGTCAGCGCACTATACCACCATTTTCTCCCTAGTCCAGTTTCAGCTGTAAAAGTTTATGCATTTTTTTGGGGTGTTGGATCGTTACTAGCTTCCAACATGTTCACATCATCTCTTAAAAGTGTTTATATTCACTCTTTTCTTATTCTAGGTAAGTTTAAAACTTCTATTTATGTAGCTTTTTATGTGCAAGCTTCACTCAAAAGTTAAATAGCAAAAAGCCCAATCTATGGGCAGTAACAGCAGAACTTACTTCTACAAGAAAGAAAGCAGATAATGTGCAGGTGGAATTCACTGCAGAAGCATTCAAGTTTTATATCTTATTATTGTTTTCATCAGTGCATAGGCCATCCTCTGAATGCTTGAAAACAGAAGTTCTAGTAGAGGGAAATATAAATGTTGTGAAAAGACTAAAATTATTGCTATCATTTCAATGATAATCATTACCTTCCACATTTTTCCATTCATAAAATAACATTTCAAAGAGAGATGAAATTATACTGCATTTTTGAATGGAAATGAAAGGATCTCTAATGAAAAAGTAAATGTTTTACGAAGATGATGAAATGAAATGAAATATGAGGGTTACATTGAAATTTTCTGCATACTTATTTATATATTGCTGATAATGTTGCATTATTTTTCATTTATATTATGTATATATAAATTATAAAAAAATAACAACAAATTATTTCGTCTTTTGACATCGCATATCTATATTCCTCCATAAACCTTATGCATTTGTCTATTTGATAAAACCAATAATTAAAGCACTGCATTCACTTTTTAGGTATAGCTTTAGACACCAGCTCATTGAAGACCTTATTTGCAGCTTTAGCATATTAAAGGAAACTCCACACTTTTATTCTTGATGGTTAGAAACAAGAACAATTAACATGGTACCATATCAGGACTGTAGGGATGAGTCCATTTCATACATGAAGTGACCAAAAAGTTCATTGTTCTGCAATGCAGGATGATGCATAGTCATGATGTAGGTCAATATGACTTCTAGCTCATCTGTACTACACTCTTTCCAAGACTGTCAGTAAACAAGTTCATATACTTGGCATCAACTGTATGACAACCCTCCACTGGAACAGAGATGAATGATTTAAATGTTCATATATGCGAGCAAGTTTTATACTCACCTAACATAACAGAAGAGTCTCTGGAGACATAATTAAAGCATGATGTAATAACAGGAAAGTGAGCAGCGAGCACAATATGAACAGTTTGAAGTTTGTGGTCCCGTGTACTGGCCCTTAGACTTAAATGGTGCTTTATTAATATAACAACATTTCACACTGGCATATTTGTGTCTCTCTTCCATTTTGCCCCAATGGTAGTTCTATCACTTTTTCAGTTTCCATTATATAATTTTACCATAATCACCAAATAAAAGGTGAGCAGAGGCTGTGATGCCATAGTGAGCCACAATAAACCACTGGGTCCTACAGGCCATAGCACATAAGAATTGATTAGAAGATTCCATTTTTCCAGCTTTACCCCGTACTCTTCCTTCTTTGCAGTGCTATCTAGTGCATTTTTTCTGTCTAAAAGCCATGATGTCAGGACCTAACTCACCATTTTCTCGTTCTGGTTCAATTTTAGCTATAAAAGTTGGCACATCTTTTCAGGGTGGTTTACTAGCTTTCAATAAGCTTTCAACACTTTCACTTATCTTCTAATAATGTTTATATTCACTCTCCCATATTGAATTCTAGGTAAGTTTAAGTTTTACTTGTTGCTTACTAATATGGAAGCTTCATTGATAACTAAACCAGAACAACACATATTCTTGCCAATCCTTCAGCCTATTTTGGACTTTCATTGGTTTTATTATTTGGGAAAATCAGTTGTGGCAATAGCCATTTATTTTCTGGTTCATAAAAGTAAATCCATGTTTTATCTCCTGTTATGATATGAAAAACAGAATTTGGCCAGTTTCAATAAAACTTTTTCTTGCACTAGTCAAAATATTTGTTTCTCAGCTTCCGTGAAATTTTATGGACTCCACTGAGTTCACAGCTTCCTCACAAGCATGATTTTGTAGGATCTTTTTTAATGCACTCATTCCTATCCCAGAATGTATTTGAATCTTGGTGTAGATGATAAAACCATCTTTTTTAAAACATTTGAAACACAACATCAGTATTTTTGTTGGGGCCTGTAGCAGGTCGATCCTTGCAGAAATTGGTGCTAATGTAAATACCTTAGAATTCTGCTAACCAGTCATACACCATTCTTTAGTTCATCTTCAAAAGCATTTTGAAGTCATTGAATGCATTGTTCTAGCATAGTGACAATTTAAAATCATAAATAGTCATTGCCCATAGCCTTAAAGTCTTGTTTATTTAAGTCCATTAATTTGGTGGACTATTAACTTTGAAAAATATCTAGCATCTAAACTAGGAAATGTTTTCTTAGAAACTTAAGTGCATTTATTCTTAAACAAAAGACAATCTAGTTCACCAATATAAGTATCTGCTTGCGGAAACTTTCAGTGTGATCTACGTGCAATATTGAATATGTAAATTAATCATTTACCACATCTTTGTAAGGCACTTGTCTATTTCTTAAAGAGAAATTCACGAGAGAGTTGTCCATAAATTGGCCATATTGATACTGTGAGACAGCAATTTAATTGCTTAACAATTTCTAGACTTGTTAATTGCATAGTCCTATTTGTTTGCATATTGAAACACGTGTAAAGAATGTTCTTGATTTGCAAATTCTAATTGTATAATTTTGAAAATGAAGTTGATGTTAGAAATAAAAGAAAAATGTTGTATATCATGTAACCTGTGTAAATCTTGGATCAAACACTAATGTTAAATGTATGATCTGAATATTTAAATATAGGCTTTTGTAATTTTCTTACCATTTATTGATGAAGTAGTATTAACCCTGAGGTTCTGTGACTGTCCTCTCTTATTACTTCATGGTTTTTAACAACTGGTGTGTCTAGTAATTAAGGAAGAACTAACAATAATTTTAACACAGAGAATGCTGGGATATTGGTGCATGATTTCTGTTCTGATGAAGGACATAACAAAGCCTTGAATGTATGCTAGTAATGACATGTGTTTCTATTTCCAGATTCAGGTGATGGATGAAGAATTTCTTTAACAATTTCTCTCAAATGCATGATGTGATACTTTATTTCTGCAATTCAGCTCTATTGATTTGTTTATCTTGGGTAACAATCAGACATTTTTTCTACTTCAGAGCCTAAATTTTACAAATAAAGAATTTAATTTATTTTCTAATATGATTAGGTCTCTTTCCTTTGAAAGCTTATTCTTAGCAGGCATGGTCTAAATAACCTTAAACCCTGATGAATCCCATAATCAGTAATACCAAAATAAAATATCCTCTTTTGTCTAAAGCTGAATGTGTTTAAATATTTTTAAACAGAGTATATCTCTCCCCTCTTGTACTTGGAAGTGTCAATAGGTGAATAATATCAATAAAAGCAAAGATGTCACAACCCAAAATTCTTACAGTTTGTTTCATCAATAGTGAACTGAAAAGTTAAAGCACATTTTTCTCTTATCCACATGTATATCATATTTGATGTTAGCAAGAGAATGTAATATCCACCCTGTTAAATGATCAGCATTTATTTGTTCTCCAACTGTGAGATAACAAGGATGCATCACTTTTTTTTTTTTTTTATGTTCCAGAAAATTAGTCTGCTGAGCATATTGGGAATGTTGCATGATTTGTGATGAACTGCACCTTAAATTTAAATGAAATGTGAAACATCTGCTTCATTTTTAGTTATGTAATTGATTATTTGATTTTGATGGTTTAATAACATGTTCTTAATTTATTAGGAAATCCATGAAGATGTAGCATCTGTAGAACACAAATGGTTGGATAGTACGGTTCCATATGTAGAAGAGAGAAAGACTCCGGATATTGAAAATATGGATCTAGAACAGTATCAACAGTCAATTGCACAGTAAGTAATTATAGTGTATGTTATTTCTGCATTTAGATAGAAGGTAAATCATGACTTACTAAGAGCCCAAATCTTTGCCAGTATCTACCTTTAATGTTTGTTTTGCATAAATATAACCCATCCTAAGATATGGGATACCATTTTGGGGCACTGCAATAATCTGTGCAAAATATTTAAGATGCAAAAAAATAATTGTATCATGCTTAAAAGCAGGTCCTAGTGGTGTAGTGTAACCATACTTGCCTCCTAAACCCAAGATTGTAGGTTCAAACCCGGCCAGGATATATGGATTTTTTTGGGCATAAAAATTCTAAGTATGGCTTCCTTTGGAAGGAATGTAAAGCCGTGGGTCCTGTGTGGTACATTTACGGCACGTAAAAGAACCTCAAGCATGAAAAAAGAAGCCTCGGGGAAAAATTTGTCAGCTGTTTCACACCCTGAATTGAATGGGGCGCTGATGACCTGGAATGTTAAAGAGCATCCGTAAATAAATCAAATCAATCAAACAATAATGCTTAATGTGCCCAACAGATCTAGTAAACCACTATTTGATCTATTAAAATTATCAACAGTTCCATTTTTATTTATCTTTGTAACAGTATATTTCATCCATAATAACACTGACCATTTCAAAACAAATGCTATCATCTCCATTTTACAAAAGCCAAAAGCCTCTAACCATTTGTGTATAGAAAACCAAAGAATGAGAAAGAACCTAAAAAGTAGGACATAACAGGTGTAAAAATAAAACTAATTAACACAAAGTGATAAAAAATTTAAAAAAGAAATAAACAAGATACTACTTAATAATTATTATTACTCTATCACAGAAGCATTAAATATTGATATTAACTGCTAAAGTGACTAAGTCTTGTTTGCACATATGTTTTTGTATATTTGTTCACACCCAAAAAGTATATATATATTTATTTATTTATTGTTATTACCATTAAACCTTAAGTTATTAACTGTTATATTTAGACTGTATTTTCATTAAATATTGTACTTACGAACTTACGAAGCTGTTGACAATGGAATGGTAATATATCCTAATCTTAGGTATTCATTTTTTACACTAAACTCCACTTACTTTTATGCAGTAAGTGGAGTTTATGTAAAAAATGAATACCTAAGTTTAGGATGCATTTTCATTGCCTATCAAACATGTATGTTTTGTATTATGATTTGATGCATGAAATGATTTTATGTAAATTGTGCTTTATTTAGAATGAATTTCAGGCATATAGATAAAAGGTTTATACTTGTACATGATTTGTATATTTCTGTTTATGCCTGCATGACTTACATATTCATTTTTATACTGATTAGAATTAAGTTGTTAATTAATGTTATATTATATTTATAGACTGTATGTATATCTATATTTGTATTATCTATTTTATAGATTGGAATATATGATTTGTATATTAAAAAAAAAAGTCAGGATATATGTTATTCCTATGGCAAATGTGTACTATATAGTACTCATATTTTATTATTATTTCATTGTATTATAATATTGTTAATATTATATATATGAAAGTACTTGCATATTGATATTTGATGATGCCATGAATATATTTATTATTCCTATGACTAATAAGAAAAAAATTATATTTATGCTGTACAGGACCTTTTAAGTTACTTTAATTTATTTAACAACCACAGATACCAGCTTAATAAGTTACTGTTACTAAACAGTTACAATAGTTTTAAAATGTATGAGTATCACTAGAAAAGTTTAGAGACACAACAATCTGATGAGAGCACCATAATTACCAATTAAAAGCTCATTACAAACCATAACAATGGAAAACAGCAGGGAATTTAATCATTCAGTTCTGAGCAGTAAATTGTTGAAGTTTTCAGAGTATTTACTATTGATAAATGTAAAATAATGCTTGAGATCAAAGATTTTTACAATGATTTTGCATTATTTTAAAAACAGATTAAACACATCACAGTCATTTGAGCATTTGACATAGGCATTTTGTGGAACACCTCCTTTATGTACACAATTTCCAATTGATTTGTCAAATTTAAGAGGGGGAAATATATCTTAAAGCTTAGGAGAAAAGTTGGAGGCCATCAAAGGTAGTGACTGAGAAAAAAATTTCCCTGGTGGAATAGTAATGAAGGAAAATGTAAAATGAGATAGCATCAGAGCCTTGTTCACCAAGTGTTTTCTCCATCCTGCAATTGAACTTTCATGTCACACAACCTCTCTGGACTGTAAAAGCAAATCATGATAGACCAATGCAGGAAAATGTGTAATATTTAGCAATGCATTCTAACCAGGTTTCAAACATCATTATGGATGGCATGATCTTTGTTTACCAAATCCATTTCAAAACAAAGCACACCATTAATTTGGGTCTTTCCCAGATGAGCAGCCTCCAACAAAGGTAAAGAGATCAAGGAGTGAGGAGGAAAAATCAGTGATTCCCTTTTTTCTTAACAATAGTCTCATGGACAGTGTGATGCAGCAAAATTAGAACTCAGTAAAAAGATCCGTCTATTCATGGTGATAGCAGAATATGGTAGAGATGATCAAGAACAACACAGCAAGGCATTTATTGCATTGCAACAATTCCTCTGCCCATAGAAACCAGTTCATGTCTTTTTCTCAGTAATAGGCTGTGAAATTGTCAGCTCATCAGAACTCTATTCAAATATATACCATGTTTCTAATGTAAAATAAAATCAATAACATGGACATCAATTTTCCAGCCTAGAAGCAGCTCTTGTTACAATGAAGAGGAACTAAGTATAATGTCAGAGAAGTGGCAATAGTTGCCTCCATAATTGGTGTAGGTGAAAGTAACACTGTATTGAATGTGATTGAAGCTACTTTGAAAAATGCAATATCAATCAATCTTTCTATTTATCCATATTCAGATCTAATGTTAGTTGTAAACTACAGAGATTGTAAAAAATTTAGGTTGTGTAAATAATATCATAAAAATATTAGCCTTCAAAAGAAGTCATGAATATCATGGAAGATAATATTAATATCAAATAGTTTTATTTCAATTGAATTTTCCCAGCATATAAAACAATATTTCATAACTGAAGAGAAATATGCACAATAAACTCTTTTGAGGGTGACTTCAGAACTAATATGATAAAATGACCAAAGTGCAAAGGTTGCTGATTTTAGTATTGGTACAATTTATACATGTTCTTTCCCATTTAATTTCTTCCAACTTGAAGACCTAGAAATTTCGATCATACTTATTTGGTATGTATTAGTAGTCACATGTAATGTGTGATCACTGCCACAGGTGGCCGAGGTCAATGAGATGTGGACTCATTAGCAGGAAGTCTGGGGTTCGAATCCCACCAGGACCGTCCTCAATGACTGAGCTTTTTTCCAGGTTTTCCTCAGTCCTAATAAATGGCAAATACCAGAGAGTTACCCCAAACTTAGGCCTGGAACATTTCCTTCCTTAAAAAATCCTTTCCCAATATTTCATCTCATGTATCACCAGTGTCCACTGCCTGTGGTGCCTCAGTAGTAATAACTGGTGTTAAACTCCATTCAAAAAAAAAGTTTGCAGGCAAGTTATATGTTATGAATGTATAAAAGAAGAAGAGCATACATGTTTTTTGTAGAATTTTAGAAAGTTTGTGACTATGAACATAAGAGACATGGGTATGTAAATTCAGATAAAAGGGAATGAGTGACCAATTCATTGATAGTATCAAAAATTCATGTATAGGAATTAAATTTTGTGTTAGATGCAAGAGAAGCTGTATAATGGAATTGTTAAAACAGAGGATAGGTTTTAGGCAAGGCTGTAAGTTGAGCCCCATTTTATTTAATTTGTTTATTGATGATATTTTCAAAAGAATAGGTGCATTTAACCCACATTACCCAATAATTGGAAGAACAGAAATACCAAATACCCAGTCTGCATTACACAGATATTACAGTTGAAACCACTACAACATACAACCAAGTATGAGTGTAAACTAGCTAGAGAGAGTGTATGGAGCTACAGTTGAATCGAAAATTATGCATGAGATAGAAATTAGGGGAACAGAAAAAAGGGTGGGAATGCATAGATCATATTCATAGAACAGTCTGTAAAATGATATTGGGATTACCTAAAGTAATGATCCAATGGAGTATCCCTGATGGAACTAGGAGGGGTTGGCAGTAAAGATCTAGCAATAAAACACATTATGAAAATCTTAGGTAGATTAAAACTAAAACTACTTAAAATCATGTCAACACTTAAAACACTCTTGACATTCCACTTTAAAAAAAAAAAAAAAAAAAAAACTGGGACATGTTTCGTGAGACCTTGCTCACATTGTCACCCATGAGCCACAAATCCAACATTATAAAATACTGGCAGAATATGCAATTATTGAAGGAAGGAAGACTGCTTAGGGGCGCAAGAAAAAGCTAAATGGGAAGGAAGCTGGTTATGTTAATTAAAGGAAATTGTAAGAGAAATTGGATTGGGAGAGCTAGTTAGTTTACAGTCATCAAAACCGTATGTGGTGCCTCAGTAGTTAAAACAGGCGATATACATATTTAAAAAAAAAATGTATGGAATAAAGTGAAAGCAAAGATTGACGAACAGATAAACAAGAAGTATTTGGTAGTTTAAGAGATAAGAGTATTCTAATATCCTTCGGTTTCTATACATTCTAGTATAGAGTGCAAGTTCTTACTTACCTTGCCACATAATGGGCACAATTATTTGTCAATTTTTACCCACATCCCCCATTATCACTGTTCATGTTCTTGCCCATGCCCTCCTTTTCCATTTTGTCACAAACACCGGTATATTTTTCCCTGTCCTACTCTTTCTTAAAACTCCTATATATAAGCAAGAGGATAGCAGGGAAAAATATGTTGATGTTTGTGACAATAGAAATATGGCATGAGCAAGAACAGGAACAATGATGTTGGGGGGGGGGGAGAAGTTGACAAAGAATTGTGCCCATTGTGTAAATAAGATTGCACAGTATACTAGAATGTATAAAAACCGAAGAATGGAGAAAGGAAATATGGAATAAGAAGTGGGATAATTTGCAGGCAGAAATTTTGGCATTAAAAATTTTTGGTAGCAGCAGAAAAGAATTTTTGAATCAGTTTGGAAATTATGTGGGGAAAGTAAGAGAAAAGTGGTGGAGGAAAGTGATCAAGGCAAAGGAAGAAGGTAATAAAGAAAATTAAGAAACAATGATGGAAGATGTTTCCCTCCCTTTAGGGAAGTATTTGTAAAGTTTGTTTTATTATAGGTAAAGTTAGAGTAAAGTGGGATCCATGTACACAACAACCGGAGTGTTAGTTTTATAGGATACTGAATTAACAAGCATTCCGGGACCAAGGAAATGTGTAAATTGTAATTGTAAATGGGTAGAAATAATAAATATTCTCTCATTCATTCATACAACATACCATCAATGGAATTAGTTGTTTTTCCAATGAATGGGATATGAAACTTAATACCAAAAAGTCAAAAGTGATGATATTTAAAAAGGATTGTAAATTGAGTAAAGTAGAAAGATAGTTTCAAAATACTGAAAAAATAAGAGGTGCTGAAGGAATTTGACTATTTAGGAATAAGATTAAGCATTTGTAGGAATAGGGAAGCCATATTAAGCATATGGTGATAAAAGGAAATGCAGCCTTAATAGCAATTAGAGTATAATACAAAGTTTCAGAAATGGCCATTAAATTGCTAGAGCAGTTGTAGAATTTAAAATGTAATACGTTGAAGTATGGGGCTTAACAAGGGCTAAGTCAAATGGATTTAATCCATAGGATGTTTTATGAGGTGTTATGATTGCCTTTAGCTTCACCAAATGGTGTAACTTTGATTTAATTAGGGAGAATTGGGAGAAAATGAATAGTTAGAAGTTATGAAATATTGGTTTAGGGATTTGAAGTTAGAGAATAATAATATACTTTAAGAATGTATAATGTATTAGAAAGAAGTGAGGAGAGTAAATAGCTGAAGGGAGAGAGTGGGAAAAGGCTAGATGAGGTGGAATGTGACCTACATGATCTAGTGGTTAGCTTAGCTAAGTTGAGAAGGTCTGGAACGGGGTCCACCCAGCTCGTGAGGACAATTGGGAAGCTGCCTGATGGAGAGTTGGTGTTCTTCAATCATGAAAGCCTCATGATAGGTGATGGGTGACCTGCGGGGTGCCCGCATGCTGCTCACATTCCCCTGCACTACTGCCCTCTATCACTGAAATCATAAGGTAGAGGAAGCAGAGGTCGCCGGGTCATGCCAAGGCTTACATGGGCTGAAGTGCTAAATGAGAAGAAAAGATGGAATGGTGAATGTATGGCAAGGAACAAAGGAGTGTAGTAGGACTCAGGGAGGAAGTGAGAAGGATGGAAGACAATGGGACATTTGGAGTAGTTTTCAACGGAAAAAAAAGTCCTTGAAATTCTATAGGGCGATGAAAAAGAACTGGAGTGGAGAGACAGATATATGTGGATTGTTGTGATAGGCAGGGGAGATGAGGCTTTGTTTGATTGAGATCAGGTGCAATGCTATAAGGGGAAGAATGTTTTATGTGTGGTGTAATGGAAGGAATGTTTAATTATTTAATTTCAGAATAAAAATGGGATATGTGGCAAGAACAATATATATAAATAAAAATGTTAGCAGACTGTGGAGTAGAAAGAAGTGAAAAAATACAATATATTTAGGAAGAGTATGCAAGAAGGGGATTTGGAAGTTTAAGAAAAGAGGAAACTGAATGGGAAGGAAGTATAAAATACACAGTGAGAATTATTAGGATAATGTGGACAATTGGCATATAAACATACCAATAACCTTGAGGGTTGGAGTGCAATAGATCCTGGTTTAAAATACTGTGCTAGACTATTTACAAGTAGATTAATGAACAAGTTAGTTGTAAATTCATGCTATAGTGTGTATTAAATTAAACTAAATTATGTTGATTATACAGAGAAGCCACTGATTAATGAATTCAATTCTATATTTTATAAATTACATAATAATACATATATTTAATTATTTGCAAAAATTCCAAAAAAAATCTGGTCTATTAAATATGGACAAATTAGTACATAACAAACCAAAAATTGCAGGCTATTAATACAAATTCAAAGGTAGCTTCAATAACAGTAATACCTAACTTCACCATCATAAAATGGGGATTTTCTGGTCTGAGCTATACCAAAGTGCCAAGTTCTACCACACTGTATAAGAAAGGATTTAGTTCCAAATACACATGCCAAAAGAGAAAGTTCTCATATATGAGTGAATGGAGAAGCCAGGAACTCCAACAGAATATTAGAATATTGCCAAATTAAGGCAGGATGTCCTCTCTTAGCTACCTGCCAGTCCTTTCCAGCAAAAACCAAGGTGGAAGTAGGGGGAAAAGAAAGAAAAGCACATGCATGACGAGAGCTTTCAAGTAAGCACCTTTCGACCCAGAGGTGACCTATATGCGATGTTACAGAAAATTTAGCTATTCTGCCCTCATAAGAACATCATCCTAAGTAATTTTGGACATACAGTTACTTGGGTATATGTGCCAATGATGCTTTGGTATATTGGAAATCCCATGGTACAACCATGTGCTATTGTAAATAATAGAATAAGAATAGAATATGATACTGGTTTTAGTTTTCTTCAGGAGTGTATACTTAATGCAAGCTTTTGTTCTAGGATGAACTCTAGCCTGCATGAGATTCAGAGTGATATTCAACGGCTAGCAACCCAGCAACATCAAATACAAGATCTAACAATGCATCATCAGCTTCAGGTTTGTATTCTTCTGCCATATTTGAGGAAAGCCATAAGAAGTAAGGACTTGAAAATAACTGCTGACTGCTGTATAGGGAAAGGAAATGCTACTACACCTATTTTGAAAAGCTTAAAGAATAAAAAAAAATAATTAAAATAATAATAATTTAAATAAAAACTAATTATATGGGCAGCAAATTATTCTTTTGTTTTTAAGGATAGGAAGACTTATTTTCTTCAGAGTATCAGAGTAACACTAGTAGCTTTATATTCTGTGCGTTAATTGGCAGTCTTCAAATGGTAGCTTAGCAGTGAAGTAACAGTAAGCAATTATTTTTGCAATTTCTATGAAGAAATCACTTAAATTTTGATAATTTTGTTACACTTCTTAATTATCTAGTAAGTCCATTTGATAATCTTATGCTCCACTTACAGTTGAATTATGCAAAACTAGTTTCACAGGCGTTGCGAGTCGACTGTCAAATTCGTTGTTGGTTGGCTGGACTTTGGTGCAGCTCTCATGGACATTTTATGAACTTCTAGATTAATTTGTCTTCTGTTAGGATCCTAAAGTTCATAACCTTATGCTCATATTTTTTTACATATTTTTTAACCATATTTCCAGCTCCATGGGCTGATCTTTGAATTTTAATAATTTCACTTCCATTTCTATATCATGTTTATCTCTCCAAAAGTGATGTGCAACAGCTGATTTCTCTATCTGATTGTACCTAATTTTCTCCAGTATTCCTTCAGCCTGATTCCAATGCTTCTTTTTGTTTTTCCAATATGTACTTTGTTACATTCTAAACAGTTTATTTTGTATATTCCTGGCATCTTCTCCTCAGGTATTCTATCATTATCACCAGAATTGAGCAGATTTTGTAGGCTAAACTTGTTCACTGGGGACAAAGTAATCCCAAACTCTCAAGTATTTTTTGGAATCTTTAGGTGGCCCAAGGATGATAAATGAATTTCATGTGGATGGTAGATTCTTTTATTGCTGTCAATATTGTAACCTGCTTTTACCTATTCTTTTGTTTGAATTTCTTTATTTTCTTGTAAACAATTTCTTGGTCATACCCATTGAATTTTGCTGTTTGTATAATATGATAGTACTCTTTGCTGTATTTAAACTCATTCGTAGGTATTTTAATGAATCTATATGCTAAGCTATTGAGAACTGCATGTTTGTGTGCTGTGGGATTAAATCCACTTGCCTTTATGTATTCAGACTGTAATTCTTAGTCTGTGTGTCCTTTCTGTATATTCCAAATTATTGCTTGTTCTTATAATCTCTAAGTCGAGAAAAGGAATAATTTTGCCTTGTTCTGTTTCAGAAATGAATTTAATTTCTTTATCTTGTAGGCTTAGCAATTTCAAAGCATCATCAAAGAGTTTCTTGTTGACCACTACAAAGATATCATCCACATATTCGTGCCATACTTTGAAAATGTATAGAAATGAATTGGTGATGTGCATTTCTAAACTACTCATATACAAATCAGCCTGAAAACGCGATAATGGATTCCCCATAGCTAACCTGCTTCTTGTTTGTAAAATTCAACATTGAACTTGAAGAAATTCTGACTAATACATACTTCAGTTAGTTGGATGCATTTCTCAATCTTCTCACTGCTTAGTTTCACAGACTGTAACCATTTTCAAATAGATGTTGGAAGCTTGCATTTTGGTATGCTGAGAAAAAGTGACTTTACATCAGATAGAGAAATCAGCAGTTGCACATCACTTTTAGAGAGATAAATAGGTAGTTTTAAGTCTAAGTCCTATAATCTTAAGTCTAAAAATGGGAGTTCACCATTTTTACCCATTTTCCTGGAGAATTTTTATAGTTTTCTTTTGTATAATTTCCCATTATTAGACTTAAAAATCATAAGAAACTCAGACAAACTCAAATTGGGTATTTACAGAAAAACATTCCATAGATAGCTATATAAAAAAACAATAGCTATAACAAAATTCCACATAAATATGCCATTTTCAATAGTTTGAATTCACAGATTAATTAATGCACTACTCACAAAAACAGAATACAAAATAGAATTGCAGTATATATTTGCACTACCACAATAATAAAATATTTACAAATTCAAAAGACAAAAAGCCATTAAAGACATTTCTAAACTTAAAAATATTAAAGAGAGTTGTATATACAGCAGATTCACATATCATCCAGAATACCATAAGAAATTTGGGAAGATCTTAAAAAAACATGGCATGAAATAAACACAGTAAAAACGTATAAGATTCTTCGCTAAAAACAGCATACACTGCACCATGTCACTGGTAAAATAATTTAATAACCTATATTGGACAACCTGCTGATATCAAGGCCAGTTTTAACTTTGGGAGTATGCAGGAAGGAAAACCCTCAGGATATGGCCATGGAAAGGTAACTTTATAATACAGAAGCAGAAGAATTTACAGTTTCTAACAGTGAGAAAAGCAATATCATTTACTGAACTATAATAATAAAAATAAGATGGAAAATAAATTTCAAGTTAGAATGACAACAAATTGTGATTAAACAGAAAACAACTGCAAATGTGTAAACACATAATTTTAAATAGTTATAACAGATTTGAAATATTAAATTTTGAAATTTGAAACCTCTAATTCTTTGCCACATTTATCATATAATAGTTCATCAGAATGTTGGCAAATAATTATTAGAGCACAAGCATATTATAAAATCTCCTGGTTAAACAGTGAATAAAAGTGCTATCTCTTGGTTACAAATAACTCCAATATCTTGGTTTGCAAATGCACACTCCTTCCTGAGCAAAAATTATAGCAAAGGAAAATTTAAGTCAATATAATACAATGCAAAGAAGAATTTACAACAAAAACTGTTCTACCTAGGTCGCTAGGCATATGTGGTGAGAAGGTCCCAGACTTAGCAATTTAAAATGAAGATCCAAAGAGTGTACAAGCTATCCCACTGGGGTCTTCTTTCTATGTGATAAGAGAAAAGAAGCAAGCATGCATCCCAGCTTGGCTATAGCACTAATTTTGAGCATTTGATCGATATGAACCAATGGCAAACAAGGTCTATTTAGTGCACCATGCTGATGTGACCAGATGAAGATGAAAGGAAAAACAGGGAGAGAAGCTTGTATATCAATCAGAAAGCAAAGGAATGTGTACAAGGGCATACCTCCATAGAAAAAAATCAAACATATTCAATAGAATGCTCAGACTGTAATTTAAAATATAGAAGAAAACCTAAGAGAAATTTGGAAAACAGGAAAAAAGAACATTTTATAAATATCCAGCTAAACAATTGCACATTAGCAGCACAGTTTTGGAAACTACAAAATTATGCAAAAAGCCATTTTGTTGTTAAAAGCAATACATACTCCAGTAGAACTATCCAATGGGGAAAAAAATATTTATTTTAAAAAAATTTAGATAAGTTAATGAATTTTGACATTCAGCTTTTGAACGAATTCAGTAAATTGCTATTCTGGCCAATAGAAAACTGATTCAGACCCAGCCAAAATCAGATAGTTATAGATTTACCAAGTAATCAGGAAACAGCTGAGGATGGGAACAACATGTCCTAATTCAAAAACTTGCAAGTGAAGTTTGTGTCAACATTTGAACACATTAAATTTTAAAGATATCATTGCTTTACTGGCAATAGCTTCTAAATCTACATTTAGACAAAAAAAATTAGTCATCTCTTGAATGCAAAATTCTTCTAAGCTCATACTGGAGACACTGCATAGTTCATAAGGTATCCAGCAAAGCTGTGCAACCTCTGCAGCAGGTGTGTTATATATCTTACAATAAAGATGCTGACTAGTGTGTGTGTTACATTAGCTCTGTGGCAGAATGTGTGGTATTGATGCCATCGCTAAAAACTCAGGTTTGCCTCCTGGCATGAAGCACTATTTTTAATAAATCTTTGTAACATATTATGACAAATTAGTTTTATAATATTGTTTCCCATACACAGCAAGCTTTAACGTTAACGTATTATATACATCATAATAAATATAATATTTTCTTCATTATTTGTTCTATCTAAGTGAATAATGAGGACAAAAGATGGCTTATTGGCACAAATTCAAGAAGCCTGGAATGTTGTAGTGTCTTGTCCACACTACTGTAGAAATTTGATATCATCTATGTGCTGAAGACTGAAGGCAGTTATATATACTGAGTGTTCATATACCCGATATTAATTTCTGTTTTTTATTTCTATGTGTTTAGACCGTTTATGGATTTATTTAGTTGTATGTAAAGAATACATTAGTTTGTGATTACATTTTGTGGTGCATAGGTAGTGCCATAAAACTCAAATGATATGTTAAAATATAATATGATATGAAAGCAATGCGGTGTTCCACATCTACACTTATAAAACAATAATAAAAAAAAATTGTGTGGGATTTGAACCCAGGAGCTTATGCAAAAGATCAATGCCTCCTAAATCTCTCGGCTATTGCAACTCTACCCCAATGTTCTCCTTCTGGATTCTTATGATTGTAACCATTATGTTTACAGACAAAACACGCACTGCAATATGCACTTGTTACATGCACATTGTGAATACAGCATTTATGAGCATCCCTAAAGTTCTCAGATCGACACGTAGAATCTGGGGATGGCTAATTTTTTTTGTCAAAGGATGTGCACCTCTGTTCATTATTACAAGTAATCTACTGATGTGTATGCTTATGTCTGAATCTAAAGTTAAAAGTTCTGTGTAGGATAAGTTTATTAATACGTTCTACAAAAAAATTATTGAAAGTGTACTCTTCTTTAGGGAAAAGAGCCATTGATTCCATATATATGCAAAGTTAAAATTGCTGTATTGATATATATACACACAGGGTGTTAATGAACTACACTGAAATAATTTCAGAAATTGTAAAGATGTCATATATAAGCAATTTGAAATGGATAATGTATGGTCCACAACTAAACATAACGCAGTTTTATGGTGTTAAACAAGTTTGCATCAGATATTGATAAGTCAGTGTTAAAACCAAGCCAGGTGAAAAAATTATTTAAAATGTCTTTAAAACTGCCTTGCAAGCATAGAAATATCAATTTTCCACTATTCATTATCAGTGTTTTCAAGATTTAGTGCCATAAAATTTCCTAAAATCTCAAACTATTCATGTGTCAGTGCAACACTGAACATCTATTAACTTCCTTCTTGCATTATGTAGCTTACTCTAAAGGGAGCTTTTTAACTGTTGTATGATGTAATGCATAATGCAAAAGCTAAACTTTATGGGCTGCAATTTCAATTCTTGTCACTTTGTTGAATTTTTTTTTATTTAATATGAAGTGTTGCAATACACATGCTAAAGAATTATGAATAGAATTTACTTAATACTTTCAAGCTTTATTCTCTTTCTGAACAATGAATGTATTACCAACATAGAATGGCTAATAAGCTTACTAACATGATGCTTAAAACTTAATTTATATAGCACGTAGTTAAATGCCTTCTTGAATTATTGTAGCCTCTAGAGGGAGTTCTTTAACTGCTTGTGTGGCTAATGCTACACAAAAGCTGATGATCTGCATGCCATGGGTTCAATTCTAGCCATGTTATTCAATTTTTTTTATTTAATATGAAATGGTGCAATATCCACACTAAAGAATTATGAATTAGGCTAAATGCTGTATTATTTGACCCTAGTCAGAAAATCGGGGGGGTGGGGGAGTGATGAACAAGACTCAAACTTGAAAACAAATGACCACCTCTTACTTGAAAGTTAATGTCATAACCATGGCGCCAAAGTTATACATTCAGAAACCTCTCTTCATTATCGTGTGTTATGCTTTCAAGGGGCATCTTAATTAGCCTGGCCTACTGGTGCTTTAGAAACTTATAGCCATATCTTCAAAATTTGAGCCATAAGTTATCTATCCCAAATTGCTTATATATGACATCTTTACACTCTTAAATTATTTTAGTGTAGTTCATTAACTACATTAACACCCAGTAATATTATATAAAACTCTGAATTCAAATTTTCTGTGCTGCTTTAAATTGATGTTAGGTCTTTGTCCTCATTATGTGTAGCAATTTTCTTTTTTTAGTTATAATTACATTTTTATTATTAATTTTGCAAAGAACCATATTCTCAAAACTATATCACAAATTTAATGAATAATAAATGCAGTAAATTACAAAAGGTATGCTAAAAAAAAAGTAATATCTGTATTTAACACAAACAAAAATGGATCTTTGCCTCTGTTCATACAGTCAATCAATCATTAAATGCAGGCCTTGTCTGCAGTTGCATAAAAATGTGAAATTC
The DNA here is from genome assembly GCA_030762175.1 of Metallyticus violacea. Classification (NCBI taxonomy): domain Eukaryota; kingdom Metazoa; phylum Arthropoda; class Insecta; order Mantodea; family Metallyticidae; genus Metallyticus; species Metallyticus violacea. Next base: position 103,865,629 of record CM060830.1, on the reverse strand, counting down.
CATATATCCACAAATTAAAAATAGATAATTACCATTTTCAGCATTATTGTTATTTTGATCTCATTCTCATTTTATTTAATCCTTTGTTTAAATAGTTTTTTTTTTTCCCCTCCAGTCTGATGTATAACTCTTTCCTCATACTACTTGAGTCCTGATTGTTTATTGTTTCCTAAATGTGGATCTATAGTGATCTTTATTATTTGTTAAGATTATAATTATGTACTATACATTTTTTTACTATACATTTTTTTTACTTCATCTTTGTTTTGTACAATTTTTTTAAAACATTTGTCAATTTATATACATGGGACAGTAAATAATTATTATTTTTGAAGATGTACTTGCTATGTCTTTTTTTCTAGTCTTCCTTATATATATAAACTTAGAATATTTCCTACCTCTTGCATTGTAATATTTCTCCTTAAAGAGTATGTTACCAAGAGATTACCATTATTTTTAATAGCACTAATGATGTTTACCTTATCTTTTTAGGAACTGGCCAGTCAGCAACTTCAGAGCCTAGCTACACTTCAGCAGCAACAACAGCAGCAACAACATATGCAGAACTTGTCATTCCAACAACACCAGCACACGATAGACCACCAGCCACAGTTCTACCTCCATGAGAAGCAACCAAGCCAACAACAACAGGTACACAGGCGAACTTGGGCACAGCAGGCATCTCCATATTCTCAGCAGCCACAGCACATGATGTGGAATGAAACACAGCCTCCAAGGTAGGACACATTTCTAGAAGCAAAACAAAGATATCAGTAAAAATATGCATTTTAAGCTTTTAGTATTCCTTTCAGAGAGTTTCAAGTTTCAGTTTTTGAGCTTAAGATAGATGTTTTTGAATGTGTGTAAACCTGTTATTTTTGCTCCTTGTAGTATAGTATATATATATATATATATATATATATATATATATATATATATATATATTTATCATTATTACAGACTGCTTGCATTCTAGACTTGAAATGCATATTTTGGCATACATACCAGAAAACTATTAATTACATTATTTTTCCAACTGCCTTATCATATTTTTCTTAAATAATGCCATTTCATATGAAGTTGGTTACATTATAATTTCCCTGATTTGGACATAATTATTTTTGCAAACAATCATTCCATATCTAAGACATTTTCAAAATATACTACCAACTATCAACGCATGCTTAAACACACACTTAACCAGCATGATTTTTCTGAGCAGGAAGAAAATAGGTACAAAAGGGTGTAAACAACTGTATTTATGTGAATTTAATGTGTACTTTTTGTCCAAATGTAGTATTCAAAATAGTGGTGTGCATTAGATTTGATGGGTATTAGAACAAATCCATTGTGTAGTTTGCTGGTAACTTCATTTAAATTTATTGTTTATTACATCATAATTAATTGCTGCAATTCTTGATTTTGTTAGATTTATTCTTAGCCTATAATTGCATACAGAATTTGAATAGTAGGTAGTTATGAAATGGAGGGCAAACATAGAAAAAAAAATTATGATGCTACTTTCAAGCATAAAGTGATTCTTTATGCTGAAAAAAATGGTAACGGAAATGCAGGAAGAGAGTTCTAGGTAGCTGACAGCAATAGAAATTGGCATTATTTGCAACTAAAGCTAGTAGGAAGAAATTCACTGCTCCTCGTGAAGGAAGACAGCTGACATTGAAGAAAAGTTTTGAAATTGTACACATGAAAGGAGGAAAAAGAATAGGTAACCGGTGACTAGTGACACCATAAGAAATAACATTTTCTTCTTTGACTTAAGCCAACTGACCTGACAATAGCACAAGTGACACATTTTGCCCTACATGCTCCAAGATGCCCACTTATAAATTCTATGTTCTGATTGTTTTATGGAGCAGACAGGCTTATCTCTTAAGATGCCATACTGCAATATGCCAAAATCTTTTTTTTTATTATTATTATTTTAAGTTTCAAATTTGGGTTGTGCATTACATTCAATGGTGCATTAGATTTGCATAAATATAGTATATTCTTTTACGATGAAAAGTTAAAATAGGAAAAGTAGAAGCAATGGCCATCACTTAGTACAATGTGTGCTCATGTTCTAAGGGGAAAAAATGTGAAACTTATCACCTGTCTATGTAGTCCCTGTTGCACATACACATGTTTTGCAGCATTAACATCTTGATTGCACGGCTGCTGCAAATGCTTCTTTAGGGGCCTGTATCTGGAAAATTGCTAATGCAAGAGCAGCAAGCTGAAAAATTGCTAGGTGCAAGGTCTGGTGATTTAAGAAGCATGAGGAATCACTTTGAAATTGTTGATTATGAAGGAACCCGTGAGGAAGGGCTATCAAATAAATATGATTGTTTTTGGAAGAGCACATCCACATTGCACTTCTCTCTGGTCATTTTTCTTGCAACATTGAAAGAAATTTAGCCCTCAGAACCTCTGTAGAATGCAACAGTCACCTTAGTGCCCTGTGGAATGCGATATATGAAGATTATGCCTTCACCATCCTCAAAGTATTGGTCATTTTTTAGCACTGGTAGTAACCTGAAATTTCTTCAGTGGCAGCTAGTCTATCTGCTTCTATTGCTTTGATTGGCACTTGGTTTCTGGGTCGAACAGCAGCTTCCATATCTCATTCATCATAAGAATTTTTGGAATGAAAGCACCATTCATGCCATCATCAAATAATAAGATTAGCTGATGTATTGTTATATGCACAGCCTGATGCTCATCCTCAACATTTATGGAACCCTGCTGAAGGAAACCTGCACATTTTCAAATCTTCTGAAGGATTGTGTGTACTGATCACATGGAAATGCAGACTTTGGAGGGAATTTCTTCTACAGTTGATCAGCGGTCCTCATGATTAGCTGCTGTACTCATGCAGTCATGTTCTCAGAGGGTGTGTCTGAGGTTGCTTTGGTTCACTAACACAATATTCTCTTTCTATGAATTTTTGCACCTACAACTACACATTTTCACATCCATGATTCCATCACCAAGTGTCTGACTCAATTGATGATGAATTTCAATTGGTGTGACTCCATGCCGGTGGAGAAGACAGCAAAACAGCAATTAGATGCTCTTCCTGGAACATGAATGCTATCATTTTAAGTATTTTAAACTTTTCTAGTTCCAGCTGCTGCCACACAGATCTGTCAGCTGGATGTTGCTGCCTTCGGCCTCACTTATCCAAGAAGAATACCTGCATCTTTTAAAATGTGTCCTACATTCCTGTCTTTTATCATTTCAAAGAAAAAAATTAGAATGCACCTCATATATTTCTTGATATTCTAAAACATTTATTATTTCAGGATGCATGAATGTAGATTCATTTACCAAAAGGTCAATTACTTTAGTGTGTAAATACTTTTGGATATATAAAATTAGTAAATTATACTTTTTATATAAAATTAATGACTGCCTATCTATCTCTCTCTCTCTCTCTCTCTCTCTCTCTCGGGAGAAATATGCTTATTTAAGTATGCTGGCTACATTAACTTATGAATATTTGAATGCCATATTCTGCTCTCTTGTTCTCTCCCTTTCTTGTTTTTTGAGCTACTATGCTAATGAAGGGTAAATGTATTGATGTCACAAAAAAACCCTGGAGACTGTATACACTTAAATGAAATGTTGATTTCTGCAAAAGTTTTTGTGTTTCCTCAGATGTAAATTATAATTGATAATATACCAAGGGACACAATGTGAATATAAGCATTTAGGTAACTTTTTCTATCCTTTTCTTCTCTCTCCATCTTTCAACTTTTGTACTAAGCTTCATACTTGCTTTTGGTCATAATTAAATGAGGAAATACATGTGCCTTATACAAAATTTTGAAAGCATTTTGCATTGACATTGACATTTGCTTTTGACATTTTCTCTGCTTCTATTTCCTGTTGCTCATGCTCTTGCTCTTCTGCATGATTAATCGTGGATTACAGTGTTTTTATGTGGTTGTGGATTTTACATTTCATTTGACCATATAATTCTGAGGTTGGGCCAGAATTAATTATAAGGAGAATTTCCAATAATAAAGACAAATGAACACGAAGGCAGCAATTGTCATGCCATCTGTTAACAGATGATAAAACAAAGAGAATATGACTATTCTATCTTTTCCAGCTTTTACACACACTAGCATTTCCTTTTCTTTATCCACCTCCTAATCTTTCTCCTCCATTTTATCTTCTCTTTTTCTGCTCTACTATTAGAGGAAATTTTCTGCTGCTGAATGTAACAAGATGAAATATGCCACTCAAATTTGGGTATGCATATTTTCCTTTTCATTCTTAAAACAAAGCATAATCTCACAGTGTGTCACAGCTGTTGCATGATCATCTTATTTTTACAGGCAATATCAGAACATGCAGCCCATGTCTTATAACTGCCAGCCATCACAAGGAGGTTTCATGCTGCATGATACCAAGCCTGGATATCATCATCCTGACACACGGTACCACAACGGAGAGCACCTTGGCATGCACCAAAGTTTAAACCATATGATGTATTCCCAGGGCAATGGTGGAATGTCATTTCAGCTACATCCTGAGCCATCACCACCACCACCACCACAGTATAGCACCCCTCGTAGCACCGGTACCACTCCCCCCTCTGCTTCACCCCAGCATCGTACTTCTACAGTGCATAGGTATTTCAGCAAATATGAGTCTCCAAATTCCCCCTTCTCCCTTTTAATTTCGCTGTTTTTATGGGGGAAAAAAATCTTGTAGGCAGAATACGGTGTGATATCTTCAAAATTTAATATATTTGAATGTTGACATAGATATCAGTTAAATTTTTTTTAAATTAAACATTTGTAAGTGAAGTCGTGTCAACATTCAAATGCATTCAGTTTTGAAGTTGTCATTGTTTCACTGTCAATAGCTTCTAAACACAAATTTAAGTAAGGTGTAATATATTTCAGCATTAAAGAAAAAACAATTTTGCAAGGCATTTCCACGAACAGTTAAAAACCATTAGCTCTTAAATAGAATTCAAGTTTTTTGAATGATCAACCAGGTGAATTTAGGAGTTGTTTAAGCTTTTGAGGGCATACTTAGAGGAACAGTGTGCTTAAGGCTTACTGGAATGTTACTAATATACAAAATCCATAAAGTGGACAGAATCATAAATAATAAAAAGAGCTTCAAAACTGGTTGAAAGTACTTAGGGAGCTAACCAATAAGAGAGGCAGTTATAGTTAGTGCAATTGCATAACAGCTCGGAAATTTCATGCTTGGCTATTCAAAAAGCCTTTGAACTGCCAGAAAAGAAGTATGCATGTGTTGAAAATATAGCACCAAAATCTGTCTGTGCTCATTGTATGCAGATGATAACAGACTTTTTGTTTTACGCATTAAGTTGCTTGGGAACAGGAACATAGAAGTGATTGTTGTGCATTTTTTTTACATAAATGGGGTTTATTTTGCTGCTACAATGTGTTAATGTTCCAATAAAACCTGTTATGTAAACAATGATGTCAGTGAGCACTTTACTGATTGACTCTATGATCTATCCCTATCACTAAACTTGTAACTAAATTCTGCATAAGAAACATCCACAGCTGTTATGGAAATGCACTAGCTCTAAGTTCTTATTATTATGTATTACTCCATCCACTCTATGACATTTGTATATAAATGATATTTAAGCAAGCCCCAAACCTATCATACCTGATGATAAAGGTAATGTATGCTCTTGAAAGCTTGGAAGTAATTCCACAGTTCTTTTGACTGGTAACCCTGGCTGTTGTTGCCAGGAAAGCTACACGTCTTGACTAGAGTACCTATGATTTGTTTATATTGTTCATAGCAGAAGGTAAAATAATTCAAAAGTTTAATTAAGCCAATTCTTTACTATAATGTATTTTTTCTGGAGCTTTGAAGCAAATCATAAGGCTATGTCCTGTCATTGCAGGTATTAACATAACAGAATATTGATGCTAAAAAAAATGTAAACATGAAAATGTTCATTTAAAATTAATTTATAATTTTATATTGGAATAATGTATTTTAACCATTTGATAAATGGCAAATGTTGATTTTTAGTATATATATATACAAAATCTTTTAATTCTTTAATGCTGATTTGCATAATTTGTTTTAAATATTTTATATTTTGTGCTTGCTGTTTTCTTTTTTTAAGGAATTTTATCTGTTTTACTGTAACATGCGCTTTCCATAGTCTCTTTTTTAACCATATTATAACTGCATTAAGACAGTGCGAACTACAGAATAACCAATTTATTAATGCTCTCTGCACAGCATTTGCACTTTTGGTAGGCAAGCCAGCAGCATGGAATGCTTCTCATTTGGAGCACATCAACAAATTATTAAATATAAAAATGTATGTACTTAACCCAATTAAGCAAGTGAATTCTGAAATATTCAAACTCAGATTTTTGGCTTTTGCTGAAAAAATTAATTATTGCACACTGCAGTTTTCTTCATGATTTATTTATCTTGCCACAAATGTCCATATTTTGTTTCCCTAGAATATCTTGGTGTGTATGTCACTTCAATTTTATTACTAGTTTTAACTAGCTATAGGGAAATCATGAAAAAGATTATAGATTCAAAAACTTGAGTTTCCACACCTTTTTTGTCATTCAATTGTCATTTTGATTCCGAACCTAAAAACTATAAATGCTAATTAAACAATACTGATAAGCACTCACTTAAATTTCACAACTTTTTAGAAACTTGGACATATCTTATTACAATTTATTACATAAATATATTCACAGTTACTGCACTTATACAACATTAGGACATGTTTTGGGGCAGTCACTCTCATTATCAGCTGTTGACCGTGTATAATAAAATATATTACCACTCCATTGTCTGTACCTTACTAAGTACAATTTCAATAATTACTTGGACATGTTTTGAAGACTTATTTCTTTCATCATCAGCATGGATTCACTATCAATTTTCCCACATGATATTATCTCTCTATAGATCAGCTTAATTTGAAGATTAGGTCATTGTTATTCAGAAGATCAAAATGAATTAAATTTTTTCTATTTTTGGTGTGAATAAATTTTCCGATACGGTTAATATTACAGGTTTGTGAATGGTTTTAGGAACTTTTAGCTCATTTTGGAATTCATTATTTTCAGATCAAAAAAGTAAGCAATTGCTGTTTTCCCTATGTGTTTGTATTTGATATTCCTTGTGTGTTCTTTGAAAGATAATGTTTCTTTTGGTTTTACAATATTTTTGTTACAGTCTTTACAGTTGATATCATATATGCCCGATGAAATTCTGTCTTTTATATTGATTTTTAGGAGGTTTTTTTTAACTTCCTTTGTTTTGAAGCCAAAAGAATATTCTTATCTTTAAATATTTTTTTAAAAAATTGGTGTACCCAAGGATGGAATATGAATTTCTTGTAGATATGCTTGTTTCTGTAGCTTTTCAGAGTAATGATATCTTTTATTTATTTTTAGTTTTTGATGGTGTTATAGTTTGTTGACCAGATCCATTGTGTAGCCTTTTTTTTTGCGCTATATCGTTACTATGATTTACATTTGTTCTTGCTAATTGATTGGTTACTAATCTGAATGCAAGGCTGTTGGTTAATGCAAAGTTTGTGTGGATTTGTATTATTGCTGCTGTTCTTAGTGCAATTACCTGTGTGGGTATCTTTTCTGTATATGCCAAATTCCATTGTGATGTCATTTTTAATAATTTTCATATCCAGAAAGGAAATGGTATTGTTTCTGTTTCCATTATGAATTTTTACATTGTTGTCTAGTAGGTTAATTAACTAGATAATATCTTTCAATTTTCCTGCAAAAATGCAATTTATATACATATAACTTAGCTAAATACCCATTAAAGAAGTTTTGAACCCTACATGAATACAGAAGTTTAAACATTAAAAACACTTTTTCGTTAATATAAAAAATCAAACACACCATTCTAGATTACAAGGATCTTTCAATGCAGTCCTTTGTTCCCTAGCATCCACAAAGAATTTCTTATTAATATAAAATAAATTAACTTCAATAGCCTACCTGGAGAGGTAACAGAAAAATTTCCCAATCTAATAGAAACCCATATAAACCAAACCTACTTTTTATTCAGAGGCAACTTTTATTGACAAAAGAATGGTTTGGCCATGGGTAATTCACTCTCTGCATTTTTAGCTGATATTTAAAGCACCTTTTTAAAAGCACAATTAATTGAAACTTTTCCTCACATATGCAAATGCTGGCACAACTTGGTAGATAAGCTTTTTGTAAGAAAATAGATAGATGACCTTACCAAATTACTTAACTTATTGGACAATACAGTAAAATTCACATTAGAAGTGGAAATCAACAACAGTCTCTCCTTCATTGATATCATAATCATAAAAAATCACAACAGATTTTTATCACATTCAGAAAAGACACCCACACAGGTAAACACGTTAAGAACAGCAGGCATAGCTTGGTTGCTTGCTAGTGGCCATTGGGGATGCTGATATTTATCATTTCCCCCCTAGCTTCCCAATAAAGAGCTTCCAAATTATTTTTCATTTGTTTGTTGCTATCAAGTTGGCTGCATTTCAATAATGTTTTTTGTTTAGCAATAGCCAGTGAGGATTCTTGACTAATTTTATCCTGAAGAGATGTCCTGGCTGGCAATCATGCCCAACAATTTATAATTTAGTGGAATTGGGCAACTCCAATTTTTCTTGGTTTCAATAAAAGATGTTTGAAAGTCTTTAGATCTTAAACAAAGAAAATTTATGAAATGCAACCTACTAGATAGCAACAAACAACATGCCCAAATAGCGGAACAAAATTACTGAAATTTGAGTGATTTCCTGAGTAATAATTTGTTATATTAAAATGAAAAAAAATTGGAAGCTTTTTATTGGGAAGCTAGGGAAAAAATGAAATATCAGCATCCTCAATGGCTACTAGCAAGCAAGCAAGCAACCAAGCAACCAACCAACTAATCAGTCTGTATAAAATTTAAAATAAATTTTCTGGGAATACACATGTTGAGAGATGATGTTTCAGTTGGTGAAAGCACATAGAAATGCTTGGAGATAGTAAAAACCAACAATATCCTGAAATGTGCACTCTGAGAGCAATGGTAAAAATGTACAAATATTTGTTTATCTTTTTGTAATGAATGAGTGAAATAAATATTCTGTTCTATTCTAATATCAGAAAATTTACTTTTCAACTATCTGTAAACTTCACATGCTAAATTCAGTTCCATGTACAAATCACAAATGAAAACTCTATGGGATGAAGTATTTAAATCAAGACATCATCCTTTGTTAATAATGCATTAATGCAACAAGAAAGCATTAAATTGTTTTGTTTGTTGTAAAGTGTGGCCTTGTATCTGAACAAGAGCTATAAACCACCAGTATCAAAATAATGCAATATCAACTAAGAGACCGGTTTAGGGGAATTTTCCAATGAAAAAGTTAGGTCATGCAAGGAATCTTCACTTTTAGTAGATTATTTTATGTTTTACCTTCTCTCAAAATGTATTAATTACGTACATATCATGAAATTGTAAGCTTAAGAAATGAAATGCAAAAATATATTAATAATTATTTGTACCAATGAGCAATTGCAAGTAAATATTAGCTACTGGGTAGCATTAATTTCTCAGGAAAATGCAAGGGATAATGCTCAGTTTCATCAACTAGTGCTAAATGGGTTTGGAAATTGAAAGTTCAGTTTATTTAACGTATTTGTTAAATTATTGAAGCTATTTACAATGAAGGTCTTGTATATTGATTGATACATAGTGGATAATTTTTATACACTTCACTTACATGTTTTTAAAATCAGGACATGTAAGTGAAGTGTATAAAAATTACCCACTTTGTATCAATCAATATTCAGTTTATTTGTTCAGTTGAAGCGCATACATCATTGATATATTAATATTTTATTTAAGCAACTGACGTTCAGAAGATGGTGAGGGGCCTTTGTGTCAGCTCTGTGCAGTAGTTGCATATTAAACTGATAATCCTGTAGTTGCAGATACTAATAAAAGTAATAAAATTACTAATTTAAGTAGGTGTAATAGAGCACAAATGTAAATTCTATTTGTTACAGGATTAGCCAAATGATGGAACCAGCAGATGTGAAGCAGCAGCGTGGTCTGCAGCATCATGGTGCTGAACCAGTGCCATGTGAATCAGCGGTGGACAAGAACAGGGCTGGCATAATGCATGCTCCCATACCAACACCTCCAGTCGATGATATGGAGCCTCAGAGCATCTCATTTATCGGTAGGAATGCAGTGTATTTCATTATAGAAACAACAATTCATTCCAAAAATGTAAAAAATGTAAATTCACACTTAGAATGCCATATATCCTCAAATGAACTCAATAGTTGATAAATAGTTGTAAGAACTGTACCATGGTAACTCTCAAAAAGCTCTTTCGTAACTTCCAAAATTCATATCGTTTGCTGTATCTTACAACCTAAACGTTGAAATATTGGTTATTGCCCAGAACCAGCTTGCCACAACTGGCACCAGGAGCTTCCCAAACAAGCAAATTATATTGCATTGCACATTTTGCTGTTATAGCATTAGTTGAAGCTATTTTGTAGCAGCAGAGTTGCTGCACAATCTCGGTTGTCAGTATTCCTATGCGCTAATACCATGCATTCCATTTATAGCCAGGCCATAAATCATATATATGCATAGTTTGCTTCCACTTCAGTGACCTCAGTATTATTCTAGTAGTGCACTAGCATTGAATGACCGGCTCAATGCTACTGCATAATTAGCTGTGTTATACTGTGTCAGTTGCTGCCTTCTATTCAAACTGTAAAGACTAGAGTTTGTTCATTGTGCATATCAAAAGTGAAATTTAATCAAGACATCTGTGTTGTTTTCTGAATTACATAGAATTATTCTTATTACTTCATTGAAATGCCTTTCGAAAAATTCACATTTGAACAAAGAACTTTTATGTACTATACATACATAAAACTTTAATCATGTAGACAGGTGTGTAGATAATTTCAGGAGAAATTTCCTTGTATTCCAGTTCCTGGTAGAGAAACTGTTAGATGTCTGGTTAATAAGTTTAGGACAACAGGATCACTAAACACTAAACCTAAGAAACAAAAAAGAAGTGTTCTAACAGAGCAAAAAATTGACGAAATTGGTGCATCATTCAAGTATTCTCTAGAAAAGTCTCTTAAGATGTATTACACAGCAAGTGGATGTTTCAAAAACTTCTGTTCAAAAGCTGCTAAACTTTTAAAATTTAAATCCTACAGAATGACTTTAGTTCATAAATTACAATCTCTTAAAGAAAAAAGGAAATTTCTGTAACTGGATTTTACAAAATATTGTTGACAGTACTGTTGACTCTACATAAATAGGGATATGGCATAAAAATAACATGCTCTTAAAAAACAATTAATCCAACAAAGAAGCCAGGCAAGCTGGAAAGAGAGCATTTATTTGTAGCTCTGGATTGAAGGAGAAAAGAAGGAAGAGGAAAAAAATAATGAACTAAGGAACAATATTAGGAGGGAAGAGGATATGCATCAATATAGAGTGCAGGAAACCAGCTAAAATACCAATCAGCATGCTGATGGAGGATGCAAGAGAGAGTTGTCAAAATCAAGGAAGGATGGAAGTAGTGACGTACCAGAGGAGAAAATACTTACTGCTTAGAGGAGACTAAGGTGAAGCTCAACAACTGGCAGCTGGGAATGTGTGGATGGTGTGTAAGGGTGTCTGGAGGAATGACGATTTTAGCACAATAGACTTGAGTATACTATCAACACCACATGGCAGTTTATTGGTTATAGAAAGTGAATGAGAGTGGTGCAATGAGTCTGCTCACAATAAATTGCAAGGAGCGATACCTAAAAAAGTAATTTAATTTAGAAGTAAGAAAAAGTGGCAAGCCTTTAGACTTAGTAGCAGCTTAGAGTAAGGACTAAGTGGTATAGGAGAAATGATATTGAGATTGAGATTTTGGAATTGCAAAGGCTTAAAAGGAAGTTTGGTGGTAGGTTTTGTAAAGAATTTTGGGAAGAATGCAATTATTACCATCAGTAGAAACATAGATGGAATCACTCAATAATATCAGGGTGCAAGGCTTTGATTTCATAAACAAAAGTACACTTAAGAAACATAAAAAGGGAGAGATTCAGGCAAAGTAGGTTTATTATGTCACATAATTAAGAGAAGTTACTGAGAGAAGATAAAGATTATAAGATGTTATGTGGAATCAATACTTAATAGAGCAATTGTGTATAGGAATAGTCCATAGTTCATAGTCTAGAACAGGAAATGGAGGAAATTAAAATATTCCCATGATTAAAATATTGTTTGTGGGTGATTTTATGCTAGTAAGGATTTAGTGAGGAATGAAGAGGGTTTGGAAATTTTTGTGAGAGTAATGTACTAGTAATCTTAAATAAATTTTGGGGGGATGATTATGAAGGTGAAGAAAATTATATAATTCATAGAATGTTTTGTAGAAAGTATTGATTGGGATTGCCTAAAGCCTCTCTGAGAGGAGTAACTTTAGCTGAGTTAGGGAGGATAGGGAAGAAGAGTTAGGTGACGGAGAGAATTTTAAAATATTGTTACAGGATTGTGTAATTAGGAACCACAATGTTCTAAAAGAGTGTATGATATATCAAAGGCAACAAATGAGATTTAACAGCTGGATGGGAGAAGTAGGGGAAATATTGCAAGAAATTGGAATGGGGGAACTTTGGGAATTTGAAGATAAAAGTAAACCGAGATTGTGGAAGGAAGTGAGGCAAAGAATTGAAGATGTAGAGAGATGAGATTTGGCTAGTTTAAGAGATAAGAGTTCTGTAAAATTGTGCATAATAATTAAAAAGTATTGGGGGAGAGAGAAATATGTAGATTTGAGAGGGAATGCTGGCCTGGGTGCTAGTAGGAACATTGTTTTTAAGGGGTCTCGGGGGTTAAAATGGGGAAGGCGTGTTACGTGTAGAGAGTCTGAAGGATTATTTCATGAATTAAAATGTAAAATGTAAATATTTCATTGTTTACTAGAGTGTGAAGGGGTAAAGAAATGGGGGGAAAGTGTATAGAGGGAGCAAAATGGGATAAATTACAGAAAGTATAGCTCTTATAATATGTTGATTGATTTCGGGACAAAGAGAAATAAAATGATAGGGAAATATTTAGGAAAGTAAGGAAGAAATGGATTAGAATTGTTAGGTAGGATGAAAGAATTGGGCTATGATTGTTTAAATAGTGCTAACAAAGGAAATACAAGAAGTGGGGGTTACATTATGCAGATAAAATGGGGTTGTGTGTAATGGGACCTAACATATAGATTTATTAATAGTATGATGTAGGTTAACTATATTAATTTGTTAAATATTCATAAATGATTACTAGAAAAATTGGAAAATGATAGCAGTTTTTTTTTTTGTTTGTATATATTCATGAATATTGTATGTAACCAAACCTGAGTCTTCAGGAAATTCCAGTGAATAATCACTGATGAGCTGAAGACTAGGTACGGAGGGTAGTGAACTGTTTATGTAGAGATATTATTGGTAAATAAATTTTCAAACTCAAATGCTTTTAATATGCTAGTCATTTTCCATTGTAAATTATTTTAAGATACAATGATGAAGTGTTTAGTGAAGAAATTAGTGACTGTGAACTTCTAGGCTTGTTATAAGTAATAAGCTAAAAGTGGAAAGATGATTAAAAGAAAATTTTTACATAATATTAAATTCATCTATGACTGAGATATATATATTATTTTTCATTAAGTGAAGAAGAAAAGGCTTTAAAAAATCTTGAATTTATATTAATATGGGCTGGAGGTACCATGATTGAGGGGCCCAGAAAATCTGAGGAGGTTAAGAATAACTGGTTCAATAGGGACTGTTAGGAGATGAGTAAATTAGTTACTGGTATGTTTCAGTAAATTAGCAGTCATATGTTTGAGAGAAAATAACCAATATGAAGGTAAGATAAGATGCTGTATTTGAAATAAGTTTATAGAAATATGTTGGAAGTTCAGAGGGAAAATACGAACCTAGATGGGCAAATGAAATTAAAACAAAAATGGAATGGAATCTGGAAATATCAGAAAATATTCTGGATTTCAGTAAGAAGTAGTTAATATTACACCAGTAAAATGGATGAACTCTTTAAACTTCATTTAAAAGACAGGAAGGTCAGGAGAATGCTGAACTTAGGATGGGAATGTAATTATATTGAATAGCTAAATAAGTTATTTTCAAATGATGAAGTGTTTAAGCAAGTGAAGAATATAAAGAAGAAAAATAAAACGGTGGATATTGATGGTTTACATGCAAAAATGTTTCAAGGTTGGTGTGAAAATTTAAAAAGACTGAATTGTATAATAAATCTGTTAAATGTAACATGGGAGTACCTAAAAGTTCATGAATTGCCATTCATCCAATTTATAGAATAAAGGTAATGAGAAAAGTCTGAATAGTTATAGAGTAATAGTACTGTCAATGATGGAAAAAAATTTTACAGGAATACTGGCATAAAGAATCCAAAAATGTAATGAAAAATATCAGCTATCCAGTATCAGTTTGGTTTCTATAGGAGTAAAAGGATAGTTAAGACAATAACAGATAAATATCTAGCTAGGAAAAGTGGAAGAATTTAAATGGTCTTTGTGGATTTAGAAAAAGCATATGACACAGTTATTAGAGAAATGTTATGGTATAAATTATTAAACTATAAGCAAAGATTGGCCACAAAAGCCACGTGATAGGTGACCTTTGGTGTGGCAGCATGCTGATCACATGCCCCCCTGCAATACTGTCCTCTATCAATGAAGTCGTAAGACCAAGGTATAGTGTGCAGAGGTCGCCGTGGCAGGCCAAGCTCACCTCAGGCTGTAGTGCTAAATGAGAAGAAGGTTAGTAAAGTTACAGTTGATTTATTGAAGAAATTTACAAACAAAATACATTTTGTGGGAAAATAATGTGATGCAGAAAATTTCTCAAGATGGAGGTCTTAGATAGGGTTGTAGTTTGTGTCAAGTTCTTTTCATCTTATTTATAGATGACATAATGGGTTGCTTGAAGTTGGCTAATAAACACATGCCTATGAAGGTAGCAGAAATTCTAGGATTACTCTTTGCCAATTATTTGATAGTTATAGAATGATTAGCTTAAATAAGATCTTAATGGAAATAGAGAATTGTTATAAGGAATGGGTACTTGTTGTAAATCAGGAGTAAACAAAAGTGATAGTATGTAATTAGCAGATTTTATTTGCTTTGAAGTAGAAGAAAAAGTTCACTTAAGTTTTATGTGGAAATTAAGATGGAACCTAATAGAGAATGGTATGTAAATAATTGTAATATTATATTGAGATTAGCAGTATAGAAATCAAAGGGATTAAGAAGAAATCTAGACCATGGACAGCTTCCAATTTGTGGAAATGAAGATATTGTTAACCACACATCATTTGACTGTACTGTAACAGAATAATGGAGATCGAGTTCACCGAAACAAAAATGGTTCAAAATGAATAAAGAAACAGCATATAGAAAAAAATGTTAAATATAGTTTACAAATGAAGACCTTTGGGAAATATTTATTCAAAGTAAAGATAAATGAACATTTTCAATTAATAAGCAATATGTAATTAATGAATTCAAGAAGAATTAACATTTGGAAACAGAGAAGTATGTTAAAATAAAGAATTAATGAGGAGGAAAATGTGTAAAGAAAGGATATTGAAAGAGAATGCTCTGGTGTCACGAAAAAGCTATCTAAAGTGGCAGCTGAATTCTGGAATTCCAGTGAAAGACAATTGATGAACCTAAGATAGAGGATAGCGGTTAGCCAGGGAATGCTCTTATTTTCTTGTTTTGTTATGAGCATTGGAATAAGAAACATCATCAGTTTATAATTTATTAAAGAAATGCATTGTAACATGACTTGAAAATACCACTTAACCTCTTTCTAGAAAAGCAGCAATTATCATTGTTCTTGTTGTTATTATCATTATTGTTCTTATTATTATTGTTGTTTTGTGATCATCATTGTAGCAAGAGAGGCAACCGAATTAAGCTACAGTTAATTTGTGTCATTGCAGCCAGCAAATATGTGACAAAGACCAGAGCATATTGTTAATGACTAATAGAAATTATTTTAATTTTGTTTCCATGGTATCTTGTTTCAGGTGCACCAAGTGGGGAAGAAGCACAGACCCAAGGTTTAATACAAGGCATTAAAGGTTTGCAAATAACATCAGGAAGCCGTACTTACAGAATTCCATCACCTACTCGCCCTTCGCTTTCTCGTAACTCATTCCAACAGCAAGATCCAGATACTGTTCCTAATGACCATACGGAGCCTAGTGCTGATAGCAGCACTGCGGAGAAGGGCTTCTACATTTCATTTGACAGTGATACGGGTCCGAAGCGGCCTAAGCCACCCCTTAGAGTGAAAAGATCATCACCTAAAAAGGTTAGTACATTTGTACTACATTTTTCATTAAATGTTGAACTATGTTTTCTTCAATTTGATATTTCTTGCTGTTAATAACTTAGTTTATTTATAATAGCTGAACTCTGCAGCCTTGTTTTATGAAATTAGTATGCATTTATAGGCCATAGTTAGCAGATTATAGCAGATAGACTAGTTTTATTTAACATTCTAAATTTTGAAGTGCTTGCACAATCAATAACATTAACATTAGCTATATGTACACAGAAGATTTTTCATTAAGGTGGTTTAATCACTGCACACATTATAATGCACAACCGGGTTTCATTATTGTCAAGAAACCATAACGTTTCTGTGCATCTCTCACATTTAAATTTTGCTTTTTGCAGGAAAGGCCAATCTCTCAGTTTGAAAGTCAACAATCTATGGAACATGAAGAGCCCAGACCTGCAGTGCATTCTCGCCTTGAGCCCCCACCACCAAGAGAAACAGAAAAACCAACTGAAGAGAAGGAACGTCGTGTCAGTGAATCCGAGACTGCCTCTACTCCTGGTGTAGGTCTTGTCATTGGAAGTGAACTTGTCAATCCTGATCCTGTGAGTATGTCATTGTTCACAACAACAGAAACAAAATATTTAGAAATAAAGAGCACTAAAAGTACATAATTCAATGTGCAGCAACAAAAAAGACATTTAACTCTGAAACTACATGCTAAAAAACAATAATTTTTTTGAGCGGGTGGAAATTATGCACAATGGAGTATCATGGGTGGTGTGTTATTGAATTCTCCTTCAGTCAGTAATGTCGTCATCATTGCTGTTATTTCTTCATCAGCTTTTCCATCTCTCATTGTGCTTGATGTCTACATCTGGCCTTGATTCATGCTGATTACTCAGTTTGGGACTTCTCTCCCTCTGTAACTTGCTACTTCTTTTAGATTCACCCCAACTGGCTTGTTCCTGGACTTTGCTCTTCCTGCTTCATTTCTTAAGGTCACCACTGACATCTGCTGATTAACTCCTGTCCTACATATCAATTCTCCCATAATGCTTGTCCATATCTAGTACTCTTACTCCATCAATTCAAAGCTGGAGATTCCTAATGTAAATATTGTACTTACAAAGCTGTTGACAATTGACAATAATATAACCTAAACTTAGGTATTCATTTTTTACACTAAACTCCACTTACTTGTAAAAGTAAGCTGCATTTCAGTAAATCTCTCCCATCTTCAGTTGCTCACTGAACCACCATTACTCGAAACGATGGCTGGACAACCGGATGTTCTTGTGGTGGCCTCTGTTGGTTGAAGCAGGAAGTTGCTGAGTTCATCCGTAGAAGGAAACTCGAAATTCATTAGGTTTTGTCTATTTTTTAAATATGAAAATTTTTTCCCAAGTGGATAACTCCAATGGGTTGTGAAGATGTTTCAGCAGTTTAATTCCCGGTTTTATTTCATGGTTTTTGGTCCAAAAGTGAGCTGCTATTGCTGATTTATCCACCTGTTTAAACCGAATATTCCTAAAATGTTCTTTCCTCCGCACAACAGAAATCAGGAATTTACGAAATGAAATGTGCAGGTTGTGAACAGAGCTACATAGGCAAAACAAAGAGAAATTTGGAGGAAAGAACATTTTAGGAATATTCGATGATAAATCAGCAGTAGCAGCTCACTTTTGGGCCAAAAACCATGAAATAAAACCGGGAATTAAACTGCTGAAACATCTTCACAACCATGGGAAAAAAATTTTCATATTAAAAAATAGAGAAAACCTAATGAATTTCCAGTTTCCTCCTATGGATGAACTCAGTAACTTCCTACTTCAACCAACAGAGGCCAGCACAAGAACATCCGGTTGTCCAACCATCGTTTCGAGTAACGGCAGTTCAGTAAGCAACTGAAGATGGGAGAGATTCTTCCGAAATGCATCTTACTTTTACATAAGTAAGTGGAGTTTAGTGTAAAAAATGAATACCCAAGTTTAGGTTAAATTCCAAATATATTCCTTTTTCCCTGTGCTCTTGCTTCTATCATCCTTTTTCTAATAGATTTCTTTTTTATGCTCTCTTATTTGGTGTATTAATGAAAATTTCTGTTCCTTTTAGCTTCTTAGTTCTTCTAAGCACTTCATATACCAGCTGAACTGTTGCTAATTTCACAATAATAGCCCTCTTTCCAGCTTTTCTCTCTACCCTAAAACTCAACATTTTCCCATCCTTGCATCTCAAGAATTTCCTTCATTATTTGTGCTACTTCTGCAGGTCATATCCCCCTTCTCTCCTTTACTCCTATGAATACTAGGTTAAATCTTTTCTTCCTTTCCTCCATTATTTCCATTTTTTCTTTTAACTGTATCCATTTTATTTTTGCACTTCTTCCCTTATCTCTCCTTTACCATAATTTTCAATTTTTCCCACAGTCAGTTTTCCATTCCCTCCATTTTATCCATTTTTTCACTAATATTCTCCAGTATTGCTTGAACTTTAATAGGGCCAGAATTTACTTCCATACCTCCAATCACTAGCAGGATTGCTATTATGCTATTACATGACCAATATATTTTTCACCGTATACTATATCTCTGGCCTCCTCCTTATTATTCCCTCTTAATTTTGTTATTCCAAACATCCCAAATTTGCTCAGTATATATTCAATTCCATAATAATTGCCCCTTAGCCACTTTTAATCTTAATGGCATGAACTTTCTCACTGCGCTTCCTTCCTCTTCCACTACACTCTGGCACTCTTGAGTATAATATAAAAGCAATTCTTGCAGACACCTCAAAATAATATTTAGTATAGATTTGAATGGTGGGAATTCTCACACTGAAATATAAGAGTATTATTTAATGACATGTTGAAATGAATAATAATAATAATAGTTTGTGCAGTACTTTGAAACATTTTTAAAATTGGGATTATTGCTGATCCACAACTCACTGCTTTTGGCACACGTGGCAAAATACAGTTGAGCACTCCAACGAACAATTTTTGGGAAATGTGAAAACATCTCTTCCTATAGGGTTGCACAATGTCTTTCAGGACCCCCTGTTATCTAAACTAATATAATGGGGATGTATATTCATTCCTAAATAGTGTTATTATCAACATTGTTATTCCCATATGTATTGCCAACCTTCCATAACCATTTTTGTCTCATCTTTCCAATGTATTTTTCAAGTTCTTATATATTTTCATCTGATCTTAAATTTAAAATTCTTCTCCCTCCTATTTCATTTGGTAAGTTTTCTGAGTTTCATAAAAGGAACTGTTCCTGCCAAGACTTTGTTTACATCCTAAAATACAATGCCAAGTACTATCTGTTTCTTCACACAGTGGACATTTCCCCTTAATATATCCATTTCTTATGTAACTTAAGCATATTACTTGTGTTCTAATCCACGCCAGTCGTTCCTTTTGTGCCTTATCACAGATTTCATTTCTTCCCCAATGATTTTTCATTGTTCTATATAGTTTCAGAGATTTTTTGACATTAAGACTAGCCTATATTTCCTGTTTTTCAATATCCTCAATTCTTGTGTTTATCTTTTTTTCATTCTTTGCCCTTCATACTATATAAATCCATGCCAACCTCCTGTGGAATATTTTGGATTTTACATATCCAAGTTTCTTTCCCCTTAATTCTTTCTTGTATTACCAAATACTGTTTGATGATATTCTCTTTTAGTCTCCCTATTTTATATGAATATTGCAATACTCCTTCCATTATATTGATTTTATAGCCCAGTCTTTCTAATTCCATTAGAGCAACTTCATTAGGATAAGATCATAAGCCTAGAATAAGTCTACAAAATAATCTTCACATTTATTGCTTTATTTCTCCATCTGGGCTCCAAATTTCTATTCCATACAACATTCTGCTCTCCACTATTTAACCATATAGTCTCTGTAACCATTTTACCTGTATATTTGGTATTTTATTTTCAAAAAAATCTAATTGCAATCATAGCCATTTTTCCTTCTGCTAATGCTTTTCTGTTTTGATTGATCCATTTTCCATTACTAGACCACATTTTTAATAATCTCAATAAAATTGATGGGTACTGATGTTACATCTCTGATAGTTTTCTTTCTAATTCTGCTGAATACTTTTTTGCAGTTTAGGTTTATAAAGCATTATTGGTGATAATCAGGATGTTTAAAATATTTGCATTCACTTACCAGAAGTTGCTACTTAGATCATTCCGGATTCCAAATAACTGTTAATAGTTTAATTTAATTCTGTTTAAACTGATATAGCATATCAATTTTGTGAGAAGTAAGGATCATTTGTCAGCTTGTAGATACTGGATAATGCCTTTAGGGGGAAGTCTCAAAATAGATGAAAGAACACTATTTTAGACACTTGCTCATACCATATTTGTTACTGAGATATCTATAGGGCATTCAATTCCCTGACAGTTGTAATGTACATTCATTGGCAGTAGAATTAAAATTATTAAACATTCTCCTTAAATACAACAATACATAGCAGTGCCTATTGATGGAATATTGAATGCCATTTCAGAGTACACTGGACGAGATGGAAAGGAAAAAGGAACGAATTATGCTGCTTTCACTGCAACGACGTCAACAGCAGGAGGAGATGAAAGCTATTAAAGAGCAAGAGGCACAGCGCCGACGGGAACTGGAGAAGCTGAAGCAAGAGGAAAGGGAGCGCAAGAAAGAGGAGGAAAGACTGCGCAGAGCTGCTATTCTAGAACAGTATAAGCTCAAGAAGGCAATTGAGGAGGCTGAGAGAGAAGTATGTTTGCTAACAATTTTGTGAAAATTGTCAGTAGTTAGCAACTCTAGTGCACAGTAAAGGCATTGACCAAAGTCTTATAATTTTAGATGTATTTATAAAATGGAATACTGAATTATGTGTGTGTGTGTGTGAGGAAACAATGAGATCAAAAGGACAAGTTTATGTAGTTTAGAATTAATAAAATAATAAATGTAGAAGTAAGTTATGCACTGGGGGTTAAATATAATTCTCCAGAATCATGAGATTTTTATGGTGAAAGGTTATTTATAAATTTGGGAGATGATATGGAGGAGTTAAAGAGAAAATACCCAAGCATAGAATTTATATTAACAGGAGATTTGAAAGCAAGAATAGGGGAAGAAAAAAATTAAGTTGGAGGTTGGGTGGGGGTGAATGGGATAGACATTTCAATCATGTGGGCAAGTAGTGGCAAGATTTGTAATTAGTAAGATAAAAAGTTTGTAGAGTTTTGTGAAATTAATAATTTGAAAATAGAAAATGTATGGGAATAATGGTAAAGTGATACTAGTAAAATTGGAAGATAAGCATGGTGGTCCCATTATGCAAAGTATAGGGAGATAAAAGTAAACATGTTAATTATAGGGAGACTAATAAATGCAGCATTGGGGCACAAATACATGTTAATCATAGTCATGACATGTTGGAGTCCAAGAGAAAATAGCGTCAGTCTCAAAATTGAAGGTTAATTATTAGTATATTTTGTAATTGCATTTGAATGGTAAATAAATTTAAATTTCAAAACAGAGAGTAGAAAGAGAGTTAAGCAAATGAAGACAAACAGGAGAACAACAAGAAAGATATAATTATGTGATTGAAAGATGGGGGTACAAATTGCTTATGGAAGAAAAAAAGAAAATTATAAGCAAATACAGAAGGCAGCAAGGATAAATGACAATAAAACAATATGGTTATTAGTTAAGAGATAGTATGAAAGGCAAGTAGCCAAAAACAATATAGGTCCTGAGGAATGGAATAAATTTTAGGGGCTTTTAAAGGTTGAATGATGCATTTAATCAAGATATGTGGCCAATCAAGGATTCACTAAATGTTGAATATTTAGATAGATTAAGTTAAATGATGTAAAGGAGCAAATCAAAAAGGTTAAAAAGGAGCAAGTGAAAAGGTCTGTGGTATTGATGGTATACCAGGTGAATTTTGGAGGGCATGGGGTCTGGAGGGAAATAGATGTTATTGGTACAGATATTCATTTCAATGTTTGAAGAGGGTAAAGCTCCCAAAGACGGAGGACAGTGATTATAGTGCCCAACATTTAAGGGAAAAGGTGATATAAATTCTCCAGTAAATTATAGGGGAATTAAAATAAACAGTGTAAAAAAATGAATACCTAAGTTTAGGATAAATATAAAACTTGTATATAAATATTGTACTTACGAAGCTGTTGGCAATGGAGTGGTAAAATATCCTAAATTTAGGTATTCATTTTTTACACTAAACTCCACTTATTTACTTTTATGTAAGTAAGTGGAGTTGAGTGTAAAAAATGAACACCAAAGTTTAGGATAATTTAAAACTTGATCGGAATCAACACAGTAAAACATATGTAATTGCTTTATATAGGGGAATTAACCTATTATCTGTGCTAGGGAAGTTATACGCAGGCATATTGGCAATAAGGTTACAGAAATGAGCAAAACATGAAAATAAATTGTCAGAATTCGAATCAGGCTTTATGAAACATAGGAGAATAGTTAATAATATTTTTAAAAATAAATACAATGGTAGATAAATATTTAGGTCATAAAAGAGGGAAGCTATATGTATATTTTGTGGATTTCGAAAAAGCATTTGATACAATGCATTTGATCGCACTGCATTGTGGGCTAAATAAAGTTTGCAAATGATATGTTGACTGCAAATAATCTGAACACACTAGGTCTAAGGCAAGGGTGTCAGCTAAGTTCCATACTGTTTAATCTGTTTATTAATGATATACTAGAAGTAATCAGTAAAGCCAACAGACATTATCCAACAATAATATCAATATTCCTGGCTTACTATTTGTGGATGACCTAATAGTGGCATTAATAACTAATGTTAGTTTAGTGAAATCAATTAAAGCAATATCTAACATTTGTAAGGGATGGGGCTTAAGAATAAATACTGAAAAATCAAAAATCATGGTTTTCACAAAATGAAGTTAACTGCAAAAAAATGAAATATGGTGCTGGGAATGGGCAGAAATTGAAGTGCTTAATAAATTTGGCTATTTAGACATCAAACACAATAGCAATGATAATTGGAGTGAACAAAAGAAAAAGGCATTAACAAAAGGAAGGATAGCTTTAAAAGCTATTAATGTTAGCTGGCATAAAATAACAGGAATGCACATAAAGTGGTTGGAAAGAATATAATCTGCAGTACTCAAGGCCAAAATGCTGTATGGAGCAGAAAATTGGGGTATCGAAGAGGGTTGGGTAATCATGGATTTGATTCATAGGAATTTTTGTAAACAAATTCTAGGACTGCTAAAAGCTTCACCTAATGGGATTGCATAAGCAAAATTAGAAATAGTAGGGAGCAGAGGAAAAATAATGGTAAGAATTTTGAAATATTGGTTTAGGATAGAGAGTTTAGGTGAACAAAATATTTTAAAAAGAATGATTAGAGTTTCAGGAGAATACTACTTGGTGTAATACTTGGGTCAACAAAAATATCCAACATTAATGTATTCAATATGTTCAAACTAGCTCCATTCACTTACATAATACCAGGACATGTTCAGAAGCACTCTCTTCCATCATCACCTGTTGACCAACTACTCGAATTGGTGACTGAATCCCAAAATCCTACTAGCAGCTTAGCCTCTGATTTAATTTCATGATTTTGGAAAGTTGTATAGAAGAAAGATGACAGAATGGTAAGAGAAGGAACTACATGGGCTAGAACAGGGATAAAAAAAATTAAAGGTTTAAGAGGGGGAAGGGATTAAGAGGAATGTCCAATGTTTGGAATAGAAGATAATTGTTGGCATACTATTTTTGAATGTGAAGAAACTAAAATAATGAAGATAGAGTAATGGGCCAATCTACCAACAGAAATATTTAAGGAAAAAGTTGTTTAATATGAAATTAGTGAATGATATCATGGAGATTGATGCCTATTTAGGAAAAGTAAAAAGCAAATGGATGAGGAAGATAAAATCAGGGAAAAAGAGCTCTTAGAAATGTAATTAAAAATAGAAATGGTTTTGGTATAAATTTATGTATAAAGTGATCCCAATAGCAGAATAGCCACAGTGTTGAAGCTTTGTGGGCCATTGGAATAGTCAACAGCTCACAAGTGTGAGTCAACTATATTCAGTTAGTGAGAAAGTTATTTCCTTGGTTTAGCATTTAATGTCAATCATTGTAACTGAATATTATAATAAACATATTTGTAGAAATAGTAGGTAATGTTATATAAATTGTATCACTGTTGGATTTATAAACAAAGATAAAAAGGAGAAATATTATAAAAATTGTATCTGGGCGGGAGTTATAAGTAAATATGTTATATAAATTCAAAATAAATGTAAAGTATATTTGTTAATTATTGATTGATGAATTTAAAAATATTTCAAAAAGAATAATAGTTTAAAAGAGAGCAATAAAGAAAAAAACAAGGAAAATAATGGTTAAATAACCCTTTAATGATGGGAAATAATTATTTGAAGTGATGAACCTCGTCTTATGGAATACCAGTAGGTGACTGCTGACAAACCAAAGATGGAGGTTAGTAAGGTTTGTAGATGATAGGGGACACTTGTTTTCATTACATTGTCATTATTTAATTTGGTATTGTAAATGCAAAAACTACAGAAGCACATTAAAAAAGTTAAAAGAAAAGCCAGTAATATATACAAAAGCAGACAAAGGAAATAAAATTGCCATTTTAGACCAGGAAGAATACACAAATAGAGTTGAGAATATGTTAATGGGAGAAGCCTATAAACCAATAGAAAAGAATCCACTCAAACGATGCACAAAAAACTTGAGTAAAACACTAAACGAAGTGAATATACTGTCCACTACAGAAAAAATGAAAATCACACAGAGCAACCCGGTAATACCCAGACTTTATGCACTCCCAAAAATGCACAAAAATGATAACAGCATGAGACCAATAATTAATAACATAAACTCACCCACATACCAACTAGCAAAAAAACTGATCAACATTTTCAATTCGTTTAAAAAATTCCAGAGCTTAAACATTAAAAATTCATTTGAACTAGTTGAAAAACTTAAACATAGCAAAATAAAAACTGGGGATATAATGGTGTCATTCGACGTGAAAGACTTATTTCCGAGCATTCCAATAGAAAACCTAATGCAAAATTTAAAAAAATGGTTAACATCTATAAACTTAAAATCAGAAGAAGTAGAAGATTTGCTGAAACTAACCGATAATTGCATCCAACAAAACTTCTTCAGTTTCAATCAAAAATATTACCAACAAGTTTCTGGCCTAGCTATGGGAAACCCTTTGTCTCCGTTTCTGGCGGATCTTTTCATGAGTTCCTTCGAAGTACATATCACCAAAGCGTTCCCGTTGATCTTCAAGACATGGCATAAATATGTGGATGACATATTTGCAATAATACCAAAAAAACATTCTACAGATGCATTGAAACTCCTTAACTTACAACACAAATCTATACAGTTTACCATAGAAGAAGAGAAAAATGGATGTCTCGCATTCCTTGATTTAAAAATAATAAGAAATGCAAACAGTCTTAGCTTTGGAATTCACAGGAAACAAACACACACAGAAAATTACATAAAAAATTATAGCTATAACCCCATCCCACATAAATATGCAGTGTTTCACAGTTTAGCACACAGACTAATCAACATCCCATTGACTGAAACCGAGTACAAAATGGAACATCAACATATAATGAAGACGGCTATAAACCAACGGTTTCAACACAGACTCAGTAACAAAAATCATCAATAAAGCTAAAAGACAAAAATCGATTAAGGAAGTTTCCACACTTAAGAACACTGAAGACAGTTATAAATTCAAAAGTTTCACATACCACCCAACTTACCACAACAAATTTAAGAAGATATTCAAAGAACATGGAATTATGTTAGCCCCAAAGAACAAATATAATATAAAAAATTTAGTACATTGCACAATGAAAGATACCATCCCTACAAAGCAAAAATGAGGAATATATGAGATTAAATGTGCAGATTGCGAGCAGAGCTACATTGGAAAAACGAAAAGAAATTTAGAAATTCGAAGAAAAGAACATTTTAGGAACATTAGATTGAAACAGATAGACAAATCAGCAATAGCAGCTCATTTTTGGAACAAAAATCACGAAATAAAACCAGAAATTAAATTACTGAAACAACTTCACAACCCAATAGAACTATCCACATGGGAGAGAATTTTCATTTTAAAAAATAAGAACAACTTAATGAATTTTGATTTTCCGCCGCTGGATGAACTCAGCAAGTTTCTACTAGAACCACAAGATACCACCACAAGAGCGAACAGGCGTCCATCCCCCATTTCGAACAACAGCATTCAGTCAACAACAGCCGATGATAGGAGGAACCTCTCCCGAAACTAGTTCAAAGTTTTAAATAAGTAAGTGAAGTTAGTGTAAACAACTGAACACATTAATGTAGTATACATTACCACTCCATTGTCTACAGCTTCGTAAGTACAATTTTTACTTAAAAAGATGGTAATTGGAGGGTGACAAGTCAGGACTGTAGGGAGGATGTGGAAGAGTTTCCCACCCAAATATGCTGATCTTCTCCATTGTGACACAGGCAGTGTGAGGACGTGCATTATCCTGTTGCAGGATGATCTTGTTTCCAGAGTGCTTATCTCGCAATGCACAACAGAGCTTTCAAAGTGTCTGGATATAGCATGCAGCATTTATGGTTTGTTCAGGTTCAAGAATGCAACCCTGTGCATCCCAGAAGATTGCACTGTCTTCGTTTTCTTCTTCAATGGCAAATCTAAATGGTGTCATTCCATACTCTGGTGTTTGTTTCAGGCTCAAATTGATGGAACTAGCCTTCATCGCCTGTCACAATACTTGTTAAAAAATCACCACCTTCATTTTGAAATCTCTGAAGATGGTTTTGGCTAATGGTTATTCTCTGAAGTCTGTGGTCTTTGGTCATTAAACATGGGACCCAGAGGGCACAAACTTTTCCATAACCCAAGCTTTTTATCATTTCTTGCACTGTGCTATGTCCTACTGCAAGTTTTGCAATGACTCCATCCACAGTGATATGTTTATCTTCTCTAATGAGCTTATAATTCTTTCCTTGTTGCTTTCCATGGAGGCAGTTTGTGGGAGACTGCTACGAGATTCATCTTGGATACTTGTTTTCATTTTTGAAATGTTTCACCCATTTCCTAACACTACTAGCACCCATGCGCGGACATCTCCATAGGCACTTTGAAGTCTGAGATGAATTTCAATTTCAGCAGCAGACTTTTCTCTTTAACAAGGAATTCAATGACAATAAGCTGTCAAAACAAAACATTGATATCTGCCATTTTGGAAATACTGCCTGTGGTTACATGAAGAAGCTAATGACATCATAATGTGGCAACATGTGATATAAAGTCTGTAGATTGCGATCCTGCTGTTGTTACATGGTTGAAATTTGAATGGGTTGCCTACGACTTTCAGTATGACCCTCGCATATGTACTGAAGATATAGTGCTGAAATTATTTTGACTTTTGGAAATCACTTATCAGAGTTAGTGAAATTAAGATCTGGGACAAGATGCCCAAGCTCTAAAATTAAAAATCATTTGTTTCAGAATTGCCTTATAGTCCTTTCATAAATTGATGTGGAACTTTTTATTAACTTTGTTTTTGTAGGGTAAATTGCTGCCTGACAAAGCGGATCTAGCAGCAGCAAAACCTGCACCAAAGATGAGAAACAAGACATCTGCAGGATCCAGGCCAAGGCCAAAAACTATTCATGTGGACAGTGGAGGAGTGGACATGCAACAGGAGGGAATACTAAGCCCTAGTCGAAGCAAAAAGGGCTCCACCTCCAACCTTACTGGTACCTATCTCTACTGTCATCTATTGTAGCAGTAGGAGTTGCATTGTAACTCATAGTTCATTTTAATGTTTTGTTAATGGATTGGCTGTGTTAAACATTTCATCAGTTTGTACATTTTTTTGCAAAGTATAAATTAATGCTTGTGTGAACATACAAAATATCACAAAGCTCAGCATTTTGGGTCAAACGGCAAAGAACATCCTTTTGGATGTACTAGAGCATGATTCAGAACTGAATTTGGTAACTTTTCTCTATTCAGAAATCAAATGCCAATAAATTTGTTTGCAAGTGGAAGGAGATTACATATGATATGATTGATATGCACATGTTTCTGCTAGTCATGGCCATACATTTTTGTAGCTAGATCGCTGCAGAAAACACTCTTATAATGTGATGCTGTAGCATTTTATATTATATATTCAAAAAAATGCACAGCTACAATTTGTACTGTGTGCTCATAAACATTTATTCTGTCAAAATGTATAGTATGTGTGCACGAACACAACTTCCGGTTTCAACCTAATTTTCCCACCAAAATGCTGATAGAAGTCATAAGTGCATATCTAAAAAATTTAGGGGAATAGATATAGGATAGGTAATTTATTTTTCCTCCAATATTAGATTTTGTTTGATTGGTCAGAGACATTTAAGCATTTCACAGCATTGTAGTTTTGGCAAATGCAAGTATTTTTAATAATTTATTTTGAAGTAAATGCTTCAATCCCTGTCATTAAATGACCTACTGGCCATCATTGCTATCACATACTTCCACCTCAAGTGTTCCGAAGCTACTGACCATGCTATTAACTTTATTATATAATGTAATATGTATGTGGTGGGTGGCAGATGCATGCATGGAAAAAGGTAAGCATTATCTAACTCTTTGTTAGAATATCCGTATACAGCAACCGTAATTATTTAACTTGGAGAAAGTTATCCTTAAAAACTATATAAATATTTTCTTTCAATTAAATATGAAATATCAATTATTCTATTTAAAAAAAAATATAATTAAAATTCTAAGGAAGCTAATGGGTCCTATTTGCAAATAAATATGTTAATCTTGAAAAGTTAAATAAAGAAAGCCAAACCATCTCATTGCTGTGGAGATAACTGCTTGCCTCTCATGCTGTAAGCCTGGGTTTGAATCCCAGATGGGTCAATCTAAGTGAGGTTTTATTCAGAGTTTTTCCTCAGCCCATAGAATGAATTATCAGGTAACTTTAGCACTTTAGATCTCTGAATTCATTTGAGCTGGTGCTAATTAATTTGTAAAGTCACTAATCGTCTAATATAACCACAAAAGTTAAAGAATGTTTAAAAAAAAAACACTGTTCTGAAAGAATACATAATAACCAAATTATTTCTAACACAATTTGTAGTCTTATATAGTCTTTATTCATTTTTTGTTTTTGCTGTGCTTACTTTTGCATGACAGGGTATATACTCAGTGCATATTAATGTTATATTATTTGCTATTAAAATGGTTTTGGTTAGTTAACTTTTATAATATAATTTTACTTTTCTTCCCTTTTTTTAAAACAGTTCAAAACATTTTTTTTTAAAGCATTTAATGTGCAATTCAGTTA
The DNA here is from genome assembly GCA_030762175.1 of Metallyticus violacea. Taxonomy (NCBI): domain Eukaryota; kingdom Metazoa; phylum Arthropoda; class Insecta; order Mantodea; family Metallyticidae; genus Metallyticus; species Metallyticus violacea. The sequence goes on along the minus strand of CM060830.1, from coordinate 103,835,768 downwards.
GAAATTTGAGCTTAACTGTTCCTTAGTTGCCGAGTGTGTATGCTTATTTTTTGTACAGTGCCACTGTGTTGTTGAATGCATGTTTTGTTTGCTCCTAGACACAGTTTTCAGTCCACCTATGAGACGGGATTTATACCGTGGTTCACAGGATAGCTTGGCTGATGATCGCCGATCCTCTTTGTTTAGAGGTGAGCTTTTCTTTTGCTGTATTTGTTTGTTTTTTATTATTGTTTTTCATTGAACAGTTATGATGTTCTTTTAAGAGCTAGTATTAAGCAGTAATGCATTTTTTGCAAATCATAAACAAATATAGGCATGTAAAAGTAATTAGACAATTTTTGTAACAAAATGTAATTTTCTTTAATTAATATGGAATTGCCAGTATTAAGTAGTTTCAAATAGCGGGAAATTTCACAGTGAAATATACTATAATGCAAGTAAGTGGAACAAAATTAGTGAAATTTGAATGATTTTATGAAATAATTTGTAATATTATGCCAGTATTAAACTTTAACTAATGAATGCAAAAATCATTACATTGTATCATTACTTTGAGAATTGGGCTAACAGTGGAAAATGGAATCAAAACAACCATTTTTGGCACAAACAAATTCTAAAATAATGCATACCAAGCTAAGGTTGAAAAACAAGTGTATGTAAGCTAACTTTTTCATATGCTGTGAAAAGAAGTACAGCTAAGAAAAGTACCATTGGTTACATAGAGAAAGAAAATTCGGTGATCTAGATACAGTTAGTTATAATATCTGTGAAAGATGGCATTGCAGTTACAGATAGTTTATATTTTATGCTATAAAATGAAATATTTTTGACAGCAATTCCCTGAATGAAAAAAAAAGTTTGTTTAATGCCAGTCTGTACAGGATAATTTCCATTCCTTCAGAATAGCATCGTGTTACTTTTAATTATAAAATCTTTAATTTGCATTCTCATTTTACATATACTGGTTTTAAAGTAATTATACAAGTGAAATATATAAGAAAGTGGTGTATATTTGTTAATAGACTCTCCAGATGATGGGCGAGGGGCATCTCCATGTCGTAGTGCTACACAGTTGGGTCGAAGAGGTTCATATAAAACTTCACGAGGTATGTAAATTGTAGATGAAATTGTGTGACATTATTGCAATTATAATTCAAATATCTAGAAGTATAAAAGCAACCCAGGTGATTTCATTTCACCTGGGAAAAAATATTTAATGTTTATTTTTGTAGGTTACAAGCATGCTGATCTTGCTATTTATAATAGATATTGCTGAATCTTTCAGCTCAGCATTAATAGAATGAAAGAGATGATCAGTTTTATTTTTGTGTGCTTAATATATATAGTGTTCATTGATTCAGATTTCAAGTTTCAATTTAGTTCATAAGGTGCTTAAAATAAGTTAAATATTTGCAGACACATCAGAACCTGGTCGTATTAGAGGCCGACAGAAATATTCCACTTATCAGGGAAACTTTAGGGGAAGAAAATCAAACTCGCTGATGAACTTATGTGGTAAGACGTCCAACCATGGACCTAGCATGTTGGCTACTCTGTGGTGGATGGTTATGTACATTTTATTTTTGTTTTTTTTTCCCTAGAAGCTTACCGCCGAGTTAATTGCAACTGCTACTGGTGATGGTTTGGTTCCGTTCGGGTTGTGCACCATCAGTTCTTGTAACCAGTCCTAACAATGTTCTGAATATTATTATTGACTACACTTGCATTGCATTGCATTACAGAAGCTCTGACCATCACTGAAGCATTTTAATTGTTCAAACCTTTTAAATCAAAGCACATGTATAACCTGTTCTTATATATGAGGACGGGGCTGTTAGCAAGACAGCATATGTTTATTTTGACTGTTACATGCCGTAGCCTTCTGTGCTGAATGCTTAGATATTCAAGATAATGGATTTGTGATAGTGGAAGTTTCAATTCCTACTGATTATTGCTGATTCAACATTTGGTAGTATTGCTATCTAAATGCAGCCAACTAGATGGCATCAAACAAATGAAAAATAATTTAGAAGCTCTTTATTGGGAAGCTAGGGAAAAACTTATAAATATCAGCATCCCCAATGGCCAATAGCAACTAACTATTTGAATTCCACAACAATGCAACAGAAGGCAATAATGTAGTCCATTTTCAAGTTTGGTGCCAACGTAGAGTGATAGTGAAAATTAAGGTAAAATAATACAAAAATTGTCAAGGAAAAGTAGAATACCTGGAAAAGAAATATACAAGATTAAATATTGCTACAATTCTATTCTCAGTATTGATATCAAACAGGAATTATTTAATTGACAGGAAAATCTCTTAAACACTCCAGTGCCTGCATTTTGAATTGATGATTACAAACATAATTGATTTTTGTTAACTGCATGAATCGAAAAACTGGAAAGCTCACTCATCTTTATGTCTGAAGGAAAATCTTTAGACAGATACTTTACCAAGGCATTATTGATTTGGTTTATTTACTGACACTCTTTAACATCACAGGTTATCAGCGTCCCATTCAATTCAAGGCTTAAAATGGCTGATAAATTTTGCTCAAAGGCCTCTTCTTTCATGCTTGAGGTTCTTTACATGCCGTAAATCAATGGCATGGGACTCACGGTTTTACTTCCCTTCCAAAGGAAGCCATACTTAGGATTTTTACGCCCCCCCAAAAAAAAACATTGATGCTGGCCAGGATTGAACCTGCTATCATAGGTTTAGAAGGTAAGTATGGTTACTACTACACCACCAGGACCGACTTTGTCAAGACAAATTTTCAACTTACTACTAGGTTTCTATTCCTTGTCAAGAGTGACATCATCAGTAGCCTTGTTTAGAGATAGCTAGCAACTTTGTGATTTGGCAAAACTCATATATCATCCAGTCCAGAACTTATGCTACTAAAGCCAATGAGGTATGATAATATTTGTTGTTTCATGGAAAGTATTAAGACATGGTGTTTCCCTGATTCTAAGAGAGCTAAATTTTAGCTGTTCTGCAGTGGCCTTGATCCAGGAGTGGGAATGCAAAGATAAAAATGTTGTGGAAAGCTTCTAATTTCCTATATACTGAAGGTAAAATTGATGGTTATTTTTCTGCTAAATTTATCACATATATGTTTCTGGTTTCTTTAATTGAACTGATGTATCAAAGATTTAAAAGGTTTGTATTTTTAGATATTTAGATATAAAAGTCTAAAAACCTTCTAAAATTGAATCATTCACATTAGAGAAAAATGATATTTGTTTGTATTTAGCAGAGTCAGTGCTCTTAGTGATGCAAGACAGTGTGTTAGACAAATGTTCCTTCAACTGTTAAGTTTTGTGTGTTTGGTTTTCTCTTAAATACACTTCCTCATTATTTGTTTCAAGTTTTTTCCACAATTCCCTCTCTAAAATAAAGTCAGATTTATAAAAATTGTACATAATTTGTGGTGTCATGTCATTTATTCTGCCTTCAGCAAATACTTAGTAACACACATGTCTAAACCTAGTCTACTGGCTAACTGAATTATAGAAAGTTTCTGTATTTTCTTTGTTAATGGTACTGAAAAGATATCTTAAAGATGCTAAAAAATGTATTGATTTTTATAAAATTGGAATTTTCATTTGTCTTGATTGCACATGAACATGAAAAAGTAGTGCATTTAATTTCTCTTTGGTAAGTTCAAATAATAAAAAATGAAATATTGAAAGAAAACATGTAATGGGAGAAAAATATAGCTCATAACAAATTTACCCTCTACACTTTTTTCATACCTTTGTTTTGATAAAATAGACTTTAGCATCTCATTTACTCCTATGCTGTAATGTTGAAGTGCAGGATCATTATTTCAGTAGGTTTCTGCAGCATGGCATTTACACTCATGAAAAGAAAGCTAGTAGTTGTCAGCAACAAAGTCTTTCATTTGCAGTAATCATCAAATTTTTTAACAGAGTAGGTATTAATAAACCTTGCATTTTAAGAATGACCTATTTTTCCCTCCAGGGATAAATAAAATTTTATAAAATATCTAAATGTTTTATATAAAATAGCATCTGTTGCAAGCCCCTTTATGGTGCCTAAAATTATATTTTGCCCATAATTGCTGATTTTCAGAGTTTAGAGTATAAAATTGCTATTGCCTAAAAGGCCAAATATAACCCAATTTTTTTCAAAGTTTATGTTGCTTTAGATACTATTGGTAGCAATGATGGTCCAAGGTTACGGATTAGCAATGGATAAAATATTGGACTCAAAGTTTCTTGAGATGAAGTAAGAAAAAGCATGCATGAAATACAGAAAGAAGTGCAAAATGTGTTCTAACTGATAGTGATTTTTGGAATTTCAATATCTCACCTACAGTGGAAAATTATTGTGCAAACTTGTAATAAAAAACTATGCAACGGTAGTCTAAATATTTATTTTTTTTGGCTGTTTAATATTAAGTTCATATGTGGGTATATATGTTATTAATTTGTGTTATTTGATAGAAATTCAATTTATTTTAAAGAGCCATTATATAGATACCAAGGGTGCCAAAAAAATGTATACACACTTTCATAGTAGATATCTATTTAATATATTTCCTAAAAACAACAGTAATGTGTAGTATGATGTTCTGTAAACAGATGTGAATACATACATTATGATAGCGTTGGTACGTAACAGGTAAATAAACAATGAACAAATGAAGCCACAATAATCGTAAATCAAGGAGCAAATGAAGTCAAGATTATTGTATGATGTTCTGTAAACAAATATGAATCATATGAATGGAAAACTGAGAATGTTGTTGAAGTTCAAAGGCAATGGAGACGTATGTGCAGAACAGAACCGTCAATGGGAGTAACAATTGCACACATTCAAGAAAAATTTGAGACTGTGGTACTGTATGCGATGTTCACAAGGGCATATCTGGGAGATCTCGCACAGCAACAAGCCCTGCATCTGGATCCAAGGCACTATTCAAGGCATTGGGTAGAACGAAGAGATCTGATTTAGTTCCCACTGCGTGCTCCAGAAATAACCTCATTGGACTTCTACCTGCTGGGAACTCTTTAAGGATGTTGTATACCATAGAAAACCAGCTACACTGGCAGCACTTCAAAAAGAAGTTGCAACAGCATGTGCAAGGACACTTTCACAAACATTACTGAATCAATAGTTCAATGTACTCAGAAATGTATCGATGCTGATGGTAGGCATTTTGAGCAACTGTTGTAACTGTAAAAGTATAAGATTATCAGTGCTCATAATTTTCTGTTTGTGTGGATTCAGTTTTGTTATGTTATGTTAAGTGTTTTCTTTGTCAAAGTGTGTATACATTTTTGGCATCCTTTGTGTATACATGCCTATTTATAAATTTATTTTGTGCACATCTACTTTTAATAAATTAGTTAAAGCATTCAATCATGAAAGGAGGGTAGAAAATCACAGCTGTTTTTTTCTAAAAGAGATATGTTCATGTGAGTATAAATGTATACTCAATATATGTAATAAGAATTATTATTATTATTATTATTATTATTATTATTATTATTATTATTATTATTATAGGATTGTTATTTCTGTTAACTTTAGATTTTATAAGAAAAGAAATGTCACCTGAAGTAGCATCGCCAGGCACACAGCCAAAACTCAGCAAAAGTCTCTCTCTCTCTCTCTCTCTCTCTCTCTCTCTCTCTCTCTCTCCCTCCTTTACCTTTACCTTGATTGCATTGGTCTTCTCACGATGTTTTGTAATGAGTGCTATAGGTTTAAATCTGTAGGATTGAATGAAATGATGGCACAAATGATCTAGGAGGGCTGGACACCTTAAAGCTATCTAGCATTCACCTTCTCAGGGTAAAGAAAAATTCAGAAAAAAAACCTTACCCAGACTGACTGGGATTCGAACCCAGGACCTCTGGATTAGTAGATGATCATATCAAATTTCTTCATGTTCAACACTTACTTGTGTAGGTCACTTGATAGAGCATTTCCTGAAGTCTGATTGAGAATCCAGTTGTAAAGAAGCTTGTTTGAAAGTATTACAAACAAAATACCTTTCCAAAGTCAAACTTTGGCATCAGGTTGAGAGGGTATTGGTGACTCTTGTGCTTTGTTGATGAGACCAATCATTTGACAAGCCTCATTTTATGAAAGCTTGGGCTTGATGGACCTTTATTCACTTATATACCAGGGTAGGTATATAAGTTTCTGGCCTAACCATTTTATAGGTATGATAAAGGCAAAAACTATATTTCACTTTTCAATATAGTTATCCTTTATTGCAATACGCTTGTTACATCCTTGAATTAACATTTAAATCTCTCCCCAAAATAGTCAGAAGTTTTTGTCTGCAAAATGAGCTTAAATAGCATCCATCACTTCTTTGTCACACAAATTTCCTTCCTGGAAGGTCCTTTTTGAGTTTTGAGAAAACAATCACTGGGGGCTTATATCTGGACTGTAGGGTGGATGGTCGATCTCTTGAAACCACATTTCTTCACACTTTGCAACAAGAGCTGTGTGCATAGGGGCATTGTCATGAAAAAGACACATACCACCACTGAGCTTTCTTCACCTTCCTTTTCTCTTTGATGGAAGTAGTCTGTGCAGTAGATCTGCATAATACTCCCAATTTACTGTGATGTTCCTCTCCTTGAAGTCAATAAAGAGTATTCCTTCACAGCCCCAAAAGATTGTGGCCATGAACTTCTTGGTTGACTGAGAGACCTTGGCCTTCAGAGGTGGTGCTTTGCCAGGTTTATGCCACCATTGATTCTCTTTTGGACAAGGGATCATAGTAGAGGACCATAGTTTCATCTCCTGTAGCAATGGTTTGCAGAACTTCTCTCTTGTTGCCATGGCAGAGCTCCAAAAATGCCCAACAACAGATCACACACTGCTGCTTTTGGACTGAGGAAAGAAGTCTAGGCACCCACCGTGCACTAACCTTATTCATGTTTATAAGTTAATGAATAATTCAAAGGACTGTTGTTTTAGAAAGGCCCAACCTTATAGCTATTTCTGTAACTTTGAGCCACCAGTCTTCCATAATTTCTCCTTCTGCAATAGCAATGTTTACAGGAGTGAGCACCTCCAAGGGCCAACCTGCACGCTGTTTGTCTTCAATGTTTTCTTGACCCATTTAAAAAAAGTTTGGCCCATTGTTTTATGGTAGAATATGAGGGGGATACTTCTGCATATATACGGTCCAATCGCTGTTTAATTTAATTTGGAGTAAGTCCTTCTTTTGTGAAGAACTTAATAAAAGCTCAAAACTCCATTTGGAACATGTCACAATCTTCTACACTTAGCCTTCTTTATGCAACTATATCTGAACAACTGAACACTAGGGAGCAGAAGTTATAGCTGCAATTATTTACTTAACAGATAAGATATGATACCAGATAAGGGTTTTGTGAAGATGATAATGCTTATTGGCGAGGTATGAAACTTATGAACCTACCCTCATATATATGAAAATTCTTTGTGGAATAAAGTACAATCAACTCCTGATAATTTGCAGAATTAATGCACAAACTTCTGCCAATTATCAAAACTAAACAAATGAGGTATACTTCAAAAGCAATATATTTGAAACTCATAATGTTGTACTTTAATGGAAAAAATCAGTCAGTTATGTTTGTGTCCTTGGAGACCATTAATTTTTCCCCCATTTTAGTGCTCAGATGTTGTAGGAAAACAAAATACTCCATTTTCTGTAAATGATGGAAGCATACCAAAAGTGATATTAGACACCAGTCATAATAATCACAATGCTGCTGAAGAGAGGAAGTGTGCCCTAACTTGACTTCATTGCATTATGTAGGAAAATTTCAGGGGTGGGATGACTTCAATGGAAGGCACAAAGATGCATTACATATGAACATTTTGAGAAAGTAATTGACTAATCAAGTAAAGATGATGTATTTAATAGGTATAAAATATTTAAATTTTAAAATTAAAAAAAAATCAATAATACAAGATGAACCTGAAGTTATCCATGTGCAAATTATCAGAAGTCTACTCTATATAAATTGGGCATCTCACTTTTTCATAATCACTTAATGCACTAAGAAAGCTATAAATAATTGTGCCTTATTGGCAACAACACATGCATACTGAATAACTACCACATAGCAGAAGCATAATAAAACAAAGAAGAGATGCTGAGCAAAAGTTTTTAGCAAATGATTTCATTTAAAATGTCATTCAAAGTCTGACCAGATTACTTTTGCTATGTTATTATGTTTAGTTTTTTTTGTACACTGTCAATAACCCAGAGTTTATTCATTATGTTATGTGTCATGGAGAAATAAGTGTAAATGATAAGAGACATAATTAATCCTTACATCCTTCAGGAATTAAAACTAAAATATAGCATCCATTTCTCAAAACAGCACTCAACTTCATCAGCAGGTAGCAAAAATGCTTATGAGGATCAACAATTTAGGAATAAGTAGATATATAGTTTAATAATTTGCTCTAGAACTGAAAGGCTTTTGTTGCAAACTGCTGAAAAACAGAAAGTACCATGAGGCAGAAGTCTACCAAAAATAATTATTTGTATGCATTTTAATTTAACAAATTATACACCAAGTACTTTATCAAGCTGAAGTGTTTTTCTATACTGGTAAAATAAAATTGGCATCACAGCATTATAGCTTATGTACATGACATCACTGTTACACTACTTTAGCAGAGAGTTTTGCTAATCTTGATGTCCTGAGCTTATCTGTTGCTGCACACTTAAGTTTTCAGTTGAAGGGACTAAAGATTCATTTCATATAGAAATTTTCAGATGTTGCTGCTGCTATGTACATATTTACACTTGCTACAAATTTTATTACTAAAAATGCAATAGTGCGGAGCATCTACCATTAAATGACTAAAGCTCAACAACAAAGGTTCAAATAAATAGGTATATTTCAGATTGTGAAACAGAAAATTCAAGTTGTTATTGTAATTACCTGTATACATAGTAATTCAGGAACTCTCAAATTCAAAGGGGAGAGAGCTCACAATGAGAAGCATTTTTGTTAAACATATGGTCTCTGATGCATTATTTAGGAGATATACATCATCAAAGGAAAAACAGATTTTTGGGACATTTAACAATTATGACATATTATTAATTTATTCTGCAAGTACTCTTGGAACAGATTAAAAAAGGCATTCAAAGTATCTGCAATGAATCTGATTACATGCATTACACCATCATAGCATGCCATTTAGAATCCTGCAAGCATTTCAGGCCTGTTTGCATTTGATCAAAAGCAGCAAATATTTTGCTTTATCAGTTCGTAATTGGGTTGTATACATGAAACTGCACATGCTCCCAAAGAAAAAAATAAGGGAAACAGATGGCTGTTTCCTGTAGCCTCCCGATAACAGATTATTATGTTGGTTAACTCGGGAAAGGATAGATGTATGCTTATATTCAATTGCAAATGCATCGACTACACACAAAATACACAGTGAACACAAGGTAAACATCATGTGGTTTAATGCTGAAACCAGTACATATAAACATAAACATACAGGGTGCACAATGCATAAGTTGTTTAACAAGAAAATGTTACAGACTATGATATCTATTTCTCCTCTGAATTTATTGCAGAGGTCCTGACTCGCTTGTGTATCTTAGTTGCTGTTTTGAGAGAGACGGAGTTATAAAAGTTGACTTGCAATAAGTATACATACTCTTTGATACTTATATGATTTGTTTGTCAGGTTGTGTATCAAAAACCCATAATGATCAGCCAACACTGGCAAGAGCTTGTGCAGAGTAAATCATAAAATTGAACAACAAATATTATGGAAAGACAAAATGCTAAAGCAAGCCAAATATGTACATAACTCTAACCATGCATAGTAATTCATGTTTTACAAATAGTTATATGATTTTAATAGCAGTAATGATTGTGAAGTGTTTCTATTGCAGCTTGAACATATTGCATTTTTTCTCCTCTAGCAGATAATGGTTATTTTCACAAAGAACTATCAATAAATGTTGTAACTGTTAGTACAGAAGAACGTCTCTTCAGTGGAATATTAAGATAGATCAAAATATTTTCCTACTAAAGGCCGTTTTAAATATAATAATAATAATAATAATAATAATAATAATAATAATAATAATAATAATAATAATAATAAAGGAGCACTAGAAAAAGAAAAGTCAATATGTATCCATATAAAGAAAATTTAATATGAAAAAATTGTTTCATTATTTATTTACACTGCAAAATGAAAAGCATTCCAAACATTGCAGTAAACTTAAATTTGCCACATTTTTATTTTAATGATGCTTTGGTTCATTAGTTGAGAAAGGAGAGTGGTTTGGAGGAAACCAAGCAAATTGCACATTCAAAAATTTGATGTGAGAATGACATGCACATAATCCAAAAAAACAACAAAACATGCTAAATTTACTCTTTCATTTTTCCATTAAAAGTTAATAACCATTTCTCCATGACTTGTAACGTCATTCATGCCTTATTGCATTTTCAGTATATTCATGTTCTTGAGGTATTCGGGCTTTGTTGCTTTAGTGATAGCAAGGGCTTTTGCATTTCACTTGTTATAAAAATGCAAATAAAATTGGTTATTCTTTCCTTTGCACAATTTCACCTAAATTCTTTTCTTTTTTCAAGCACAGTTATTTAATGGCAGCATGTGGAAGAACAGAATGCTCTCATCACTTTTAGATTCAGAACACACTATGATAGAGGGCAACTAATCCAATTCATTAGAGTTTGTTTTGCCACTTGATTCACCATAAAGTTCATTAAAAGCTGTATGATGTCTCTTGTAGAAGCTCTTTAACCATCCACTATAAGCTTGGAATTCTTTCTTAAATTTTAGCACCTTCTTTAGCGACTCCTGCACAGTAGTACCAGACACAAATATTTTTCATCCTGACACATCATTCTCTCACAAATTTATTAACATTCTCATTCAGATCTCTTAAAATTTCCATTAGTGCAATTCTGCCAACAGCTCAAACTGTTTTGTTTTAAGAAAGTCATATATTTAATTGATATCATTGTATGATTCAGTTGAACTACACACTCTTAAAAGCTTCACTTACTTTTTATAAATGTATGGAACCGGTTTTGAGAACATTTAGTTCCCATCTTCAGCCAGGCTAAAGTTGAACTATCGGATCATTCGTTGAGCTGTGGGAATGTATATTCTGCTCTGGTGGTGGTGTGATCTCATTCTGTGCAGAATGTGAAAAAATCTACATTGGAAAAACAAAGAGAAACATAGGCACACGGTTAAAGGAACATTTCAGGAACATAAAGTACAAGCAAATAGAGAAATCAACAGTAGCATATCATTTTTGGACACAAAATCACGGCATAATAAATAAAGCAAAATTATTAAAATCAGTACAAGGACCTACAGAATTAGCAACCTGGGAGAAAATCTACATCTACAAATACAAAGACAGTATAATGAACTTCGACATTGTCGGAGATGGAAACATAAACTACAAACTTATCACACCGCCACCAGAGCAGAATATACATTCCCATAGCTCAATGAATGATCCGACAGTTGAACTTTAGCCTGGCTGAAGATGGGAACTAAATGTTCTCGAAACCGGTTCCATACATTTATAAAAATTAAGTGAAGCTTTAAGAGTGTGTAGTTCAACTGAATCATACAATGATATCAATTAATATGATTGGTTTCACTGTGCAAGTTCCAATTTACATTTAAGTAGTCATATATTTATTTTTTTTCTAGCATTGAACATCTTCAGATCTACTTGATATATTTTATCTTCCTCATTGCATAAATAACTCTAATGATAAGATCAAGCACAAACTCTCATCTTTAATACCATGACAGTTACTGAACTGTCATACTATTACTCTCTCTTGACTATGAAATAAAATGAGTTGAGTTATTTAAATAATGTTTTTAGCTTTGCTGGAAGTAAGTAACTGAAACCAAAACATATGTGTTTAAATAGTTTGACTGAGAAGAGATTGTTAATGCATGCTACAGTGTGTTAGGTTCCAAATTTAATTAATATTGAGAAAAAAGAATGTTCAAGTGATAAGAGAAATATCCAAAAATTAATCCCAATACAATAGCACCAAAACAGGAGCTTACTACATGTGCCTGTGCATGATAGGGAAATGTGGATCTAAGTACGTATGATGGCTAAAATTGACTATATGATCTACTTGCCCAAATTAGAAATTTTCTGCATAAAACTTTTGATTGTTTCTGCTTTTACCAGGGCTGTTTGCATTACATTTTCCATTAACATGTAGGAAATGTATTAATTTCAATTATCTGATGCTGACTGTCTTGATATATCTCATGGCTCTTCAAATTCTACTGTATTTTGCTTTCAAAGCTGGTACACAGAAAACAAATATTACATTGCACTTTTTTCTGAGATTTTTAGGCCACAAAGTCCCCTGGACTCATTCAGATAAACTTTCACCTATCATCCTTTATCTGACACAATATATCTTCAGGTAGTGAGGGTGCTTTGATGTACACACAATAATGTTTTTTTCCTTTGCTCTAAACCACAAGTTCAATCATTAAAGTTCTATCCATAAGAACAAATTTTTAGCTTGCAAAATCGCTATCATTTAAGAAAGTAATATCATCTGCATATAAAATGAAATCATCAGTTATATACAAAGATAATTTTTTTAACAATTTAAACAATATCAACAATGAAATTGCACTTCTATTATAAACAGGAGAACAAATAAAATCAGAGGCTGAATACCAGCATGTCAAAAACTTAAATGCAGTACAAAGGGTTGGGGGAGTTGCTTTCTTTGTGACTGAAAAGACAGAGCTTTTATGTACTTTAAGCATAGTGTGTATCTATTTTGAAAAGTTTTAAGCATAGATCATGGCAACATAGCAATGGACAAAGTTCAACTTGGCAATCCTAACTCCATAAGAGTAGCCTGTCCAATGCCATCCTTCAAGTATGGTAGCTTATAGTAGATTCCAAACCAATTTGAAGAGAAATTGTCAAAGCTTTTACTTCTGCTGGTATTTCTGTTTATTTAATGCAAAACGAATAATATGATCACTTGGATTACATTATTTTAAAACATTTTATGCATTGATTGAGCAATAGCAATGATAAATATGAAAATTAATTGGAATCAACACAGTAAAATGTGTGTAATTTCATTATATAAAACGTATTTCAGACCATTTAAATGCGAAAGAAGTTTTAAATGGTTTGAAATAAGTTTTATATAAAGAAAATACAGCAATGATAGTTTATCAAGACAATTTATATGAAAACTGAAAGTTAGTAATATACATAATTTTATTTCCTTTATTGACATTATGTGTTTGTGCTTTTGATAATATTTTTAGAACTCTAATAAAGATACATTCACTTTTTACACTTATTAGGAGTGAACATAATGCTCAATAATACATAGTCATACTAGGTAAGGGAAAATTGATAGCAATAGTATAAGAATATACTGGAAGAAAATTCCAATTATGAGTGTAAGTTGGTTACAGAGAGTATATTCGGCTATAGTTGAATTTAAAATGATGCATGGGATAGAGATATGGGGGACAGAAAAAGAGTGGGAATGCAGAGATCAGATTCACAGAGTAGTCTGTAAAATGATATTGGGATTACCTAGAGCTGCACCAAATGGAGTAACCTGGATGGAACTAAGAACAGTGGGATGAAAAAGTCTAGTAATAACATGTATTATGAAATACTGGCAGAGGATACAACCTTTAGAGGAAGGAAATATTCTCAAAGACTGCTGGGGGCACAAAAAAAAAAATGGGTAGGAAGTTTGACTGGTAGGTTAAAGGAAATTGTAAGAGAAATTGGTTTGGGAGAGGTAATTAGTTTACAGTCACCAAATGGGCAAGACCTATGGAATAAAGTGAAAGCAAGGATTGATGATATAGAGAAACAGGAAATAATCAATAGCCTAAGAGATAAAGAGGACTGTGATATATTATAGGAGTTTTAAGAAATAGTGGGGCAAGGAGAAATATATTGAGGTTTAACATTTAAAAAAGTTGAGTCGAAATTGTAACACACACATCACTAAGATTTTAATAAAAAGGAAGACTAGTTTCTGGAACCATCGCTCCTATCGTCAGTTCCTGGTCGACATCGGCCAGGAACTGACGATAGGAGCAATGGTTCCAGAAACTAGTCTTCCTTTTTATTAAAATCTTAGTGATGTATACGTTACATTTTCGATTCATCTTTTTTAAATGTTAATATTTGACATCACTGTTACAAAAGTTCACTATATTTATTTAATATTGAGGTTTGTTATAAAATAGGTAGAGAGAGTATGGCATGGGCAATAACAGCAACAATGATGCTAGGTAGGATAAACGTTGGCTTAAGAATTTGTGCCCACTTTGTGGTAAGGCAGACAAGAACTTGCACTGTATATTAGAATGTACAGAAACCGAAGGATGGAGAGAGGAAATATGCAACAAGAAATGGGATGTGTTGCAGGTAGAGATTCCAGTATTAAAGATTTTTGGGATTAGCAGAGAAGAATTTTTGAATCAGATTTTTTGAGAAGAATTATGTAGGGAAAATAAGAGGAAAGTGATCAAGGCAAAGGAAGATGATCACCTTTAGGGAAATATTTGTAAAGTTCATTTCATAATATGCATAGTTAGAGCGATGTAAAATCCATGATAACTGGGTTGTTAGTTAAATAGAATCCTAAATTAACAAGCATTCAAGGATCAAAGAAATATTGTAACTATTCACATAGTTATATATGTAGAGCTTGAAGCTATGGTTAATTTTAATGTGTTCAGTAGATTAATGCAAAAGCACATACCATTTTAACTTACCTTCTTGTAGTTGTTATACTTAACATATATGTGTTAATAAAATACAATTACATTGTTTTTTAAAAAGGTTCGTTATTCATATGAAATTGTGAATAGTGTGGTGATAATTTTTGAGTAAGTATGTTATTCTTATCCAAGCTTTTCCTATTTTATTGCAATATTCTATGGTATCAGAAAAGGTTGAACTCAGCACAAAAGAAAATTGTGTGTTGTACTGAGAGCTTGACTCTTTTTAGGTTGTAACAGTAATACAGATAAAATTATCTGTCCAAGCCCAGCTTATAATGAATAAATTAAACATTTTATAATTACTGAATGATTACAAAAACCCACCTTTCCAACTTTGTGTAAAGTATATGCCTTAATCTTTATTTTGAGTTGTATTATGCAGACATCAACATTGCTGATAGCTCTTTGTGGATTTAGATTGTAAAATAGATTAAAATAGTTACTTATTTTATATATATAGCTTTTAGGATGAAAGCTCATCAGGTTACTAACAGAATAGAATTAAAGAACTAGTGATAGTGTTAGTGTAGTGTTAATATATTGTAAGCATTTTTATTGGTAATGTGCATATCTGAAAGCAGCAATCTGTGGTAGTATGAATGTTGTTATTTATCCTTTGTGTGCCTTTGACTGTGTTCACAGCATTTTAAGAAAAATAAATTATAATGAAGTTAAAGAAACAGAAAACTGTAACTGTGCGGCTGAATTTTTTTTTACTCCATTTTTTGTTTAGTCTTATGTGGTTATCTTGGTCTTTTAATTAATCATTATATGGAGTCATCCATTTGGTAGGTCACTGCTACATGACATTGACATTAACATTAATATTGGCCTCTTATTCAGGGAATGTTAGTTGATTCCTTAATAACTTACAGAATATATTTCTGGGCACTGAAATAAGGTCTATCTGTCAATGCTCCTTTATTCAAAGCAGAAACTGTATGTGTAGGTAAAGTAAATCTTTGTTTACAATGTAGTACTATTAGAGTAGGTTCCACCAGCTATAATGCATTTACATCGCTTTTGAATCCACTTGTCAAGTTCACTTTGTAAAAATACTTTAAAGGCACATTCACAACCAGCATTTCATGGTGGCTTCCATTTCATCAGTATTAATGCAACTCTAACCTTACAAGCTTTCCATAATCTGATCAAACAAGTGTGAGTCTGAGGGTGGCATATCTGGACTTAAAAGCAGTTACAGCGTCTCTGACCATCCTATTTGTGCAGGAATCTATGTTATTGCCATAAGAAGTTTTTGGCAATCCTTATCATATTATAATTGAATTGCATTCAGCTGTTTATATAACACCTTTTTTTTCTTCCCTCTCTTTTTCTCCCTCCCTTCTTCCCCCTCTCCAGCCAACTTCTTGAGTTTCCAGAATGATGTAATGCTCATAGTTATTCCACACTTAAGGAAATCAAGTAAAACAACATTCTTGTTATTCCAGAAGGCATTTACCATAAACTTGTGCACTTTGTGCTGGCTTTTGATGTTCTTTGTCTAGAGGAGTATGGATGGCACCACTCCATGGACTAATTCTTAGTTTCTGAGTCTATACACACTTACAGTCTGCTTTAATAAGCATTAATTAATGAGGAATTCACTTGGCATGCATTTTCTTGTATATAATGTTGTGGATAATTTGCTCAACAGCATTATGGCCATACCAAATTCATCCACAGTCTCTCGTGCAGTAATACAAATCTCTGTTCAAATCATTTCATTCGTCCTGTTTTTGTTTTCTTCAGTAACTCCTGTTAATGGCCTTCCACTACATGATTTGTCTTCAACACTACTTTCTCCTTGTTTAAATTTGTTCACTCATCTTTACATATTACTCTCATCTACTGTTACCTCATCGTATATATTTTTAGCCATTTGTAGGAACAGTGGTCAAGTACTAATGATGTTCTCTGCTTACATTTCATATCCATGATTATGTAATACCCAGAATTATAGAAATGTTAATTATGCTGTAAGGATTGCAATATCTGATGATAAGTAAGCATTACAATTGTATGAACAGTTTAACAGAAAATAACAGATAAGCATTACTCTTTGCACATCACTTATAATTACCTATATAGCTGCCCTAACCAGGAAATAAATCTTGAAATTGCCATTTCTTATAGTTCAGATTAAATTAAAATAAGATACATTTCATTTTTCTACATAATTTCCCAATTTAAAAGCACATTTTCCCCAACAAATAGGAAGCTTCTGAATTCCATTATCAAAGGAGTGGGGTTGTGTTTACAACCAGTTGTCCAACAGTGTTTCCACACCGATAACAAATTGCCGATCTTTCAGTGCTCCTTTTAATAATCCAAATATATGGTATTTGCAAGGTTATAAGTCTGAATTGCAGGAAGGGTGTTCCAATGCTGTCCAATAGATTGCCCAGGATCACAAGATTGAAATTCCTGCATATTTTTAATTTTATTGGTTTTAATATTAGTAATTTTGTAACCTGTGCACAGTCATGCCTTTTTTGGGGAGGAGGGAGAGAAATGCCAAAAATAATTTTAAGGGAATTCTCCAATTCAAAGGACACATATCCCAGAGTGTTCTCAGCGAATACTCTTTTCATTCATAAACAAAGTAATACAGTTTTTTTTCACACTAACTCCATTCACTTAGTGTGAAAAAAACTGTATTACTTTGTTTATATATATACCACTCCATTGTCAACAGCTTCGTAAGTACACTTAATTGACTCTTTTCATTTTTTACACTTCCAAACTCCCAAAATGTATTCAGTAATTTATTTATTATGAAATATCTGAAAACTCTGTGCCAGGGAATTTTACTTTATACCTCCTTGAACTTCATATGGCAATACTGTTAACACATAGCTTTAAGCCATTTATGAAACAATACAAAGGTTCAACCATCTCTATAACTCTTATATTATTAAAGCACTAATGTACCCAAGTGTTAACCATAGAGAATGATCATATCCAAGACCACTACTGAGATGCAGGGATTACTGATGGGTCACTCTGTACTACTCATTGGCTATATATTTTTTTGGAAGCATCAGGTTTAAAGAGTAAGTGATTGTCTATAATCAAAAGTCTATTTTGCACGTAGGTACTCCAGAACAAGCTGCTGTTATTTCCTATAAAGCCAATGAATGTTGGAAGAAAAATTTGCAAAAATGATCCAGAAGCTGAGACTTCACTCAGAGTTTGTTTTCTGAGGGAAGTGTTTGCAGTATCTTAAAACATATTTTAGGTATTTTCTTGTTTCACTTCTAGCATTTACTTGCATTATGCTGAAAATGTCAGTAATTCTTCTGAAGTGATACATTGTTCAATTTGAAAAAGTGACACAGTCATGTGGCTAAATATTATATCATTTAAAGATTTTTTAAAATTATAATTAGATACTATACTATTCTGGAAAATTAAGGAAAGCATGCTACTATAATATACTTAAAAAATAATGTATTGAAATGTTGCATGGAAATATAATATTTGATAATACATTACATTGCGATGAAAAAACAAATATAGTTTTAGCATACCATTTTAATGCCTTTAAATCATGTGGCATGCACAAAAAAAATTTTTTTTGAAGTCATTAAAATGAAACAAGGACTGATTGATTTACATAAACAGGATTTAATTAATTATTATGTAACTACTATATAGGTCACCACCCTGACTGTTTACACAACAGGCTTAGTGGTCAGCCAATTTCTGTATAACTGCTGGAAAAAAGGTCATCAATTACTGACAGTTCTCAAAATCATAAAAAATTGACAATAGAAATTTATCTTATAGCATTATTTTGCTACTTAATAACAAAACCTCACAAGAATATATCCTGCAATATTCTTAATTATCTAGTGAGTCAATTTTATAATCTTATGTTCCTCTTACTGTTGAATTACGCTTCTTTGTATTGGTTCCAACATAAAATTAAATTTTATATTTAATATCCTGCAATGTTTCTTGAGCACCCTCTATGCAGCTTAGGCCTTTATCGTGAGATTAACAACATCTTTGGGCTACTGAAGTGTTAATTCATCTGCTTTCAAGAGCTCTTGTCATAAAATGGAAGAATATTTCACAAAGTATTTTGCAATAGATACGAAGAAATTCACTGACCATTAGAACCATTTCTTAAGCAATGAGGATGACTGCTTTTAGATGGATGAATATATTTATGAGCATATGCATAAGTTAATAATCTTGTACACTCTGTTCATATAAATCAACCCCTGCTTGTTTGAAGACATTTAGAAATAAAAAGAGAACTAATAAATGATACACTCATAAATAACACTACTAAAACTACAAATAACCATGTGAAGTAAGAAAAGTGTCTTGACAAATATATGTCATCTCTCTACTGGAAAGTTAGAGGTAAAATGGCCTAGCAAGTTCCTGCAACATATTTTTAAGGCTAGTATGTGCTACAATTTTTGAACAAGTGTTTGTTAAAAACAAATGCAAACCTTTCAGTCTTTATTAATGTTATTATTAATTGCTACATGCTACATGTACCACATTGTTTTGGACCACATGTTTATCCAACAGTGAATCAAATGCAGACATTTCCATAATTATTTGCATTAGTGTTAACTACTCTGACTACCTCAGTAGTTAAGAATACCCTTCTCATTCTAGTAATCTATACAATTTAATTATGAGCATATTAATGATTTACATTTCCTAAAAATATTAGGTGCTCAAAATAATAGTAGTAGGTCCCAAGCAACCTCAAATTTTAAGATAGCACAACTGTATACTCTTGCTCTGCTGTTCATTTGCTAAAGTATCAAATATAAGGGTTGCCCAAATGAAACTAAGACCTTTGTCATAGTATCATACCTTAACTACATAGAGCTTTGATTTTGCTCTATATGTGAGAAAGACTGGTTTGGCCTGACAGTGCAGTGCTGGTTACATGTGCAAAAGCACATTGAACTGAATATATTCATAAGCCAGCAGTAATTCAATTTTTGAAGGCAAATGGTGTCCCTAAACCGAATTATATGAACTGACTTTAATGCTGAACAAAACAAAAAATTATACTGTTGCTCTTTTGATTTACTTAGTAAAAATGAAAATTTTCAATCAATCATATATAGACGTTTTCCATAACAGGACATTCATACTTGGCATTCAATTGTGATTTTGCATCTATTGAGAAGGGGAAAAAGGAAGATGCATTGTGTGTGTACAGTTCCGACTAATTCTGTGATGGGATTGAAGCAGCAAAAGTAAAAAAAACCCTTTCACTCTTCATAAAATGAATAGGAAAGATTCTGTCAATGTTAAAAAAAAGTGTTAGTTCCAAAAATGCATTCAGAAAAAAACGTTGATAGCGTTCCTCAGCTTATACAGATTGCATCCATTAATGTAGAGTATAATAATCCTAATATTGTAAAATTCTATTCAATTTTTTTCATCATTAAATTGCATAAAAATGTTAATTTTAAAAAGGGAGAGAAAAGTTTGAATGTTTCATTGTTTAAGGTATAGCAGATTTTTTTTTTTATTTTGTTTATTTATGGAAGCTCTTCAACAACTCAGGTCATCAGTATCCCATTCAATTTAGGGCGTGAAGTGGCCAACAAATTTTGCTCAGAGGCCTCTTCTTTCAGGCTTGAGGTTCTTTTTTGAGCCGTAAATGTACGACACGGGACCCACAGCTTTACTTCCCTTCCGAAGGAAGCCGTACTTAGGATTTTTATGCCCGAAAAAACCCATCAGTCCTGGCCAGGTTCGAACCGCGACCTTGGGTTTAAGATGCAAGTATGGTTACCACTACACCACCAGGACCAACAATGTATAGCAGAAGCTCAGTGAGCAAAGAAAGGTAAAAACCTGAATTCGATTATCTGATGAAAATGTTGAAATATGTACCACCCATCTATCATGATTTTTGTAAAATTCTTATGACATTGTTGATGTTGCAGAAGACTATGGCAAAAGAAATATGGAGTTGGATTAGTTCATTTGATGTGTTAAAATAAAGGAAACTCGTCATTATCTCATTTTTTTCATTTCCAATTGTGTTTAACAGTATAAACAGAGGAGCTACTAATAAAAAAGTTCCAGAGTTTGCAGAAACTTTGGTTGGTATCTGCCATTATTGTTCTGAGCACCTACAATTTTATTTTAATAATTGAAATACAGTATGATATTTTTCTTTTATAATAATCTGTAATAATTATTGGCAATTGTAATTATATTTGTAAATATATTTATGGTACATGTATGTCAAAATCTTTGTACCATGTGATCAATTAAATATGGTGGACTTTTATAACATTGATGTTTAATATTAAGAATTTAAAATGATTGAATCGGTTTGTAACACATCACTAATATTTTAAAAAAGGAAAACTTAAGTTTTTGGAGCTAATTGCGCCCATCTTCAGTTCCAGATCAACTGCTGGCCTTGTTTTTTGTGGTTTGGTTTGTCTCTGTTGGTGGTTGGATGAACTTCTTTCTGTATTAAGATGTCACTTGGCAGGATTTCAAAATTGAAAATGTGATTTTTGTTCTTCTTGATAGAAATGTTTTCCCAGACTGTTAAGTTCTGTTTTTCATGTAATATTTTTAAGTAGTTTTGGATTCCTGTTAATATTATATTCCCCCCCCCCCAAAAAAAAAGGCCGGCAGTCGATCTGGAACTGAAAATAGGAGCAATTAACTCCAGAAACTTAGTTTTCCTTTTTTAAAATACTAGTGATATAAGTGTTGCAAATCGACTCAAATCATTTTAAATTCTTACCATGTGATCAGTTTTTTTTGCCTATGGGAAATCGAGTCGCTCTTTAGCCAGTTAGCTAGCCAGTCAGGTCTCGGTGTTTAGCTTAAAGGTAAAACAATAAAACAAACCAATTTAAGAGTCTCATTACTTCCAAATTATCCAATAAGATGTTGAAATCGCCCACCTTCATTCTTCACACATTTTTGGCATCTCTTTAGGAAATTATTCATCGCTTGTTGTAGTTCATTTTGAGAAATCTGAACAATTTCCTAACAAATATTATCTTTGAGTTCTTGTATGGTATGCAGATTCATCATGTACATGCCATTTTTAATTTACCCTAGAGCAAGCTGTTAAATCAGGGGACTGAGGGAGTCATACTCATGTCTTGTGTAAACTCTGTCGATTAATTCTCTGAAAAAGGGAGTTAGTATGTGAATACAATAATAATCAACTGAATGCTAAAAAAAATTGGTTGTATGATTTTTTGACCACTGTGTTAACACATGAGAATCATACATAAAGGCACACTGTGCCTTTGTAAACATACAAGATATAACACATTTTATGTATTCTGTCAAATTAAGAAACCAACAACAAACATACACTGGGAACAGCTGTGCTATGACTGCAAAAGTCAGCAAGGTCAACAAGTAAGCAAGCAGGTTTGCTATCCCCTCCACTGTGCGGCAAATGAACGATGGCTTGCTCATAGGAAAAACTCCATGTAGCAGGGGAAAGCATCACTGATTGCATGATACTACATTTTGAAATTAAAGCACACAGACCTAATGCATACTACCATCAAATATACAGTTTATTATAGTTCAGGGTTGATAGTATGCAGAGGTCAGATATTTTGAAAAGAAAACTCTCAGTGTATCATTAATGTTTCTTCACATTTAATGGTGTGAACTTAAAAAAAATTCATGTTTTCAAAAAAGTTGTACTTTTTAACAACACAATCAAACGCTGCACACAGATTAAGTCAACTACATTCAAACTTAGAGTATTTAACACTACAGATATAACTACCTTATACTGTGCCAGCTAATCATTCCACAAAGGACCAGAATGCAGCATTCATGTAGCTGTTGTTTGCTCAGTATCATGGCTAATTTCTGAACCATGATTGCAATCATTTGTCAAAATTTGTTGATACAGGTAATTTTCATCTGCTTATTTTGTGTTTGTTATTTTAGATTTTCTCAAAGCAAATAATATAGAGGCATCAAATCAGTTATGGTTGCCATGGTATAGGAACAAATCCAGCATAGGAAGAGCTATTTATTTATTGAGTGCATTATGCATACCATTTTTAATGTGACTGACACAAGCATGAAGGAACCAATATGAGCATGTTTCTTTAAGCATATATCCTCTAGCAGGTATAATGGATGATGTTCAAGAAATGTCTATACATTCAGCCATCTATGTAAAATAGGGCTGTGCATGCCGAGTGGAATCCAAGTTTTACAGCATAGAAATGAAGAAACCCTGTGTGGCATAATGGCATAATGGCTCTGTTAATTTCAAAGTGCCGTCTGCCACTTTGAAATTAAACAATGTGGGTTTGCAAACCTCTAGTTCCACATGGCATTTCCCACCCCTGATTTAAGACATGGAACATTAGTGATTGTTCAGAAATATGTTTGCCTACACCTTTTATAATACTTGTAGATGCAACAACAGTTTGTAGACAAACAATACTTGTGTCTGTTAATTATGTTTATGTGGTTTCACTATTGGTGATACACTGCCATGGCTAATGTCTGCTTGTCAAGTAGGCTCTGGTTTGATCCTTTATCAGGTCTTTAAGAAGAAAACTATTAGGAATGCCAGAAAGAAATATATAAAACGTGGATTCAAAATATCTATATCAGCTTAAAATATGGCAGTTTTAAAATCCTTTGCATCTTATATGTGATTTGAGTAAATAATTTTGAAATTCTATTGTAACTCGTTTTTCATAAAATGATGAGAGCATATTTAATATGAAGAATATGCTTAATTCAAATAAATGTTGTTTACTATTTAAAAGTATTTATACCACAGGTTAATTAACCTTTTAGCAGAGCCCGGTATATGTCATTCCAGTATTTACCAGTATATGTCATTCTCAACAAAAACTGAAGAATCTTCTTTTCCAGTCGTTTTATAATTTCATGGAAAGTGGAATATCACTAATTTCTTTGTGTCATTCCTGTTATAGCACTCAAGATAGTGCTGTGAGTCTATTTTTTGTGTTAACTATTTAAATGTTTCCACTATTATAGAAGGATGCTGATAAAGGTTTTGTTTATAATTAGGAGTATGTTCAAAAGATAGAAATAAGTTGAAATTTTTTGTTGTTAGAAACTTTAATTTTAAGGAAAAAAATCTGTTATATGAAATTGTGAATGCTGTGATACAAAGTTGTAATCTACTTTGATGAGCTTTTCAGTTCTGTTAACTGTTAATATTGTCTTACTACATAGACTAGCATTCCAATGACATAAGCAGATGCTTTATCTTAAGATTGGTTTGAGGAGCAGGTCGTATGGTCTTGGATGGATGGCGGAGATTTGTTAGTTTGTCAACTCCAGCCTAAAAGGTTTATTGTGCAATCTCATATGAAGAGATGCTTTCATTGTTTTCCAAAATCTGTTCCTTGAACAAGTTTCAGTGTTTTGATTCCAATATCAGTGTCCATTCCCAGGTCTTCCCTGGTTATAGAAAGAATAATCTCTTACTTACCAGGAATGGGCAATTAACAGGATATGCAAGGCACTCTCCTCATTCTGTTTGCACATTCTGCAAATGGGTTCATCTTTATAGAGTCCCACTTTATTTACATGTTTTCTGAAGTGACCATGTTCAATAATTAATGCAATTTATTCCTCTTCTGTCCAATTTTAGGAGAAATGAGGCAAGAATGTTGCTTGGACCTAGGACCAATTTTCTAGCTTGTTTTTGTCCAGGATAGATTTGCCATACAAGTTTGTGTTTATTCCCAATTCAGGCTTTTATGATAGTATTAGCAGTATGTATATTGATTTTAGGGCCAAAAAAGGTTATATCGGTATCCTTTTTTGCCAACTGAACTGACCTGCTTTTTTATTTCCATAAATGACTGAATGCCCTGGCACCCACTGCAGTTCAAGCCTATTGCAAGAAGTCGGTGCATGTTGGTATTCCAATACCAATATAGATTCTACCCGGTTGAAAGAATGCTTTTAAGCTACTTTGGCTATCTGTGAGAAAGAAAATTTGTTTACCATGGTAACCTTTATTAAGTCTTCTAATGCACAGTTCAGGTTAGCAATCACTTCTGTCTGAAAAAAGTGTACAATATTTCCCAAGATTTATACTAATATCTGTCCTTGGAAATAGACCATATATGTCTGCACCTAATTATATCACTAAATGATCCATTGGTGTACCACACGAGTTGACCACATCTTTTTTCAGGCATAATTCCTTCCATCTAGCCTTCTCGAGATCGGAGAGTTACCTTAAATGGAGGAAGAGAACAATATTGAGTATTAATGAGATCGGACCTCATGTACAATCTGGAATATCCAGGAAATTTAGAATGGAGTTGTGTCCAGTTGTAATACAGCTGCTTATCCAATTCCCAGTCTGCACCAAGAGGTATGCAGTAAGCCTAGCATCTGCTTGTAAATAGATGCCCATTGAAGGTAGACCTAGCAAAGTCTCCAGTAAAAAGTTGGAGTACTTCTAAAGGCTCCCTTAACACATGTATTTGGTAAACTTACCTGCTGTAGTAGTTTGTAATGTTTTCCACCACTGGACAGATATCTGGCACCTAACCATTGCAATATACAGCCGGTTGCTGATATATGGCTTTAGGACCCAGGTTGTTCCAATAGTGCTTTTAATGGTTACAAGAAACCAACTGGTTCTGCAGAGAATGTTGTTAATATGGTTGTTCCAGGTCAGTTTCTTATCCAATATAAGACCTAGATATTTACTGACCCCAGAATATTCCAGGATTGGATTGCCCAGTTTTAAAGTTCCTAGGCCTTTAAGATCCCTCCTGTTAGTAAAAGAAAAGGAACAACTGCTTTGCTAGGATTAATAGAAAGGTCTTCTTTTGTGCTGTGAATTTTTCTCAGCCTACAGTTCATATATGAGATTGTATTGGGAGATTTCCTAAAAATAAGCAGTGCTACTTTATCCACATAGCCTTGTCTGTAACATTCATCCTGGGTCATGTCTTTAGGCAGACCATCCACCATGAGACTCCAGAGCAGGGAGGAGAGAGAACTATCCCCTATGAGTGACCTCTCATGGCAATATCATCTTTCATTTTCCTAAGAAGGCTAGCAGTAATATATCTGCTCCTGAGCATGGAGTTTGTCCAACTGCAAAGAGTGTCTTGACTCTTATGTTTCTGTGCAGCCACAACCATAGAATTGTAATAAGTGTTATCAAAAGCACCCTCTAGGTCTAGGAAGGCTCCTAGAGCTAGTTCATTCCTAGCCATCAAGTCTTCCAGTTTGCTAACCAAACAGTGTAGCACTGTTGTACAAAACATAGGTGGTTGGCATGTTGATTTTGATGGATCTAACAATACCCTTCCTCTAATATACCTTTCAGTCAGCCTTTCCAAAGCCTGTAGTTATTAAGTTTGCATTTAGGAATAAAAACTACTCTGATTACTCTCCAGTAATTGGGGATAAAGCTAAAGGACTGGCCCAGAAGAGGTTGTAGATTATTAATTTATTTATGGACGCTCTTTAACAGCTCAGGTCATCAGTGTGAGGTTGTAGATGAGGATATAAAGCAAGTCAGGTACTTTCTTCCATAATGCAGAATGTAGACAGTCCAATACCATACCAACCTGGTAACTTAAATGGACTAGATTTATTAACTTCCCTTTTAACGTTATCAGTTGTGACAACTTGAAATGCATGTTCCCATTCCTTCTGTAGTGCTCTTGGTTTAGAGGTTTTGCAGTGCTCCATAGATTCACAAGTCTTATCATTTTATATGTATCTGCAGAAGAGTACCTCAAAGAGAATTTTGAGTGTTTTCTTACATATTGTTCATACAGGATTTGTTGGTCTGTGGGCCAATGCTTTCTGTAACCTGGCAGCCTCTGACAGGCTAGATATTTCCTGGAAGAAGACTTCCAAGATCTTTAACGTAGTTGGTGAGGGCTATTATTCTTTCTAGTCTCCAGTTCTTTCTGCCTTGATAAAGAGATGTCTTGCTCTACTTCTCTTGTGTTCAAGGTTTTTAGTTTACCATAACACTTTCTTGGACTTTATCTTTGATTGCATGGAGCAATTATTGTTATTAACTGTTAAGTATAGCCTCTTAGATATCACCAAAAGATCTAATCCTATGAATCTGCTCAATCCTTCCTGATAGATTCTGCATATAGGGCTCCCACCAGGCTCTTTTAGAATTCCTAGAGATTAGCTCTTATAACTATATTAACATAAAATTATATATAATTATGATCCAAAAGTGATGATTCGTCTAAGGCCCTCCAGTCAGTAATTTAAGTAGCAATGTATTCCATACAAAAAGTAATGTCAATAACTTCCTGCCTTAAGCAATTGGCAAAGGTAGGCTTGTTGCTAACATTAAGTGTGTATAGATTACTAGAGTACAGGAAATCTAAAACCTTTTGTTGACATCTTTGCTGCTGCAGATTTTGTGGTGAAAGTTGGCATCACACCCAAAGATGGTCTGTTCCCCTCTCTGAGAGCAATGTGCGACCAACTGTTCTAGTTCCCTGCTGGGTGAATAGCTGCCATCATAAGCCAGTAATAGGCCTTTCTTCCTACCCCCTCTGTTGTAGTCAATTCCTATCATGGTGATGTCACTAGAGCAAAATTCTAGAAGAGTTGTTGGGCATTAAATTCCATTGCAAACAAGAATACAACTTCTAAGTTGATGCTCTTGCTGCAATATATGAAATTATCATGACATTCTCCTAATCTTGTGATTCAGCCCATTAGTCCAGGTTTCTTGAATCAGGGTTAGGTCTATTCCTTCTATATTGAAAGTTTTACAGAAGGCAGCCGAGGCTGTGTTCTTATGTTGGAGATTGATCTGAAGGACCTTTAGAGCTATTCTTGGCTAGAATCACAATTGACACTCTACTGAGGACCAAAGGTTCTTTTGCCCAGGTCCCTTCAGAAGAAATAATACCCAGTCTGAGGCTTGCTCCGAAAGAGCTTCCTTGTCAAGGGTAGTACTTGCTGCAAGGGATTACTAATGTGGTCCTCAGAAATAGATTTTGATTATTAAAGTGATTTCCATAGGTCCCACAATAAGCTAGGGATTTGTAAGGTTTGCCCAGGCAGAGACCGGCATACATAGGTAAGGCTTTTACTTTGGAGTAGCCTAGTGTTCAGAGGTCCTGTTTAAGACACATTCCAATGCTGTAGGGTTGGCCTTGGTTAGTCACTTCTTTGTCTGGTATCTCCCCTGTGGCTTCCCTGACATGAATAATTCTTCCATTAAATTGCCACCTCCATTACAGGATCACATATACATGGAAGTATACCAGCTTCAAGGTCCTATGGGCTCTCGGGTGGTCTTATGGTCTTAACTTTGTCAGTAAAATAAGAACATTCTAAATAAATAAGAAATAGTGAAGTTAGCATGTTAATTTTACATTTACAAAATTGCTTTGGCATTGCTAAGCATTCTTTACCTGTTTTACTTAGTTCTCTTATTAAAGATTGCTTCCCCCCTCATTTTTGTTGCATCAAGCAAACTTATTCTGTTTGCTTCATTTACTTGCTTTTATTTTTTGTTATGATAGCTTAGCTGCACATTGCCCTAAAAGAAATTGAAACATAGAGCCAGCAAGATATGAGGCCCTCAAAAAAAAAACTATAACAGACTTGGGCATTCTGACCTGTGACCATCAGCAGTTTTATAAAGATTATGTTTCTGCCTCTGATGAAGTGTTGGAGGCACAATTAAGCATAGTTTTTTTCCATTCCTTGCAGCATTAAAGATAACTTCTACCTTTAATAACAAAAGCCATAAGCTGTCAATGCCCAACAATGCTCATTTAGAAACATTATTATAATGGCTGTACTTGTGTCCAATAGTTGATTCCCAATCAAGATATTTGGTCAACAGAAATTTTTAAAATATGTCCTACTTTGAAAGCAAAGTAAAGGTTTCAAACCTATGGAATACAGATTCTTGTTATCCATTAACTAACCAAACTTTGAGCATCAGCCATTGATTTTGAATTTCAGTCTGAAGATTACCACAAAATTATTTTAGTTAAATTTGTTGTTGCCATTATGACTTTTTGTAATTTAACATCCATCATAAACAAAGGTCTAAAGAGGCGATGAATGAATATTTGATGAAATGAATGCATAAATGAGCCCAGAGTTCACAACACTTAAGTTACCTGGCATTTACTTTTTCGGGTAAAGAAAAACTTCAGAAAAAAACCTTACCCAAACAACCAACATGGGATTTGAATCTAGGACCTTTGGATTTGTAGGCAGATACACTGACCACAAGACTTTGGAAGCAGTCATCCCTTTGTGATGAAAGTCAATTTTTCAGCCTTTTAAGGTTTTCTTTAAACAGAAATGTTAAATAGATTTTCTATAAATTAATCCTGGATTTGGTAGATCACTCCTTGCTTAATCATTTACAGAATAATTCACAGGATTGCTGATAATGCATGGAGCATGATTGAGCATACCAATAGTAGCTAATAATAATTACTCTTCAGCAGCAATAATGCATTGAACATAAACTGTTTTATGAATTTATAAAATAAAAGTATATATATATATATATATATTCACTCATTTTAGGAAAGCACATGCATTCATTATTATTATTTTTGGTATTTTTGCAAAAATGCACCAATCATTTTCTTAAGTTTGCATTGAGAATTGCAGGAAACCTGAGCAGTTTTGTTTCAGTTCTTCAGCAATATGCAAATTACTTTATAAAATCTGTTTAATATATTATAGAGGTAGATGTCGCAAGGAGTCAGATCATGGGACCAAAGGGGCTAAGCATTCTCACTAATAACACTTTCCTGCTTGAACACAACTACCCTGTAACATTGGAGAATCTTTCCATTGGAGAGTCTTTGAATTTGATCAGCCAACATCAAGGATAAAACTTACTTTTAATAGAAAGCATATACTGAACCATAATACACTCTCTGGTTGCATACAATCAGCTCATTAGGTCTCTCATAAGGCAAGTCGCTTGCTTATTACCAGCTTATATTGCTGCATAGGCAAGATGAGTAGCACACATGCAATAAGTTTTTTTATGAATTATCCAGAATAATATAGTGTCCTAGATTGTTTTACATAATTATTTAAAAGTAATGAAAGTTTTGTGGTTTTTAATGTATATTTTGTACAGTTCATGAATCACATATGCCCATCATTATTCACTTAATCTTAACTGAAGGAACTATGTGGACAAACTTTTAATCTGCAGTTAATAATGGGTGCTTTTTATATACCCATAAGTGCTATAGAAAATGCAATTGCTTTGCAAGCAAGGAACTCGTAGAAAGAAAATGCAATGCATTCTGAAAAAAATCTTAATAAGATATATTAAATATAAAAAGGTCCTTGATTTTTTTATTGCTAGGCATCTGGATTTTGTTTTATAGTATAGAAGGAATATGTACATAAAAGACATAAAGCTACTTAGTTAGTAATTTTGTTCAAATAATATGAGAATTAAATGTAGATAAATGCTGAAAATGTAATACTCAACAATGAATTATTAGCAAGATAGGTTTATTTAAAAGTTCTTATTGTTCCTTGAATGTATCAAATTCATGAACATAAAGTTCTTGGTACTCACTTATAAAAGTACATGAAGAAAAAAATTGTGAAGTTGAACTTATTCCAATCTTTCTTTGTATAATAATTTGCAATATCTCAGTTAATGACACTGCAGACATGAAAATGAATCTTATTTTCTGTCAGTCTCTTAAAATTGTGATTAAATTTAAGAAATCACTTTTAAGTTATTTGTGCTTATAACCCTCTTATATGCTTTCTATTTTGTTTGGCTTTTCTAATTTCTCTATTGCAGCTGTTAACCCTGGGTGAAGGTGCTTGTTATCAAGCTTAAATTTTTAATTTTGCTATTTTATAAGATATAAAAATGCACACATACTGCATAGTGTAATTCTACTTGTGTGATATAAATGGGCACAAAGGTTCAAGCTGATAAAATGTGCAACAGTTAATTTACTTTAAATTTGTTCAAAAAAATTTAGAAATTATAATAAACCAAATGCCCCCCCCTTTCTCACACACACGCACACAGGTGATTAAAAGATGAAATATGGATAGCTTTATTCATATTTAAAAGAAAATAATAAATGTATAAAATATTGTTTTTAATGTCCTTAATAAAATATACACCCACTTCACAAGTTGTCTTATCCACTCTTCTTGCCTTATACAGAGCAACCCAATGAACTGTGAACCTACTTGCAGCATTTTGCCTATAGGCTAGAGCAGTATTCATTGTCATCTATATTGTGGTACTGACACAACCATATGACAGTTTCCTTAACTATTTTAAAAGATTCTTACTTACCAACTTTATTAAAAGGATGTTCTGAAACTGGCTACTGTTGTTATTTATGCATTTTTGACACCTCTTTAAAAAATTATCCATTATTAGCTGTAGTTCACAATAAGCAGTATTGGATATTTTCTGGCAGATATTTTTTTTAGTTCTTTCAGGGTATATGAGTTTGTCTCGTATGTGATATTTTTTAATTTAGCCAGAGATAAAAGTTGCAAGGAGTTAGATTGGGGACTAAGGGATCCAGAAACCCCTGCTAATAACTCTGTCATATTGAAAGACTTTTTCAATGAATAAAATCATGTGATATATGTCGTACTAAACACTCGTATTGTTTTGCTTACTTGTGTAATACTCTTTCAATATCTGTGATCAAAATATTCGCTGTATGAGCTGTAGCAGACTCTTGTTGAAAAAAGACAAAATTATACCTATTGGTTAATTCTCCAAAAAATGTCAGGCATATTCATCTATGCCATAGTTATTTTATGTTATTTTAACACTAGTAGCTCTTTAAACAGAGCTGTAAAAAGACCTGTTGGTTGTGAAAGATGTTTTAAGTTATTTAGGGGAGGAATTCTTCAATGCCAATGTCATTTAATGTTTCTGTCTGTCTGCCTGCCTGTTTTTTAGACTGAGCACTATGCATGCCTGAAATTTATTATAGAGATTAAGGATTGTTCTACAACCTGAAACTTTCACACTGAGGAATATTTTTTAAAATCATCTTTGAACTTGACAAGTTGACTAAATTAACACACATGAATCATAAATAATATACATTGTGGAATAGAAAACATATATTGAACCATTATTCACTTGTTAAAGAAATAAGAACAAAACACTTCAGTAATGCATAATAAAATAAATTTACTTGACTATTATCAGATTCATACTGACAGCCAGAAGCTAGCATGACTTTGTTCCAGTAAATGGCAGTGAAAAATATTTATATAAAAACTTTTTATATCACTTAAATGAATTAATTTATTTATTTATATATTGTGGTTGTTAAAGCTGTTTAAATTATACATAAGAACAATCAAAAAGTAACCCCATTTAATATTTCTGTTTGAAACATTAATAATATATCATTTTCAACACAATCACACTCATTTTCAGTACATTTTTGACACTTATGCATCTTCCTATTTATTCAGTTAGAAAAAATGTTTTTGATTGTTTATACTGCCAGGTTTGCACCACTTGTTTGATCCCATTATCATTCCTAAATCCTTCTCCTCTGAATATTCTTCAGGGCTGCAAACACACAAATTTGAGAAAGTAAGATTAAGATTATATATTTTAAACCCTTAATCTGCAAATGATGACAAGAGTTGCAGCAGTGTGAGAGCATGCTTTATTATGAAGGAGAAGAATATCCTCTGCAACAGCTCCATATTGCTGGCTTCAGCTTCTCCAACATTTTGTCATATCAGTCAATGGTTTACTGTTTCACCCATTTCCTGGTAATGCTATTTGCATATCTCAGAAAATAATGAACAGGAGCTTTCCCCATAGAGGGATTAGGACTTGAACTTAATGGCTGGAGAAGATGAAAACTGCCATCCTTCAGACCGTTTCTTGCTCTCAGGTTTATAGCAATGCACTGAGATTTCAACCTGTGACATACATGCCAGGATGTCTTCGCCTTTATCATTATACCATGACAAACGGGCTGTAAAACTGCACATAAGTCATCTTGTGCCAATCAGCCAGCACCCTATGCAACCTCTGTGCATACAACTTGCAATAGTTGAAAACCTCCAAGACAAGAAAGTTGCATATCATGTTATGATGTTCACCCATTTTAAATTCCTCTATCCATTTGTACACTCTTCTCTTGCCCATATGATTGCATTGTTTTTCTATGAATTTCATGAGGTTTCACACCCAGGCCATAGAAATCTGATGACCTGCATTGCTGATCATCTCCAATACTTTTCATTCCTCCCATTGTTTGCATACTGAGCTCCTCTGGCCATATAAACTCCTCATTAGTATTCTAATATAAGTATACAAATCTTTAAGATTCATGAAAGTCCCTGCAATCACCAAATGCATATTTTGAACTGAATACTCAATAAATAAGAATCTCTAAATCCATCCAATATTCCAAACTTGTTTCATATGCTCTGTAACTGTCCCGAGTTTGATGCTCTGTGCATACCTTAATCTTTACTTTTGTTTCTAGAGCACACAAGGCCATTGAAATGTGACTATTATTTTGGTACAGAGATGGTTAATATTCCAATGAACAAGGAGGAATATAAACTAGAAATGAATAATATAATACATATAGCTACAGAGAATGGCTTCAAACAAGAAGTTGTACACAAGAAAATAGACAGAGAGAAGAAGAAAAAGAAAATTAGAGACAACACTACACTTACTCCTATCAAAGAAAAAAACAGGACATACAAAAAATTCACATACCATCCATCAACCTTTCATAAATTTCAAAAGATTTTTAAAAGATACAACATTGTTCTGACTCCAAAAAATAATTATTCCATTAAAAATATCCTTAACTCAAAACAAAAAGAAGATAGCCTACAAGATGAAGATAAATCAGGAATATATCAGATGAACTGCAATGATTGTGATAAAGTTTATATTGGAAAGACCAAAAGAAACATAAAAACAAGAGCCAAAGAACACATTAGGAATATAAATCAAAAACAAGAAGAAAAATCGGCGGTAGCTTGGCACTTTTGGAAAGAACAACATAACATTAATAAAAACCCCAAATTACTTAAATATATTAAAGGAAAAACTGAACTTACAGTCTGGGAAAATATCTATATTTGGAAGAATAAGGAGAAAGTTTTTAATTTCGAAATCCCGCCAAGTGATGTACTAATACAAAAGTTCATCAAACCTCCACCAGAGACGAATCGATCTATCACAAACAACGAGGCCGGCAGTCGACCAGGAACTGATGATAGGAGCGATGGCTCCCGAAACTAGTCTTCCATTTAATTCAATTTTAATGGTGTGTATGTTACTATTTCGACTCAATTTCTCTTAAATGTTAATAGTATAGTATTTTGACTTATGCTGGAAAATGGTTAGCATTCGCAAGCAACATCTAAGAAATTTTTGGGCAGACAAACAGAAATGTTTTGAGAGATTTGTGGTTATGCATGAATCATGGATCCATCACTATGATCCTGAGACTAAAATACAAAGTAAGGAATGGAAACATAAGGTGTTAACACCTAAGAAACTCAGTGTGCAGCAAGAGCATGCTGCTTATTTAAAGGAATGCAGAAGGTGTTATTCTGATTGATTACTTTCAGAGAGTAGCCACACTAACAAGCTATTATTATGCAAATTGCAATATAAATTATGGGATGCAATCAAGCAGAAATATCATGCAAAGTGAGGCAAGATGCACTTTTTTCACTACAAAGATTCAAGACACAATTCTTATTTTGCATTAGCTACAATTTATAAAGCAGGGTTTAAACAGCTGGAACATCCTTCTTACTCTCTAAATGTATGAAGATAGGTTCATAAGTTTCTCGCCTCGCCAACAAGGATTATCGCCTTCACAAAAGCCTTATCTATTAAGTATATAATTGCAGCTGTAATTTTTGCTCCTCTGTGTTCAATTTTTCAGATATAGTTGCTTAAAGAAGGCTATATGTAGAAGATTGTTCAAAATGAAGTATCGAGCTGTTATTAAGTTCTTCACAAAAGGAGGACTTCCTCCAAATGAAATTAAACAGCGATTGGATGGAGTATATGGAGAAGCATCCCCCTCATATTCTACCTTAAAAGAATGGGCCAAACTTTTTCGAATGGGTCGAGAAAGCATTAAAGACAAAGTGTGTGCAGGTCAGCCTTTGGAGGTACTCACTCCTAAAAACATCACTCTTGTGGAAGGAGAAATTATGGAAGACTGGTAGCTCAAAGTTACAGAAACAGCAATAAGGTTGGGCCTTTCTGAAACAAAGTCCTTCGAATTATTCATGAACATTTAAACATCAATAAGGTTAGTGCAAAATGGGTGCTAGACTTCTTTCCTCAGTCCAAAAGCAGCAACGAGTCTTCTGTTGTCAGGCATTTTGGAGCTCTTCCCTGGCAATGAGGGAGAAGTTGTGCAAACCATTGTTACAGGAGATGAAACTATGGTCCGCTACTATGACCCCTTGTCCAAAAGAGAATCAATGGAGTGGCGTAAACCTGGCGAAACACCACCTCTAAAGGCCAAGGTCAGTCATTCAACCAAGAAGAGCATGGCCACAATCTTTTGGGACTGTGAAGGAATATTCTTCATTGACTTCAAGGAAAGGAACACCACAGTAAATGGGGAGTATTATGCTGACCTACTGCACAGACTATGTGCAGAAAAGGCGAGAAAAGCTGGGTGGTAGTGTGCGCTTTCTTCATGACAACTCGCCTGTACACATAGCTCTTGTTGCAAAGGAAGCTGTGAAGAAATGTGGCTTCAAGGAGATCGACCATCCACCCTATAGCCCAGATCTAGCTCCCAGTGACTATTTCCTCTTCTCAAAACTCAAGAAGGACCTTCGAGAAAGGAAATTTAAGTGTAACAAAGATGTAATGGATGCTATTTACGCCCATTTTGCAGACAAGATTTTTATGACTATTTTTGGGAGAGATTTAAATGTGAATTCAAAGATGTAAGAAGTGTATTGCAATAAAGAGTAACTATATTGAAAAGTGAAATATAGTTTTTGTCTTTATCATACCTAGAAAATAGTTTGGCCGGAAACTTATGGACCTACCTCGTATCTCCTAGGAAATGAGGCTGGCTCTAAAATTGAAAGAAAATCTTTGGTGAAAAACAATTCTTCAGTTTATGAAGTTAAGTATAATGTAGACCAGTGGTTTGTAAAAGCTGACAACCCTTCTATCAGGAAGCTGTAGAAATTTTAAGAGCATCAGCGTAAGAATTGCATGAGTCTTCAAGAAGTGTATATTGAAAAGTGAGGTAAAAATTATAGATTATAGATCAACTAGAAAAATATAAAGGGTAGAGCTTAGGGATAAGCTGTCATGCACTTAAGTTGTTTTGTGGTGGCACGAGAAAGTGCATGATCTTATTACAAAAAACGTTTATTATTTTGAGTATAAAATAATGTAATAAAATTAAAGACATCCAGTCAAAAACATCTTAGAACTTAATTTTCTCTAGATGCATATAATAATTCTCCATTGGAATTAATTATTACTTTTATACATTTACTCTCATTTGTCAGTACATAGTTTCATAAATAGTGCCATTACAGCCTTTAATCTTTCAATATTCAATTAGAAAAAGCACCTAACTCGGTGAAGTCATTTCAGTTTGAATTTTTACAGCTATGTTAAAAAAAATGTTAAAACTTAAATGATCTCTATCAGAATGTGTGCATATTAGAGTTTAAGGTTACAGTTTACAGTTTACATTTTTCTTATATAATGGAATTAACAGATAAATGCCTTATTGTATATTGCTTTGTGGCATGTCAGAACTGCCTGTGTTGTATGAAGTGTGAAGCATTTTTGTGGCAATGATAGGAAGAGAAATTGTAGCATATAAATGGAAAAAAAAGCATCAGATGTATTTAATGCACCACTAATTTTTTGCTGCTGAACAAAAATGTTGCTAGTGCGGTAACATACAGCTTATTTAGAAAAAAGTTAAAAATGGCTATAAAAGTGTTTGAAATAATGACGGTAATAAAAGATAACCTCCATTCTCCTCTTCAAAAGTTGGGAAGATTCTTTTTATATGTCAAATTTTTTTAAAAGTTTTTCTGCATTCAGCAGCATAGCCAGATAGGATCTAGCCGGAATGAATTATGAAAATCTTAATTTGTGTAGTGTTTTGGAAGGTATGCATGATTATTTTCTACAAGGAATTAATCCTTGGTAAAGGACATTAAAACATTGTTGTATAGACCAACATATGCCTTTGAAGGTTTCTAATGCCTTATCATTTAGCTTAAGATTGACAACATTGGCGAGTTTCCAATGTGACTGCCAGTGAGAAATATATGTAGAGATCTTAAAATTATCAACAAAGCTCTTTATTTAAAAAGCTTTAAAAAAAATATTCTTATTGCTCCACTTGTTATAAAATGTGGTACTGGTTTCGAAGACCTTTGTCTTCATCCTTGGCCACAAGACAACTGGCCAAGGATGAAAACAAAGCTCTTTGAAACCAGTATCATGTTTTATAACAAGTGGAGCAATAAGAGTGTTTAGGTGGATATATTTCAAAGCTCTTTATGAATTATGTTGGTGATTGAGAGAGGAAAAATATAGTTTATAGCTGTATTATGTATCAAAAAAAGCAAATATTGCATTATAAGTTATTACACTGTAAATAATATAGCACTCTTCATCTAGCATTAATCTGGCTATGTTCCTGTATGTATTTAATGCTTCAGTAGTATTTAAAATAAAGTGTTATCAGATAAACAATGGAATGTCTAGAAGAAAATACAGTTAGGTAGAGCTTCCTTTCATTACACATACAAAGCAAATGATGGGAGTGTGTAGTGGCATGTGTGCTGTGTTTGTCTGATACAGGTTCCAGCACAGATCAGGACAGTATTGTATACCGCTATGCAGACAATGATTCTGGTCTAGGGCGTGCCACGCCCCCAAGGCGAGCCCCCTCACCAGGCATGAGCAGTATGCGACACCTTCCCTCACCATCAGGTACTCATTCTGCGTTATTAACATGTTTTGATTTACATTTTCTGAGAGTAATTTTTGCTTTATCATTATATTTTATTTAGTAAGAACAGGAAAAAAAAATTATTTGCACAAAAATCTTATTCATTTACTTGTGAATATTAGTTGATTTAACTGCAAACTCATCAGTTACCATAATGAAACTGAATTTGGTCAGCAGATTTAATAAACAGAGCAAAATGATGTATCAAAACATGTTTATTTTGTGTAATTGAGAAACTGTTTAAAAGCATGCCATTGCTAAAAATTTTGGGCTATATTTTTATTTCATTCGTAGCATTTTTCCCCCCCTTTTTATTGACAGAGAAAGCTTATAAAATTATCATTGTGCATAATAGTATTTAAATACATAAACATTTCTTATACTTTCTGTCAGGCACTGAACTTAAAGCTAAGCACATAGGGAAGTACTGCAGAAATTGCACTGCTAGAAGGCTTTATTTTTTTGACATCCTTGCATACCTTGTGCT
Source organism: Metallyticus violacea (assembly GCA_030762175.1). Taxonomy (NCBI): domain Eukaryota; kingdom Metazoa; phylum Arthropoda; class Insecta; order Mantodea; family Metallyticidae; genus Metallyticus; species Metallyticus violacea. The sequence continues at coordinate 103,797,436 of CM060830.1, read as the reverse complement.
CAAATTTCACAAATTTGCAGGTGCAGCATTACCCCTTAAGTTGTGCTTTAAAGAGTATTGTTTGCTTATTGTTGCTTATGCTTCTTTTGCATTGTCTTGTAAATTACCGAATAGTTGATAAAAATGAATGTGTACATTTAAATAATTAATGCAAAATAAGTTCACAGGTTTTTTTCTTTTCAACTAAAATAGATATACAGTTGATGCATTACTGCTTAAGTATGATTTGCAGTTTATGCTTATGTTACAACATTGTTATTAGCATTTCCAGTATCATTATAGCTCTTTTCTTACTTGTTTTTAGGTCCAGGTTCATTACCTCCAGGCCTAATGACCAAACGCAGAGTGTTTGATGATGGGTCAAGTGATATCAGTTCCACTCCTAGCTCGATGATGGAGTATACAGGTTTGCAGTTTTCATTCACGTAAAAGTTTCTGTCATTGGGAAATAAACACTATAAATTGAACCAATAAATTACAAAATTAAAGATTATTGTTTAGTTAATTAAATTTTCTTAGGCAGAAGAGAAAGGAAAATCAAAAAGTTATGAATTTATAGGATAGAAAGATAAAGTACTTGTGATTTGCGTGCACTGCAGCATTTCAGGATATGTTAACATCCAAAGATAAAATGCATTCTGGAAGGGAAAAGGAGGAAAAATTGAAGGAAAAAATATCAACCTGTCAGTCATATGCAACTCACTTGCTGCCCCGGCATTGGAATTCTGCATTTAGGTGGAAGCATAGACTATTTCAGTTAAAAACTGAGAGTTAACAGACTAAGGTGTGCTAGATAATAATAATGAAAATGGGAGTAAGATTGGTGATGAAGTACTGGCAAAATAATTGAAAGGAGAAACCAGAGAATTCTGCAGAAAACCTGCCAAGATTCAACATCATTCCCTACAAATCACATATATGGCCAATAGTATCAAACCCAGGTCACCTCCATGGGAGGTGAGAATCTTAACCATTTGGCCATGGCATTATCTGCAAGACAATGAGAAGGAAACAAACATTGAAATAAAGTAAAATACTAAGGAATAAAATGTAAAAATTTGTGATCAATTTGCATTCAATGAAGTTGTGATAAAAAGCACATAAATATTTTTTCCTACTTCCTTTTACCTTTTATCAAGTTTTGCATTCCTTTTATCTAGTTGCTGTCATCTTAGGACAGTTTAAATGTGACCATATCATATTGACATTTAACATCAATACCAATATTATGAGAGCAAATATATATATACACATATTTTTTTTTAATTGAAACCAAATTAAAAAGGAGCTACATCTCATTTTCTACATAATTTCCCAATTTATAAACACATTTTTACCACCAGAGGGGAAGCTTTTTAATTGCAAAAAATGAATGGGTTTGGGTTTCCAGCTAGTTGTGCACGAATGTTTCCATATTTTCATTGCTGTTGAATCACTGACCTCCCAATGCTTATTTTAAGGGTCTAAACTTATGGTATTTGAAAGGCGATAAACCTGGATTAAAAAGAAGGTGCTCCATTGCTATCCAGTGGATTTTCTCAAGTTTTTCTGTTGTCAAAGAAGCAGTTGTTTGTAGGCAGCCATTGTCTTGAAGGAGAAGAACTTCCTGAAATGGTGTTTGAGGCCCTTTTTGTTGACAAGCATGTTTTGCACATCAAACAGATGATGGCAGTATTAAGCTACATTGCCTGTTTGATGTTCATTAAAGAAAATAGATTAAGAAAATGCTTTAGAAGTCTCATAAAACTGTTGATAGAACCTACCCAGCCAATAGGCAAGATCATTAAGATCATTGTGTGATGCAGTCGAATTAACACTCTTTTGCTCCACTTGTTTACAAAATTCACATATCATCCATGGACTATAAAAAATGTTTGAATATTCTGAAAGATTTTAACATCAGCTTAGTACTTGTAATCAGATTTAATTTTAAAAATCTCTTGATTGATAATATTAATGATAGTATTCCACAAGTCAAAAAAGCAGGTATTTATAAAATTTGTTGCGCGGAATGTGAAAAAATCTACATTGCTAAAACAAAGAGAAACTTAGGAACATGGTTAAAAGAACATTTCAGAAACATAAAATACAAACAGTTGGAGAACTCAGCAGTGGCATATCATTTCTGGGCGGAAAACGACGATACATTGAATAAAACAAAATTATTAAAATCAGTGCAAGGACCTACAGAATTAGCAATATGGGAGAAAATATAAAATTTATTTTTTTTGATATGGGTTATTTACAGATGCTCTTTAACATCTCAGGTCATCAGCATCCCATTCAAATCATGTCATGAAACAGCCCACAAATTTTGCTCAGAGGCCTCTATTTTCAGGCTTGAGGTTCATTATCGTGCCATAAATGTACGATATGGGACTCACAGCTTTACTTCCCTTCCGAAGGAAACCATACTTAGGATTTTTACACTCGAAAAAATCGATCGGCTGGCTGGGATCAAACCGCGATCTTCGGTTTAAAAGACAAGTTTGGTTACCACTACACCATCAGAATCGACAATCTACATTTACAACTACAAAGACAGTTTAATGAACTTTGACACTTCCGGTGATGAAAACATAAACTTTAAGTTCATCACATCTGCACCAGAACAGATTACACATTCCCACAGCATAACAGTATATCCTCCAGTCATCCAGTCAACTAGGGGCTGACGATGTGAATGAAGGGTTCGTGAAACCCGTTCTACATATTTAAGCAAGTGGAGCAAAAGAGTGTTAGTTCGACTCAATCACACAATGATCTTAATATATGATTAGTTCACAGTGCAATGTTCCAATTAACAATTTTAGTTAGGCAAGCTTTTGTTTTGATAGGAGCAGATTCCTCTCTTTTCATCCACTCCATGTTTATTTGCTTCAGTTCAGAAGTTTAGGGTATACTCATCCTATCTATATCCATTCTATCGCAGGTTACAGTTCAATGCAAAACACTTGTCTTTGATTCCAGTTTTGAGACAAAACCCTCTGACCCACCCCGCACATGCAATCTTTTTATTCTAAGTGAGAATTCAAGGAATTAACCTTGCCAGTACTTTTCAGTAATATAAGTAATCTGAAATAATAGATTGAATGATTCCATAGCTTATCTCAACCTCAGAAGCGATTTAAAAATTAATTTGAACATTGGTCACACTTGATAAGATCCCAACTAACCAGGAGGTTTGTTTCTGTTATGCTTTTCCAAGGTTGGTAAGTTTTATTTTTCTCAGTTTCTCAACCTTCTGTAAAACTTTTGTGCCATGCTTACAGTCATGTTTTGAAATGGCATCTTATCCCCAAACTGTGCTCTTCATCATTGCAAAATTTTGGCTGGTTTACACCCTCCCGCACCAAAAAACTTATAATAATAGTAATAATAATAATATAATAATAATAATAATAATAATAATAATGCATTGCACAATTGATGAGTGTACCTCTTGTCAGACATGATGCTACTGACAAATAAAATAGCTGTGTGAGGCAACTAATTCCCCCTACTCCTGAAGCCCCCAAACATAACATCTCAAAGACATGTCTTACTACTCACAAGAAGGAAATCACAGTTTCAATTTATATTTCATTTGCACTTGCATGTTTTCAAATAAAATCAGTAAATGTAAAGAAAAATATGTTGCATTAACATGTTCTCAAGCTTGGTGCAAGCTCGTTTCTTTATTTTCGCTGTCTTCTGTATTACTGTAATGCAGATGCTCAAGTACCTTTATAACTTACATTTACAAAGCTTTTATGCAATTTTCCATCCTTCTAAATCAATCTGGAAGCATAAGCACCAGTTGCTCTTTGAGAGCCACTTCAGAGATTGGAGGTTCCTTATCCTTAAGTTCATTATAGGGAATAATTGGTTTTGGGGGTCTAGTAGTAACTATACTTGCTTCATAGACCCAAGGTTGCAGGTTCAAACCTTTCCAGGGATGATGGGTTTTTTTTTAAGATTTCTTTCAGAAGGGAAGTAAAGTTATGGGACATAAAAGAATCTCAAGCCAGAAACAAGATGCCTCTGAGCAAAATTTATGAGCTCTTTCATATCCTGAATTGAATAAAGCTAATGACAAAGGGTGTTGAAGAATGTTCTTAAAAAAAATTACACTGAATAGGAAGAAGCCACATCTTTTTAGTTCCAGGGAGGATGGGTAAACTGTGGACAGGATCCTCTTCAGATAATCTGAAGTAATACTAGTTTATATATCGACACATTGTCACAGTGGAGGTCAAATGAAAAGCTACATATATGATACATTTTGTTTCTGTATCAGACTGTTGTATCTACATTACAGAAACATAACAAGAATTAACCATTAGTAAAGTTCTGGGACAATCATCTTTGCACTTTTGAGGTTACAAGGCACTCAGTCCAAATGCTCTATATTGTTTATAGCAATAAAAATCATTGGTATTAAGTAATGCAACAATTTACTGTTTTATTCATTTGCAGAACATGTTTTTGGAGCTATTTCTGCCTGGTTTGGCCATAGATAGCCCTCTCCATTTTTAGTCAAGCTGTTCATGAGTGCCATAGTGTCACACTAACTGTGCTTAATGCACAGATTCGTTGATGTACCCGTTAACAAGAAAGAATACTCTGAAGAATACAAGCAAATAGAAAGAAAAGTGACTAAAAATGGCTTAAGCAAAGAACTGGTTCACAAAAAGAATAGAAGTTCAAGAGGTAAAAACGTATTAAAGAAACCACAGACCTAGCAACTTGGGAGAAAATTTACATATGGAAATACAGAGACGGATTAATGAACTTTTGACACTGCCAGGGATGAAGAGAGAGAGAGTGTTGTTTGATTAATTTGTATAATAATTTAATTATGGAGAAGATCTTCATCCAATAAAATAAACATTGGGTTACGACTTTTGATATCCTACTATTAGACTACTTGTATCATATAATACTTAAACAGCCAGAGGTCTGAACATATTACAGCAATGTAAGTTGCTTGTTGATGATGGAATTGATAGTTTCTGGAACATGCTCTGCAAATAAATAGACTAGTGAAGTATGTGTCACATAACAGTTATGCCCCTTTATAGTTATATTTCTTCTGCTTCACTATTACAAATTTCTAATTAAATTTCCAATATGTTTGCAATACTCTGGATCTAATCCTCTTGAGTTAAAATGTAATATATGTGATACAAGGGTTTTCTCCCACCACTTTTTTCCACAGCCTAAATCCTTTCCTTTGTTTCTGCAGGTGAAGGTCTCCCACTTCTCTGTTTTTTTTTTTTTTTTTTTTGTTTTTTTTTTTTTTCCAGGCAAGCCAATTGATCCTGTTAATACTGCTTTCCATTTTGTTTTCAAATGGTAGCCATGCATGAATATTTCAAATATTAAATAGAATGTTACCACATTTGCTTTCATCATATTTTATCTGTGGGTTTGTAGATAAGTTGAAGAGCAATGTGACCGAGGCCATCTAATTCTGATATTGAAAGTAGCAATGTCACTAAAAGCCTGCAGAAGATTTAAAGACACCTTCTGTGGTCAGGTGGTAGCATTTGTGACTACTAATCCAGAGGTCCTACGTTCGATTCCCAGTCAAGTTAAGCTTCCTGAATAAGTTTTTCTTTCCTCTCCTCTTAAAGCCAGATAGCTTTAAGGTGTCAAAAACTCTGAGCCCATTTATAGTGTCATTAATTAATTTTAATCCTTACAGACTACAAACCAATGACTACAGTGCTCTCATTTTCACAATATACAGATGTCATGTGAAGACCATTGCAGTCAAAGCACAATTGATAAGCGTTTAAAGTAAAGTCTTTTCAAGAGATCAATTTATTTAACCTCCTTTATAATAGAAAATTTTCCAATGAAAATTATTACTCACTTATCAGTCATGCCTGGCAATACCTGGTCTTTTCTCAAGCCTGTAGGTATCAATGAATGAATGAATGGTTTATTTATGGACGCTCTTTAACAGCTCAGGTCATCAGCGTCCCATTCAACTCAGGGCGTGAAACGGCCGACAAATTTTGCCCAGAGGCCTCTCTTTCAGGCTTGAGGTTCTTTTTCGTGCCGTAAATGTACGACACAGGACCCACGGCTTTACTTCCCTTCCGAAGGAAGCCATACTTAGGATTTTTACTCCCCGAAAAAAATCCATCGGTCCTGGCTGGGTTCGAACCTGGGATCTTGGGTTTAGGAGGCAAGTATGGTAACCACTACACCACCAGGACCGACATAGGTATCAAGCACAATAGAAACTTAACACTGATAATGTATATAGGACAGTTTTAATCTGGTATACTTTTTTCCTCTTTGTAATCACCTCTTTTCTCTGATTTGTAATCTTCGGGAACATACCTCTGAACTCCTGAGTTCTGGTACTATGAGAATGTGAAAAATATGCTTAGATTTCATTAATGATGCATATACTGGAAGTGAAATAAATGACACTAAAACTGTTCAATTAGGTTCTTAATTTCAAACTACAGTTAATTAGACATCAAAGAAATCAAAGCTTAGGGAAACTGAATACATTTAATAATAAGTAAATAAAAGTGTGTATTTATTTTTAGGGCCCCGGTTATATAAACAGCCAGCAACGAAGTCCAACCGCGGTATTATGCTGAATGCAGTAGAGTACTGTGTGTTCCCCGGTGTTGTGAACAAGGAGGCCAAGCGACGGGTGCTGGAGGAAATAGCACGCTCAGAGAGCAAGCATTTCCTCATCCTGTTTCGAGATGCTGGCTGTCAGTTTCGTGCTCTGTACTCATATTGCCCTGAGCAAGAAGAAGTGTGCAAACTTTATGGCACTGGACCTAAGATGGTCAATGACCGTATGTTTGATAAGTTCTTCAAGTAAGTATATATGGATTTGTTTTGCTTAGTTTTCCTCTGTAGAAATAGTTTAAAACCTGATTTAAGAATAAGGCATTGACCAAATTCATTAGAAATTAGGGTTTGTGTGTGTGTGTTTGTGTGTGTGTGTGTTTGTGTGTGTGCATGCATGTGTGTTTTGCAAGGCATTTCCTCTATCTAATATATTTTGAATGGTTTACAAACAACGTATGTTTTGGGTAAAAGAAAGTTTTGCCTCCTGTCAAAATGCAAAGACAATATAATGACAAAATATACCTTCTTCCTTTAGTTATTAAGGTGCAAAAGTACATCATTATTTATTTTAATAAACCATACCACCTTTCTTCAAGGAAATAATCAAGAATACAGAATATGTTAATAAAGGTTCGTAACAAGTTTAAATCTGAATTGAATCTGTCGTCTTAACACTCTTCATGCTTCACTAACCTTAAAAATATAAAATTTATAAAAATAAATATAAGTTTAAATCTATTCACAAAGTGCTAGGTTTCATAGCTGAAGCATTTTATGATGTACTGCCTTTGGATCCACAAAAATATAATAATATAACAAAGTTGGTACAGAAATTTATACCATCTATGCAAATGAAATTGAGCAATAATGCTTACTATTACAAATTGTCTTAAATTTAATAGATATTAGGAAGTAATGCTTAATATGCCCATAATAATTAATTTGAAAAAAAAATTCTTGTTGCATCCTTCTAATTTATTTCATGTACTACATGATTTTATAATTAAAATTAAAGTTGCAGACTGTAAAGTCTGATAACTATAAAAGAATGGATAGCTTTTGTCCACTCAATCACAGAAATGGTGGTGTGGTATTATATACTAAAAATGAATTTATAAGCAGTAAAGTAAAATGGCTTAGCAAGCATTGTAAAGGAATGATCTTTGAAATTATAGGAGTAAAAGTTCATTCAAATAATGGTAATATCTTGGTAATTGCACTGTATAGATCTCTAAATTCAAATATAAAAGATTTCCTAAAAAGCTGTGATGAATTCTTAAAGGAGTCACAAAAAAAGTATAATCAGTTAATATTAATAGGTGACTTAAATGTAGAAAATAGTAATAGTGAATTTTGTGATCTACTCCAAAGTCATAAATTAAATGACTTAAACATAGACCCCACCAGAGTAACTGAATATTCAAGTAAGGCAATAGATCATATTATAACTAATATAGACATGAGACAAATAATGACATTCATATATCAGATCATATAGCACAAATTGTTGATCTACGCAATTATTGTATTGAAAATGAAGAAATAAATTGTATGTATACTAGGGAACTAAGGGGTAGAAATGTGCAAATTCTAAAAGATAGGTTAGCTTGTGAAAAGTGGTCAGAAGTACAAGCAGCCAAAACTGTAAATGAACAATGGAATTCTTTCTTTATGATCATTAGAAGCCATTTCAACTCAGCTTGTACAGTAAAGAAAAAGATTATTAGAATGAAAAATGTAATAAATTAAAGCTACCAATGACAATAACTGCACTGCATGATAAAATCAAAGACAAATATGATTTCTACAGAATGACAGGGTTAAAAGTGTACAAAGAGCTCCAAAACAAATATAAAAAGCAATTTAAAAAATATTTGATAAAATGTAAAAAGCTTAAAAATAGCATGAAAATAACTAAGTCAAATAATGTAGTTAAAACAGCATGGAGCATTGTAAATAAACAAACTCAACCAGACATAAATGGAAAAAAAGAACATTCAGCTAAATAACAAAGGAAAATGTATTACAGATCGAAGCAAGGTTTGTGACTTGCTAAATAATTATTTCTTATAATTATGATGTGATGAAAGCACACTGGATTTGAGGCAGGAACTATCCAATATAAATGTATCTCAAAGTATATATTGGTATGTAACAACGGAAGAGGAAGTAGAATCTATAATTTGTAGTTTTAAAAATGATAGCACTCCTGGGTGGGATGGAATAACACCAAAAATCTTAAAAAGCTGTAAGTACTATCTGGTAAAAATATTAGTGCAACTGATGAATAATTCAATGGAAAATTCAGTAATCCCTGAATTACTCAAAGTAAGTACAGTCAGACCGGCATATAAAAGTGGTGACGAAAAAATGGCAAGTAATTATAGACCAATATCTCTTACATCAATATTTGCCAAATTATATGAAATGATAATACTTAGAAGGTTAACTGGGTTTCTAGAATCTAAAAATATACTTTTACAGTTCCAGCATGGTTTTCAACTATCACTGCAATATCTGAATTTATCCATAAAGTAATGGTTAACTTACAAAAAATTAAAAAAAAAACAATAGGTATTTTCTTAGACTTATCAAAAGAATTTGATCGTGTATCTCATGAACTATTACTCTCTAAACTTCAGAATTATGGAGTGAGAGGTAAAATACAAGAACTCGTCTCATCTTACCTTAAAATTGTTTACAATGTACAGAAATTTTAAGCAAGCAAAGTAGCTGTATAAGGTCTTTCAAGTCCAAATATGATGTTGTGAGAGCTGGAGTTCCACAGGACTCAGTTTTGGGCCCCCTAATGTTTATGCATTATATAAACATTATGCCATATTCACAGGACTATAGTATTGTATCATGCTGATGATACTTCACTAATATGTGCTGAACAAACTTTTAAACAAGTGGAAGAAAAGGCCTCGATATCCTTGTTACACTTGTCAAAGTACTTACAAAATTTACAATTGAGACTCAGTGTTGATAAAACTAAATTAATGCTATTTGAGTTTTGTGACAAGGAAGAAAATGAGTTAACAATACATATTAATAATTCAAAAATTGAACAAACCAACTACACCAAATTCCTTGGAATCTATATTGATAAAAATTTAAACTACAACCATCATGTAACTATGCTTTGTAAAAAATTGTGTGGTAACATATTTATTAAGAAAATTATCCTATCAGCTAGAAGGAAACACACTTAAAATGGTTTACTATGGATTGGTACACTCTCATATAACATATGGTATAGAAATCTGGGGTGGGACAAGTCTTTCTAGTTTAAATAGAGTATTTATATTACAAAAAAGAAGTATGAGATGTAATTTAACTAGACGCCAATCTGTGAAAGAAACATTTAGAAAACATCACATATTAACAATCATATCATAGTATGTCTACAAAGTTCTTTTATTAATAAAATCTAAAGTGGAATACATATCATTAAATAGAGACCATTAGGAATACAACACGAGAGGAATTAATAATTATCATAGGGAGCTTAAGACAAAAACATTGAGCAATAAAGATCCATATAGTATAGGTATCATCCTGTATAATAAACTTCCCACTTTTATTAAAACCAAGCAAGTAATTCTTTTAAGAATTTGTTGAAAAAGTATCTTATTGACAAATGTCTATACACATTAGATGAGTTATAACTGGGCAATGTTATCACTAATCGGATTTGTTCATATCCTTAATAAATATTAAATGGCTAAAACTGTAAGGTTATTTCATTATGAATTAGTCCTGATGATCTAATTCTATTATTAATTTTAGTCTAGAATGTAGAAGATTATGTACAGAATTGATAACCAAAATGTAATGTTACTTATAAATATGTTAGTTTTCTTTTTGACTAAGACAGTACTTGTAAATGCAGGTCTATTGACAGCCAACAAATTATTATATTATTATTAATATTAAAATATCCATATGGATTAAGTCCCAAGGTAATTTCATTGTCTCAGGTTTTTTTTTTTTTTGATAACATTGCATACAGCATGTGTAATTTATTATTACTGTTATTATTAATCCGAGTGTTGGCTTCGTGTGTATATGGTATAGAAAACAATATTGAGTTGAAGATGGCTTAAATTTGTGCATGATATATATTTGCTGTATAATTTTATGAAAGTATCACTGGATACCTTGTAAATTGTAGTTTTTTTTGACAAAGTCAGAAACTTGTGTACGCAAGTCTATTGACAGCAAATAAAAAAAAAATATTAAAATTATAGCATTAACTGGTACATTTTTTAATCCATGTAAAATAATGGTTGTTGGTTGCTAGTGGCCATTGTGGATGCTGATATATATAATTTTTTCTCTAGCTTCCCAAAAAGCTTCCAATGTGGGCAGTGACTATCCTTGATTAATTTTATCCTGAAGAGATGTTCTGATGGGCAATCATGCCCAACAATTAAGTGGAATTGGTCAACTCCAGTTTTTCTTGGTTTTAATATAGGATGTTTGAAAGTATTTAGATCTTCATATGGATTTCCTTTTAAGTTTTTGTTTGATATTTTGTTGTTTTTATTCAGTTATTAATTTTGTTATGAGTTTCAATTTAGAAGGAAGTTATAATTCAAAAGGTGATTTTAATTTTATGGTGGCTTCATTTTTTGTTAAAGTATCAACAATCTCATTCCCCTTCAATCCCACAGGGCTGGGGATCCATTGTAAAACTATTTCTATGTTTCTGATCTCAATTGTATGATATAGTTTTCTTATTTCATTTATAGTGTATGTCAGTGGGTAACTGTAATTCATTATACTTTGATAATGATTTGGTTTATTTACGAATGCTCTTTAACATCTCAGGTCATCAGCGTCCCATTCAGTTCAGGGCGTGAAATGGTCGATAAATTTTGCTCAGAGGCCTCCTCTTTCAGGCTTGAGGTTCTTTAACATGCCGTAGATGTACGGCATGGGATCTGCTGCTTTACTTCCCTTCCAAAGGAAGTCATACTTAGGATTTTTAAGCCCGAAAAATTTATATACCCTGGCTGGGATTGAATCCCAGATCTTGGGTTTAGGAAGCAAGTATGGTTAACACTACACCAACAGGATCGACTCATTATACTTTGTAGTGCTGCTTTAGAGTCACTTAAGATAATTCTTTTATTTATGTTAGGTCTATACAGTAGATTTTCTAAAGCTGCTCTAATGGCCATTATTTCACCATTAAAATTGTTAGCATACTGTACCAAAGATGTATATTGAAAGAATTCTTCACAATATATTCCAAAGCCTGCTTTTCCATTTTTAAGAGATCCATCTGTATGCACTCTCTACACCATGTATCAATTGGATAATAATTCTCCAGTACTGGAGATTTTATACTCATTTTCACTGTGTTGATTCCTGAATACATTAATTTTGGATAATACTTGTTTAGTGTACTAGATGCTGTCAATCTTAATACCTCAGGTGGATGTTCTTCTTGGAGACCATTCTATTCAGATTTAGTTTCACGTTGATATCTATATATTATAAAGGATCAGTTGGTATAATGACAAGTTTAATGCTTATTTTTAAAATTTTGTTCTAATTCTTCTTTCTGTAAGCAATTTTTTAAAGTGTGTTGTGTTTTTAATCTTTATGTGTTCTCAAGAATATGAAACCATTTATTCCTGTGTTGATTACTTTTTAATTTCTGTCCCAGTAGAACCATTTTAATATCTAGCTCTATTTTAATTGGCAGGTTGTTAATTGTTAGATGTTTTGTATTGTATCCAATTTAGTTTTAAGTTGGTTAAATATAACATTTAATTTCGTGTCGGAACCAATACAATGAAGCGACTATTATGTTCTTAATTATCTAGTGAGTCGATTTGAAAATCTTATGCTCCACTTACTATTGAATTATGCAAAATTAGTTTCGCATAATTCAACAGTAAGTGGAACATAAGATTATCAAATCGACTCACTAGATAATTAAGAACATTTAAGTTGGTTGTTTATTATGGACATTATCTCACTTCCATAGAACAGATTGGGCTTTATATATCTTTTGTATGTATCATTTAGGAGACATATGGATCCTCCCCATTCCATTTAAAATGTAGCAATGCAAAAATGTATACATCCATTTAATAATATCTAGCAATTTTTATAGTTATAATTGAGTTATAGCTTTAAAGCTCTCTAAATCCATATGTACTAAAGAACATTTTTGGAGATTTAGTTAAATAAGTGTTTAACTAGTTAAAAATATTTTTCTCTAAACTTCACTTTGATTAATCTCTTCCGAGTAACACTATTTAGGAGTTTTTCATATAAGGGAAACCATAAAGAGTGTCCTAAATATTTCAACTCAGGAGAGATTATTAATGCATGTTTGATCCCGAATTGAATCTTATGTAAGTGAAACCATAATGAGTGTTCTAAATATTTTGACTAAGAAGAGATTATTAATGTGTGTTTCAGTGTGTTCGGTTCCAAATTGAAGTAATATTGAAAATTACTTTGATTATTATCAAGATGTTGCACCTATTTCTGCAAATCTAATTTATTATTTCCATCATTTTTATTTGTTATTCAACATTTTGCAATATCACAGAAATCTAATGTGAAAATATAGATTTTGAGAATTTAGCTTTGAAAAAGTAATATATAGGAAAATATTATTAACCTATTGTTAATTGTTCTCCCCCCTTTACTTTCCTTCATGCAAGAATTGATCAAGCGAATAATCATAATTTGTGAGGGAGTTCCACAATGACTATTTTATTTATTTTATTTGAAATTTCAATGCAGTTATTGCTTATTAGGTTTGTGCATAAAGAATTAATTTAAGTAATTTTTTATCTAATTGCAAACTCAATAAATGTGGATATTTAGAAATAATAGATACTTTTTTACTATGAAGTATGCTCACCAATGGTAGGTTAGAAGATGAAATAAATATAACAAAATTTCATTGCTTGTGCACATAGATGACATTTTTATGCAAAAAAATGTTGCCACTGAAATAGATTTTGAGACGTTCAAATGCACATAATATACTTGAACAAATAGAAAACAGCACTGTTGTTTGAGGACATATGAAACAACTTTTGAAATCAGTACTGTTTGTCTGTATACTCATTTCATTTGTTTCTTTTCCCATATAGATACAATTCTGGTGGCAAGTGCTTTTCACAAGTCCATACAAAACACCTGACAGTAACCATCGATGCCTTCACTATCCACAACAGTCTGTGGCAAGGAAAGAAGGTGGCATTACCCAATAAGAAAGATATGGCGCTTGTTATTTAGTCATTGTTATCAGTGTTTTTTTTTTTTTTTTTACTCTGAACTGCAGGTTTGTGATGCAATTTTTTTCTTTTCTTTTATTTCCCATTAATGTAACAATGAGTGAATGAGTGTGTGTTTTTATGTGAACACTTGGATGCACGATGAGCCATAATACAGCAGTGAAATGTGAAAACAGAAGTGTTTTTTTTTTTTCTCCTCCTAAGTGGCATATTAACAAAGAATTTTTCTGTGAAAAAAATCTGGACGCATTCCAGCTTTAAAAATTTTTTTATTTGTTAGTTTTGAATATTGAGCTTAATTAAAAAAAAAAAGGAGAGATAGTGGAAGGGAGAAGAAAGTTTTCAAAAAAAAAAATATCAACCTTAATGTATTGTCAGAAGAGTTCATCTTATTTGTTTGTTTAACAGATTGTATGGTGCTTTAATGTTAAGCCATAGATTATCAGGCTTTTCTTTGCTGTCAACCAAAACCAAGAAGGAACTATCACATATGCCTCGTCTTCATGATTCATAAATGTTATTGCTGGCCACTTTTTCATTGTGAGAAAGAATAGATATATTTATATATAAAGGCTAAAGGATTAAGTATGCTATAGTATGAAAATAATGTATGTGATGGAGTGAAAGCTACCAAGATTATTTTTTGTGAGTTCAGCTTATGAACAAAGAGCATACACAGTTCAGTGTCCTAGCTAGACCGCTTATCATTCCTTCTCATATTATCATTCATGCCATTTCAGAAAGTGATTTAATGCCAGCTCATTCATAGTACATTATTTGTTTGGGAAGTGCAAAAATCTTATCAACTTGTTTTGTAAAAAGAAAATATAAATGATGGAGAAGAATACATATGTTGATGGATATTATTAACAAAGTAATGTTATGATTCCATGGAACATCAATGAAAAAGAAAAGAAAAAAGAGAAAGCATTGAATTATACTAATATTGAGGTAACTAAACAGCTCGTAATTATATATAAATGTTTTACTAATAGTTATAACAGCCTCACTTCAGTCTGGAATGTGGCAGCAATATGTTATGTTAGCAAAATGTTACTGTTGTTTCTTTGATCATAAGAATCTTTTGGCAGTAATCATCATAGACTTAACAGCAGCAGAATGTAACACACTTCTGATATTTGTTATATGTGCAAAGGCTCTTTCAAACATTATTGTAAACTCTTCGAAAGTTAAAGGAAATAGGTGCTTATATGTTACCAAGTAACTTTTATTTAGTAAAGTCTTTTTTATTAATTTTGTTATAACTGTAAACACTGTCTTAAAAGATATGTTTGGAAGTTTATACTGATGTATATATAATTGACTTCATAACCTTTTATATAAAATTCTTTTAAGGTAAGAATTATTCATCTGCCTTGAGACTGTTGCTTTAAGTGTAGGTGTAACTACAGATGTTGGATGTAAGGGGAGGAATAGCATTCCACTTCATTTCACATCATTTTGTGATCTAAGCATATTTCTAATTTTTCTTGATCAAGAATATAGAAACCATGGCTGGAATATGGTGTTTCTTGTAAGTTATTGTAGAATTATGATAATAGAATGGTAAATTATAGCAAAGAAATATAATAAGCATTTCTCTTTGCATTTATGCTTCTGAGAATTTAAAACACTCACAACAAAGGAAATCTATTACCCTAATTCTGGTCACTGTTTTTAAATGGTTGGCTAGGAATAAAAAATGCTAAAGGATCTGCAACAGAAAGGTTGTTATTAGTGTTTTATTGAAACTTAAGTCCTATCTATAGAAATAAATATGATATTACTACTGCATTTCTTTCATATATGACCTGATATGAGCTAACAATAAGCAATGTCATTAATTCAGCTTTGTGGTATCTTGTTGCAAATGTAGCTCAATGGCAAAAAAATCTCCACAATTCTTTGGATTAACTCTTTCAAAAAATTAATCAGATAGATCACTGACCTGCACATTTTTGCACCCAAAAATTATCTTATTAATAAATAGCCTATACTCTGCATGTTCTAACTGTGCCAAATGTTGAATATTTTTTTAAATTCACAGTGAATTATAATCAGTAATGTAAGTTTAACGTACTTCATCAAATTAATGATAGAATCATTTATTCTTAAAATTGATCGTGTAAATTTTTTTTATTTCAGTTTAACAAAAAGGTGCCTACCGCATAATTATTAAAATTATATTTTTTACGCAACACAGAAAGCAGAGTAAAATGATACTAATGTTCTTTCCTTCCCCTCAGCTTAATGTTTTTGCATGTGGATAAAATCATGCTATTGTAAAACCAATAAGATTTATGATAAACTGAAAATATTAGCAGGAAACTGATTTAGAAGATAATTTCAGAAATAAATACAAACAAAATTGACAGAAGGAGTAGATGATTTCCTAATAATCTAGAATATGCAACTTTGTCTGACCTCTGTAGTTGCACCATTTTAAGACTTGCAGAAATGATATTTAAACAATGTTTTATGTTAAATAATGCCTAAATATGGATGCTACATTGTGAAGATAATGTTTAATAGTAGACACTGTCTAAAGCTGATGTGTAACAATTGGTGTTTATCATTGCTGAGAACATTGTTTAACCTCAGTCTCATACTACAGTGCACAAGAGTGGGGCATATTTAATAGAGCACATTTAACTATGTTGATATGTTTTCAAAAGTATTTATTACTAGTTTGATGTCATATCTTTGTCGTCATCTTCTGCTTGATTACAATAATCCTTTTGAGATATACTCGGAAGTAAAGTTTATGGCTTGCTTTCAGTTTTCAAACGAAACTGCAAGGAACTTGTTACACAACTTTGGACATTTATTTAGGCTCAACACAAGAGGTTGTCCATTACCTATCATGCTGCAACATCTATAAGACATTAGAGCTTGTCATGACTGCCATCAGCAGTATAAAATGAATGCTAATTAATTTTACTGACAATGATAAGCTTCCTTTTATTCATCATTTCACTGTCCTTTTCAGAAAAGTATTAACATTTGAGTTTAAGAATGCTAATTAGTTTCCCTAACAATGACATGCTTCCTTTTATGAAACATTATTTCACTGTGAATTTAAGATGATTGAGTAGAATTTGTAACACATCACTAATATTTTAAAAAAGAAACTTAGTTTTCCTTTTTTAAACTATTAGTGATGTGTAACAAATTCGACTCAATCATTTTAAATTCTAAGTATTAAACATCACTGTTGCAATAGTTCACCATATTTAACTAATTATTTCACTGTCCTTTTCAAATAATATTAACATTTGAGTATAGTTTCATTATTACAGATTACACTGTGTAACATCATTGTTTTGTTTTTTAATTGCGTAGATTATTCTTTATAGAGATGATTTCTTTGGATTAATAGGTATCATTAACTGCACTAACATTAGAATAAACTGTCCTGGTTGTAAGAGATTTGACATTTACATAAATTAGGAGGGATTCTATTTTATTTACTGCAAAGTAAATAAAGACAAGTGTCACTAAAAAGTAATTTGTTGCTTTACCAGTGCTGTTAACACTAAGCATATACCAGGATTAAAATTACTTCAGAATTGACAACTGTATCAAGAAGAGAAAGTGCAAATGAAAGAAACATGTTTCCCTACTGTCAAACCTCACTGGCTTGCTCATTGACAATCACAAGCATGCTATTACCATAATAATGCTTGCAATTACCACATTAGTTCAAACAAATCACACAAGTGCATATTGAAGTACATTATTGCGGTAGATAACATCCATTAAAGCTTTTTATTGCATCAATTAAAAGGTATTTGTTTCATGCAACAAATCAGCAAGCAATTATTGAGAATGATGTTTTGTGCAAAAGTAGTGATTAATATTTAATTGCAGGATATTTAGCAGAATACAGAAGTGTATATAATTTGACCATCCTGCTAGGAATGCAGAGGGGGGAGAGGATTAGCAGCTCATACATCCCACCACTCAGACAAGCTGCCTGGTGCACCAACACTGTTCTCCCACTGCTCAGAAATGTCAATCCTAAAGTAATTTTAATCGGAGTATAATGGTACCATATTTCTACCAAATGTGCTTTTCCATATGTAGCCGTGGACAACAAATTAATATAATCATTCTCATTGCAAGTGACATGTGATGTAAGGATGAAAGTGAGGAGCATTGTTGTCAATACTTCAATGCAAGAAAGAATCTGTTATTTTATTGCCATGCTGCCTTCTTCTGCTATCTTCATTACATAGTAACATTTCACAGTACCCAATAAGATGGTTTTTTCTTCAATTGAAGAATTCCGCATACATTTAGTCACTATGTCTGGGCAAATAGCCTCAAAAAAAATGTTTGTCATGGCTCGCATTAATGAAGCATTTCTATTTGGTAGCAATCAACCAAAAATCTGATAAAAAATATTCCAGACTTCTTCCCAGCTGATGTTCTAACTTAAACAATGTCTTGCTAAACATCGACTGAACACTGATAAGCAATGGAAATATGTATGTAACTTAAAACATTGTTTAGGTAGACAGTGTCTAATGCTTAAAATTGGTCATTATTTTTGTAGTTGACCCATAATGTCTGGATGAAAGTATTTTTATACTTCCTTTCAGAAGAGTAGACTTCAAGGTTGAATATCCAGTTTTGTACAGTACAGTCTTTTGAGAATTAATAGGAAGTGCTTTATTTTGTCTTTTAAGTTATTCTCAAAGAATTCCAAAGCTTTTTTCTTACCTCTCATGACTTAAGAAATTTAGGGAACATGTTACAGAAAAGCCAGAATTACATTCATATATAATTGTGGGGAAGCATAACTGTTTTGGAGATTGCAGAGTAATAAGAAATATTATAGAAATTATCTTCCCATATCTACCACTTTTTGACAGAAGCAAGTTTGTGAAAAGTAGCCATGCATATTATAATAGCAAATCAAACAATTGTTTTAAACTTTTTATAACTACTTGTTAAACCATGACAGTATGTGAACAAAGCTCATTATGCACAGGTCTAATTTATTAAGCTTAATAGAAGAATTTTTTAGTAATTTATTTATTTAAATCATAAGACATTAGTGGAGAAATAATGAAGATTGTAATATCCAAAGATAAAGCCATTTTCATGGCCTTGTTCATTGTGATGAATTTATTTTAGCAGCCGTTTAATGGAAAAATGGTGAAAACGTATGATTTGTTTAGATAATTCATTGCAACTTTATATAATTAAATATTTAAGCTGTGGGGTAAATACTTAAGAGTTTGCAATCAATACTTGAAACAGCATTTGTGAAGTGCAAGTATGTGATCAAAGTGTGTATATTGTTTGTAGCATTTAAGCATCCTAAAAAATCAGAAATTGATGACTAACAAAGTGAAATAACATGGCAGAAATCCTTGTGTATGCTATAATGTCTTTAGACAGTAGAAATTATGTTATTAACAGAAATTCCTATAGAATGAAGACCTATTAATAGAAGATTCTACATGCTGATGGGGAAGTATCAGATCAGTTTTTAAAAAAGTGCTACTGGAGTGTTCCAGAATTCTGTTACATATTCTTTAGTTATATAAGTATTAATTGCATTGGACATAAATGTCAGTTTTGCATTCTAAAAGAGCTAATGTCATAATATAATTTAAGCAACATTCCAAAAAATACTGTGTTCTTTTATAATGGAAAAGGATAATAAAGAAAGAAATGTTTGGATTATGGCTAGATAACATAGAAAATGGGAATTATTTTCAACATTTATTAATCTTCCACGTAAACCTCCATTTGCAGTTCTAATGGAACATTTTGGCAGTTTTCATTAAAACTTTAAGTTGCAAAGGGAAATATTTTAAGTCTGAAACATTACTTGCAGAATGGCTGCATTCTCTCTCTCTCTCTCTCTCTCTCTCTCTCTCTCTCTCTCTCTCTCTCTCTCTCTCTCTCTCTCTCTCGGGGGGGGGGGGCAGAAGTTAACATATATTCCCACTGTATAATTTAAAAATAAAATAATATTTCACAAATTCTTTTTCTTCATATATCCAGTGTATCGGTTGTAGAATTTTGCACATTTTCAAAACATTGGAATGAACTAAAGCAGTTCTGAATAATTTATTTTTTTTGTCTCTACAGAGTAAAACAAAAATAATGCCATACCAATAAAATGCATCTTTGTATCCTGCCTGATTTAAAAAAACAAAAAGCAAATAAGAACTTAATGAGTTTCACAGTGAAATGATTCACTATCTTAAAATAGCATGTAAAATATTTTGAAACATCAAGAGAAAGAGGTTTGTAGACTTGGGGAAAAAAGAGCATTTCAGTATAAACTTGACTTTGAGAGCACTTGTCTCATAAAATTAGGCACTTAATAATGCTTTTGACTACATGACAACTGAAAAGCTTTGAAAATAATACATTTTAATAAGTGTATTCAATAAAAAAATAGATTCAATGTTTTGGAGTCTACTAGTAAATCTAAGGTTTTAAGATTGATTCAAACATAGATTGGCACAGTTTTCCAGGGACTAAAGTTGGAAAGTGATATTTTTCTTAGGCCATCTACTAAGTTTGTTTTGGTCATACACATTGGAATTGTTGTTGTCTAGGGCTCCCATTGATCTAACAACATAACTGCAATAACAGAAATAAATACCACATCCTTCATATTTCTCCTGCTGCTTGAACTACATTGTACACAAATAGAACATTTACTATGCATTTAAAATTTTATATGCTGTAGGATTATATATTTTTTGGTATGTTTTTTTTTAGATAAAATAAGTCTAATAAACTCACATGTTGCATACAATTGAAAGATTTGTTGACCTAATCACAGAAGAAAATCATAATATGGTTCATTGTTTGTAGATTATGATCATAAATTATGTCTAATGACTGCACTGTTGTAATATTAATAGCTCTTAATTCTGTTGCAATAATCAATGAATATGGTGCCTTGCTGAAGGGAATAATAGTGATTTGTCATATTTGATTACTTTTTCTTTTTTTATATACCTCACTGACAGATAGTGTAATGTAGAACTCTTGTTCTTCTATTTTAAGTATGTTATCTTTTGGAAGGGTTCTTCTATTCTTTTTTTTTTTTTTTTTTTGTGTGTCCATTTTTACTACTAAGGCACCACAGGCAGTGGACACTGATGATATATGAGGTGAAATGATAAATTGGGAAAGGACTTTTTTTAAGGAAGGAAATGTTACTTCCAGGCCTAAGTTTAGGATACCTCCATGGCATTTGTCATCTATGAGGACTGAGGCAAACCTGTAAAATACCTCAGTCAGGGAGGATGGTTCTGGCAGGAATCGAGCCCCAGATCTCCCAATCACAAGTTTGCACCTAAACGATTCTGGGCCCCCATGACAGTTGTTTTTTTTTTTCTTCTTCTTCTTTTTTTCCCCATAATTCTTATTGTTTATTTTCACCTTTGTCATTAACTCGGAATTAATGTAGAATTTTAAAAAAGGACTGAACTGTTACTTCACCCAGCAATAAAAGCATGTGCCTGCAATATTCCCCATAGAGAAAATAACTGAGAGCCGGTCACAGTAGAAGCATTCTTTGACATCATGAAGTTTTGTGCCCTTCTGAGTACATATTCTTTTGTTATGGGATGATAAGTTTGGAAAAATAAAATGTTTCTTTTTACAAATGTAACATGGTATTGTGTTATGGTTATATCTAGCAAACCAGGCTGTGCTCTAGTTCTTCTCTGAAAATGTGTTCCCTCCCTTAAAAAAATTGAAATTATGCTGTTCATCTAAACTGAAGCCAATTGCAGTATAATCCATAAGCTTTAAAAAGACACTCCAAGTTGTGCATTTTTTTTATTATTTTTGCTTGTTAAAAACTTGGCAAAGGAATAGCCAATGCTTAAATAATGTACATGAGAATACATCACCAACCATTAATGTAAGTTTGAAACTGTTAATATGAAATGTCACTTACTTAGTAATTATCTGAACTTTTTTTATTCATTAAATAAAAGTGTTATAAACAGTTGAGTTATATTGCATCCTTTCTGTAGATTATGAATTGCATAAGCATATATTTTCCCCAAAGTCAGCCCATTGTCTCGTAAACTTATGGGCATTCCCCCAGAATGGGAAGATATTACCTTTTAAAGATTTTGTAGTTTATTAAACCTTTTATTACTAGAGTTTTACTAATTGAAAGAACCTTATTAGCCAATGTTTAAGATTTTACTGTGTCCTTGAGAATACTGCTGAATCCAAAGATGGAGGGGGGAATAAAGAGATCTCAATTTGTTTTTGGTGTACATGAAATTAAATTTTATAATATAAACCTGTTTCATGGATACAAAAATAAGCATACAAGGTGGTATCCAGAATATTTGGGATTGGTGCTGCCATCTGGTCAAAAACTTACTTTGAGACTAATGACTGCCATCACACTTGAAGTAGTTCCCTTCCACATGTATACACTGGTCCCAGCGATTCTGCCATTTTCCAAGTGCATCTTGGAAGTCATGTTCTTTGAGGGTGTTTAGCACAGACTGCGTTTCTTCTTGAATCCTCTCAATTGTGTCGATTGATTTTCAGTTTGGGGAATAGAGCGAAGTCGCAGGGTGCCAAATCAGGTGAGTACGGTGGGTGGGGGACAATCGTCATGGTTTTCGTTAAAAAGCTCGTGGTGAACGAGGAATTGTGACAGGGCGCGTTATCGTGAATCAACAGTCAGTTCCCTTGTCGCCAAAGTTCCTACCGTCGGAAAACGTCACAGTAGTACGTGGAATGCACTATTTGATTTGGTGGGACGAATGTACAATCGCCTTAGCATCAAAGAAAACGAGGAGCAAGCTCTTCACTTATCTTTGGGTCATAAGCGTATATTCAGTTCTCGTCGCCGGTGATGACCCTGGACAAGAAGGTTGGGTCATCGGATACGGCCTGACGAAGCTCCGTGCAATCTTCAACGCGCTGCGCTTTCTGATCAGTAGTCAGGATCCTTGGCACAAATTTTGCGGCGTCACGATGCATAACCAATTCCCACTTCGTGAGCAAGGACTTGAATGGTTCGACGTCACTCCTCACAAACGAGGTGTTGAAATTTGGCAACAATGTCAGGCGTTGTGCAGCTGATGACCTACCGGTGTGAGCATCGTCTTCAGTAACTGTACGACCAGCCCTGAACCGAGCATGCCACTCAAACACACGGTACGGCTTTGTCCCCAAATACTTGTCGAATCATTGCGAGGGTCTCCATAGCATTTTTCCCGAGATTTGCACAGAATTTGATGACACCTTCTGTTCTAATCTTGAATCCATGGTAAAATCGCCACACACTACACACAGAGTATCATGAAAAATTCTATTGACACATCTACCTAGCTGCATGAAACGTTAAACATTCATTCATCAGATGTGTTGCTACCTAGTGGTACAAAACTCTACTGCAACTACTGTCAAGATGGCAGCACCATTCCCGAATATTGTGGATACCACCTCGTAAATATTACAGAGTTTGGGAAATTAAAATCAGTTAACCAGTTGCCTTTAATTGAATAATCAAAATTTTAATCCTTTTTAAACGGTGTTTATGGAAATAACACAATGTGCTATAAAGAAAAACACACACTTTTACCAATATTTAAAATTGTAATAAAGTATGTCATAACTAATATTTAGGAAGCAATTCAAACTTTCAGAAAAACAAGTTTCCAAATCACAGGGTTTCTATCTAGGACATGTTTTGGGCTGTTTGGTGTGGTCATGGCTGAATCTTGTGCTGACATGTCAAACGAGGATTTTGAAAGGGATTTCTAAATATCTCACATTTCTCAGTTAGTTTGTTACAATCTGATCAGAAATCATACTCCAGTATTGTTCGTACATCATTTTTAGAACTTTGACTGTAGATTTGCGTCTGCACAAAGCTGATAGATCGCCTGTAGTGCCTTAGTAGTAAAAACGGGCGTTAAACACTAATAAAAAAAAAAGCTAATAGGATAAGATATCCTATACCTCTGTTGTCTGCCTCTTACACATATCCTTGTTTGGACCGCCTCTTGTATCCACCTATCTCTATATATATAGCTTTTTTTAAATAGTGTTTAACTCCCCTTTTTACCACTGAGGCACCATAGGCAGTTATATCACCTCCAAACCTGTGGTGACAGGAAGAACCCTGGAGATAAACCGAATGGAATCGCCATCTTCAATCCACGAAACTGCTCATGCGACTAATGTTTCACTCAGATTGCTCTATATTAACCTCGGAGAACATAAAATGAAAACTTCTTGCCGCAGATTGCTGCTAAAACATTTTTCAAAAAAATAAGTAAAAAAGAACCCATTTTGGTTTCAACTCTTGAAACTTTACAAATTTATTCATAGAAAAACTAATAAATCGTAGAAGTTCTTTATTCAAGTTTTAAATATTTCAAAACATAACATCTGGATGTTAAAAAGTACATTGTGTCGGACTGAGTTCGAAAGTAGTCCAACGCAAGTCTTAATACCGTACAGGTGTATATGCATAACGTGCGTAAGTAAACTCATCACAGCTTCTGTTGACGCTGATCAAGCTAGAAATCATGCTATGCGGCAAAAGGGGGGGGGGGGGGTCATGGGTTCAAGCAATATCTTCTTCTAATTTTGGCACTTTAATGGAAAATATGTAATTTTAAATGGCCTTGGCTTTACGATTTGATTTTAAAAAAAATCTGTTTCGCATTCAAATGTATGTATAGAGTGCAAGCTAATGTTTTGGTCATAAACTCATCACGAGTTATGTTGTCCTAGGAACAAAGAAGATCTAGGTACTTTCTATTAAAAGAACGCTTATTTCTGGGGGCTTCCCTACCCATTATTTTAGAACTGTTAAGTGTTAGCCCTTCTGGTGGTAAACAAACAACCTGATAGATTTATTGTAGTGCTGTAGTCAAGATGGAAATCTTTACAGAAATGAGACATGTTTATATCTTAGCATTATCCTATTTATCAGCACAAACACTTCCAGGTTCAGCAGAATAAATAAATATATATTTCGGGATTTACTAGACAGGTATATATATATTTGCTGTTGAGAGTATGAGTCCTTGGTACTGGGAAACTGACTTAGGAAATCTGTAGAAATTTAAAAGGCACTGATTGTGTCGCCATTCAAAGGGAATTGCAGTAATTGTTAAGAGGACTCTTATTGTGTGACTTTCTCTTAGTGTTTTATCCTTTTATAATTACTGTTAATTTGTTTCATTGTTAGTAGAGTTACTTTATTTTTCTTTTTCTTTTGCATATATTATTTTAACTAAAATACCTTTGAAGTTAGTTTAAACATGATTTAATTTTCACAATGTTCTAATTAATATTTTTCTTTAATATACAATTGTTAACTTTTTAACTATATTTATCAGTTGGTTTATTTTCCTCTTGTATTTTTATACAACAAATGTATTTTACTATGCTTAAAGTTTCTTTATTCTTGGAGGAGTAGGTATATATATGACTAAATTGTCAAATGGGCGTTCTTGTGATAAAAAAATGCCAAAAACTGTAATTGGAAATCTTATTGGGTAATAAGAAGGATGAAACGTAAGAGGAGGAATTTTGGGGATAGTGGGAACTAGGTTCTAGAAGCTGCAGGACCATGATTGGGGCTGAAAATGAAGAATAGATAAAGGAAGTACCATGATGTCATCGCAGTAAATAAAGTCTTAATGTCATATTTAAATACCAAATATATGTAAAATAAATATAAGCTATTTATTATGAAGAGTATGTCAAATTGACATGAATTGCACGTACACAGACGTATCAGAACTTTGCTCTAGAGAAACGATAGATAAATAATATTTGTGAGAATGGTCATATCAACAGAATATTGGCAATGAGCGTTAAATGTACAAGATAAAACTTATCCTTGAGATACGATGAGCAATAAGTACATGTCCGCTCATACAGTGGCGATTGTTGGCGACTCCTCAATCAAAAATATAAATACAAATTCACCGATTGGACAATTGCGGTTATTTTGATTCAGCGTTACTGCGCAACTGACTGGCCAAGTTGATAAACTTGAAAAACAATAGCATCTAGGCAACTTAAAAGTGCATGGTGAATCCTAAGAACCGATAAGAAATCCTAACCCTCATGGGGCGCTTGACTAGTCCCAGGAGATCAGGCTGGACCCTTGTTACATAGATACTGTATTTCCCATCACTTATATGATAACCAAGAGTTCGCAATGAAATTATTCTTCAC
The DNA here is from genome assembly GCA_030762175.1 of Metallyticus violacea. Classification (NCBI taxonomy): domain Eukaryota; kingdom Metazoa; phylum Arthropoda; class Insecta; order Mantodea; family Metallyticidae; genus Metallyticus; species Metallyticus violacea. The sequence continues at coordinate 103,771,358 of CM060830.1, read as the reverse complement.
GAACATTGTTAAATCTAAATACACTCCAAATTTTAAGCAGAAGTTTGCCTGAGGATTGCTACTCAAATAGCAGACGAGGTAGAGATGTAGGTAGCCTATTGTAGCAGTGTCGGCACTAGGCGAAGTCCTGCTGCAGCACCATGATATCCATCGGGGTCTTCTGAGGCCTTTGGGGTAGAGTGATTAAGGTGTAGTATCTGTGATTGCTGCTTCAAAGATCTGTAAGCTATGACAAAAAAAAAAAAAAGGATGAAAACATGAGTCATAAGAAGTAAATAAAATATCAAAGAGACTAGTGGATAGCCATTCTGCTGCATGCACACTGTTTCAATCAATAGTTCAGGTCGGCGGAAGGGACGATTCCAAGCGCAGTGAAGTTTAGAAGAACAAAGTCCGCAATAGATTTAGACGCTAAAGAATTAATTGCAACCAACTTACATTGTTCTATGAAAAGCCCCATTAAGAAATAAAATAGTTCATTATGAAAGAGAAACAAAAATGAGTTTAGCAACACGTTGATTTGTTTTATTTACGGAAGCTCTTTAACATCTCAGGTCACCAGTGTCCCAATCAAATCAGAACGTGAAACGCCCGATAAATTTTGCTCAGAGGCGCTTTCTTCCAGGCTTGAGGTTATTTTTCGTACTTTAAATTTACAATATGGGACCCATGGCTTTACTTCTCTTCCGAAGGAAGCCATACTTAGGGTTTTTACGCCCGAAATAAGCAAACACGTGGTAATCGTCCTCAGTAGCAAGTTATCTTAAGAGTTTTATGTAAAAGTCTACACTTATGAGATAAATATCAAGATACTCAACACCTCCAGTTGAACAACTCTCTTAGTGCAACATTATGGTGGCAAACTCACCAATTGACTGGTCTTGTCATTTTAGGCAAATAGAGATAAATGTAATTCGCAAAAGCACAAGAAATACCCAGCACTTACTTAGGACACATAGCTTACCTTAAATCTGAAAATACAATATGAATGCAAGCACCAGGTACTTCATTAGTTTATTAATCTACCTATAATATGTAAGGGGCATGGATCCAGCAAAATTGCAGTCTTAGTATTGTCCCAGAAGGTTACATGGCTATCCCTAACGAGCAGAACATCCAAAATTGAAGTCTCCGGACGTACATATGGTTTGTTCTTTGTTTCATACTTTAATAGCATTTCAACAACTAACCCAGAGGTTGCACACGGAAAAAATACTTTTCTAGTATTAATATAACACCCTGAACCTTACCATACATACTGTTTACTGATAAAGAAAGAATATAAAAAATTGTGTATTCCGGGTGATTAGATAAAACATACAAGCATTGCATAGGAGAAAAATACGGAAAGGGAATGCAACCAACATCCTCTGAGCAGTCCGTTCCAGACGAGGTCAAAGTGGTTGTGTCAAAGAATGCTACCTAGAGCGCTGGGCCCATAGGTTAAGGCTACTAATCTATCGAGAGCTATGAGGAGATCAAGGATTAAATATGTAATTACATGTTATATAACAGTTGGTAAAGGCAAGACGCAGCAGAAGCAGCAATGGGAACACAAAAACATTGTAATACCGTCACATGAAGTGACTTTGTACTACAGATGCATTTAATAAGAACAATGAGAGGAAACGATACTTAGAAAATATGTTCAAAGTGGTAAGCAGCTCTCAAGAGGTTTTGATTTGGTTAACTACAATCGTTGGTTATCTACATCTGCTGGCAGTTTTAGTTACTATTTTCCATCAACATTTCCGGCTGTGTCATCATTTCTGAGAATCTGTTTTCATGTGTTTTCAGTGAATTTGGAAAATGTTGATCGGATTGCGGTGAACAATTGTCATCTTCGAATAAAAAAAAGTATAAGTTTATTGTATTATCCTATTAGTTGACTGTTTATTATTAAAACCTGCATTGTGTGGCATAACTTTCTTTGTTGAAATTTGGTGGAAAAGTCAAATGTTGGAGCTCGTAAGTGTGACGAGTATGTGGATTCCGATGTCACCGTAAGCAAAATTTTTGAGTAATTGCTTTCAAGCCTTAAAGCTGTGTCTGTTATCTAATTTCCTGAGAACAATGTCAAACATAGGTATTTATGACATGACATTTCATTATATAGTAATTTATTTTAATTACATGTGACGAATAAGGTAAGTGTAATGCAAAGGATCAATTATACTTTATAAAAAGTTCTCCGTGAAGTGAAATCAAACACCAAATCAAGATGCTCTTTTGTAAAAAAAAAAAAAGTTACAGTTCAAAGTTGACATTTCTGTTCCAGTTGGTGGGCTAGGGTCTTTTCTAATGAGGAAGAAGATATACTTGCCGAACTTACAATTGGAAATATGATAACGAATATTCAGATGTAATACAATGGATCATATCCCATCGCTTCTAAGGGAATTCTTGACTACTAGGGAGACGCTGAACCCCAAAACCTTCGAGCTGGCTTCAACAAATGCCATTGGATAAAATTGCTATACTTTCTCGCTTACCGGGTGCAGGATCTAATGGAATTCGTGGTTTGTTTAATAGTATTTTCATAGAACATAGAGGCAAACAGCTGTTGGACATACTATCTGAAAAAATGGCGGGCCTATATCAAATAGTCACATCCATGCAGGGTCAAGCAGCACATAAAAGTCCGAAACATCTAAACTCCAGGGCGTCCAAAGTATTAATTGACCATCCTTCAAATAAATTCACCCTTATACAGAAGTTAAGTCTTAAGCCTGAGCTACAAATACTCAAAGGTTTCGAGTTGTCTTATGGGGATAAATTTTTTGCGAGATAACCTTAGAGACGTCCAGAGTATAATTGAGCTCAGATGGAAGAGACTCACGGTTGTAGTCTGGCAGGATATGGTAACTCAGATGGTAAATGCAGTAAGATCCGGGTTCGAGTGCCGACCGTAATCTCGTAATGTTCCTATCTGACTCTGATTCCAAACATCAGTCTAATACATGGCTTTTATAGGGAGAAAAAAAAAAGCTTATACTTTTTTCTCAGTTTAGTGGGTATTAGGATCTAAATATTTTAATTTAAACATAACTGTTTTATTGTGAAGAATTCTTTAATTTCAAGAAGTACTTAAAGATATCAAGATGTTATAAAGTTGAAGAAATCCACGGAACAGACAGGTATAAGAAACAAGTACTACCCCTAGAGAGAAACTTTGAATTAGAATGTCTCACTTTGAGCAGATTTCAATCCCAATTCATGTTCACTGTCTTTACAGCTATATAATATAAATGATGAAGGCTAATAGCAGTAGTGCTATGAAACGTGCATTATATTATTTGAAAAATAACATGTCGCTGTTACATTTCTCAATTTTCGTTTTTTCCCCTTCTTGCGCCAATCTTCTATAATTTGTCCATCGTAACTTTATACTTGGTAAAATATTATAGATATATTTAATATAGGTCACGAATTGCTTTGTATCAATCTGCGCGAGACACTTCTAGGAAACTGAATGGATAATTTAAGCATGCAGCCTGTGCAGCTAAGTCTGTGGTGATGCGATGCTCTAGGAGTTGAGTTTCGGTGTTTGGAGTGGCATCCTTAATCTCTACGAAAATTTCTTAAGTCTGGTCGGTAGTATTATGGTGGATTTCTTTTTCTTTTTTTTTTTTTTTCCTTTTTTTATTGATTGATTTATTTATGGACGCTCTTTAACATCAGCGTCCCATTCAACTCAGGGCGTGAAACGGCCGACAAATTTTGCTCAGAGGCCTCTCTTTCAGGCTTGAGGTTCTTTTTCGTGCCGTAAATGTACGACACGGGACCCACGGCTTTACTTCCCTTCCGAAGGAAGCCATACTTACGATAGGTGGTGGATTCCTGAAGTGATGTGAGATCAGGCTAAGTTGTTTTGCCAGTTCAGAAACAGATGCTTGGAGTGCTTGAAGTGTTATGATGTGATGTGATGAGAAATTTGGCGTTGTATTGTATGTTCTGAATGATGCTGGCAGGATAAGTTGTGGCGTGTGGCCAGGAGCGAGTGAGCAAATTACTTTGCCCTATAGAGGTCTGTTCTAGTCTAAGTTGCGCAGTAACGGCGCCGGCGTTGTTTGCAGGCTGTTGTGAGAGATTCAGACCCATAGTCTTGGCAGCACAGTGGCTGCTCACAGAATTCGGCAGTGTGGCCATATCCACAGTATCTGGGACAGGGTTCGTTGGCTGCGGCTGTGCTGAATCTCGTGCTGTTGTCCTGCAACGCGTATCCCCTTCTAGACAGCGTTGACGCAGTCCGCCTCTTCCAGAAAGATAAGGCGGACTAACGGCGAAGAACCTTGCGCTGATTTAATTCTCACTTCTCTACTTGTGGAGATCCATTGTAGTTGTGCTTTGTGAAGGAGATACTGTTCTGAGAGTTGTCGTGGTACATTAATGATGCTGTACGTGTTATTATTCTACGTCAGTTGGATTTGTGTGACGGTGCTGAAATGAATGGCGTAGGAGTCTTTGCTGCGGTGGTTGTCTGGATCTTCCTGAGGAATTAGACTTGGGCATTGGGCTAGCGGTGGCGTAGTTGCCGTAGTGGGGGCTGTTATCTTCTTGGGTTTTTCGGTTGAGAGTGCTGTGAGATGATTGGCTGCTACTTCTTGCTCGATCTCTTACCGATTTCTCGATATTCGGGACTTCTGGGTAACTTATGTTTGTAAGGTGGAGTAATAATCTATGGTCTATACTTTACTAAGCAGTAGTAGTTGTAATACTGCAACATCAATTGCTTAACGCATTTATTCTGATATTATTTTTATTACTGAAATTGAAACAGATTCCTGTTATTATAATTGCGCTCGCGCAAGAATATATATTCAATAGTGCAAACTTTGTTAAACTACTTTTCAATCTGTCATGTTGTTTTAATAATAATTATACTACAGTGATGACATAAAAATCACGCCAATAAATCGGGAACAAAAAGTAGGTTGCAACAAGAGGCTTTATTCCTGGATTGTGGAAGAATGGTCACTTTAAAGAGTGTAGATTCTACTTTCTGTTTGATTATTAAGGTAAAAAGCAAATTTTCACTCAAGCTCATTTCCAACTACTCCACTGCATGGATAATATTAATGTGAGCAACTGTAGGTAGTGCAACTTTACAAGATTTCCGAAAAAATTTTAATTTGAATTAGGAAAATGTATCATTGTGCATCTTAAAGTTCTAATCACTAAAAACCCCTGCTTTGAGTAAACTATAAATGTTTTATTAGAGGGATATAAGATAAACGGTGGGAAATGGTAAATGGGCGGATGACATGATATTATGAAGAAACTTGTGATTAACCAGAGAAAAAAAAAATGAATGCTTTTTTTGGGGGGGGGGTCAAAGTGCTTATATTTCCCCTCCCTATAAAACACAGTAATGAAAAGTTATGAAAAGTTCCAATTTGTACGAGATATAATTGTGTTAATGAATCTTATATAAACAAATATACCGTTAGCGGTGTTCTAAAAATGAGAGACTGCTCTGCTTCCACAAAAGGAAAAGAATAAACTACTAGCCAATGTCCATTAGTCGTTTTTCTTTCCCTCGTCGTCTTGAGAACGACGGCGCTGCCATCTCTCAGAAAATTAGAGCAATAGAGAGTAGTCAGAGACCCGCCAAACAACTTCTAGTTAGCTAACTGGCAGGCTAATAGTGAAGCATCGTAGTCCTCGATGATTATCCGGGGCTCTTCCAGAAGACGAACGTTAAGTTCCACGTGCTGTTCGGCCTGTCTCTCTGACCCACGTCAATTGAGCAACCCACACGACCATGTAGAATGACGACCAGCTGCCATGTCTCGTACTGAGGCCTCTTATCGGCTGGTGTCAGGCCGTAATATATCAGACCTCCAACCTGGGGGAAGAGACGGGCAATCTCTGCGATCATCCAAGGCATTGCACACCATCTCTTCTCCACAATAGTTCCCCAGATGAGCAACGCCGAGGATAAAACGTACACCACTGAGAAAACGAAACAACACACCAGATAGTAGTTCACTTCATGTTTAGTGTAAAATCGACAGTCGGAGTTTATTTGTGGGTGTATTCCCAAGAAGAACATGCCTATACTTCCTGGTGTTGTCTCATCTATGAGTTCTATCATTAGCTGCTTCACTGCAAATACCGATGCGAGCAATCCAACATCTCCAATGAGTCTTGCCCCCATGGTCAGCTTGACACAGCACAATCTACTTCCTAGCATCATCGTAGCGGGTGTGCCACTCGCCATCGTGAAGAATGTCCGGCCACCAAATGACATCCATTAAGTCATTTAACGGGTATACCAATACGGGTATACTGCTCAACAGCAGACCATTAATGGAAGGTTGCCACAAAAATTGATGAAATTTAAAAACTCCTTTATATTTATCAAGTTGGTTGGTCTGCAACTCTGACATGTTCTAAATTTAGTGCTCACGTGAATTCATAGATGTCGTGTATATCAGAGCAAAATGGCACGTAAGGGGTTGACTATAGGATGTTATTAGTCATTTACTTTGCGCTAATTCTGGGTGATTAAAAAGTCACCTATATATTTTATGCAAATTTTGTATTTTAAAATTAAACCGTTTAAGTTATATAGCTGCACATCTCCCCGAAATGGGATGGTTTTCAACGTCCTCACCGTTTGATGCAGACGTTGGTGAGTTTCATTGGCCTTTTAACAGCTTAGTTTAGTCAAATGAGTGTTGTTTAGTATTTGCATTTTTAAAAAAGTTTGCTTTTAGTTGACAACCATAACATCTAATAAATTGTAATTACTTTATTTAAAAAGCTTTTATCAATAAATGAGTCAAGTTTGAGGGATAATCTTGTTAGCCTTATTGTCTTAACTTACAATGACTGGCAGTCCAGTTTATTAAGAGAATATCTAACCATTATATTAATTGGAATAAATAGGATACTGTATATTTATTTAATTGCGTAAGCTCTGTTAATATGTCTTGCAATGTTCACTCTTTGCAAACCGCAGAACTTTATTGTTGAACTTGAAGTACATTGTTCTTGCAAATGTGTACTTTAATTAGTAATTTAGAATACGTGATTATTGCATACGATGTTTCAAAGGGAGTCACATTTCTTTCAAACTGTGTTGTTAAAAGATGTTATATACGTCCTGTCTGTTTTAACAACAAAGTAAAGCAGAAAATGAAGACAAAAACTTTGCAGCAGTTCAGTTACTTCTCCTGTCATGCCAAATAAACAGTGTAAGACTTAAATCGTATATATTCTAAAACGGCTATTTGACAAAGAATTTACAGCTAAGTTTTAAACTTTATTTAGAAGAAACTGCACGTAATATGTTTTAGCAAACACATGCACCATGTCTTAACCTAGCATAGTACATATCTAATTCAATGTGATAAATTTAATACATCTGAATAAAATCTCAAAAAAGCATAGCTCACTTAGTGATTTGGTTGCCAGCCATCTAGGAAAAGTATATTTTGACTTGCCCTGGACATCAAAATATCCAGGAATTGAGATTTCATGTATTTGGACATGATGAGAGAAAATAGTGCAATTAATAACAAAAGTAGTAAATGCAGAAGTGCAAAAATAAATTGCATTCTTTCAGAAATTAATGTTAATTGCTGGTATTATTATCAATCTTATTGTTGTTGTTGTCGTCAATTCCAGTACTTAATGTTTTTTGTGAAAGAATTTTTAGTTTATTAGGTCATGTCTTGACAGACAACAGAAGCAAACTCTCTATCAATCTGATCAAAAGAGAGCTGCATGCTAGGGTTAATTTTGGAATCGGGGTATCATCTTCTGAAAATTATCCATTCCTTAAGGATAATTCTGATATTTCTGCAGCAAAATATCAATAGAAACAAATGTAAGAGAAACCATAAATTATAATTGTCTATTTAAAGAAAAGTTGCATTATAATGAAATTTACATTGTATTGTGATTTTCTATGAAGGTTTGTAAAATCAGCATTATTTTGCCTCTATGGTAATTTCCAGTCATTATCTCCATGTAACCTTAAACTGTTATGTAAATAATGTCCAGGGATTGGTCCATAGAAAATTGACATTCCTAACAGTGACTGGTAACAAAATAGTTTTGTTTGTCAGCAAATGGATATCTAGCAGAACAGATTACAATGCAAAAGAAACCGACACTGGTGACCGAGATTGCTAAGGCATACACATGTGAATGTAAGGTCTGCTATTCGAATCCCACTAGGACTCCTCCCCGATGATTATGTCATGAATCAGTGATAAATATTAGACTAGAGTTAGTGTAAACTAGGTTTCTGGAACACTTCGCTCCCAAAATTCCTTTCTTAGTTTTATTTCTTTTATGTATCATCAATGTTCACTGGCTATAATGCCATTGTGATATAAACAGGCATTGAACATTATTCCAAGAAATGCAAAATAAAGTCTTGATGAATGAAAAAATGTTTTCTGAAGAAAAGTGCATTATTAGTGAATTAAACACTATGTGATTCATAAGCCGAATTATGTTTATAACATAATGGAAAATTTTTATAGTCCAAATTCAAAATTTAATTTTTTTATAACATTTATTTGATGCATTGAGTTTGTAAACAATTATAAGGTATATATGACCTTTAAAGGCACAAGATATAACATTAGGGAGCAACAGGTGAAAGTAATAAGTTCCGTAGGTTAAAGGCAACCTCCATTGATTGCAGTGGATATACTTGGCAGATTGGGAGCTGCCAACCTCCTAGAAAATGTTGTGCTTTGGGCAGTTCATATTTTCCTCTATGAAAATAAGGCAAACTCACAACCTGCAACTAGCTGTACTGTAGACATGGTGAGAAAAGAAAATATCATTTAAGCAGAGTCCTCAAATTTTATAACATTGGACAAACAGAAGAATCATCTGGCAGTAGAACAATGAAAAATGGACTTCGGAAATTTGTGGTGGCTTTGGATGAAGCATATTGTGTGTTAAATAGCAGAAAGAAACCTTGCACAATTGACTGCAATCCAAAGAGCAAAATATTATTTTTTTTTAAATGGCACTCTGAATACAAGGAAACTTTGTGCAAAGAATTTTATATCATTGCTGAATATATTTATAATGTTAAATTAATATTAGCCATGTTGCTAAGAAGGTTAAAGTCAACTCCCTGTTTTTTTCAAGGTAATATTCGGACTCCAGTTAACCACATTGAGATTTCAGCTCTTTAAGGGGTTGATGCAAATAATGTCTTGGTTCATCATGATAACATTTCCAGTCAGACCTGTGGTTTGACTCATAAATTCATAAAGAGAATGGATCAAGAAACGGAAATACATGGCATTCCTTTCAGTAACATTTGACTGAAATCGCATGATTAACCTCATATGTATTTTTATGTATTTGAACTCCTGAAAAGAACTTTGGGAAACAGGCATCCATGTACTATAGATGGCCTTTGGAAGCTTGTGAGGCAGAATGGGAACCAATGTGACTGCACTCCATAAAAGCCTTCAATGAAAAATATAGTACATACCTGTAGTATGTTAATTTTTTTTTTTTTATTTGCTTTATTTATGGGCGCTGTTTAACATCTCGAGTCATCAGCGTCCCATTTAATTCAGGGCGTGAAATGGCTGACAAATTTTGCTCAGAGGCCTCTTCTTTCAGGCTTGAGGTTCTTTTTCATGCTGTAAATGTATGACATGGGATCCACGACTTTACTTCCCTTCTGAAGGAAGCCATACTTGGGATTTTTACGCCCGAAAAAATCCATCGGTTCTGGCTGGGTTCGAACCTGCTACCTTGGGTTTAGGAGACAAGGATGGTTACCACTACACCACCAGGACCGACGGCTATGTTAAGGAACATCTAATTCAGTATAATATGTGGTGGGAATATGGCATTTCCCAAGGTAAGAATGAAAGAAAATTCATTTCCAGATACTGGAAATTACCCTCCATATTTTGTTAAAAGAATACAAGCAGTATAGGGCTGCATTTGGAAATGGCCTACCAACTTTTTGAGAAGAAAGCAAAAGTTTTGTGAATATGCCATTTGGGATTTAAAAATAATTGAAATAGAAAGGCAAAGCAGTTATTCTTTTTATATGGCAATGTCATGCAGTAATATTACCACTGTAGGGTTAAATTGAAATTTTTTTATGCTTATGAAAGTAAAAAATGGAATTCACACTGTCATCATTACTAATAATGAAAAATAAATGCATTAAAAATCCATGCCTTTGGATGCAAAGATGCACTATAAAATGCCAAAATATACAATTATATGTTCATTAAAAACTGACTCTGCAAGCTTACTGCTGTATAGAATGTGTGAAAAATCAAAACACAAGCAACCAAATGCAATATTCAAATTTTAAACATGAAGAATAAACACATAATATACATTTAACAAGCTTGACTGTGCAAGTTCCAACAGAATTTTTTAAAAATGTCTTATTTTTTGAAAGTTCTTAAATGACATAATTACTTACATATGCAAACACATTATTCTTACCCTTTCATACTAATTAACCAAAATTAATTTTGTAAAACTCTTAAGGTATGACAGTGCAATCAGTTTTGTTTTTTCCCCAGAGTGTTTTGCTTATAGTTGAGTGTGCCGCTCATTACCTGATTACCCAGCTAGCTGAATCTCGGTGATTAACTGGAGGGTAAAACAATAAAACAAACAAATCATACATGGCATAGCAAATGATTGGTGATTTACTCATAGGGAAAACCCCATCCTGCAGGTGAAAGCATCACTTTTGTTTTATTTACGGACGCTCTTTAACATCTCAGATCATCAGTGTGGAAAGCATCACCGATCGCATTATATAGTGTTCTCCTATTTTCAGGTTTAAGCTTATTAATCAGGCACTAAACTAAGATTAATACTAATCGTTAGAACCTTGAAAGACTTTGCTAATATTCATAGCTTCTTATGCCTATTGTTCTTTCCAAGGATGTTTGACATTTTCTGCTTCACACCATTACTGCATTTTCCAAATTCCATCCAATTTTTAATGGCAGCATCAAGCACCTTCAATCTTTCAGAAAGCTCCATGCCCTGTGTTTCTCCAATTGCTTGAAACTATTGCACAGACTATGAAAATTTGATTTTATGTTATGTATAAGGACTTTCAAAAAATAAAAAAATATTTTAGATTTTAAAATTTGGGCTTGCATCTTACTGAGCTCAAAGTAATCTCTTCTTTTATTGATACACCTCACCCAACAGCATTTTATCATCTGAAAGTAGTCCTAATACATGTTTTTTTGAGATTACATAAAAGTTCTGTCTGTTTTATCTCCTCAACTGAGTTGACTCTTTGTTCTTTTATTCTGGATTACAAATTTTGAAATAAAAAGTTTGCAGGTGCCAAGTCAGAAGAGTATGTAGGGTGGGAAACAACATTCAATTATTTTTCATGCAAAAGTCATGAACAAGCAATGACGAATGCTCTTGTGTGTCATTGTGTTGAAGGATGCCATGAACTGTTTCTCCACAATTCAGTTCTCTTCTCATGTTTTCTTGTAGACATCTTGGTAATGACTGCAATTGGCCCTCTGGCAGAGACTTGTTATGATTGGCAACCTGAATGTTGAAGAAAATTCAATAGTGCTTTGATGTTTGATCTAAACTTGACAAACTTTTTTGGGTCTTAATAAAGATTTTCTAACCTATTATGATGATTAAACTTTTGTCTGAACATCTAGCTGACAAAATACAACACGTCCATCACAGCTTAAACATGGATAATCTTTTATTCATTCCTGAGCCAAGGACTGCTTGACATCATCCTTATATTTGAGTGCACTACCTTGAACTTATATACAACGAATAAGTGAAATTTCATCCACCTTTATCCCCTCCTCCGTGTGCTCTGAGCATTGCAAAGATTACCATGGCATTATTGCCTTAAAATTAAAAATGGTTTGCTGCATATTAAGCCATAAAACTCAAAAATCGTATTACTGCTAGGAATTATAAATATGTGCTTAAAATGAAATATGCATTTACTAAGTTTTATTAATATAGGTGTTTCATTAAAAATATGCATTGGCATATACTTCTCATACTAGTCATTACAGAATTCAGAATAATATGCCACTTTGTTTTTCACAATCCAAAGATCAAAATATTACCACTTTACTTTTCTCCATCAGCAGCATATCTAATAGATAGAGTGAATGCATTCTAAAACTTGGTTATTCTACAAATGAGACAAAAGTTCTATTACCAAAATGTGCTTTAGAAATTTTATAAGTTTATAAAAATAAATCCCTGTCCTTTTCAGGTATAGCTTTAACATGTGCTGTACATAAGAGAATAAATATATTTATTGTGTATAAAATATAGTGAACTTTTGTAACAGTGGTGTGAAATATTAACATTTTTAAAAAATTGAGTCGAAATTGTAACATACACACCACTAAAATTCAATAAAATGGAAGACTAGTTTCGGGAGCCATCGCTCCTATCATCAGTTCCTGGTCGACAGGAACAGGTCCCGAAACTAGTCTTCCATTTTATTGAATTTTAGTGGTGTGTATGTTACAATTTCGACTCAATTTTTTAAAAATGTTAACATTTATTGTGTAACCTATAACACTAAGATCTGAAATATGTGATTTTTATAGGGCACTTATAATTGGAATAGGAACAATGGAATGATAAGTTTTGTCATTAATGCACACTTTCTGGGATTTTTTTTAAATACAGTGTTTGTACAGTACCTTTCAGATAAAAAAGCAGAGCAAAAAGTATAAAAAGCATGCTCTGTAACTTTCTGTACCATTTATATATTATTATGGATGGATTTCTCTGCGAATAATGCCAAAATAAGCTGTTTCAAACTACAGTAATGGGGGGAAGAAAGAAGTGTGCATGAAATACATACTCTCACAAAATTATCTTTATTTAAAATACAAGACTGAACTGCAATCTAGCATTAACAGAAGTAAAGTGAGAAACAAAGAAAACTAAAAGTAAAACTAAATAAACTCGCTTAAAAATGTAAAGGGTTGTCTATATATCAAGTGCTCATACATAAAGGGAAGAAATGAAAGTAAATGTGTCAGAACCCAGAAAAATAAACTGCTGCAGCATTTAGATTAACAGTAGAGTATTGCTATAGGGCAAAATATTATCACCAGCATTTATTTAGAATCAGAATTACTTTTCTGTGTTACTTAAAATGAGGAAACGAATGAAATATATCTAATGAAATGCCCTTTTTCATCTCACTGAATTTCTATAGAAAATATTAAAGTGCAATAGGATAAATGATATGTCATTCCACATTAGAAAACAATAGCATTAAATATAACATATCAGTACAATCATTTAGGTTGACTTATTAGTTACCAACTGTTGAAAACTGTTTGTTTTTCATTATCTCTGTCAACTTGAACTTTCACCTCCTTTCTCTGTTTCTTAATGATATTGTTCTACACTTTGAATGATTTACCCTGATATATTATGGTTGCACACAGTCGTTTGTTTTCATTTAATCTAGTGTCCGATATGATTTATTATATATTGCACATATCTACGAAATAAACAAAAAATATAAAGTTTCGGATCTTTTGGGCCTGTATTTTTAAATCTTAGAAGATAGGAGATTGCTGGATTTTGTATATATTTTGAGAAAAAAATGCCCACAACTTTAAAAAGGAATAGTCCTAGAGAGCTGAACCTGGGATCATTTTAAAGCTGTTGAACAAGGCTTTCAATTAATAACAGAGCAGGAAAATGTTCTTTGTATTATTCTTTTTTAAAAAAAAAAGGGTTCTTTTTTGAAAAATACAAAACCCCCTTTAATTTTTATAAAGAAATAAACATTCCTCTGTCACATCATCAATGATAGAAATCTGAAGATGGAGAAAAAATGAGTTCATGAGATACATAATGTAGTATAAAGCTATTAATGTTTTACAGGTAAATTATAATGTATGTTACCCTTCGTTAAAGGAAGGTTAATTTTTAACATACCATATAGGTTAATTCCAGTTATTATGAATTCTATTATATTATATATGCAGATATTCCACTGAAAAAGATAAATAGCATTGATACATTTGATTAGTTCCTGAATTTTGTTAGAAACATTTTAAATGCAGTTTCACTCACAGTTATTATAGTATTATTTAATACAACAAGCTTCTGTGTAAAAAGAAAGAAAAAATCCCTTGTTAATAATAAGGCCTTACACATAAAAGAATTACTATTTAGAACTCAGAAATGAAAGCATAGTTCATATGTTAAATTTTGTTATCATGTAATAGGTACACAATGCAGAGATACATTGACTTACTTGCCTGCTGGTTTAATGATAGGACTGTATTGACTGAAGAACAAATTAATAATTTTCACATATTATGAGAAATCCTCCCTGTTATAGGATGTTATTTCATATGTGATTTTCAATGAATATATGTATCTTCAACTTTAATAGTACCATACAAAATTCATCACTAGTATTAAACATTTTTAATACTAAGATGCAATTAAGCCTACTCATCCTTTAAACTACTGCTAGAAGACAAGAACAAAGATACCAACTTATGGCTCCATTTTGTATTTCCATGTATCCAAGTATTATGTTTTTTAAAAGGAAGTCAACAAAACATCCCCACATTTATAACCACTTAAGTGATGTTTTACTGTAATTACAGTTTTCAGCGTATTGGAGTCAGTGATATTTTACTTTGTTGTCCAATCTACACTTCTAAGGGAGTAACAAAATGAAATTAGTGTTTTAAGACATCCAAAAACACACTAGTGGCATCTCACTCTCAATAGGCAAAGAACCCAAAAGCATGTGTTGCTTGTCTTCTTTCAGCCATGTGCTACTAAACAATTAAGATTTGAGTTTGGAAGAGCAGGTGGTTGCTAATGAAATACAAATAAAGAAAATTTACAAGGACATTTAGGGCACAAGAATAGTAAATACAATAACATTCAAAACATAACCAATACATCTAAAAGTAAATCAACTAATGCTGAACAACTACATTCAACTAGAAAATAAATTATACTCTTTAAATCATCATCAAAATCTATACTGTGACAAAAAAAGAAGAAGAAAAGTCATTGCCAGATTCTACATGTTGATTGGAGAACATTGCGAATGCTTGTAAATGCAGTATTCACAAGTACATGCAGCGAATGCACACTGCAGTGGGTGCTTTGCCTATAAACGTAATGCACAATCATAAGCATCTGGAAAGAGAACATTAGGTGAGTTTTATGGCATTATCTATGCACACACAAAACTGCAATCAAATGTATTCTTTACAAATGACTAAATAAATACATGAATAGAAACATTTATCTTCTAAAGTGAAAACACATAGAAGTAACAAAAATTAATATTCTGAGCATGTATAACTGCCCTCACTCTTCGGGGCATAGATGGTATCATATTTCCACAGTAGTGTGGACAAGAGGCTACAGGATCCCAGGCTTGAATTTGTGTCCATAATTCATCTTTTGTTGTTATACATGTGCAGGGAATGCATGTGTAGCATGTTGCAATTAGAACAGTACTGAAGGAAATGTTATAATATATATAATATGTAAACGTTAAAGCTTGCAGTGTATGGGGAAATATATAAAACTAATTTGTCATAATATGTTACAAATGTTTATTAAAATATATATAGGATATCTTGTGAATGAGCACTGCAATGAGGACTTAGAAATTTGCATTCGAAAGATGACTTATTTTTTGTCAAAAGGTGTACATAGCTTGACTAATTAGCTACTTTTTTGAAAATATAGTGTTCCTATTTCTAATATATGCTAGAAGTTTGTTGTACAGTCTAATCTGTGTGTTTATAACTGTATTGTGATTTAGACAATCTTGTGTATGGAATATGCAGGTTATTTATACATTTTGTATCATGTTGTATCAAATTACATGAGCTAAACATTAATTTTTATACAGTTTTATTTTCTCTTTCATTTGCTTGTAGTGTGAATTGATTTTGGATAATTTGCATAGTTGCAAGTAAAACTATTGCAGAAGTGAAAATAGTTAAAAATGCAGCAACCGAAAATTGTTGATGCAATTAATTTGTGATGGTTATATTTATTATTGATCAAGGCTGCCTATTGAAATGAAAATGTGCAAGGTTAAAACAAATAGAATGTATGGGGCAAAATGGTTACTCTTCAGGTTGGTCAACATTTCCAAATTACCAGATATTCTGATCATTCATTCTCTCTAAACCATGAGGAAGTTGAAGCAGAAGTTGTTAAATAGGCATTAAAAAGATTTGTGGAAGAACATTCTGGATAATCCTCTGCTCAAACATTTTGGACACAATTAACTGTAGTATCATCTGGAATATCAAAAACAGAAAATGAAATAGGTTCAGTGCTGAAATTTGAAATTTGAAAAAAAAAAGGTTTTTAATCAGATCAATAATAAAAATAGGAATGATTACAACAGAAATTGAAATAGTACCTTTACTTAAAATGTAAATTGAAACTTGCACAGTGAAGCTAATCATATTAATTAATATCATACAATGATATCAATTAGTACCTTTACTTTTTGTATATGTGTTAATATAATCTAAAATTTAAAGCAACCATCCAATATAAAGCTGTTTTATATTCTGCCATATCAAACTGCAGATACTGTCATGGGTGGTCAAACTTGTTAAGGCTTGAACTCTGAGCGAGAGATCTGGGGTTCGATTCCTTCCAGGACTATCTGACAGGTTTATTCCAGGTTTTCCTCACTCCTCATAAATGGCAAATGCTGGGAAGATATCCTAAACTTAGGCCTGAAATGCTTCCTTCCGTAAAAAAAATGCTTTCCCAGTTTATCATTTCATCTCATGCATCATCAGTGTCCATTGCCTTGTTGCCTCAGGAGCTAACATGGGCATTAAATGCCATTTAAAAAAATGAGATAATTTTTTAACCCGAGGCTACTGGTCTTAAATAATTTACTAATTTTGAATTTATATTATTTGAATTATGACTTATTTGAATTTCTGCACAATCAAATTTCCAGAATTCCCAAATTTTTTTCTTCTTCATAAAGCTGTATATAGGAAAATCCAAATTGAAAAATTACAAGAGGATTATCATAATGTGGATAGTTATGAATTGAAAAACCAAATGCATATCTATTAGTACTAGCTTTTTGCTGGTAAATGAAAATTTCCTTTGACCTTCCTAAAGACAAGGTACTTGATGAATTGATTCCAGTAATGAACTTCTTCAAAGAATGTTAGACTTTCAGTGAGAGGAAGACAAAGAGTAGTTCCACCAGTATCCTGTAGAAAAATGAAACCATTACAATGGTTCTTAATGGAGAAACAATGCTAATAGCAAGTGACACAGTAGTTTTAAACCTGTTATCAGAAAACAGTACCATGATATTTTGTATTCAGTGTTTATCAGGTTTAAACATCAGTCAGGTATTCAAACTGTTTTAGTGGATTTAAATTTGGGCAGATGCATTAAAGCAGGACCAAAAAAGATTGCAATTGAAAAAAGAATTCAGAAATATACTCCATATTTGTGATACTTTTAAGAATGAAACTCATACTTTACTATTGAGAGTAAAATTTAAGAAATGCATTTTTGAATTTAAGTTATTTTAAATTTTCTTAAATCAACATGCAAAAGATAAGTTTTAGAAAAATAGAAATAGGAATTTTAACTCTAGGTAAATTTATTTTTGTATGAATGAAATTTAGGAAAAACATGAAGAAAAATGACCGGAAATTATTTTTGCTGTAACATATTTCTTCACTTTATGTTAATCCTTCTCTAGAACAAGTTATTTCTGCATATCTCTCATTCTTCAGTCCAGTACCATTCTTTAATAAGATACACCAACTTCATAATATGTCAAGCATTTTGTTATGCCAGACATGTGGATTAAGTAATACTGTGTAGGTTTCTTTTTTTGATTCACCTGTAAAAGTAATAAGGAAATATAAATGGTAAAATTATGAATATGACACCTTAAGCTCTTGCAAAATGGTGTAGCAAACAGTTCAAGGTTACCAGCATAGATATTCTTAATCACCAATGAAACATATATTCTGTGTATCTGCTTTTGAAAATATATTACTGTGTCATAAAGTGCATTTAATTGCAAAGCATGTATTAGTGAAATATGTACTGTTTGAAGCCTTAACTGTTAAAAGAATTAATAATAATAGTAATAGACATGACAAGAATTAGGCTCAAAGACCTGTATTGACAGAACATATGAACCATTCAAATTTATATGCACTGAACCCCTTACACTTGAGTGCTATGCTAAGATATTGAATGAGATATTGTTCAGGTATCACTTTTTTAAGGTATCGAGTTATTTAACATGCTGTAAATCTGCAACTTGGGACCCACTAATAATAATCTTTCATAACAAAGCATTCACTAATTATTATTTAATCTAATATAAAATAATTTGTCTCCTTTTATAACAGCATTCTGGCCCAAATTGATAGACAGTAATAATGCATATGTTAAATAAGTTTGTCTTGTTGTGTACATAGAGAAAGCAACAGATGAGAAGAACACAGCTGAAGAATGGGCCCTCATCATGGACATCTGTGACAGGGCAGGAGGATCAGCAACTCATGCGAAGGATTGCTTACGGTCCATTGTCAAACGTCTCAATAATCAGGATCCCCATGTAGTGATTCAAGCCATAACAGTAAGTGTTCAGAGATTATGAGTACTAAACTATCTTTTCAAAATGAAATTAACGTATATGATAATATTTTTATATAACTCACTTATTTGATAAGATTATATTTGTTGTTTGCTTAAGACAAAAACAAAAATGCTGAGTGCCATGTTTCTTGTCATAGAATGACCTTGTGGTCAAGCCACATAAATACTAATTTCTAAAATGTAGTTTTGGTAATAATGTCCCTCTTTTAATTAACTGAGTCACAATTCATGACTCTTGTCTTCATAAGTGTAGCAAGCATTGCCAGAATTCATTAAAATGTTTTTATTTTTCCTGTCATTCTGCCAGAAAACATTGGCTGAAAGCAGCAGCAAAATGAACATCACTAGCTCTAAGAAGAAGTTTTCTCATCACACATACATGCTATTTTTACCAACTGACATCTTTTGTTATCTGTGAATTAGTACATTAGCACATTTTTTCAAAAATGGAAAATTTTACAAACTAGAATGCTTAAGCTAAGAATGAATCTGATAAGAGTGAATACTACCGGTTTTTCTTTTAGTTGTTTTATTATGTTTTTGTAAAACTGGTAGTATTCACAAAAACAGATAAAGGCAATAAACTCGCCATTTTGAACCAAGAAGACTACATAAACAGGATAGAAACCATATTAAAAGGTCAAGATTATAAATCAATTACAGAGAATCCACTTAAAACCTGCACTAAAACTTGAATAAAACATTAGATGAAATAAAAATACTGTCCACTACCGAAAAACAAAAACTCACACATAGCAACCCAGTATTACCTAGAATGTATGCACTTTCTAAATTATACAAAAAAGATAACAGCATGATACCTAAAATCAATAATATCAATTCACCAACATACTTGTTAGCAAAAAAATTAACCGACATTTTCAAATCTTTAAAAAAATACCAAAGTTTGAGTGTCAAAAATTCACAGGATTTGGTAGAAAAATTACAAAATTACAGCAGAAAATATAAAGGTATCGTTTGATGTAAAAGCCTTATTCCGAAGCATACCAAAAGATACGCTTATGCTAATGTTAAAGAATTGGTTAAAATCCTTAGATCTACAAGCACAAGAAATTGAAGACTTGATAAAACTTACGAACATTTGCATTGAACAAAATTACTTCATTTTCAATAAAAAATATTACCAACAAGTCTTGGGACTAGCTATGGGAAACCTGTTATCCTCATTTCTAGCAGATTTTTTTATGAGTTCGTTTGAGATGCATATCACCAAAGCCTTCCCTCTAATCTTCAAAACATGGTATAGTATGTGGATGACATATTTGCAATAATTCCGAAAAAACATACAACAGATGCACTAAAACTTCTGAATTTGCAGCACAAATCTATAAATTTCACCATAGAGGAAGAAAAAAGTGAATATCTCCCTTTCCTAGATAATCATAAGAAATGAAAACTGTCTTACATTTGGAATTCATAGAAAGGATACTCACACAGAAAATTACATAAAAAATGACATTTTTAACCCCATTCCACATAAATATGCAGTGTTTTATAGTTTAGCACACAGATTAGTTAACATCCCACTCACAGAAACAGAGTACAAATTGGAATAAATCAAATCATAAAGATAGCAGAAACTAATGGATACAACAAAGACACAGTAATAAAAATCATCAATAAAACCAAAAAGCAAAAACCAATAAGAGATGTTTTCACACTTAAGAGTGCAAAAGAAAGGTACAAATTCAAAAGTTTCACATACCACCCAATTTACCACAATAAGTTCAAAAAGATATTCAAAGAACAATTTTAATATAAAGAACTTATTAGGTTGCAGAGTAAAGGACTACATGCCAACAGAACAAAAGTCAAGTATTTACGAAATAAAATGTGCAGAGTGCGATAAAAAATACATTGGTAAAACAAAGAGGAATTTGGGAATCCGGAAAAAAGAACACTTTAGAAATATTCGCTTAAAACAAATTGATAAATCAGCAATAGCAGCGCACTTTTGGAATAAAAATCATGAAATCAAACCAGAGATAAAACTACTGAAACAACTTCATAATGCAGTAGAACTTTCCACTTGGGAAAACGTTTTCATTACAAAAAATAAGGATAATTTGATGAATTACGATTTCCCTCCAATGGTTGAACTCAGCAAATTCCTAATAGAACCAACAGATGCCGCCACAAGAACATCAAGAGACCCAACCACCACATATAACAACAGTTTATCTATAGGCTGAAGATGGGAGGGATCACTCCCGAAACATATGTCCAGATTTTTATGTAAGTGAATGGAGTTAGTGTGAAAAAAACTGTATTACATTGTTTATATATATATATATATATATATATATATATATACTAATAATAAAAGTAGATAAAGATAAAACACAGAGAAAGAGTCACACTTGAAACTGCCATATTTCGAACTACTGCGAGTTCTTCAATGGCAAGAAGCTAGATCTAATTTGTTACATTGTTAATAGTGTTTCTTTATTTTTATGTTTCATATATATATATATATATATATATATATATATATATATATACCACTCCATTGTCAACAGCTTCGTTAGTACATTTAATTGAGAAGTTTAGTATTATTTTTGTGCATTTTTAGATCTTATATTTTGGGGATTGATAAAGTATGTTTATTTGAATGTAGTATATCATGCAATCTATTGGGATATTTTCAATAACCCCCCCTTCCCTCAAGATTATATTTGACCGACAATTCTCGTTCATAGCAACTTCATTATAGTGCAAAATAGTCACTTATTACAACCTTACAATTTCTCTGTCCTTACAAAGGAACAATTGCTATTGCGAATCAGGAAGGATAATTGAAAATTATATTTTTGTACTTTTTGCCTGCTTTATGGCATATTATATTAATATGTTCATCAATTAAATGAGGTTTGAGTTAAATGCATTGTACCAATAAATCATAAAAGAAATTAGAATTTATTTTATTACATGAACATACAGCTACAATCATTGTTTTCTACTTGCAGATATCAGATTACTAAGATGTTTCCTCTGAGGATGAACACCAAGGTTTTAATTTGGACCAATGTGTTCAGGGAGAGAAGAAATTCTCTCAAAGGCACCATCTTCTGTATTGTATATTTTAATTAAAAAGAAAAAAATTGTGATGCATGATGAATGCAAAATACATAATTATCTTGCAATACTTAAGAAAGTAAAACATTGTGCTATATCATCATCTTTACAACTTCTATTCATTTGTAAACAATACTTACCTAATCATGAGTACACATTTTTTGCCCTTTCTTTATGTTTTTGTAATGCATCATTATTGAACTTTTTTCACTTTCTCTGTTGAGCATTCTAATCAGTTTCAGTGTTCTTCCATGCGCCTTCTTTCTTGAAAGATGTAACAATATATATATTTTTTTATTAATATTTTTGCTTTCAGGGCCAGCTTTTATCTGTTAGAATAAAATTAAGTGACTTAAACCTTTTCTTCTGCAATTTTCATGTTCTTCATTGCACGACTAAAATCAAGCTTGAAAAAAAAAAAGAGGGCTCTGAGTAAAATTTGTCAGCCATTTCACGTCCTGATTTGAATGAGACACTGATGGCCTGAGATGTTAAAGAGTGCCCGTAAATAAATCCAAATAATATCCAGACTACAATCACCTGTTATCATGTAATAATTGAAAATATAATGTTCAGCAATGTTGCTGCTGATTTAATTTTGAATCAAAGTCAAACTTGAACTTCATTTGTTTGACTTCTGCAAATGTTTTGATTTGTGAACTGTGCTCTTATACTGAACTGTTTTTCATGTATTTTTATGCAACTTGCCCTTAAAATTAGAAATTTAGTTAAAAGTTTTCAAATAGACATAATAAAATAAAAGGAAATTGTGCAGGACGTTTGTTACAAGATGTATTTGATGAGAATTTACAAACTGGAATGATGTTTTGAAGCTTCACTTTCCCCTAATACCTTATTGAGACTTCTGGGACCTTGTTCCAAGAATTCAAACCATTTCTGTGGTGAAAATGTCTTATGGATGGATTTCTCTGCTTCTCTTGTTCATGATTAAAGAAGAAGATTACCTACATCCACATGAAACCATGGATTGCTTCAAAACACTTAGGTTTAGAAGAGCAAGTAAAGGTTTCATATTATAAATACCAGAACTAAGATTTCATTTAAAGACCCTCAAAATGAAAGTTGTTATTTACATTCCATACGGAAGTGTTTTCTAGTGTTAAAAGGCTTATATCTTTTCTTATGAAATTGAGAGGCCTGCTTCATATTGCATGTACAGCAGTTATTGGGTTGAATCATCAAAGATATTTTTTTAATCATCTATATTTTTTAGATTCTTTTTTATATTTAAAATCTGTTGAGTTATTGTTTATCATTATATAAGTACACAGCACACATTTTGACATCATAAAACAGTATGCAGCAAAAATAGTTTCATTATTGGGATATATATTATGTTTTAGCTTTTAGATGCATGTGTGAGCAATTGTGGAAAAACATTCCATCTGGAAGTGGCATCTAGGGACTTTGAAACAGAATTCCGCAAGCTACTAAATAAGAGTCAGCCTCGAGTGGCAGAGAAGCTGCGCCAGCTTCTCAAAAAATGGGCTGAAGGAGATTTTAAGAGTGACCCACAGCTCAATCTTATTCCTTCTTTATATAACAAGCTAAAGCAGGAAGGTGTCGACTTCTCAGCTCATGTGGATGTAGTCAAGGTAAGGATATGTGTAATTGGTAATACCTCTCTAACCTGAACAGAGTTCAATAAGAAATTGTCCAATTTCATGAGGTGTCCATGATAGAAGGAAGTAGGTTTTCATAGTATGTATATAATTTAAAGGAAATTGCATATGTGTTACATATTAATGTCCAATAAAATAAAAGCTACTAACTGAAACATACTAGGACTAGAGTAAGTGGTATTTGTATTAAATTAAAGTATTAAATTACAGGTAAGACCAGCATCAGTTAGCCGGGATCCCAATGTAGTATCTAGTCAGCAGGAAGAAGATGACATAGCAAAAGGTAAGAATTCAAACATGTATAGCATTATAATGGTATGGTGAGTGTGAACATAGAATCACAAAGCCACACAAAAATTAATTATAAACATCACATTGATATTCATAATTTTTTTAAAGCATGAAGATTACAGAAATTAATGAATTAGCTGTACAGTTAAAATATAACTTTCATAATACAGATGACAGTTTTTCTGATAAGTGAGCTAAAGATAGAATTATTGCATATAGCTGATCATTTTCAGCCTCACATACAACACTGAATACTTCATTCTAGAGTGAGTCAAAATGAAAAGTATGAAATTCTGCTCAGTGTATTGTACATTGTGCATCCCATCAAAGATGGTGATGGTTCATAAATATTTGTATAGAAATATCTTTGCCATTCTATGAGTGCTATGGCAGTTGTCCAATAAGTAATTTTCCCTATTGCAGGAAAAATATTTAATTCACTTTTATTATTTTTAAATAAAGTCTGTAATAATGTACAACTTCTAAGCTATTTCTCCACACCACCCTTTGCCAATCATTTTCAGTATTGTAGCACCCATTTTGCAATACCTTGTCTCTACCATGCTGCATCCTATTTGCGCAGCCATATTTTCACTTCATTTTCAAATCATTGGCCTACAGGGTGCTTCTTGAGTTTTGTATAAAGATGAAAATCACTCGGGTTGCTATCAGGAGAATAAGATGTATGGCAGAAAATTTTTCCATTTAATCTCCTGAGCAAGTCCTGGGTTCTTACAGATGAGTATGAGCAAGTATTGTCATGCAGTAATAGAATTTCTCAAATCAAAATTCCAGGGCATTTCTGTTTGATGATGCTCTAAGTTGTGTCAGGACCTCATAATATCTTTCAGCATCCATGGTGGTTCTGTGCACCAGCAAAACCCTCTGAGAGGCCCAAAACAATACTATAACTGGCCTTCTGTTGTGTTGTATCATCCACTTTTTTTTACATCCTTTTATAAACCATTTGAACACTCATACACCCTTCTCCATAAACTTTAACTCACAATAGTATAAATTATAATTAATCTGTCGTCTAACACACTCTTATGCTTCACTTACTTTTAAATACAGTGGGACTGGTTTCGAAGAGACATCCTCTCCATCTTCAACCAACTTGATGACTGACAATAGTATGTCTGCTTGCAACAATTCACAATTGAACACAACTGTAGTGATAACTCCATGATATATGGGTAGCTTCTGCCAAAGTAATGTGCATTTAATGAAACTGCTTTAGGGCTGCCAACGTGCTCTAATTAAATTTCCTGTACAAAAACTTCATTGTTGCTTTTAATATTAATTCAATTTGGAATCGAACACAGTGAAACACCCATTAATAATCTCTTCTAAGTCAGATGTTTAAAACACTCGTAATGGCTTCACTTAAATGAGATATACTCAGGACATATATTTTGTGGAACTATCATCCATAACATCAGTTGTACGATGTTGGATCATTCATAGGAGCTGGGTAGGTAGGTATCTGGGTTGATTCTGGTAGTCTAGTGATAAATAAATAAAGTGCTGTCTGCTTCTGGGATGTCAAAATTCTTACGTTTATGCTCATGTTTTAGATATATATACCAGGGTCATTCCGAAATTAATGCCTTCTGTTTTTATTCGTGGAAACTACAGGAGATACATAAATCACAACAGCACAGCTAAATAGAGCAATATTTCAGCTACAGACTGTCATTTTTCCACATAGTCACCCCCTTTCGTTATGCACTTTTGCCAATGATGAACCAGAGCCTGCATGCCGTATTGTAAAAATCTGAACCAGCTGAGGCTAACTACTTCCTTATATCTTTGACAGCAGCATCTTGAAAATGTTCGCCACGTAGTCTATCTTTCCGAGGCCCAAAGAGATGGAAGTCTGAAGGTGCTAAATCAGGACTGTACGGTGGATGTGGTAAGACAGTTCAGCCAAATTTTGCAATGAGTTGCGTGGTCGCAAAACTGTGTGGAGCCTGACATTATTATGTTGCAGGCTTCAGGACATCCAAAAGAACCACACCCTGCCTATCCCAGAAGACTGTGCGCATCACTTTGCCTGCAGATGGCTGTCTCTTGAATTTCTTCTCTGATGGAGAATTTGCATGTCGCCATTCCTTGGACTGTCTTTTGGATTCTGGCTCGTAGGGGTGACACCATGTCTCATCTCAGGTGACGATGCTGTTCAGAAAATTGTCACCTTCAGCTTCATATTGGTCCAGCAGGTCCCGACAAATTTCCTTTGATGATTTTTTATTCTTCTGTAAGCATCCGCAGGACCCGTCTCGCACAGACTTTGCAATAGCAGAGATGTTCTAACATTGTTTCCAAGGCATTACAGCCGACATTCAGGTTTGCACATAATTCTTTGGTCATTATCCGCCAATCAGTATAAATGAGTTGATCAAGATGCTCTTCATTGTGAGGGGTGACAGCTGTGCAGGGTCGACCGGGTTGTGGCTTGTTATGCACACCCTTTTCACCACCGTTAAAGTGCCATACCCATCGCCTCACATTGCTCACATCTAGTGTATCATCTCTATACACCTTTAGCAAGTGTCAATGGATTTCAATCGCTGCAATTTCTTCAGCAGTGAGAAATTCAATCACACATCTCTGGTTTATATGCGTGTCCATATCAGACTGCTTTTTGGACCACTCCTCTGCTGGCACCAACTACCGCAGAACAACAGAACTACCTGCAAATGAAAGAGGAAGGTTCAAGCATTAGTACTACGCCAACATCATCTGGCTTGGACATCCAAAGTCAACACAAAAAATAGGAGGCATTAGTTTCGGAACGACCCTCGTGTATATATATAAATCTTTTTTCATATGTTTGGTTCTTTTGGTTGTTGAACAGTTTTTAATAACTTGATGCCATTTTTCTATTTCATGGTTTTCATTCCAAAAATGTGCTGCCGCAGCTGGTTTATCTATTTGTTTGTAACGGATGTTTCTCCAATGCTTTTTTGTAGTTGAATATAATTTGTTCTAAAGTATTTAAGGTTATGTTTGCCTTTTATTAAAACTGTTCACAATCCTTTTAGGTAGAAATATGTATTCGTCTGCATTCTGGATTAGAAGGGTTTAATTTTGGGAAACATCCTTCATTAGGTTGAAGGAATATTAGAGAAACATCTGTTACAAACAAATAGATAAATCAGCTGTAGCAGCACATTTTTTGAATGAAAACCATGAAATACAAAAAGGTATAAAGTTATTAAAAACTGTTCAACAACCGAAAGAATGAGAAAGGATTTATTTCAAAAAAAAAAAAAAAAAAAAGAGCATAACCTTATGAATTTTGACATCCCAGAAGCAGACATCACTTGACCACCAGAGTCAACGCAGATATCTGCATACCCAGATCCTACAAATGATCCAACAGTTGTACAACTGATGATATGGATGACAGTTCCACAAAACATATGTCCGAGTAAATCTCATTTAAGTTAAACCATAAAGAGTGTTTTAAACATCCAACTCAGAAGAGATTATTCATGTTGCTGTTTGTTTTTTTCAGAGATAAAAAAAATAGGGACACTTTCTTAATGAATGACCCTCGAATTACTTAAAAAAAATCAGAAATGTACCGCTTTGTTTTTAACTTGACATACTAGTTTTATGGAGCTAAAATATTTTAGGTTATAGCTTCTTATTTTATTTAAACTTACTATTACTGCTACAGCATTCAATTTTTCTAACTGGATTAGTAGCTACAGTTTATAACACACAATTCACTTACCTTATTACTTTTTAGAAATATGTTATTCATGTAATGTTGAAATGCCATAAATAATATAGAAAGAACTGTTTAGAAGTCTAAAATTTGTGATATCAGTGGTAGTAAGCATGAGTTAATCCATAATCCATAATCCATAAAGCAGTTACTGCCAATTTTTTCCATATCAGAATGTTATTTTATGCTTATTTTTTAACTGTATAAAATTATGTAGGTTAGATTACATGTGACCCCATAAATTTGTAAAAGCTTTCTGTTGGTAAGTAACCACATGTTTATAGTAAGTACTGACTAAATGTACTGGCAAAAAATCAACAATATATATATTTGTCCTGTTTTTTTCAGCCATTGAATTATCCTTAAAAGAATCACAACATTCTCCAAAGTCTCAAGGTAGTCTTTATCCATCTGCAAACCTTGCATCTGGAGGTTCTTCTGGGTCTTCTGAAGCAAGAAAAGTTCGAGCTCTGTATGACTTTGAAGCTGCTGAAGATAATGAGCTGACATTTAATGCTGGAGAAATTAGTAAGTAATACACAATAAACTAACCTGTTTATTATGCATACATATTCCTGAGATATTTCCCATGCATATTGTTTAATTTTGGAGTGATGTTTGATAATGCAAAAAACATTTATACCTGTATGTTATGGTTGATAGTGAGCAAGCATCATGTATAGTTCCAAACCATGAATTTTTACCCTTGGTTGTAATAAAGTCTGTGGGACAACTGATTGGGGACAAAGCCCATAGACTTCAAGTATTTTGTATAACATTAGCACCATCTCCTTGGTTTAGTGATTAGCATTGCTGACTGCTGGCTGGGAATCCCTGAATTCAAACCCTGGTACCTGCTTCGAAATTTTTATAAGTTAGGAAGGTGTCTGGAATGGGGCCTTGTGAGGACAATGGGAAAGCTGCCTGATTAAGCAGTAGCAATATATTGATTGAACTATGATGGCCATACCTAAGAATGGCAGCAGCCAAAGCCATTTTGTATTTGCTTAGCATTTCAATTTCAGTAACACCCCAAAAGCCTTCATCTCTGCTAAGTTCTTATTTCCTAAACTTAGGTATTCATTTTTTTATGCTACTCCATTTACTTACATAAAAATAAGATGCATTTCGGGAGAATCTTGCCCATCTTCAGTTGCTCACCGAACTGCCATTACTCAAAATGATGACTGGACACCCGGATGTTTCTGTGGTTGCCTCTGTTGGTTGAAGGAAATTGCTGAGTTCAACCATAGTTCAGCAATTTCCTACTTCAACCAACAAAGGCCACCACAGAAACATCTGGGTGTCCAGCCATCATTTCGAGTAACAGCGGTTCGGTGAGCAACTGAAGATGGGAGAGATTCTCCCGAAACACGTCTTACTTTTATGTAAGTAAATGGAGTTTAGTGTAAAAAAATAAATACCTAAGTTTAGGATATATTACCACTCCATTGTCAACAGCTTTGTAAGTACAATATTTAAGTTCTTATGTATTTATTTTGATGAGTTAACTAAGTAGGAATGTGACATCAGTTTCACATTTGCATATTAAAGCCATTGTTATATTATTGTCTTCCTCATTGCAATTCATCTACTGCAGCATCAGGTTTATTGGATTTTTCTGCATTGATCTTCCTATTATTCTTATTATAGACAATACTGTGGCACATGGTTTAGAATCTTTCTTTTCATATCCACAAAATTTTCATTTCATATTCTTGCTTCGCATTTTAGTATATTCTAATACAAATTGCAACTTAAATGCTTTAAGTGAGTTCACATTTCTTATGATGGATCAAGAGGGTTTGTTTTATGCTGTTTATTTGAAAAAGTCAAGTTTGAATTTGTACTTTGAAGTTTTTGTGCAAGGCCTTTTTTGGGGGGATGGGGGATTCCTTGTATTTTTATGCCTTTTGTTATTCCTGTCCAAGAATAATCATAATCACTGTATAGTCCATACCAGCAGTTCAAAATAATATAAAGCCAGGGCCAGATTAAGAGATTCTGTTCCTATTTTTGGAATAATTGATTTTATGCTTAGAGGTGTTTCCATCCATGAAATGAATGCAGTTTTAGAGTTTGTTAGGTAGCTTTATTAGAGGAATTAAAAAAATTATAAAATTATATAAGATAAAGGTTTTATGCCTAAATGAGCAAATAGAGAAAGCAGAGTAGTTTTAAGTATGGTTTTTGAGTGTAATGCTTTCAGATGCCTTTAATGTGTTACCTAGCATAAACAGCTCTAGGGCATAGTATTTGTTTAGCACAAACTAGAACCCTTAATCTGACCAACACCAAATGGTATCAGCCTAGTGTAAGGTGCATTCAAGCTCTTGAGATCTCCTTATTCTTTCTCCAGAAAAATACTTGCATAAAAAATGAAAACTTGTCACTTCTCTGCATAGTCTCCTCATGCACGTTTTTTGCATCATTGATGCAAAGATTGATTGAATGGCTACTGCAAACACTTCTTTATTAACTGTTTCAAAAATTGCTGATGCAAGAGAGCAGTGCAACTGAAAAATGCATGGTCTCAGATTGTGTCCTTCAATATTTGGAAGAACCAAAAATTGCTAGGTGCAAAATTAGGTAATTGAATATGAGGAATCTCTTGAAAGGTATTGTCATAAAAGATCCTCTGAAGGACTGCCGATGAGCAAGAGTATTATCTTAATGGAAATGCCCATATCATTCTCTCTGTTTTTCTTACAATACTGAAAGAAATTCATCCTCAGAATCTCTTCTTGGAATGCAGCAATCACCTCAATGCAATGTGTAAGGATTATATCTTTGCTGTCCAAATACAGGGCTACTATCATTTTCTCAATGTTGGTGGTAACCCAAAATTCCTTTAGTTGCAGTGAGACTGTATTCTTTCACTACTTCAATAGGTTTTTTTCTTTCAGGACTGCACAACAGCATCATGTATCATCCAACATAATTTTTCTAATTAAACCATAATTCATGTCATCATTGTGTGCAAGATTGACATATTGCCATTCTTGTATGCTCATAAGGCAGCATTCATGGAATCCATCTGTGGGAAACCTTGCTTTTTTTCAAATCCTCATGAAGGATGGTGTGCACCACTCCTAAAGAAATGCCAAGTTTGGAGGCAATCTCTCCCATGACTGATCAGCAATCCTATCCAATTGGGCACTCATGCTCTCAGACTAGGTGGTGTGCCTGGAAGCTGCTTTAGTTTGCTTTATTACAAAGTTCTACTTTAAAATTTTTGCAACAATAAATGCACATTTTTCACATCACCACATATCTCATTCAATTGATGATGGATTTCAATTAGTGTATTCCACAGTAGTGAAGAAAACGAATGATTACACCCTGTTCCTGGTATGTGAATGCTGAAATGTTTATAGTTTCAGCTGCTATCATGTGGGTTTATCTCATTTGTCCTTGAGGAATGTCCACATATTTTAAAATGTGTACCATGTTTCTGTTTGCCCCCATTGTAAAGAGAAAATTAGCACGCCTTAGAACTTGATTGCACCTTATAGCTAGTGGAAATTAAATGTAAGGAGAACAAAATAGAATTACAGCTTCTTGTTTTTTTAGTACCTAATTTTGAAGTGAAACTATGGATCCAACAATCCCAATATTGGGTACATTTCACCCAATTTTAAACTGTTCATCAATACTAATCAGCAAAGTACAAAGAGCTACCAAAAATGTTTTTCCTTTCACCATTAAAATTAGTAGTATCAGTGATCCGTTTAAGTACTTAATATAAACTACTTTTGCAGGCCAAAGTATTGTTAACTGGATAAGCATACATGAATTTAAACTGGGTGTGTTTTAAAATGTTGATGGTATTTCTTGGGTGCATGAAGAAAAAAAATAGAAATAATATTTACAAATAAAACAAATGTGGGACTCAGAGTCTATAAGCAGGAATTAGCAATTCAGCAGTAAAATACATATAATCCACATTTCATTTTAAAGTGTGTTCCATTCTGAACTTTTTGTTCACTGTTTTATGTTTGAGTTTGGAAGAATATGGAAATTGGTTATCATTTGCTGATAACACTGCCACTCCTGTTTGCTAAAGATAGTATATCTATTGTAGCATAAAGTGAGATATTCTTTGTGCTAGGTGCAAAAATTAACTGCAAGCCATTTTAGAAATATAAATAATTTCTCATTTGAAACTGTTTCTTCTAAAATGAGTGACTTGTGTTACAGTACATGTTCTTGATGACTCTGATCCCAATTGGTGGAAGGGTTATAACTACCGTGGTGAAGGCTTATTCCCAGCAAACTTTGTTACAGCAGATCTGTCAGTGGAACCTGAACAGCTAAGTAAGTGCCGAGTTTACTTTATAAAAACCTACTTTCATGCAAAAATTGAGATTAAAGCTTTATTTAAGGACACATTTATCAATTAATTTATAATTAAAAATTATTACTGATAAATCAAACATAACAATGTTTTGTTAATGTCAATTTGATTAGTAATACTTATACCTTGAAATCTAAAATATTTTGCCATGGTTTCAGTTGCACAATTTTGTTAACTAAGAGTGGAAAAGAGCCTTAGAGATTTTTCTTGCCTGCATCTTATTTTTTAAGACAATGATATTTTTATGATTTAACATTATTCTCTAAAAATGTTAATTGAAACATTCACAGTGAAGCCAATCATAAAATGTTTTCAATTAACATTATTCTGTTACATTTGGCAACTTTCATTGTCTTGCTACACTATAAAAGGGCTTGAAAAAATAGTGTATTGAAAACATTAGCATTCTTTATAACACATCTTGATAAGATGAAAATATTAATATTGTTTCATAGAAGTGGAGCAGCCAAAAAAGTCTGTACATTTTAATGAAGCAGTCCAGGTGAAGACAGAGGAAGATCCACAGGAAGTAGAAATAAATGAAGAAAAGATTGACAGGTTAGTGTTTGAAATATTTTGGCAAAGATAATAAAATGCCATAATCTTTATTACTCAAATTAAATGGTATAAATATTTTACTGTTCAATTTGTTACTTAGGAAGATTTTAACAATGAAGTTATTTAAATTAAGATATTTGGTTGGATTTTTGACACTGGAACTTCACTAACTTCAGAATGCATAAGGTTCCATGGCCTGCATTGAGCTTTTTGAGAGAAGGCCTAGTATTACAATTTAAAACATGTTTTGTCCAACATGTTTATGAGCTGCTTCTGTCCGCTGTGTCCTGTCTATGTTTTGAATGTTCTTGCAGTACCTTTCTCCAACTTTTGTTGCCCTGCCATTATCTGCTGCTCTCACAGTTGTCTGATGAACTTGAGGATTATGTTGTTTTATGGTGATATTTCAAAATTTGTACTTGTTTATTTTTGTGTATAATTTTTTTTTTCCCAAAATAATAATGTTCTTATATCTCTTTCATGGTTTCTTGCCAGTCACTGCAGATTATCTGTTTTGTTATGTGTAATGTTTCTGAAATGTTCTTTA
Source organism: Metallyticus violacea (assembly GCA_030762175.1). Classification (NCBI taxonomy): domain Eukaryota; kingdom Metazoa; phylum Arthropoda; class Insecta; order Mantodea; family Metallyticidae; genus Metallyticus; species Metallyticus violacea. Next base: position 103,738,467 of record CM060830.1, on the reverse strand, counting down.
GCCTAAATTTTGTTTTGTCCAGCCGATTTATAAATTGGTTACATTCTTTGCAATTTATTTGGTATATGTATGTTTTGTTTAAATTTTATCACTATGTGATGTGTTTTCATATGTTCTTGAGTATTTGGGGTAATGTTATATTGCTGAATATTTTTCTGTATTTAATGTCTGCCAGGAATGTGTACTTTTTTGAAAAACTTGTTTTTATATTTCTCTTTATGCAAAATACTTGTATTTTTTATGTCTTTGGTATTGTGTTATTAGTTATTTCTTTCTTGAACCATTGTTTTTGGCTATTATTATTATTATTGTTGTTGTTGTTGTTGTTGCTGCCGCTGCTTTATTGCAGACCATAGACTCCACATCTAAGTTTCAGCTATTGTTAGAAAATACATTGATAAACCAAACAATTGAAAACAAAAAGCTTATTTACCTCATATAATATTTTAATTTATACTATAAATAATTAGATCCAACTATATTTTTTATACATAATTACAATTCATTTATCCTGTACATTTATGTACCTATCAGAAGTTTTTTTTTACCCTTTTTGACTTTTAATTGTTATTGGCAGTTTACAATGTGTTGTTCATTTTAGTACTCCTCTTTGTTGAGCTTCTACAGTTTTTACATGACTGCTTAAAAACAATTGGATTAAAAGCTGAAGAAATAAAGGTATATATAAAATTAACAAAACTGTGCATTGAACAAACCTATTTTAGTTTCAATAAAAAATATTTACAACAAAAAAACAAACCTATGTATGGGTAATCCAGTTTCCCCTTTGTTGGCAGATTTCATTATCAGTCACATTGAAATGCACATTTCATAATCTTTTCCATGGATATTCAAATTATGGTACAGACATGTGAATGACATCTTCTTAATAAATAAAATCACAGATAATGCAGTCAAATTACTAAATTACAGGAAAAAATCATTAAATTTAACCATAGAGTACAGACATCAGACTACTTACCATTCCTAGATTTAAAAATAATTAGAAAAGGCAATAGATTAAAGTTTGGAAATTGCAGAATACCAATGCATTCAGAAAAATTATATGAAAGTACAGCTTCAACCTTAGAGCCCATTAACATGCAGTTTTTCAGAGCGTGACACACAGGTCGGTTAACATATTACTGAACAAAGAGGAGTATCAAATAGAACAACACATCAAGATTGCCTTAAACAATTGTTTTAAAAAGAATTAATAGACAAACTATAAAAAAATACCAAAGACAGAAAGATGTAAAAGACTCAAGTACTTTGAAAAATAGAAAGATAAAGGAAAAAAATTCACATTATCATCCTTTGGCAGACAAATTTAGAAAAATATTAGACCAATATACAATGTTATCCTAGCTCCCCAGAACAAATTAAGTACATCACAAAAAGATAAAATTGAAATAAATCATAGATCAGGAATAAGCAAATAAATTGCAAAGAATGCAACCAAATATATATTGGCCAGTCAAAACAAAATGTAGGCATAAGAACAAAGGAACCTTTCAAAAACATCATATACAAGGAAAAAGAAAAATCCATAAAACAGCAAGAAATCGTACAAAACTAACCATTTGGGAAAAAAAATTAAGTACAAAAATGAGCGACAAGTGATGAATTTTGAATTCTCACCTGAGGATGACCTAATCAGGCAGTTCATCTGACAACTAGATGAGCAAGAAGGATATTGTGACAAGGCAACAACAGTTGGAGAAAGAAGCTGATGATGAATGCAAGTACATTCAAAACATGTCCAGACTGTAAAGAAGTTATTGAAGTTCCAGTGTCAAAAATCCAACCTAATATTTTAAATGACTGTTATTGGAAAGAATCACATAAATCTAAGTTAACATTTTTTTTATTTATTTATTTTAAGGTTACTAGACCTGCTGCATGATGCTGACACAACAGGAGATCATTCAGACACAGATGAAATGCTGAATTTAGAAGGTAAGTTGAAGCAATTTGAAAGGAAGGCGGCCAAAAATGTATAGAATTAAATTAAAATGTTAATTGGAACTTCCACAGTGAAGCCAATCATATAATTATATTATCGTATGATTTAGTTAAAGTACTCACTCTTAATGCTTTACTTAATTGTCATAATATATAGAACATTTCCTTCTTGAAACCAATTCTATATATTATGACCAGTAAGCGAAGCATTAAGTGTGTGTAGTTCAACTAAATCGTACCATACTATCAACTATGTAAAGAATTTAAATATTCTACTTACGAAGCTGTTGACAATGGAGTGGCAATCTAACCTCAACTCATGTATTCACATTTCTTAAACTATACTCCATTCACTTACATAAAAGTAAAACGCATTTCGGGAGAATCTCTCACATCTTCAGTTGCTCACTGAACCTCCGCTACTTGAAACTATGGCTGGACAAACGGATGTTTCTGTGATTCTGTGGTGGCCTCTGTTGGTTGAAGTAGGAAGTTGCTGAGTTCATCTATGGGAGGAAACTCAAAATTCATTAGGTTTTTTCTATTTTTTAATATGAAAAATTTTTCCCAAATGGATAACTCCAATGGGCTGTGAAGATGTTTCAGCAGTTTTATTCCCGGTTTTACTTCATGGTTTTTGGTCCAAAAATGAGCTGCTACTGCTGATTTATCCACCTGTTTAAAGCGAATATTTCTAAAATGTTCTTACCTCCGAATTTCCAAATTTCTTTTTGTTTTGCCTATGTAGCTCTGTTCACAAGCTGCACATTTTATTTCGTAAATTCCTGATTTCTGTTCTGGTCTAATGGATTCTTTTACTGTACAACCTAATAAATTCTTGATATTGTATCTGTTCTTTGGGGCTAACATTATTCCATGTTCTTTGAAGATTTTCTTGAACTTGTTATGGTAAATTGGATGGTAGGTGAAACTTTTGAATTTGTATTCTTCTTTTGTGTTTTTCAGTGTGGAAACTTCTCTTATCTCTTTTTGTCTTTTTGATTTATTGATAATTTTTATCACTGTGTCCTTGTTGAAACCATTCATTATAGCTGTCTGTATTATTTGTTTATATTCCATTTTGTACTCTGCTTCTGTGAGTGAAATATTCATCAATCTGTGTGCCAAACTATGAAAAATTGCATATTTATGTGGAATGGGGTTATAACTCTCATTTTTATGTAGTTTTCTGTGTGTTTCTTTTCTGTAAATTCCAAAATTCAAACTATCTCTATTTCTTATAATTTTTAAATCTAGAAATGGTAGCCACCCATTTCTTTCTTCTTCTATAGTAAATTGTATGGATTTATGTTGCAAATTAAGAAGTTTCAGGGCATCTGTTGAGAGTTTCTTCGGTATTATTGCAAAAATGTCATCCACATACCTATACCATGACTTGAAAATTAAAGGGAAGGCTTTTGTGATGTGTATTTCAAATGAGCTCATGAATAATTCTGCTAGAAAAGGTGACAAAGGGTTTCCCATAGCTAGGCCTGAAACTTGTTGGTAATATTTTTTTTGTTGAAGCTGAAGTAATTTTGTTGAATGCAGATATTAGTAAGTTTTAATAGGTCTTCTATTTCTTCTGTTTTTAAATTTATTGATGTTAACCATTTCTTTAACATAAGCATGAGTTTCTCTGTTGGTATGCTCGGGAATAAGGATTTTACATCAAATGAAACCATTATATCTCCAGCCGTAATTCTGCTATTTTCAATTGAATTTTTAATGCTCAAACTTTAAATCTCTTAAAAGAATTGAAGACTTTGATCAATTTTTTTGCTACCTGGTATGTGGGTGAATTGATATTTTTTATTATTGGTCTCATGCTGTTATCATTTTTATGTAACTTAGGTAGTGCATAAAGCCTGGGTAGTACTGGATTACTATGTGTAATATTCTGTTTTATAGTAGTGGATAGTGTTTTGACATCATTTAATGTTTTGTATAACATTTTATTGCATTTATTGAGAGTATTCTTTTCAATTGGTTTGTAATCTTTTCCTTTTAACATAATTTCAACCCTATTTATGTATTCAGTTTCGTCTAAAATGGCTATTTTATTTCCTTTATCTGCTTTTATGTATATTACTGGTTTTTCTTTTAGTTGTTTTAATGTCATTCTGTAGTTTATTGATTTCTTTCGGTTTTTTATATTCTCTAAAACTTTTTTGCATTTGCTTTTTACGAACGATTTTTCCCTTTCGTTTAGTTGTTGGGTGGCTATGTAATCTTCTATATTATCTGAGAAATCTATACAAGTTTTTAGGCCTTTGTTTAGGAGATTGATTTCATTTTCGGAAAATGCGGTACTCGAAAGATTAACAATTTTTTAAAAAATTGAGTCAAAATTGTAACATACACACCACTAAAATTCAATAAAATGGAAGACTAGTTTTGGGAACCATCGCTCCTATCATCAGTTTCTGGTCGACTGCCGGTCTCGTTGTTTGTGGTAGGTCGATTCATCTCTGGTGGAGGTTTAATGAACTTTTGTATTAGTACATCACTTGGTGGGATTTCAAAATTAAAAACTTTCTCTTTATTCTTCCAAATATAGATGTTTTCCCAGACTGTAAGTTCAGTTTTTCCTTTAATATTTTTAAGTAGTTTGGGGTTTTCATTAATGTTATGTTGTTCTTTCCAAAAGTGCCAAGCTACCGCCGATTTTTCTTCTTGTTTTTGGTTTATATTCCTAATGTGTTCTTTAGCTCTTGTTTTTATGTTTCTTTTGGTCTTTCCAACATAAATTTTTTCACAATCATTACAGTTCATCTGATTTAAATGATAGGAGCGATGGCTCCCGAAACTAGTCTTCCATTTTATTGAATTTTAGTGGTGTGTATGTTACAATTTCGACTCAATTTTTTAAAAAAATGTTAATATTTGACACCACTGTTACAAAAGTTCACTATATTTTATACTCGAAAGATTAACTACTTTATCTGTTGTGTGCCCACGTGAGGGTGGGACCATTTTTATTGGTGTTTCTGTAAGTTCTGGAGTTTCTTTTTCAATTTTTGGTTTTTGTTTATCATTTGTACACTTAAATTTTGATATAGGTGGTAAGCAACTGAAGATGGGAGAGATTCTCCCGAAACGCGTCTTACTTTTATGTAAGTGAATGGAGTATAGTGTAAGAAATGTGAATACATGAGTTGAGGTTAGATTGCCATTCCATTGTCAACAGCTTCGTAAGTACAATATTTATAAGTGTATGAACTTATCTTAGAGTTACAGATATAAAATAGTTTATTGGTCTCTCTCTCTTTTTGTGTCGTCAATTGGTTGACAATGTGAACAAGTGACTCATGAAACTACTCCCAATTTACTTTTTAATAAAAAAAAGTTTTAATGTGAAACGTCAAGAGAGTTTTAATGTGTTGACATGATTTTAGTAGTTTTATTTTTAATTCAACAAGATTTATGATATTTTCACTATGTGGATTCCTACATTCAATTGAATAGTTATTTTTATTTATTACATTTGTTTTCTAAATGGTTATACTCTGTCTTTTATATGTAGTTTGTAATATTTTGATCTTTCTAAAAATAAAAATTATCTGCGCATCTAGAAAAATATTCATTATAAACATAAATTTATATTACTAATATTATATATTACTAGAAATTGAACACACAAAAGAGAGCAGCTCAAAAGAGAATGGAAAGCAGGGGTAAACTCAATTCTAAATATATGTATTAAAACTTCCTTTCATGTATTTCATTGCAAAGCCTTTTGTTAGGATGATGCTGGAATGCTATGCATAAGCTAACCAACATTTAATTTCAGCTCATATATGAAATAAATTATAATAATAATTTTATATTTATTGCAGAACAAGTTAATGCTATGGGACCACTGATAGACCAAGAGCTGGAGAGAGTAGATCGCAAGCATGCGCAATTGACACAACTGAGTTCAGATCTGGTGGAGGCACTCAATCTGTACCATACACTAATGCGAGAGCCTGCTGTACCCCAGAGCTACCACACACTTCCCAAGGGTATTAATTATGGTTACCCACCACCATCACATGTGAGCATTTTCTATGAAATTCCACCACATTGGAAATCATATTTCAGAGCAGGTTGTGTATTTAGTCAAAACTATTAGTCTGAATAAATGTTGTTGTTCAAACACTAAATCTTCAAAATGAGCATAACAGTTTTTCAAAATAATTGCTTTATTCATTAAAGAACTTTTGAAAAATAAGGCATTTTTAAAAAATTCTGTTAGAACTCACACAGTGAAGCTTGTTAAATATAAATTATAATTAATCCGTCTTCTAACACACTTTTATGCTTCGCTTACTTTTAAATATAGTGGGACAGGTTTCGAAGAGAAATCCTCTCCATCTTCAACCAACTTGATGACTTCAGCTGCATAGTCGTCAAGTTGGTTGAAGATGGAGAGTATGTCTCTTTGAAACCGGTCCCACCATATTTAAAAGTAAGTGAAGCATAAGAGTGTGGTAGGCGATGACAGATTAATTATAAATTTACATTTAACAAGCTTCACTGCGTAAGTTCAAACAGAACTTTTTAAAAATGTTTTATTTTTCGAAAGTTCTTAAATGAATCCAACCCCATATTCTTTGTCTGCTAGTAAAAGTACAGTTGTTAATATATCTTCTGTTCTGCTTTCTGATGCTGATGTATTGCTTTTGCAAAAAGGATTATCATTTGCTTTGACTCCTAAATTAAACCATTTTAAATTAATTAACATTTTTTAAAAAGTTGTCCTTTTTTTTTAAAAAAATTATAATGGAACTAACAAAGTGAAGCTGATATTATAAAATCATTTTAAATTAGTTTTCGATGGTGCAAAATTTAAAATGGCATTACTAATGGCAAATTAAATCTATTCAGACAAGTCAAATGTCACTCCCTGCATTTTCAAGTTTCACATTCCCTCCAAACTCGAACTTCATTCTTTATGTAGTTTTTTTGTATCTGGGATTTTCACAGTGAAATATATTATAATATGACAAGTTGTTGTTACGAAATCACTCATATTTCACTAATTTTGCTCCACCTACTTGGACATGTTTCAAAGGCGATTGCCTCCATCTTCAGCTTGATCCCACTGGCCGCTTCCCAGTGTAGTATTAAGATGCCGCTCTGTGACTTTAACGAACTTATTGATGAGGTAACTGTTGTTTGGGAGATCAAAGTTAACCAAAAATTCTTTTTTTTTTTACTTAAATGTAATTTGGAAAAATTCTTTGCTTTTGTTTATAAATATATTTTACCATACTGTTAATTCTATGGGTTTTTGAAGAGCTTTTAGTAATTTTGGTTCATTTTGGAATTCATGGTTTTTTTTTTGCCAAAAATGGTCTGCGACTGCTGATTTTTCCATGTGTTTATATTTAACATTTCTCATGTGTTCCTTAAAACGTATGGTAATATTTCTTTTTGTTTTGCCTATGCATTTCATGTCACAGTCTTTGCAACCAATTTCATAAATGCCTTATTGCGTTCCTGGTGGAATTTTATCTTTTGTGTTGGTGTTTAAGTGTTTTTTTAAACTGAATTTATTTACTGGGGCCAAAATGATGTTTGCCCCTCTAAAAATCTTCTGGAATTTTTGGTGTGCCCATGGGTGGAATGTGAATTTTTTATATATATATATGATCTCCTTTGTAGCCTTTTAATGTGGTGATGTCCTTTATTTGTTTTTTCTTTCTGAATTTCTCTATTTTCTTGTTGACAAGATCCATTGTGTAGCCATTTTTCTGTGCTATATCTATGATTTTTTGGTACTCCAATTTGTATTCTATCTTGACTATTGGCAAGTTTGTTAATCTGAATGTGAGGCTGTTGATTATGGCTAGTTTATGTTGTTTTGGATTGTGGCTGTTATTTTTTATATAATTATCTGTGTGGGTATCTTTTCTGTATATGTCAAATTCCAGAAATTTATCGTCATTTTTTATAATTTCTATATCCAAGAAAGGAAGAACCAATCTACAGGATAGCACTGTTAAATTCACCATGGAATTAGAAAACAACAAGGTTCTTCCAGGAAAGCAATCAGGCATTTTGAAATCGGTTGCAAAGACTGTGACATGAAATGCATAGGCAAAACAAAAAGAAATATTACCATACGTTTTAAGGAACACATGAGAAATGTTAAATATAAACACCCAGAAAAATCAGTAGTGGCAGACCATTTTTGGCAAAAAAAAAACACAAATTCCAAAAGGAACCAAAACTATTAAAAGCTCTTCAAAAACCCATAGAATTAACAGTATGGGAAAATATATTTATACACAAAAACAAAGAATTTTTGGTTAACTTTGATCTCCCAAACAACAGCTACCTCATCAATAAGTTTGTTAAAGTCACAGAGCGACATCTTAATACTACACTGGGAAGAGGCCAGTGGGACCAAGCTGAAGATGGAGGCAATTGTTTGAAACATGTCCAAGTAAGTGGAACAAAATTAGTGAAATTTGAGTGATTTCGTAACAATAATTTGTCATATTCATTCTTTATGTTCTAGTCATCCTTTAGAAATGTTTATTAATTGGTTTTTAATTTCAATTAGTGATTCTAAATTTTTAGATAAGATCGCCCTAAACAACAATTCAACTTTGCTAGAAAAATCGGCACTAATAAGGCTATCTAATAATCCAAATGTAATTATTCTTGCAGCTGGTAAATGATCCTCAGTAGTATTACAGGACATTTCAGCTTAAAATGCCGAAGCTTACCGACAGCTTGATAATGTCACTTATTATGAACTATTGTCTTCTGACCCTACAGTCAAGTTTAATCTAGATATGCAAAAGGACTCAGTCCCCAAGACATCGCTCTATTACTCCTAATATCTCATGTACTCCTACCATGTATTTTCTCCCTAAAATTCATAAAAACACTGTCCAGGCCACCCAATAGTATACGGTTTTGATTCCCCCATCGAATGCATTTCTGCCCTAGTAGATTATGGTAACAACCATTTGTTACCTCTAGGCTGTTCTATATCAAAGATTCATACCATTTTTTGAGTATGCTTAAGAAAGTTTACCTTTTGGTATTCTCTAATATATTTCTGGTCACTATCGATGTGACCTCACTGTATACTAAAATTCCCATCATGAAGGATTAGCTGCTGTTTGACAATGAATATTATCTACAAATTAAAAGCACTGCAATTGGCACCAGAAATGGCACCATCTTATACAAATCTTTTTATGGCTCATTTAGAGGAGGAATTTCTTAGCTATGATAACAGTACCATTATTATGGTTGAGTTGTATTGATGATATATTGTGCTTTGGACCCCATGGCTCTGAATCTCTCAGTCATTTCCTTAAAATCTTAACTCCAAATTTTCATATAAGTTCACATCATCTCTCTATTGTTGCTATATATTGATATCTCTTTTTATAGTGATTCTTTTCTTACGTCTGTGCACTTAAGCCCATTAATTTACAACAGTATCTTCATTTTCATAGCTGTCTTCCTCTGCATACCAAAAGAGCTATTCTTTTTCCCTTTCAATCGATTGGCACCATCTTTGTAACAACTTTTCAAATCTCGACACTTCTGTTAAAAGCCTAACTCTAATATTCAAAGACCAAAAACATCCTCATCTTTTAAAATCCTATATCATCTCAGTGCACAAAAAATTCCAGTTTTATTTATTTATTTATTCATCCTTTTGATCATTTTACATGATATAGGACATGTCCTAGAAATGAGATGGGATTCGCCCAGAGTATAATATAAACAATATACAAGTTTAGTAATTATACTAGATTTACAATATGTGTTATTTAAAGTTCATATATTCACTTACTGAATAAAAGGTATGTTGTAGTAGAAAGGCTTTGACTTCTTTATTAAATTGTTTTATATTGGTTATTTCTTTAATATTTATTGGTAGTTTGTTATACATTTTAATGCCTACATTTGTGAGATTATTTTTTAAAATATTTGTCCTGATATCTGAACATGAAGGTCATTTTTCCTTCTTGTATTGTGAGAATGAATATCTGTATTTGTACATAATTCTCCCTGATATCTCTTAATATGGTTTACGACCTCTATTATAAAGAGACAGGCTAATGGTAGTATATTATGTTTCCTAAAATAGGGTCTACAGGATGTCCAACTATCAACTCCACTTATAATTCTTATTGCTCTCTTCTGGATTTTAAATACTCTCTCGCATTTTTCTCCCCAAAATTTGATTCCATATTTTAATCGACTATGAAAATAAGCAAAATATACATTTTTCAATTCTAATAAATTCAGTGACCTTTTTAGAATTTTAAGCATATAACAAACAGAACTAAGTTTAGTCGCTAAATGATGAGTGTGAGTATCCCATTAAAGGTTTTCATTCACATGTATACCTAAGAATTTTGTTTCTCCTTTGTACTGAATGATGTTTCTATCATATATAATTTGAGGTTTAATACTGTTTTTACATTGCCATCTATGAAATGTCATTGCAATAGTTTTTTCATTGTTTATGATTAGTTCATTTTTTTAATCCAGTTATTGAGGCTATTCATGATCGTGTCTACTTTATTTTGCAATGCAGTATCGTTATCTCCTTTTATAAGAATGTTTGTATCATCAGCAAAAAGAACCATATTGGCATTTTGAATATTATTAGGCAAGTCATTTATATACATTAAAAACAACAGAGGCCCTAGTACTGAACCTTGAGGGACACCTCTCATAATTTCTTTTGTATTTGATTGATAATTACTTATTCTCAGTTGTTTTTCATATTGTAGATCCACAACTTGCTTCCTATTGGTGAGATAGGATTCAATCCACCTATTTCAAACTTAAAACTTCCAATAAGAAATCAATTAATCTTGATACTACTTACATGCCTAGAATTAAGAGCATGAAACCTATTTTGAAAGAACGTGATAATATTTTATTAATGCATTCATCTTTTATTGGCTTTTCTAAATTTGCACCTTGCCTTACTTTTAGAACACCTAATCAGAAAAGTATATTTTGCCATACCCTATTTCATCACCACAGGTGGCCGAGTTTGTTAAGGTGCGGACTTGCGAGTGGGAGATCTGGGGTTCAAATCCTGCCAGGATCGTGCTCCCTGACTGAGGTTTTTCCCCCAGGTTTTCCTCAGTCCTCATAAATGGCAAATGCTGGGAAGGTACCTAAACTTAAGCCTGGAACATTTCTCTACCTGTTCTAAGAATGTTATATATATAAATGAAAAATAATGCAACACTGTTAACAAGTATTAAAAATAACAGTAACTAGAAAAGTAGAAAAGAATAAAACACTAAGAAAAAGTCAAAGATATGTAATCGCTATATTTTAAACTGCTAGAGTTGTTCTATGGCAAGAAGACAAGTCAAAAAATTTTTTGTCTTCTTGCCATAGAAGAACTCTAGCAGTTCAAAATATAGCAATTACAAATCTGTGATTTTTTCCTTAGCGTTTTATCCTTTTCTGATTTTCTAATTACTGTTACTTATATATATATATATAACACTAATAATAAAAGTAGATAAAGATAAAACACAGAGAAAGAGTCACACTTGAAATTGCTATATTTCGAACTACTGCGAGTTCTTCAATGGCAAGAAGCTAGACAAGTGAAAGTGATAAAAGTAAATATGGAGTATCTAAGGTAACGTTATGCATGGAAACAGATGAAACTAGAAATGAGAGTGTGGGAAGAAAAAAACTAATATGTAAGATTTAAACCAGGTGGTATACGCGCTTTATGTAAAAATATAGCTGCCATTTCTCTATCTCTGAGTAAACTTTCACAGCATTGTGTAGGTAAAGCATCAATAAGAGTTAGACTAAAAGCATCATCAAAATCCTTACAGTGAGATAAGGCATGTTGGGCAACAGGCAAAGCAGACTTGGTTTTAACAGAATGTCTATGATTGTTCATGCATAGCGAAACAACAGTAGAAGTTAAACCAATATAAAATGCTTTACAAAGCTTACAAGATAACATATATACGACGTTCTTGAAAGAACAGGTAGCAAATGAAGAAATGTTGAATTCCTTGGATAAATTAGAGCTATGGAATGATTTGCATGGCATAATTAGTGCACAGGTTTTACATTTAGGACGTTGGCAAGGATATGGGCCAGCAAAGGGACGTGGTAAATTCGGAGAGGATAGGTTACGGCAAAATATACTTTTAAGGTTAGGGGGTGTTCTGAAAGTAAGGCGGGGTACATTTTGGTTCAACAAATGTAAGTACCATTCTAAACAATTAGCTAAATATACAGGGCACGTTGGCTTTCTTTCTTATTGCGCTATTACTGGTGTGTGTCCTAACGGAATATTAATTCAATTGCCATTGTCCGCTATAGCTCCTAGCACTCATAGCCAATTTCATTTATTTAGGCACTATATCTCCCAACATTTTCTACGGATGATCCTTAATAATTGTCAATATTTGCAGCTATTTCATTTGTCTAAATTAATTAGTTTTATTAAAATTATTCTGGCATGTTCTCCAAAATATATTACCACAGTTAATAGTATCTTGATGAGTGCTAGTAAGTTATTAAGTTCCCTCAATCAGAAACATCTTCTTAAACTATCGCGGTTATATTTACAATATTTAAGAGCAGGTATTCCTATTCAGTTTAATGCATCTTTTTTCCAAAACTTTTCCCTGCCGCTCATAGCATCAGCTCCTGACTTGGCTTCTATTTTCAATTTACCTCGTCCATCTAAATTTTACTCTGGTACTGCATACCAGCAGCCCAATAGCAAATGTACCCCTTGTACTTCTTCTACTAGTAATATTGCTGTTGTTAATTTATCTTCTATTTCACTTTCTAATACTGATACATTGCTTTTACAAAAAGGATTATCTTTTGCCCCAACTCCCAAATTTAATCGCCTTAAATTTGTTTCTGATGGCGTTAAATTTTGCCGTAATTTAAGATGGCGTTACTATTGGCATACTAAATCTTCTCAGCCTACTTTAAATGTTATTCCTTGCCTTCTCAAGTTTCGTTATCCCTCCAAACTTGAACCTCCTTCTTTACCTTCTAGCCATCCTTTAGAAATGTTTATTAACAGATTTTTAACTTCGATCAGTGATTCTAAATTTCTAGATAAGATCACTCCGAAAGACAACTTAACTTTACGTGAGAAATCAGCACTTAAAAGATTATCTAATAATCCTGATGTTATTATCCTTCCAGCTGATAAAGGGTCCTCAGTAGTACTACAGGACATTTCGTCTTACAATGCTGAAGCTTACCAACAGCTTGAGAATGTCACTTATTATGAACTATTGTCTTCCGACCCAACTGTCAAGTTTAATGAAGAAATAGCTTCTTTTATTTCTTCTTCTGGTACAGCAGAAGGACTTAGTTCCCAAGATATCACTCTTCCTACTCCTCATGTCCCTCGTACTCCCACCATATATTTTCTCCCTAAAATTCACAAAGAGAACTGTCCAGGCCGCCCAATAGTAGCCAGCTTTGATTCCCCTACTGAACGTATTTCCGCTCTAGTAGATTGTTTGTTACAGCAATTTATTACTTCTAGGCCATCCTATATTAAAGATTCCTTCCACATTTTGAGTTTACTTAAGAAAGTTGACCTTACGGCACACTCTGATATACTTCTTGCCACTATCGATGTGACGTCACTCTACACTAACATCCCCCATCATGAAGGATTAGCTGCCGTTAAACATTTCTTGAACTCTCGAGCACCTCCTCATATCCCATCCATAGATTTCATTTGTCATCTTGCTTATCTGGTCCTCACTCGCAATGCGTTTAGTTGTGATAATAAACATTATCTACAAATTAAAGGTACTGCGATGGGCACCAGAATGGCACCTTCTTATGCCAATCTTATTATGGCTCGCTTAGAGGAGGAATTTCTTAAGTCAGAACCTTTGGCACCATTATTATGGCTGAGATATATTGATGATATATTTGTGCTTTGGACTCATGGCTCAGAATCTCTCGAGCAGTTCCTTACTAATCTTAACTCCAAGTTTTCAGTTAAGTTCACTTCTTCTGTCTCTCCCAATGCTGCTACTTTCCTAGATATTGATATTTCTTTATGCAATGGCTCTTTCCTTACGTCTGTGCACATTAAGCCTACCAATTTACAAAAGGATCTTCATTTTGATAGTTGTCATCCATTGCATATCAAAAGATCTATTCCTTTTTCTCTTTCAATCTGTGGTCATCGTCTTTGTAACAACTTTTCATCTCTTGAACAAGTATATTAAAAACCTAACTCAAAAGTTCCAAAACCAAAATTATACTTCCGCTCTTTTAAAATCCCGTATAATCCCATCACACAAAACTTTCCAATGCAAACCTAAAACCTCTAACAAGAACTTCATCGACCTTGTTACTACTTACGTGCCTGGAATTGAAAGCATCAGACCTATTTTGAAAGAATGTCATGATACTTTGTTAATGTATCCATCTTTAAATGATTTTTCTAATATTGTACCCAGCCTTACTTTCAGAACACCCCTAACCTTAAAAGTATATTTCGCCGTAACCTATCCTCTCCGAATTTACCACGTCCCTTTGCTGGCCCATATCCTTGCCAACGTCCTAAATGTAAAACCTGTGCACTAATTATGCCGTGCAAATCATTCCATAGCCCTAATTTATCCAAGGAATTCAACATTTCTTCATTTGCTACCTGTTCTTTCAAGAACGTCGTATATATGTTATCTTGTAAGCTTTGTAAAGCATTTTATATTGGTTTAACTTCTACTGTTGTTTCGCTATGCATGAACAATCATAGACGTTCTGTTAAAACCAAGTCTCCCTTGCCTGTTGCCCAACATGCCTTATCTCACTGTAAGGATTTTGATGATGCTTTTAGTCTAACTCTTATTGATGCTTTATCTACACAATGCTGTGAAAGTTTACTCAGAGATAGAGAAATGGCAGCTATATTTTTACATAAAGCGCGTATACCACCTGGTTTTAATCTTACATGTTAGTTCCCCCCCCTTTTTTTTCCCTTTTTTTTCCCCCTCTTTTTTTCCTCTTTTTTTTCTTTTTCTTTTTTTTTTTTTTTCTCTTTTTTCTTCCCACACTCTCATTTCTAGTTTCATGTTTCCATGCATAATGTTACCTTAGATACTCAATATTTACTTTTATCATTTTCACTTGTCTAGCTTCTTGCCATTGAACAACTCGCAGTAGTTCGAAATATAGCAATTTCAAGTGTGACTCTTTCTCTGTGTTTTATCTTTATATACTTTTATTATTAGTGTTAATTTGTTACATTGTTAATAGTGTTTCTTTATTTTTATTTTTCATATATATATATATATATATATATATGTCAAGTTGTAAGCTTTGCAAAGCATTTTACATTGGTTTAACTTCTATGGTTGTTTCTCTTTGTATGAACAATCATATGCATTCTTTAAAATCAAAGAGGTCATCGAGGCTGGTAGTAAAGCCACATTTAAACTCCGAAATCCATTTTTTTTGTCATAGAAAATGAATACGAAGAAGTACCACATACTTAAATGAACATTACATGACTTTTATTAAGTGTAAAATCTTCCTTTATAAGAATTTTCCACATGATACTCTGTTTTATCCAGATCAATAAATGGAGGCACATCTCTTGCTTCAGGCAGTTGTATAGAACAAACAACATGACTTGCAATTTTTCAAGAATGCTTATAATAGATGTACCAATTTAGCAGGAAAAATGTGTTGCAATAGTGCTGCCATCTATGGCCGAGGCTGAGAATTTTGCAGACCACTTGTTACTACTACTGCTGCTGCTTTAGATGATGCAAATAGAGTAATATTTCACTGAAATAGTTCATTCTTGAGATTAGCTTCAGGCATTCAACCGTTCTTTGTAAGATAGAGAAGAGGATAGTAAGATAGATGTACACTTTTGGAATGTAAACAAAGTGCATTCTTTTCAACCTCTTAGGTAGTATAGCTCTTATTTTTAAAATTATTATAAATATTGGCATTGGAGTAGCATTTTCATTTTGAGCTCATTAAATTCAAACTCTTTAATTTGGTTATAAAATTGAAAGTTAGATGAAGTATTTTGTTTATTACAAAAATTGTTAAAATTTATTTCAGACTTAGATCATTGCAACTACATCTCTGTTGTGATATTAACAAATGTACTTCTGTAAAGATTGACCTTTGTTTTGTCTATTTATTCTTTGCCCCCCCCCCCTTTTTAAATTTTTTCCAAATTTATTTCCTTGAAAAATTTGAAAGTAAAAACATTCTAAATAGAATGAAATCATATGCTTACAAATGTTACTCTCATATTTAAGTAATACTAACGAGATAGCCCATGGGGGTGGGGGCTTTGATATAACTGAAAATAAAAATTGAAGGCTCTAAAACAGTATTTCAAAATAATGAATTTAAGTTAGTAAAAGAGAAGTAGTAAGGAGACGTAAGATGAAGAATAAAGAATCAAGCAGTATTTGGTTCATCATTTGTTTTTGGCACATGGCAACTTGCTCACAATCTTCACTGAGCCAGAATTGTACACATGGGTCTATGGTGAATCTAAATTGTGTTAAAGATTTTAAGATGTAAAATAATTTATACAGAATGATTGTGAGTTACGGTATTCCTTTTTTGTATATTTAATCAGCTTTTTTTTCCCCCTAAGCTATTGTTACACATTAAGTATGTGATTTCATATTTTTTAAAAAAAAATTATTTATTTATTTTTTGGAATGGTTTTTAACATTCCATTTAGTGATATGTACATTGTAAATAACGTGATGTTTGTGCTTACAGCTATATAATGGTGTTCCTGGTGGCTCAACTTACGGTGTTCCTCAGCAATTTGCCATGCCACCACAAGGTCCAGAATCATATGTGATGCCCAGTGCAGGTCCATCTTCCATGACTCTTCCTCCACACTTCCATCAGATGGGGCCTCTTCCACCAGGACCTCCTCCAGGTGTGGGTGTTCCTATGCAAGGCCCTGGTCCAGGAATTCGGCCAGAAGAACAGCAGAGAATGCAACCTCCACCTAGTGCTGGTCCTGGCATTCCATATCCTAACAGGTGAATCTTACTGAAGTATTATAGATATTTTCAGGTTTGTATATGTATTTGTGCAAAATGAAACTGAATAATAAATTAATTTTCTAAGCTAACAGTGAATAGTGAAGTTCATGGACATATAACTTTAAAACTGCCACGGGTGGCCGAGGTCGTTAAGGCATGGACTTGTGAGCGGGAGATCTGGAATTTGAATCCTGCCAGGACCATCCTCCCTGATTGAGGTTTTTTCCAGGTTTTCCTCAGTGCTCATAAATGGCAAATGCTGGGAAGGTACCCTAAACTTAAGCCTGGAATGATTCCTTCCTTAAAAATAAATCCTTTGTATCACCAATGTCCATCGTCTGTGGTGCCTCTGTAGCAAAAATGGGCATTAAACACTATTCATTCATATAACTTTAAATTTGGGTGCTTATAATACACTTATGCTCCATGCTGTTCTGAGAAGGTTCTCATTATTTATTACAATATCACTAAGGTTAAATGATTAATAATATTAATTGATATCATTGTATGATTCAGTTGAACTACACACTCTTAAAGCTTCACTTACTTTTCATAAATGTATGGAACTGGTTTGGAGAACATTTTGTTCCCATCTTCAGCCAGGCTCAAGTTCAACTGTCAGATCATTCGTTGAGCTGTGGGAATGTATATTCTGCTCTGGTGGCGGTGTGATAAAATATACATTCCCACAGCTCAACGAATGATCTGACAGTTGAACTTGAGCATGGCTGAAGATGGGAACAAAATGTTCTCGAAACCGGTTCCATACATTTATGAAAAGTAAGTGAAGCTTTAAGAGTGTGTAGTTCAACTGAATCATACAATGATATCAATTAATATGATTAGCTTCACTGTGCAAGTTCCAATTTACATTTAAGTGATTAATAATATGTTTATTTTGCCTCTTTTCTGCTTTATTTCTTCCCCTTTTATCACACATGCATACTAGAAATAGCATCCTGATTATATATTATAAAATGACGTAACTAATGACTTGGTTGACAGAGCCATGGCAGAATGGGTAGACTGCTTGTCTCCTACCAAAGCAACCCAGGTGACCCAAGTGGCTGCTAATGGGATTGGTGGTGAATGAAGTGATAGCTGTGCAAGTTTTCTCCAAGTACTCTGGTTTTCCGTCCCACTAATTCCACTGTTGTTCCATCATTCCATCTTCATTGCTGCAGAAAGCAATGGGAAGCTACCACAGTATCTCTCCCAAGAAAAAGCTGCACACAAGGCATATGGTAATGTTTAGTGTGCAGTGAAGGATGGACCTTCCGAATTTTATGTATGAATAAATGAATTGGTTATATTTGCAGATGTCTATGTAACTTGAAAGAATTGTTTCATTACCTGTCCAAGTTTCATAAAAAAAAATTACAAATGTTCAAATTGACTTCCAGCAGTAACACAACACACATCCCATCTACAAACAGTTTCATCCTAGGTTCTTGGTTAACATATCCCCATTGACATGTATAATTGCATCTGCAATTCTGGTTAAATTCTTTTACAGTTTGTGGCAAGGGAGGAATAAAGACTATGTCCTTTATACAGATTCCCACAGCAAAAAACTGCATGCTGTAAGGTCAAGGGACCTTGGTAGTCCTCATGGCCAATCCATTATTGGAGCCACCATATTTGCAAAATACATTAGTGTGCCATCTTGCATGAAGAAGTTATTGCCGTCATTCTCTTTCATTAACTTTGCATGAAAAAAGGTTGCTTCATCATTGAAAACAATCTACATGAACATCTCACTTTTAAATAAGGCAATTATAATGATGCAGAAATTATGCTCACTGTTAACTGCAATCATCTTCTGGATTAGTTGGCAGAAGTCATAAGGATTTCATCTTAAGATGAAAATTAAGTTAAAACCTCTGATGTTCACCACTAGTTCTTCACAAGAATTTTCTGGGTTCCTTTGGAATTCTTTGCAATCATGAGCCTGCCTTGACCAGGTTCACTGTTTGCCATACAACCAGTTCATTAAACCACCTGTATCATTTTTGTATCATTTTCACATCTGGTCAAGCATCACCAAGGTAGTATGGATGGAATTTCCATTGCACACTGTCAAAGATTTACTTTTGTACATCAAAAAGCAGCAAAATGCATGCTGTTGGCCTGAAAAAAACACCATTTGTAATTCTGCCTGATAGTGGTAAATTAATTGGGAGTATAGTACTATATAGTACTAGTAAAGTACGAGTATAGCACTATATAGTACTATACCCAGGCTGCCAAAACATTGCACTTCACAGTGTCAGTTCATGTAATTTTGGCTATGTTGCTGTTGCGACATTGCAATGTCAACACTGTTTAATGGCTGATATTGTTTTTTGCATAATAAATGTGGCATCTGTGTAATATCTCAATGCAAAGGATTAGTATTAAACTATGAATCACTTGGCAAATGACCTCATTTGGACATTTTTTAACTGCTACAAATGAACCAGTTCAATTAATCACAGTAACTCAATTGCATACACAATAAGAAAAATCTGCAACATAGCAACTGCTACGCCAATACTGACCAACCAATAATACTACTTTGCAATTGGTTCATAAGGTGTAATGGATAGCAATCCTCATTTGTTAATCTGGGGTATTGCCAACTGAAAAAGTAGCTATCAAGGGCAAAGTTTTAGTAGCCTGGGTATATGTTTGGAGATTCTGTGCTTAAATCAGAAGTTTATCATTAGATATGTAAATTTATAATCAGGAAACTAATTTATAAAGACTTTGTATAATGAGAAATATATGTTAGTTTAGTTCATTAACCAGTTGTTCCCCCCTCCCCCATGGGACTTTTTTAAAAATACCTTTGTGCAACAGAAGGTTTTGAGAATTCCACCAAATAATAGATTTTATTTTCTCTATTAATTTAATTTGGAACATGCATTTAACAATTGTTTAACAGCTGATAATGTGGACATTGTTCCAAGAAACATGTCCAAGTAAATCTTATGTAAGTGAAACCATAAAGAGTGTTCTATTATTTTGACTCAGAAGAGGTTATTAATAGATTTTAAATACATATCTGTTTTAATTCTTTCTTTATGATTTTACTTCATCATACTCTTGATATATACTATGCATGTCTGTGAATTTCATAATTTAGTTTTCACCATACACCTTCAATGATTAATTCAATGTGCATAGTGTACAGTTAATCGTATATTATATCCGTATTTTTCTGGTATGTTACTGATTCTGTGCTAGGATTGCTGCTTCACTTCTGTTCTGATACCATTTTCACCAGAGGATACAATGGCTTAATGGACACTGCGCTGTTAAGTAGCCTTTCATTTAGTGTTTGAAAGAGAGAGATTTTCATCAAACTCAATTACATAAAATTGTTGCAGAAATAAAGACCACATATAATAGAGTTAAATGTAATTTGTTTGTTTGTTCAAATATTCAGCGCTTATACAGAATGGAAATTTATCTTTATTTGAAAACCTGCAATACTTCACATTTGTATTTACCAAAAGTATTGACACATTCATATACGTTACAAAAAGGTCATTAGGTTTTACTCAGTTTTAATCCAAAATATTTATAAAAATGTGAGAAATGATGTGCATCTGTTAGGATAATTTACATAAAAGCAACACCATTGTTTTAACATCTTGCTTAATAGCAAAAAAGAGGCAAGGCATTTTTTTTAGTATGACTTTAATGTTAGAACTAGTTATGTATATTTTCAATATTAATTCGATATGGAATCGAACACAGTGAAACATGCACTAATAATCTCTTCTGCGTTGGAATATTAGAACACTCTTTATGGTTTCACGCAAATGAGGTTTGCTCAGGACATATGTTTCTTGAATCTTGTATCCATGTCATCAGCTGTTTATGACTAATGGATCATTCGTAGAAGTTGGGTAGGTAGGAATGCGGGTGGACTCTGGTGGTCTTGTGATGAACTTAAGTGTTGTCTGCTTCTGAGATATCAAAATTCATAAGGTTATGTTCATGTTTTTTTTTATGTAAATCCTTTCCCATATATTTAGTTCTTTTGGTTGTTGAACAGTTTTTAATATGATGCCTTTTTCTATTTCATGGTTTTCATTCCAAAAATGTGCTGCCACAGGTGATTTATCTATTTGTTTGTAACTGATGTTCCTCCAATATTCCTTCAGCCTAATATCTATATTTCTCTTTGTCTTTCCTATGTATATCTTTTCACAACCCTTACAATTAATTTGATAAATACCAGATTTTTCTTCTTTGGGTATGGAATCGGTTTTGTTTAATTTCAATAAATTTTTTATACTGTATCTATTTTTATTTTGAGGTGCTAAGATAATATTATACTGCTTAAATTTTTTTTTAAATTTCTTATTAGCTGATGGATGGTAAGTGAACTTTTTAAGTTTTTTCCTTTGTTGAATCACTCAAAATTGTAATTAGATTCTTTTTTGTTTTTGGAATCTTTTGATTAATCATTTGTTTGTTGAACCCATTAGGTTTAGCTGCTTCTATTATGTATAGATATTCATTCTTGTATTCTTCTTTGTTCAGTGGTCTATTTATTAATCTGTATATCATGCTGTTGAATGGTGCATCCTTGTGTGATCTTGGATTGAAACCATGGCTTTGATATAATCCAAGATCACATACCCGTTTCAAATGCCACTGAACAGGCAGAAGAGATTATTAGTTATGTATAACTTGGCAAAGGTAAGTGCAGTCCTGGACCATTCAGCACTGCTGTATGAATAATGGTCAAACCTGACTTTATCACAGTACAGTCAGACACATAGCACAACACAAAACAACAAATATGCTGCATGTGAATCAACAAGCATTATTTTTATGAAAAGTATTTGCACCTTATGGTAGATCTTTATATATTTTTAACTTTAAAACTAATTTTGTGTTGGAACTAATACAGTGAAGCAACTAATATATTGTTAAATAACTTTAACACTCTTATGCTTCACTTACCATTCAATTGTGCAGAACATATTTTACTGGCCTTTATCATTTTTCTGACTGAGTTATATATGAGCAGTTTAGAAATGCACATTACCAAATCATTTCCATACATTATTAAAGTCTGGCACAGATACATGGATGATATCTTTGTGGTGATTAATAAGAAACAGCTTGGATGATGCATTTAAGTTGCTAAATCTGCAAGATATGGAAATTGAATTTACTTCTGAAACAGAACAAGACAACAGGATTCCTTTCCTTGACTTAAAGATTATAAGAACAGGCAAAATTTAAAGTTGGAATATACAGAAAGGATATGCAGACTGAAAATTACATAAAGGCAAGTGGCTTCAATCCCATAGCACACAAACATACATTTCTCCACACCTTAGCACATAGTCATTAACATACCCATACAGCGAAGAGTACTCTGACGTAATACAAGTGGGAAAAGCCAATGGGTATGATCAAGAAATTCAAACAAGAGAAGAGGTTAAAACAGGTTACAACATTGACAGCAAGAAAAGAAACTACCATTCACAAGAAATTTAATTATCATTCTTGGGCTACCAAAAAAATTCCAGAAAATACTCAAGGAGTTTGGTATTACTTTGTCCCCAGTGAACAAATTCAACCTAAATAATCGGCTCATCTCCAGTAATAATGATAGAATACTGATAGGAAGAAGCCAGAAATCTATAAAATCAACTGTTCGGAATGCAACAAAGTGTATATTGGCAAAAAAGAAAGAAGCATTGGAATTAGGCTAAAGGAATACGGGAGAAACATAAGGTACAATCAGATAGATAAATCAGCAGTTGCACATCACTTTTATACAGATAAACACAGTATAGAAATGGAAGTCAAATTACTGAAATTCATAGATAGACCTGTGTAGCTAGGAATATGCAGGGGGGAATATGAATATAAAATTATGAACTTCAAGATCCCAACAGAAGACAAATTACTCCAAAAGTTCATAAAATGTCCATGAGAGCTACACCAAACATCAAGGAATCCAGCAGTTGACTCATAGGCTGATAATGCCGGCAAAGGCCTGTGAAACAGGCTCTGTATAATTTAATGGTAAGTGAAGCATAAGATTATTAAAGCGACTCACTAGCTATTTAAGAATATATATTTTTAAATTGTAATCAATAAATTATATTTCCAAATACTCAAATATATTAAATTTAAAATTATCCCTCTGGTCTGAATGAACTAAAATGTACAGTTACTCTACAATGTATCTTTCACTTGCTGTAAGCGGATATTTATTTTCCTGACTCATTGTTGCTCTTCAGTACTGAATTAATTACTATATGTTCACCTTCTGAACTTTTACAATTATCTATTTTTATTGATCTTCTATATCTTTTGTCAATGTTTTTAGTGTTGCCAGATAGACATAGGCAGCACTTTTATCAGCAACTTTTGTTTTTAATATGTTCCATATTAATCTGAAGGGATTTTAATCCAGTGATAGGGTAGTAATCTGAGATGTGAAGCCAGCATCTTCAAATAATTTGTCAATAATTTTTGTTTATTTGCTCAATGTTGCCCGCATGAATTATAAGTCTACCTTTCTTATATCTAAGTCAAATGATATATTTAATCCCAGAGCCATGCTTTATTTTTAACACTGTATTGTTGGTCAAGGGCATTTTTTCTCTTCCTTGTTGTGATATGGATCATTGTTCAATGTGCAGAACCTTTGTTTACATACACTCCTGGAACAACATCACTCTGCCAACACTTGAATACTGTGAAATGGTGTGAAGCCATGTTTCAGCCATGTATATCACTTGTTTATTTTCTCCCTTTTCATTTTATGTAAGTGCTCTGAGAAATGATACTTATTTAGTCACTGTATTCACATACAAACCCTCTTATTTTTACCTTTTGAAATGAAACCCAACAGATTTCATTATTTTTCTAAGGGTTTTTCTGCTCCTGCAGAATTTTAAAATTATTTCTTATGTTGGGATTTCTTTTTTAACCTCAAAATGTTCCTGAAATTTTCTTCAAATTATGCACTTACTCATCACGTTCAATATCATCTTATTTGCACATTGTTTTTACTCATTCGGCTTTGTTTAAGGTGACTTTTCTTTCTAATTTTATATGTAATCATTTTATTACACCCAGTAAAAGCGAGCATGTTCAGTTTTCAGGCCTCATTTCTTCTCTTCCTTGCAAAAATTTATAAAATAATGAATAACATGCCAAGTTTACTCGTAGATAACTTTATTACCATTGCTTTCTCTCAGTAATTATCAATATTAATAACAACAAATTGCGTCCCATTTGAAAAAACAGCATTTACTTTTTTTATGAAAAGGAAACAAGTAAGTAATATTGCCAATACATTTGGATAGAGGTTAACTATATTGGTGCTATATTAACTTCTCTGCATGCCCATTTTAAAGTACTGCCGTTATAATGAAGTACTGTAGTATACACAGTGAACATTGTAAACAAATTATTTATCAAAATTTAATGTTAAAGGGATATTATGTTTTTGTAATTTGACTTTAATTATTTTCATAATTTACTGAATGTTCATGTGTTCTAGTGGAATGCCAAGTTTTGGTCCATCAGGTTCTCAGCCTCCACCATTCCCTCATCCGGCTGGTCCACCAGGCCCTCAACAGCCACCATCTGGGCCTCCATCAATGGCCTACCCACCAAATGGTCAGCCTTTATTGTGAGGGTAAACTCTGTGGCTTGGACAGCTGTATTGTGACAGAAAAAAAGGAGTTTTGCCACTCCACGATGTCTTAATGCAATCCATGATTGCCATCCTTCTGTTCATATTCACATTACTTTAGTCGGGAGGGGTGGCTATGCTTTAGTAATTGTAGATAGATCCAAGTTCCCTGCTTGATTGGATACTGTTCTGAATTTATTTTTTATGATGACTATTGAAACACTTAACATTGTATTTTAAGGGAAAACAAAACATAGTTTAAGGTGAGTTCCATAATTGTATAGATATGAAAATAAGTGTTTTATACTCATTATGAAAATTATTGGTTAATGCAGTTCATTCAGTTGTGATATACTCATGCAGTTTTATCTTCATTGGCTCACAAATGCAGGAATTGAATTCACGTCCTTGGCACTGTATTTCCTTTGAAATAATATATGAATCTATAATTGAAAAATATAGTTAATGATGTAAACAGAAAAAATTTTACTCAAGAAAGCATCATATATAATTCATGTTGAATCAATATTTTTAGATTTTTATGCTCTGTCAGTGTTTTGTTTTCTCTGTTAATTATTCTGAGAGCCTGTGTGTACATGTGCATGAGTGGGCATATATAGGGTGGTACATGGATAGATGATTTCATTTAGTTTATGAATGCTCTGGTTGATAGGTGATTTGAACTATTAATGTGTGTGGCATAATTCTCAAACTGAAAAAAAGATCAGGATTAATTCCTTGAAATTTGCTTCAGATAATCTCCTGGTTTTCCTCTTAAATAGTACGAAAATCTGCAAAAATTGGAAAATGTATATTAACCTTGTATGAATATCTTTCTTTTAAATCTATAATGCTATATACATGAAACCTACTCTTCACACATGTTGTGATTCTCTACACTTGAAAGATGGTTCTCTACACCTGAAAGGTCATTAAATTGTATCATTTTAATGAAATTGGTGGAAGCAAGTTGGAGGCCAGCTGAAGAATTGGACAAGAGAAGGAAATGAAATTCACCCTGAGTCAAAGTTTATGAGTGCAATACTTTATAATTTCCAAATTAAACAGAAACTGTCCAAGATGTTTCCAGATATCTCCACATGACATGGAGTTTTATTTATGGCTGTGAGGTCATTGTGCTCAGTACTCAGTACATGTGCTCCTGTGATATTGTAATGTTTTGTATTTATTAGTTATTAAACAGTTATTGATTGGCTGAACCTTCAGGGTAATTGGTGTTATCAATTATAAACATTATAGTTCTGTATGAGTCTATGGATTATAGGCTACAAGTATTTGTCCAAGCAGAATTCAAATAGATTTGCCACTGGTTTTGAATTACTGACCTAACCATTTCTATTATAGAAGTGACTCTTGTCATTTTCTTACACAAGCTAAGCTTTGGAATCCTTTAGATAAACTTTTATCATCTTTTTGTTCCAACAAATTCTTAATGACCCACTTAAATAAAGGTAAATTATGTATGCTTATGTGTGTACTGCGGAAGTACGAGAATATTAAAATTTATTTTTCTGTGTGTATATATTTTATATACTTAGTATATTGCCATAACCTAGGACATCTGAAGCAAGGACATAGGATCCCACAGAAAATATATACCTGAAAACACCTGCACTATTTAAATAGCACTAGCCTTGCTTGAGAGAAAAAGGAAAGCTTAACAAATACCCATACAATTTCAAAGTTTACTCAACACAGATTTATTATAATTTGATTACTGAACTATTTCACCCAAAAATAAATTGCAGTAATGTGAGTTCCATACCTAAATTTTAATATAGCATGCTCCAAGTCTTGAGCTGGCCTAGGGGAGATGCTTACATCTTGTCTCTCCAATAACCAGACTCCAATTGACTCTGTGATTTGATTTGTTTGGTTCTTCCCACCACAAGCTTCAGCTATTTCTGCCATGATGTGACCCCAACACACAAATCAGAGCATGTCTTTCAAACTAGATCCCACTATCATAATTTTCTAAAATGTTAACAGAAATCCACAGTTCATCATGACAATACCCACAAAAAACCCATTATCCAAATAATCACATATAGTCAATAAAATTGTATGCCACAAAATATATATACATTTAAAAAATTATGTGTAATACAAGCTTCGTGGGATGATTATTAATGTAATCAGAAATTTGCTGTTTTCATGAATCAACTACCACTATCACAATAATGATAATGTGTGAAACAGATATAGCTTTATGTAGTTATAAATGTTCATTATGCATAACATAACATTAAAAAGGTTAAAGAGGAAAAAAAAGAGTACAGTTTTCAGGTTCCATCTGACAGAGTAAATTAACCTTATTACTATCTAACTCGCTTAACAATTTATTTTCTGCATATCAGACAGCATTTTCACTTACTTATGGCAGCCAGTAGCCAATTTCCTGTTTTTAATTTGATTATCAGTTATGCATAATCCAGAGTTAGCTTTAAGGTTCATGCTACTAACCAAAAAGTGACATGTACGACTGCAGATATTAGATGTCACCAATTTATGTAACTTGCTTACTCATAGACAGGACCTTCTTTTTCAACCTAATGTTGTTACTAAAATGCAAAGTAATGTAATTGAAAAGTAACAGTAAGAATATGGTAATTTCATTATTATTTTTGTTGTATATCTATTAAGTTAATTTAATTTTAAACACACATAAATATACACAAAATATCTTCATAACACTCCAGTGATGTAAACAATGAAAATCTTATGCAGATCAGATTTGCAAGGAAAATGTAAATCTCCATAGAAAACTTGAATGCTTCTGCTATACCAATATTTCTGACATATACAAATGTTCTTAAGTTAAATTCTACCATTTAAGAAATGCATTATATGCTCATTTTAAATTGCTTACAATTATTCACTGTTGTAACATAAGTAGGACCTGTATGTTTATGATCTTTAAATTTCTGAAAAACTAATTATAAACTATCCTCAAAGTTGTATAAAAATGATCCAGAACATTTAAAAAATGTCCAAAGAAAAATTATTTCTTTCATTACAATTATCTAAGACTAATAATAATGAACTTTATTTGTTGCAATAAACTTTTATAACTGTTTATCCATTATTACGGAACTGATAAATATCACTAGGTATTCAGTAATATGAAAAAAATTAATGAATTAACATACCTTAACTATCATTCTGGTACATAACCATGATATGTGCAAGTTGTCAAAACTGAAAGTTCAGCCACTGTCTTGTACTTTAACTTCAACAGATGTAGAATAAATGTAAAAAAAACAGTATTTCTGAAATGAATGTTAAATTCTCTTCAGAAACATTTTTTTCTTAATGAGCCAGATATTATGACACTATTTTATACCATTTCTTCGTATCAAGTACAGTTTTCATTTTCAGTTTCATAATGTCCCAATTCTTACCTTTCACATTTTATATTGCTTTCCTGACTAAATGGATTGAGCTGTGCAATGATATATTACTTTCTTCAAAATGTGTTATGGTTTATAGCAAAAATGCAAAATTTGACCTTATACTAGCCAATTTCTCTTCTATTTCAAAACAGAAAACAGGTCCTTACTTTTAAATGCCATAGCATTTTTCTTATTGAAGCTATTTGCTGTTTCAGTTACTACCTGAAAATTGTCATGGTAGTGCATAAATTTTGATCCAATCTTCTTTGCAATTTAACATCTTATTAGAAAATGGCTTGATAGAATTTGCTGCCTTTAAAGTATAAGGTACTGCATCATGTTCTATTCAAAAAGCATTGTTTCATGGACATATCAACAGCTTATATATTTGAGAGTAGTAGACAGCCTTCAAAATCTCTTAAGTCAAAAGAAAAATTTATGTGGGGATATTTGTTTCTAGAGTCCCTATCATTAGCAACTTATGCTACCCCACATTAATTGATAACTTTTTTTTTTTTAGCTTTCACATATTCTAATGTGTCTTCAAACCATATATCAAGTAAGTTTTACACAATATTGATTCATCCTGCCTGGCCTTCCTTTATGACATTCAAAGAAAGTGTGTAATTTGGAATTGCTTAGTTTCCATAGTGCACACAATTGCTTCACACAGTTCTTTATAAAATTAAGATGACTTGCTAAGGACATGATGCAGTTTCTTTTTAACTTTTTGAGACACTTTTCTTCGGTTTTTAAGAGCTTGCAAATGTTTTTCTAATTTTATATGTTGCTGCACTGTGATCCATTTATCTGCAGTGCCTTTTATCTCAAAATTTTCACAAAATATATTTTTACTGAATTCTGAAACATATAATCTTAAGCAGCTTGCAGTGACATTTCAGTAAATGAAACAAATAGTTATCACAAGCAATATATTGAACTGAGACTGAACTCGATGGTATGGAGTAAGAAATCGGGATGCAAATGATGCAACTTTCTGTGAAATGGCTCTTCGTCCTTTCTCTCACAAACAAAAAAACCCATATACATATATTTATGCTGCTGCAAGCAGAGAAATGTGATAAATGTCATTTCTTTGAAGAAATGCAGAATGAACTATTTCTAAGCAATTTGGAGGTCTTCTTGAATCATCAATTCTTTTGAATAAAAATGCATATGCAACATTATGCAATGTAATGAAAAATATACAATAATCTGAAAAACAGTTAAACAATAGATACATTTTTTAAAAAATGCATTTCAATCACGAATAAATACCTATATACAGAGGGGAAAGGTGCATGATGCACCAAACTAAAATTAAAATAGTGAGAAGATTAAACTATCTTTAAATAACTTCTTCTCCTCCTCCTCCTCCTCCTCCTCCTCCTCCTCCTCTCTCTCTCTCTCCCTCCCTCCCTTTCTTTCTTGTCATTTTTACAAAAAACCATTGTATTTCTGCTCTTGCAAAGATGACATTTAAATATCAAGAACATTGCCACAACAAGTTTGCGAGGTTTTGCTCAGATATGATTAAACTCTTGTATTTATGGTAAAAAGATACAAGACAATGCTATTTATATAGCATTAACACACATCATTCCAAACATTAACATAAATAATTTTTTTCTGGCTGAATGGTGCTTTATCAATGAAAAATTATATTGCACGTATTTGTTACATCTATCATGTAGAAATCACATGATAATGTTTGGTCCATTAGTTACCTTCCATGCTGAATATAATGTGTTAACTACAATATAAATTGAATTACAATTCAGCGTTGTCTCTAACTACCCAGAAAAATTCATAAAAATCTGAGCCTTATATATAAGTATGATAGTTCTAGGTATGGAAGAAGATAACACTATCCTAATACTTTGCATTAGAATGCTCGCATGAGTGACCAAAATTTTCCCAAGCATTAAGAGAATGTCATTGAAACTAAAACATAGTTATTTTCAAAATTAAATGTAGAGGGTGCAGTATTTGATGAAAATATTTTTCTTTTAATTTATTGATAAAAATCTAGGGGAGTTAAATGTATGATGGAATCGTGTTTGTGCATAATGTTAAATCTATTTTTAGAAGGAAAGTTGCATACTTTGAAAATTAGTTAAAAAAAAAAAAGCAAATACCTCTTATTTCATCTTCTGAGAAAAGACAATAAGACTTGTTCTCCATAGACTGCAAGGATATGTCATCCAGCATTGTGGGAGCATTTGATCCTAAAGAAGCTTATAATGTTATTTAGGTGAATAAATATTAGGAAGGAAAGAGCAAATGCATTCACTTGTGCATGTCATCGAATTTAAGCTCATTTATATCATAAGTTTATTCCTTTCTGCATTCTCATATGTAGCTGGCAATAAGAAATAAACTAGATGCTGCATAGTTTTGAATATGTTTATGAAAATAATTAATGAAAATATGTAGAAATATATAAGAAAAATTTCAATTGAAAGTGTAATACAAATAGGGGAATACTTATAAAGCAGAACAGTTGTTAATTCCAATGTAAAATAACACAAAAGAGCAGAAGAAAGAAATATTATATGGCTATTAACATGCAATAAAAATTACCTTTTAATGATAACATTACCAATTTCTCTTTATCATTTGGTAGTAAGTAAATGGAAAAATAATGGGGGGAAAAAATAGTAAAAAACCTTCAATACATTAAACATTTGAAACATACAGGTGACTGCATTGAGTGTGGTGTAAGTAATAGTGACAATATGACAATTTTAAGAGGTACTTCAAAATTATTCTTGAACTATAAGCATGCAGGGCATATTTTAAATTGTTATTGAAAGAACATTTGAGCAAGTTTTTGTATCAATTTTTGGAGTTGTAATGGGAATTACAGTGACCTGTGGTAGCATTATAGTTGTGTTTACAGGTGTGCAATATGTACAGAATAGAAAAGACAGACTTGTACAATCTGCATTTAATTTTAAGACTTGGGAAATTTCATAATAATGTCCAAATATTGCAGAAGTTCAAAGATGAACATAACATGTCCATAATTCAAGAAGGCTTATTGACTTTGAAACATCCAAAGAATTAAAT
This sequence comes from Metallyticus violacea, assembly GCA_030762175.1. NCBI lineage: Eukaryota > Metazoa > Arthropoda > Insecta > Mantodea > Metallyticidae > Metallyticus > Metallyticus violacea. The sequence continues at coordinate 103,707,313 of CM060830.1, read as the reverse complement.
TTTTGCAAGCCTATACAAGTGATTTATTTTCTGGATCTCAGCTTTGGAACTTGGAGAATTATGCTATTAAGTAATGATGTCTTCCAGAGTTATTTTCTGTAGAATTCTGGCAGGACAGAGTGCTATAGTTGTTTTAAATGTTTAGGAAGAAAAATGACTGCAGCTGCTTTTGATGCTGATTTGCGCTAGCTTGTTTTGGTGTGCATGTGGCTGGGTCCCAGCAGATAAACATTCCTTTATTGTTTGTTTGTTTTTTTTCCCCTTTTGTCCTCATTTTAGTTTTACCATGCTTTATAAACAGTGGATATCAGTTGGGATCTAGATATTTGTATGTTAATAGTATAAACACTGTACAGCAAAAGTTTGAAACTATTCAGCATCAATTCTATGTATATTGTATATGAACATTACATTCTGTAAAATGTACATAATATGGTTGAAAAAAAGAATTTGCTATATTGTATTAAACTTGTATATGATTTCGAAAGAAAAATACTAAATAAAATTAATTCGTATAATGCTTATTTGTATAATAAATCTTACTTCCATGAAACATATTTTCCATTACATGTCCCATTGTTACTCTTCTACCTTAAGAGTGTTTGAAATGATAATTTTAATGATTTTGTTAAAGGGTAGACATACATAATATATGAACATTAATCTGTGACTTTCATAGTTATAAAATAATGGAAAGAACATCTATAAAATTTGTTGTTGCAGGATAGGCAACATCATTCTTCTCTAAAATTAATTTGTATTATTATTAAAGTGATTGATATGAATGGTTTCTAGAGTGTTGTTAAATATAGATACAAAAATAGGCATTATTGTGCATAAGGTTGCTGCTATACATTGACCCATGGTCAGTGTTTAAAACCACCCATTCTTCTCTTATGCCAATTAAATAATGTTTGATGGCCATGGTGGCCAAGGTCATTAAGGCACAGACTCGTGAACAGGAGGTCTGGGGTTCAAATCCCGCCAGGACCGTCCTCCCTGACTGAGGTTTTTTTTAGGTTTTCCTCAGTCCTCATAACTGGCAAATGCTGGGGAGGTACCCTAAACTTAGGCCTGGAATGTTTCCTTCCTTAAAAAATCCTTTCCCAATATATCATTTAATTTCATGTATCACCAGTGTTCACCATCTGTGTTGCCTCTGTAGTAAAAATGGGCGTTAAACACCATTAAAAAAAAAGTTGTTGTCTGCGGTTGAGGACCTATTATGTAAATGTAAATATTGTTCACCTTAAAACAAATTATAATCACTCAAATTTCACTAGTTTTATTCCATTTAGACATGTTTCAAAGGCAAATTTCCTTCATTGTCAGCTTTCGAGTGTGGTATTAAGATGTGGCTCTTTGGATTTTATCAACTTTTTGATGAGGTTGCTGTTATTTGGAAGATCAGAATTAACTAAATTTTCTTAATTAAAATGTAAATTGGAACTTGCACAGTGAAGCTAGTCATATAATTGATATCATTGTATGATTTAATTGAACTACACACTCTTAATTAAAGTAAGTGAAGCATTCAGAGTGTGTAGTTCAACTAAATCATACAATGATTCAATTATAACTTTTCTTTGTTTTCGTTCAAGAATATATTTTCAAATGCAGTTTGAAAAACCTCCTAAAAACCAACACAAAGGACAAAATCCCGCCAGCTAAACAATCAGGCATTTGCAAAATCAGTTGCAAAGACTGCAATAATAAATACATAGGTAAAACAAAAATGAGCATTACCATACGGTTTAAGGAACACATGAGAAGTGTAAAATATAAACATATGGAAAAATCAGCAGTAGCGTACCATTTCTGGCAAGAAAACCAGAGTTCCAAAATGAAACCAAAACTCTTACAAGCTCTTCAAAAACCCATAGAATTATTCGTGTGGGAAAATATATTCTTGAACGAAAACAAAGAAAATTTAGTTAATTTTGATCTTCTAAACAACAGCAACCTCATCAAAAAGTTTATAAAATCCAAAAAGCGACATCTTAATACCACACTGGAAAGCTGACAGTGGAACCATGCTGACAAAGGAAATTTGCCTTTGAAACATGTTCAAGTAAGTGGAATAAAACCAGTGAAATTTGAGTGACTTCCTCATAAATAATTTGTTATATGATATTATATTTCACTGTGAAAATCCCAAACTATTCAAATTATATTGTTCGCCTTCTTTCCTGCTCACAGTCCATATCTCTGTAAAAGAGAGTCCTATTTAAAATAAATGTTCTGCCAACTCCTAGTTCTGAATAAGGCTATAGTGTATTCTCTTTTTCTAAATTTATTTTCTGCCCAAACCTTGTGTTTGCATTTTTGCCTCCATTGCTTGATTTTGAAGCAAATTGCCAAACTTTTCTATTTAATTAGCATTTGAGTTCTCCCCTTCTGGGTGTGTTTGGCAAAATAATCAGTCACTTCATTATGAAATGTACATTTCTTTTTAAAGGAAAATAATGTTTTTTCAATAAAGAACAATGATAACACAGTCTGCTTGCAGTATGAGAATTACACAAATTGATCTTAATTCCAATATATCTAAAGCTCTCACAGCTGGCATTCATATAAATATTTAAAACATCCAGGCTGTTGTATCATGAACTTATGTTTGCTTCAAAATCAAACCTTTTGCTAACAACTGTAATCAGCATCGGTGAATGCTGAATGATTCACAAATAAAGGCCCATTCCCAATGAATTTATCAATAATAGTACAAGCATATGAACATATGACAAGTTAGCTGCAATAAAGTTTTAATTTTTTAACATGAAGATTAAATGAATAAAGTACTGTATTATATACAAATATGCTCTCCAACTATGTGAGGTTTCTAAATCAAAGCAACACAAACATGAAAATGTGGAGTTTCACGTTATCATCTAATGGTAGTGTTAATTGTCATTGTTTATGAAATTCATTTTGAATGGTCCCATTATATAATTGGGCCACAAACTTCTATGTCTATGTTAATACTTAACTTTCATTGGAATGGTCCTTAAGTTACACTTAAGATATACTAATAATATGAATTGTAACTTGCAAACATTCTGGCTGTTTCAACATTTAATATTTGCATGTGAGAGCACACACATGAAATCAAGTACATTCTGTGTATGAGGACAAAATCATTTATGTACCTGAATGCAATCTTGTGTTCCAGTTGGAACACTCACAACCTCCAATTCATTCTTAATTCAGTACTTGTCATGTAGCATACAGATATTTTGTCAGATTTTTATAGTGAATATGGATTCAAGTTAGATGAAATGAGAGTAAATACCTGGTTGATAAGTTAGAAGTAACTTATAATAATTTTAATGAAGTAAAAATGCATTACATAAATCACATTCTCATGTAAGTTCTTTAAAAACGATTTCAAAACAAATTTGGCCATAGAGGAGGTTATTTATTGACAAAAGAACACCATTAGACATTCCACCAGTAGAATACTAATAGTATAAAAATAAATGATCATATAAATTACCTTTTTTAATGCAAAAAAAAAAAATATATGGAATTTAAGAAAATATGTATTGTGCGTGTTGTGAGTTTATAATTTAGAACATTTTATCAAGAGCATTTGTTTGAATGCACACTAAGTCAAAGCATAAGAGATTTCAAAAATTTATAAAAAAAGTATGTTAACATTTCTGATGCATAAGCTTGCATATTACATTGGCTGAGAAAATTCTCTTTTATCAGTATAAAAAAAATTACTTGCCTTAAAACAAGTATTAATTAGATATACTTCAAAAAGCAATTAATTGAGAATCTGTTTAAATTAAACCTGAAATTGCTAAGTAATGTAAAGAACTAGATCAAGAGAGAACAAAATGAGTCAAAATAAATTTTGCAAATCCTACAAAACAGTTTAAGTACTTAAGTAATTGTGAAGACAACTTAACCTCTATCATCTATTTTATACTCTACACTCTCTATTAATTAACTTAAATTGAATTGAATTTATTTATTTACCATATGCAGTTAACAATTTTCAATTCACACTACCCTCCGAACCTTGGTCTTTGGCTCATCAGTGATTATTAGCTGGAATTTCCTGAAGACTCAGGTTCAGCTGCATACATTATTCATGAATATATACAAACAAAACAAACCACTATCATTTACCATTGTTTTCCCTAATCATTTATGAGTATTTAATAATGAATATGAATTTATTTCCATCAAATAATACAATAAAGTTGGCATATTTCCATTATTTCACAATTAATAGAAAACCATTACTAACTTATTATATTAGCACCAATTATGTTACAAAATAGCTAATGTACCCTGCATCTTACATCATCAAAAGTTGTCTCTCTATTCTAATTTCAGTCCACATACATCATAACTCCAGATTTATTAAATTAATAATATGTTTATTCTAACACATTTATCTTCTGCACTAACATTCCCTTCATATTTTTTTGATTCCTTTTTGCACTTTTCTCTTTGTTACTTTTTCTATCCTTTTAACTGTCTTTTATGTGTGCTTAAAAGGGATGCAACTTCCTTGTGAGAAACGCAAAAGGTGGTTACTATTATTAATGTTTTGAGTAAACTCTCTCAATTGAAAAAGTAAAAAAACGATACAGTTTGCTCCAAACACAAATACAGTAGTATGTTGGTTGTTGTGGAATAACAATTTTATCTATGTAATCTTATGTTATTGATTTATTTATGGATGCTCTTTAACATCTCAGGTCGCCATCATCATCCCATTCAACTCAGGGCGTGAAACGGCAGACTAATTTTGCTCAGAGGCCTCTCTTTCAGGCTTGAGGTTCTTTATCGTGCCATAAATGTACGACACAGGACCCATGGCTTTACTTCCCTTCCAAAGGAAGCCATACTTAGGATTTTTATGCCCTGAAAAAATCCATCGATCCTGACCGGGTTTAAACCCGCGATCTTGGGGTTTAGGAGGCAAGTATGGTAACCACCACACCACCAGGACCGACATGATATCTTATGACAGATAAAGCCATAGATCTCTAAAGCATGTTAGTTCATGTTTACTGCATTTCTGAAATATTCACTTGGAAAATTCTTTATCATATAATTGTTCACATCTCCATTTTTATATTCTGTAATTCTATTGTGATTTAGTATATAATAAATCATGATATGCAGACTTGGCAGCTACACATTTAGTATGATGCTCTTGAATTTCTGATTTTTGATAAGTAGTAAGATTAATGTCTTTACATGTGTCATTGTAATTTTCTAACAAATTTGAAAAACAATATTCTCAATTTCACGCACTCATTTATTTAATCATTAAAAATTTATACATATTTGTTGCAACAATTAAGCTTATAATGATAATAATTGATACTACAGTGTAATAATATTTTTACTCATTTATTTCATGTTCGTAATAATATTTTCAATGCTTTATACAACAATGTAATTTTTATATTTATTAATGCAAGAGAACCATATTATTTTTATTTTCATTAAAAAACAAATTACTTTCTAAAGTGAAATCCTGACTGTGTAGACTCCTTGAATATACAGCCATACTAATATTGACCATGGTGTTGTCATCAGAGCAATAAAGAATATGATTAACACTAAAAGACTTCTTTGAGCTTGGTTTTAACATGTCCAGATTTTCTAACAGCTGTTGTAAGTCTTTGTTAAACTCTTATATTTTGTGCTTATGCTATTAGGGTACTTGGAATTTGCTTAATATTGCCATAATTAGAATCTTTATTTAAAGCACATGAGGATGCACTACAACTATTCTAGTATGTAGCTTGCGATGGGATTTCAATTCTAAGATTTGTATCATAATTGCATAGCTTTTTTATGACCAAAGTAAATTTTCTGTGCAATGCTGTCATAAATTGTTAAATCGTGTTACTTTTTTCTGCATTGAAGAGGCATTCTCATGTGGTGTAGATGATACATTTTAGTGAGTTTAACATCCATAATTTAACAGAATTTTGTACCTCTGCTGGTGAAAGAAGATAATGAATTTTGCTTACCTATGATACAAAATGATACCAGAGGCATGCTTTATTCGTGCCATGAGTGAGTGTAAACAGTTTAAAACAAATAAGTGTACTTACGAAGCTGTTGACAATGGAGTGGTATATATATAAACAATGTATACAGTTTTTTTCACACTAACTCCATTCACTTACATAAATTTGGAACATATCTTTCGGGAGCGATCCCTCCCGAAAGATATGTTCCAAATTTATGTAAGTGAATGGAGTTAGTGTGAAAAAAACTGTATACATTGTTTATAGTTTAAAACAAGTTGACTGGAAAGAAGGAGAAAGATCAGAATTTCTTCTTTCACAAAAAAAAAAAAGTATTCTATAACTTACTGTTCTAATAAACACTACATATGCACCTTATACTTCTTTCTGCTATGCATTGCCTTTATTGATGTACTAAAGAACATTACAAAATGGCACCCAGCTAATTCTGGCATTGGGCACTTTTTAGTTGTTACCCATTACAAATTCTTATACAAACAATAATTGCATCAAACCTTAACCATAACCATTTACAAATATAGCTTCCTTTCAACTAACAATAAATCTTACACAATGTATTCATGACAAATAAATACCAAATTTTAAACTGAAAAATTATCCATTAATAACAAGGTTTCTAACTAAACTCAATTTGTTCCATTTTCTCCATGACCATTTCCATATTCAGCCTATTTACTTTAAACACTCATCCAACCCCCTTAATTGAATCTTATTAAAAGTTTTCTTGATCAACTCCTTGTTAATCTTCGATTTCTAATTAAAACCTTTCTTCATTTCCACGATAACCTTACATTTCAACAGAATGTATACACCTTCCTTCTCTACACAAATTGAAAATATACCCTGTGGAACATTATTCCTCTAAACCCCGGGTCATTAATTTTGTCATATCAGAGTTTAGAGTGTTATAAGCCTTCCTCACATACCTTTTTATTTCACTTATATTGCACTAGAATTGTCACAATTCTTAGCTCTACTGCTAAATGAATAAAATTTATTGGTATGCTAAGAAAAAATACAAATATACACTACCAGGGGGCCTCCACTTATCTGGCCCAGGCCATTTTAGGTATGACCCCTCACAGTTACAAATATATAAATACAATAACTGTACTACTAATGTTATCAAACTATGCAGAAACACTAAGGAAAATAGATACTGTAATTAGAAATATTTGACACAAAAAGCAGTTCAAAAATTTATACTACAAATGGCAAAAACCACAACAGTTATCCCATTCCCCCTAGTACAAGTAAATTTTCTTTTCTTATCATACCCAAAATACGCATTCAATACAATGAGATTATTATTTTCAAAAAATTCTAATAATTTCAAATTTTCCTCATTCAATTTTTTATATTTGTATTTCCTACTCCAAATTACTTAATAATCTTGCTTTTTATTTCTTCTCATCCCTAAACCTGTGTTTAATCTTATTTCCTTTATACCACCATTAAAATCACCAGTAATCAGAAATTCTAGGATATTCTTCCATTATTTCTCCCAATTCATCTTTAATAATTTGAAGGACATTAAGATTACTCATGTTTCATTATGCAAACAGAGTGTATACACTAGAGGAAACCAGTTGACGTATAGTGGATAAGCAATTCCCGGTAAAGTTTCCCTGGCGTAAGAAATTTAACTTGCTCAGTCATTTTTGGAGCTCAGACATGGCGACGAGAGCAAAGTTCTGCAAACCATTGTTACAGGAGATCAAACTATGGTCCTCTACTATGATCTCTTGTCCAAAAGAGAATCAATGGAGTGGTATAAACCTGGCGAAACACCACCTCTAAAGGCCAAGGTCACTCAGTCAACCAAGAAAATCATGACCACAATCTTTCCGGACTGTGAAGGAATACTCTTCATTGACTTCAAGGAGAGGAATAACATAGTAAATGGGGAGTACTATGCTGGTCTACTACGCAGACTACGTGCTACCATCAAAGAGAAAAGGCGAGTAACTGAGTGATGATGTTCGCCTTCTTCACGACAACGCGCCTGTGCTCACAGCTCTAGTTGCAAAGGAAGCTGTGAAGAAATGTGGCTTCAAGGAGATCGACTATTCACTCTACAGCCCATATCTATCTCCCAGGTGGCTATTTTCTTTTCTCAAAACTCAAAAAGGACCTTCCAGGAAGGAAATTTAAATATGACGAAGAAGTGATGGATGCTGTTTGTGCCCATTTTGCAGACAAGGCTTCTGACTATTTTGGGGAATTGCAATGTTAATTCAAATATATCTGAGATATGTATTGCAATACAGGGTACCTATATTGAAAAAGTGAAATATAGTTTTTTTTATTATCATACAGAGAAAACGGTTAGCCGGGAAACTTATTGAGCTGCCCTCGTACTTACATGCACATTTCAGTGTATATTATTTCACACTGATTTAATAATACTCATTTTCACAGAAAAAAGCTGTATTCTACATTCAGAATATTACGATACATTACGCATTGTTGATCTCTATTATCTACTATTTCGTCATATCAACACGCCACGCTAGACGTGCGGTCACTCGAAGCATATGCCTAACTTTAAACTCTGCTTTCCATTTTTGCATGAGTAACTATAAACTCAGCTGGTAAGCGCAGCTATTGCCGTCATGTTCAAACAATGAAATAAGATATATAATTCCACTTCAAATTTATATATTTATAATCAGAAGCAAGACGAATATATATAACTACCTTCATCATCGATTTACAAGGTATAGGCCCAAGGACTATTTGACGGCCCTTACGAACCTAGGTTAACCATTTTCAATTTGGCCAAATTTAGCACCTACAGATTTAAGAAGGATAAGTTGCAGCACATTGCTTCAAGAGCTGTCTAGTGTGATGTTAAGATATTATTTAGACGTGAAACGATCGATACAGAGAGCTCGTTTTTCAGGTATGGAGTTTTTAGCACACCTTAATTCTACAACATGAGATCCTGTTTTAAACACGAGGGGAGGGAGAGAGAAGAAAAGAAAGCAAAATAACCTCTCGATCTCGACTGGGTTTGAACAGGCGAAAATTGAGTCCGGAGGGGTGCTCTTTACCTCTGGACTGACTGTATAAAATATATATACACAATTTGAACATTTACTATCATACAACAATGAATTCACATTTACACATGTGCAAAGAGAACTGGTAATACCAGTTATCTGGTAGTATTGTGGTGTTCAGATAAGTTTTCGGCGATTGTAACAAAATGAGTTGTATGTTTTTTACACCCAAAATTATTTGATACCTGAATTTCTAATACAATAAGTCATTTATGCAAATTAAAAATAATACATGCCCTAGAATAGTTTCTTGTGGCACGTTAATATTTATATCACGAATATCACTAATTTACTTATTAATTGTTGTTGTTCATGCCTTTTTAGGTACGATTAAAAAACCTTTGAGCAATTTTTTTTAATTCCTAGTGAACAGAACTCATCGAAAAATATCTCATGATTTCTAATGTCAAAGGTTTTTCGAATATCCATGAAGATGCTGAGACATTTTTTCCCACTGCAATCTTGAATGATTCTGAAGGAATATTCATCAAAGCATTATCCGTTACGAAAGTCATTTTCTTTTTACCTAATCGTTGATATTTTTCAAAATAGTTTATTATTGTGATGTTTATATAATTTTGGAAAACCATGTAACGAGAAGGCGGCAAAGAAATATATTTGTATTTGTTTACATTATTTTTATCCTTATATTCAGTAAAATGATTACTTCTGCTAAATTTAAGGATGATGGAAATGATCTTTGAGTTATGTATAAATTAAATATGTATGTCAGTGATTTTAATAAAAGATCGATTGTTGATTTTAAACTCTTATGGTAATGTCTTCTATACCAAGAGAAAAATATTTTTAAACCTTTAACAATCATTTTCAGTTATGGGAAACACAAACAATGATTTGTTTATTTTACAGTTAATGCATTAGAGAGAATTGGTCATTTTGGATACAGTGTTAAGCACTATGCTTGAAATATATTTATTGAGTTTGTTGGCAATATCTTTCAAATTATTGATTTTACAATCAGTTTTCTGACAAATTATTTCAATAAAAGAGTAGTTGCTTTTAGTTTTAGGAGCTATTGCCTAGAATATTGGGGTCAGTTCTGTTAGATTTAAATTTCTTTCAGTAATTCTTTTATATTTGTTATTTATTTTATTTTGTAAAATGTTTTATTTATTTTGTGACTTTTACTTATATATCTTCACTTCTTCACCTGTAGATTGGACGTGAATATTATAAGGGGTAAATGAAATGAAATGAATTAATTAAGGCGCAAATGAGCTCGGAGTATTTGACATCTTAAAGGTATCTTGATCTGACCGGAATTCCAACCCAGGACCTGCGTACTAGTAGTCGCAAACGCTATCGCAATACTACTAATGCTGTTGCCCTATTTATGTATATGATATTATATGAGTTAGTATATTTCTATATTTATATTGTACAATGCCATCACTTGTATTATATTTTGCTTGCTTGTCTAATTTATCTCTAGTGCGAATTGGCTGAATGATCTATGATTTATTTTTTAAGTTCGCTCGAGGTATTATAACCGACAGTTTATTTATTTATGAAGAATATTATACAGAATTTCAAAACTTGTAAGCGTCTTGGTATTTGAAAATTGATTCCCAGATCATACTTTTCAATCAAATATTAAGTTCCTAAAATGTATTATTCGTTTTCTATTTAGTGTAGGTTCAATATATAATTGAATAACTCTAAATTTTCTAGGTAATACTTTTTGCAAAGATTTGGAGACCCATAAATTGCAGTTAAGACAAATGTAGTATTGTTCTCTATCAACCTGAAATCTATGCAGCTACAATATTAATTTATAGATAATTGTTTCAATTAAATTAATCGTCTCCTCTGAAATAGATAATAGACCATCGCCTCTATTATATCTATTAATGTTGACTTTTTTGTTTGTTTGTTGTCAGTAATATCATAACATAGATTTCGATTTTCAATGGGAGCAGTGATATCAAAAAGAAAAGGGAATCTTTCAAGCAAGAAAATAAACTTTAAAAAGCATATTTATACTGCGAATATTTCAGCTAAGTATTTTTTTAGGCCAACGTGTTATCGTTTAGAACGGTGTTGCAAGTTGATAAATAATTAAAATCACCTGTGAGGGTATATTTTTGACGCAGTAAGATCTTATTCGTTTAAAATTATATTATTCATTGTTAGGCCGATAGATTACGGCTAAATTTGAATATCAGTTCGCAAAGAGTTTAAAATTTGAATGGAAGTTATTTTGAAACCAGGGCTTGTTTCATCCCACCGAGGAAATTTCTTACAGTCTCTTATCCCCCCCTCCCTCCCACACACACTAGTGTGTGTGTGTGTGTGTGTGTGTGTGCGCGCGCGCGCGTATTTCTGGCTTGCCGCATACCTATTACCTTGTGTTGTTCGGAAGATTATGGATAGTTACTGCCAGATGTTCCCCAGCCGTGTCTCATCCAGGAGATAACTTGAGTGTTTATTTTCTAGAGGAATAGTTCTGGACTTTCACCATACTTCTTGACCTTATCCTGGAACTAAGGAATCTGGAATATTGAAAATTTATGCATTTCTATAAGCGAGTATTGCTGTAGCTATATAAATAGTACTATAAGATATTGATTTCATGCTGAGCGATTGCAATTCCTCGGATTAATTTCAGTTCATTTTGTGTTTCTGTTAACTTCATACAGGATTTATTGGACATGAATTTTGTAGGTCACTAAGCTGTTACTGTATTGATGGTTTGAATAAATATGTAGATAACCAGACTTTTCTTTTCCATTTTTCCAATTTGCATGTGAAGGCCTTAACAAGTCCATGGAATTTATAGTCTTTGTGTTCTTGCTTATGATGATTTAATTAGTTCAATTGCTCAAAAATGTCGACCCAACGGGAAAGGCGCGTGATCCAATCCTCATTATTCTCTTAGATAAATTATACAGCTTGAATGATAACTTAGTGCTAATCCCAAAACAGATGGTATAATTCCAGAAAGAGAATGTCCGGACGATAACACCACTCACCTTTATCACTCCTGCCACTCCACTGGCAGTCTCTTGATAAGGGACATGTTTTGGTCCATTCTCTGGAAGAATCAGACACACCCAATACAATTGCTCTTGTTGCTAAAGTAAACCAAGACCACAAGAACGAATGACTCAACACCCACTACTCTGGTATGGAGCAGGCAAAAGGAATAAGTCTTTGGTAAACGTTGGCCATGTTGGCCAACACGTGGTTACTGCATAGAGAAATTTATGTAAGAAGTAAAACTGGCCTCGTACAGAATTTGTTTGTTTCTCCATGGAAGTACATGGTACATGTGAGAATTTAACATGGCAAACAGTAAAGATAGTGACACGTCAAGAATAGTTAATAATCCCCTTCTCTCAGCAGCGAACAGTGACTTCGTACTGGAAAACTTGTCGAAAAATGCAGTATTATTGCCTGTCACCCACAATAGTCCATCGGTTTTGTCGGAGGGTAAGCTTAATGATGTTAAGATTACATTCGAGCTATCATGATTATTTCTGACAATTCATTGCATATAAAAGTATTGAGGTCATTACTCATCAAAATATGGTATTAACTTTTGAAAAATTAAATATATATACCTACGACAGAGTGCTAAAGTTGGTTACCTTAGAACGCATGTTCTAACCTTACATTTTTTAACATTGCAGTTTTGGCAAAAAACTAACATGGATGAGCATGACTAATGCGGTTTATGTTATGCTTAATATTTATGTGGCATATAAATGAAGAATTGACATATAATATAAGAATCGATGTGATAATAATTGAGCGTTCTAGAGCATTTATTATTCTAATGTTTGGGTGGATATTTGCTTTAAAAGCAATTACATGTACTTTGTGTTCTGTTTATTTGTTTTTATATTTATTATCATTATTTCATTTTGGAGTCCTAACTAGAATGGAATCGGTGAAAGGCAATAAATGAGTAATCTTGGACCATTTCTCCTTTAAGTGACTTTCACAATAGTGTTCTGTAGACACTATCTAATGGTGACAGACAAGATGATTGCAAATCAAAATATGTGCCATTGTTGTTTATTTATCAAGAATAAATTTCAAAGAACTTTAGTTTTTTCTTGTGGTAATGATCATTAAACTCATTGTTGTGAAAAATAGGGAAGAATGCTTAAGAAATTAATGGCTAATTATATAAACTCCAACAATTTGTATAATACATTGCAAGATTACCGAAATAGTTATGTATAAGCTTAAAAGGAAGTGAATCATGTAAGGGAGAGAATCTTAGCATATGCTTTTATTAACTGCTGGCTTTTTTCTTTCTTTCTCTCTATTCTTTATGTTTTACCATACACAAACTTTAGTGGCAATTGTTTTTTTTTAAACATCTTCAGTAATGTAACATAGGTACATAATTTACTGAATTAATTATTTTCTGCCCCATAATATAAACTTGGGGAATGTTAAAGTGCAGAGGGTGCTTACTGTGGTCATTGAATGATAGTATGCACACTGAGTAGCAGTTCTATTGATACAGATGAGTTTAATAAATAAAATTGAATTTCATTAAAGATAAAAGGATTTATTCTTTTTTTGTGTCTATCTCAGTCAGTTATTAATTTAATACAACAAACCGATTATAGAAAACATTTTAAAAATGAATAAAGATATTAATGAAAATCAGTAATTAAAGGAACTATAGACTTTTTTTCGTGCAACGTTTTATTTGTACAATTACAAATTAAATATATTATTTGGCATTATTTGATGACAAAATTAAAGTTTTCAGTATTTTGTTGAATAATCCGGTGCTCTACTCATGTCTTCTCAGCTTGAGCTCCATTAGATTTTACAGTGGTTTGAGCCAATTTTTTCCAATTCTTTTGCAATATCAATCTTAAATTTTCCTCAAATGTAATATTACTTTGCAATCTCATGAGTTTAGAAGTGTGCATCAGTGCTCAATAGGGTTCAGGCCAAGAGATTTCACAGGTATTTTTAAGTTGTTTTCATATATTCCAGATTAAACATATTAATTTGAGCTGTATGCTTATGGTTGATTGTCTTGCTAATGCAGGTATGGCCCCTGGACTTTATATTTGTTTGTCAATTTGACATACATTTTAAAATGTTATGGCTCTGTATTTATCCATGTTACTGTGGATGGTGCCAACTCTCTTCAAAGACATACACTATCAAATTGTCACCAATTTGCCTATGTTTAATGGTGAGTAGCATGTATGGATGTTCATTGGCTGTACTTTTCTTCTTCCAAACTCTCTTGGCTGCATTCAATGAATGAATAGTATTTAACACTTGTTTTTGCTACTGAGGCCCCACAGGCGGTGGACACTGATGATAATGAAATGAAATGAATATTGAGAAAGGATTATATTTTTTAAGGAAAGAAATGTCCAGGCCTAAGTTTGGGTTACCTCTCTGGCATTTGCCATTTATGAGGACTAAGGAAAACCTGGAAAAAACCTCAGTCAGGGAGGACGATCCTGGCAGATTTGAACCGCTCATGAGCCTGCGCCTTAACGACCTCAGCCACTCAAGGCGGTAGGCTGCATTCAGACAAAACATATTTCTTTTCATCTCATCTGACCAAATCATCTTGTCTCATAAGACCTGAGAAAAAAATGGAAAAAATAGGAAGGTAAGTTAGTATTACTTTCCAATTTTTTTACTTACATAATACTTCCTCCTCCTCCTCCTCCTCCTCCTCCTCCTCCTCCTCCTCCTCCTCCTCCTCCTCCTCCTCCTCCTCCTCCTCCTCCTCCTCCTCCTCCTCCTCCTCCTCCTCCTTCTTCTTCTTCTTCTTCTTCTTCTTCTTCTTCTTCTTCTTCTTCTTCTTCTTGATGCAAACATCCCTGATGCACTTTCCAACTTAATGAACACTATGTTTATAATCACTTAATTTGCTAATTACAATAAAGCAATAATCTTTTTTATTTAACAATTTTTCTTGGATTTTCTTAGAACATTTTGCTCTTGAACTTATATATAAACAAGACTTGTTCATAATTCAATTTCTCCATATGAATAATGCTTCAATACAAGATTAATAGCAGTTTCTTTAATCTTAACACTAATCTTTTTCACTTTTGTCATTTTGGATACAACTTAGTGATAGTTTAATGCACTTTATACAAATGAATGGGAGCAATCCTGTTTCATATCATTGTTGGTACAGAGTTAGTCACTTGTTATAGTTCACAAAAAAGAATTGTGCATTACATTCACTCTTTTCAATAATGTGTTCAAGATGTTGTTGAAAATTGTTTTTTTATTATTATTTAAATGTTTTCTTATGCATTTTTTAAATGCCCATTTAGTAAAAAATAATATATTTATGTAAATAAATGTTGCCGGTAGAAAGGAACTGCTGCTCATTATAAACTTCATTGAGTTGAGTAAAATATAACAGAACTTTCTCCAAGTTATTTATTTTATATGGTGCTATATTGAATTGCATTCATATGGAATCCACCCAAACACTTTCTGTAGTTAGTTCTGTAGTCTGTTACTTGTATGCCACTTGAAGAATTTTCTTATGCAAGTATAAAGGACCTGGTATTTTATCAGTTGTGGATTGATGATAAAGAATTCCCAGTTCATTTAATATTCAGCAACTTGGAGCTTCAAATGCCATTTTGATTTTTATTCACTTTTACCATTTGTTAACACATCAATTGGAGCTGTGTCTAAATTGGATGTACAATGAAACAGTTTCTTGAGGCATAGAAGAAAGTAGATAATGCAGTGTTATACTCTATATATAGGATAAGATATTGCTTTTTTTCCTGCTTCTTCTTTTCCTGCTCCTAGCTTTCAGCCTATCACAAAAGTTCTATAGTATGTTCACTCATATTTGATGTGTAAAGTTGTTAAAAAGGAAGCATAAGAAAGTTTGCAAATAAATTTTTCAATAGAAATTCAATTTAGAATTTAACACAGTGAAGCACACATTAAAAATCTCTGAAGAATCGAACTATTTGGGAGGGGAAACCCAACAACAATGCACTTCCTAGCTTCATTATTCAAGGTTTTTATTGAGACATATGCAGACATTGTCTGTATCATCAGCTGTTATATGACTTTTGAATCATTGGTTTTAGTTGAGTTACTTGGTGTCTGCAGTGACTGATGATCTTCTGACAAATTTGAATATTTCTGCTTCTGAGAAATCAAAATTCATTAAATATAGTTTCTACAGCAATGTTTCAATCCTACAGAAAAATTCTGAATTTCTTTTATTACATAGGTATTTTGTGTATGGTGTTCGTGAAGGTTTTATACAAATCATTTTTTTAATTATAAAGTTTCTCTGAATGCTAAACATTAAGTTAACAAGCTCTTGCTTTACATTGTTTGTCTTAGCTATCTCTGCTTTAATTTAACCTGTTTTACATAATTATATTAAGATATGACAGTCATATGACAGTATGGAAAAATCATTTTTAAATGAATACAAATTTTAGTAAGAAAAGCATATGGGTGATAAATGTCTTCAAAATTACATGTCCTCAAAGTAACTTATCGTATCTTTAGGCTTAGAGCTTTTGGTAACTTAGTGATCCTATTTTTAATCATTGGAAATCATGAAAACTATTATTTGTATTTCAGCAGCAGTCTTTATATGCTAAATTGAATATTAAAAAACATTCTTCAAAAAATAATTATGTATCTACATAGTCCACAAAGCTAAGCAGTGTTTCTGTTTGTTACATTTAGTACTCACAATGCTCTCTTCCTAGTTGTTCTTGTCATCATTTTCATTTCCAGCAGTATAGGGTAAAATTTTGCAACACTGGAGCTTATCTCTTTAGCCCTCTGTAAAACTTCCAAAATCTCTCCAAAATGTATGGCAGAACATCAAGATGGTCTTTCTTTACTTAAGATAAAAGTTTGTCCATGTAAGTGCATTTTGGCTTAAGTTTATCCATTTGCTATCCTCTACTCCAGAAACTTACTGTCTTAAATGACTCTCTTTCTCTCCCTCCCTTCCTCTCTCCCCCTCTTTCTCTCTTATCTCAGGCCGATTTTCCAAGATTTTATTTTTAAAAATGCACCCACTGAACATTTTTTTTTTTCTTCAGAAAATCTTTTTCCCTTTCATGTACTTTTGATAGAATAAGTTCTTAGTTTAGAAATATTTAGAAGTATGAAAGTCGAAGAAGTCAGCAGTTGATATCTCCATAACAAAGAATGGTTTCTTTCCCATTACAATAAGTAGTTTGTTTTCTCTTCAATTAACTATGATCACTGTCATTTTGTATATGAGTGTGACTGGAGATTAAAAACTTGTGATCAATGGATAACAAATTGCTATTGTCCTGAAGAGCGGTCATGAACATTATCATTATGTGGTTATTTTTATTTTGAGTCTGGTAAGAATGTTAGTACAGTGTAATGAGGAACTAATACTGGGTCTGAAGTTTATCAAGTATTATAAAGAGAAGTTATATCCTCTAATTGCTTGGCTCTCGTATCACATGAAACAGACTGCTTGCAGCAGTGGATTATAATTGCATGATCACTGTTGTCTCTTATGGAATGCAAGAGTTAGTAACAATTTGTGTTGGCAAGCAATATTGCAAGGCACACATAATTTTTTTTATTTCAGGAATTTGATCAGAGATTCTTTTATCCATTTTTTTTATTGTATGCTAAATATGTTTTCTTGTTCTGTATTTCTCATTCTTCTTGAAGGTCAAAAATGTTGCGTATGAGAATGCCCATTCAAATTCTATTAGAAGATTTATTCTGATTGTCAGGATGTAAATTAGAACAATTATCACTGTTTTCAGAGTATTCTATGAATTATCTTATTGACTTAACTGTCCCTATGCACTTATAAGGGGGATAAGTTATAAGTCATGGCAATTATTTTTTTTTCTGGCAACAGGGGCAACATTAAAAAATATAGGGATAAATGATTGAAAGTGTATGGAATGTATTTTCAATTGAAGCCACCAGAAGTGTATGTGAGCACAGCCATGTGTCTCAGCACTTTCCGAAATTCAATTGGTGAGCAGCGGTCAGGAATGGAGGTCATGAAGACCTTTATCTATTTAAACTGATTGCTTACATGTAATTATTAAATACTGAAAGTCACTCACATCTTCAGATATTTCAAACTATTTGAGCAAAACTGAAATATATATATATATATATATTTGTCAGAACTTAAGGTTAAAATGAATAAGTATCAGGTCATCAGTGTCCCATTCAATTAAGGGCATGAAAGGGCAAATAAATTTTGCTCAGAGGCCCCATATTTCATGCTTGAGGTTCTTTTACATGCCGTAAATCTACGGCATGGGACCCACGTCTTTACTTCACTTATGGAGGAAGCCATTTTTAGAGCTTTTAAGCCCAAAAAAACCCATCACCCTGACTGGGATCGATTCCGCGTCCTTGGGTCTATGGATTTTCTGGTCTTTTCCGCACCTTCAGGGTCTTCATGCTTCTCTAATAGATCATAACATACTTATATAAATCTCTTAGAAAGTAAAATTAATACAATGTTGACAAAAAAGTGAATCTTTAATAATGAGTTGCTGCCAGTTTGTAACATGGTTCACAACAATGAAATCTGGAGTTTAAATAATACTAAGTTATATTGAAATGTAATAATTGGAATGGAAAATATTTATCGGTTTCTATTCATTTATCCATTTTGCTTTCTCTGTTTAAGGATCATTTATAGAGTTTTGAAAAACCTGAACATTTTTGCTACTTCTAATAAAGGAAATGTCCATTTTGGAAAGAACCTATTAAATGCAATGATGTACTAAATAAAGATCATATGGCTGCTGTGTATAACAATGTTTAAAATGCTGCACACTTAATGAGTTTTGAAAAAATTTCCTCATTTCATTTCACAATGTTATCAATATAATGCCAAAAAGGAGTTTTCAAGTACAAGTTAATTGCTTTACAGATACTGGATACAGAAATAGAAAGGCTTTCATTTGTTGACAGGAATATCTCGGCTCCTCACAAGAATTCAATCATTTTGGCAGCAGAATTTGTCTTATTCTGTAACAATTTTTTACCAGAAAAATCTTTCAATAAGTCTGTTCATAATCGAAATTCTTGAAACCTGTTGGTTGCATCTTTGAACTCTTTTCCGTTTCTGCTTTACATTAGGCATATGATTGCTCCTTATGTAATAGCTCTCAGTTTTAGGTCCTTGTCAGGTTGTGAAGCCTTTGTCTGTAGAACCAGCTTCTTATGGTACTAACATGAACTTTTCTGAATTCTGGCCTTCAGAGTTTTGAGTTTTGCAGTTCTCACGTACTTTTGTCAGGGGATGAAGGGCTTTCATTAATATTGTTAGCTATATATCTTAGGATGACACTATGAAATAAAAAGACCTTGCTATGTATTTGTTTTGAAATAGTTTAAAAATTTGAGATGCATACTTGCCTGCCTATTAAAGTTAAGAATTTGACTCTCCATTTTCATAAACAACAAAAGAAAGTGTCAATCCTCGTGTTTTTTAAAGTCATTACAATGAATATACATCACATGACTTACAATACACACTCTCTTAATTTAAGTAAGTAAACCTTTATCCAAAAATATACAGCCAGGCGCATTTTGTTGAGAAACAGAATAATGTCATTAAACTAATGGTACCACCTGTGGGGCCTCAGTAGTAAAAGAGGCTTTAAACATACTCAAAAAAAAAAAGAAAGAAGGAAGGAAGGAAAACTGATGACTTACATTTTTAATTATTTAATGTGGTTTCTACATTGAACAGTATCACCTCACTACCCTAACATGGCCAGGTTCCTAAGACATGAACTTCTGAATGGAAGGTCTATGGTTTGATTACCACCAGCACTCTCCTTCCTGACAGGTTTATTCCAAATTTTTCTTATTGCTCATCACTGGCAAATGCCAAGGAGGCATCCTAAACTTAGGCCTAAAATACTTCCTTCCTAAAATTTCTTTTCCAGTTGATCATTTCCTCTCATGTATCACCAGTTTCCACTGCGTGTGATGCCACAGTAGTACAAAAACACAATTCATTTATATAACTACCTTAGCCTTATACTTGTAAACAAAAAATAAAGGGAGATAAATGGGCAAGTAAAGCTGCTTGAAACACTTGCTGCCTTCCATAATGGGATATCTGATAACAGACGTGTGTAGCATTATTGAAAAACATTGCTTGCTCATATTAACAGATGGGTGGAAAAAATAATGGACCTGCTAAAAACAAATCACTAAAAATTAACTTTAATTGCAAAACCTATGGCAAATATGACTGGATCTTAAGCTGTACTGTCCAATTTAAAGTTATTGACTTAACATATGTATAACAGGATCAGAGGAATATAAAGTCAACAATACCATTAATACAGAAATATATATTTATTATAAATTAATATATTTTAGAAAATAATTTACAAATATGTGCGTACATCTAATATGGCAATGAGGTGAATATAAATATTAAAAAATTGTCATCTTCATGAATGGTCACGTGGAAGATTATGAGACCTTTTTCGTTTTGCAATATAAACTCCAAGAATAATGGCGATTATGAGGATGATCAGAAGCACTATTCCCAGAACGATGAGTCCAATCTCTGCATCTGAAAGTCCTCCATCTGCAGGAGTAGAAAAAACAATTAATTAAAGGGTGTGGTATAATGTTAAAAATTGGTTGTAGAGAAGATTAAAACAAGAATTGTTCTTTGATTCAATAAGTGTACAAGAAATTTAAGGACTCTCCTATCTATCCAATGTATATTGTCTGTTTTCAAAACTGAATTCATATAACTTTTATACTTCTTTTCATTAACTCTGTGTTTCTCTTAATCTTACTCTGGAAGTGAACAGCATAGCAGGTGCTCTTTACCATCCCTCATTGGCTGGTGGGCTCGGAACCACTTTTTGCAATACAAGTTAGATTGTTGTTTAAAGTAATTATTTAAAGAATGTTATGAAATGTTTGATTTCATTAGCATGTGAAATACGATCAATGATAGCATTGAAGCCTCTGAAATTCATGTAACACATTATCATGAACTATGTGGAAGGTTATTTCTGAGATTTACTCTTAAAGCTTGCTTTATCATGACATGAGTACAAGCAACTTGATTACTGCATTCTCTTGTCATTTGATCTTGCACAATAAGGAAAGACTTACGTTGGGTCATCAATACAGTTCTAGAATATAGCTTTATTGTAAGTTTACATGATTCTAAAGCTTTATTTGCATGTTTTTGTCAAGCCACGCCTAAAGTGCAATCAGCTTTAACCAATCAGGACAAGGAAATCTGAATGGATATAGCACTGTTTGTTTACAGTCTGGGTAAGGTAAGAAAAATCAGAGATTAGGGCACCCTTACTAAATAATAATTAAACAGCACATAAATTTTTCCCCCCATATTTGGCATTGGCTGTTCTAGTTGTAATAATGTTTATTATCAGTGGATAATACCTTTAAAAATATATTTTAAATGTTCTTTTGCTTAGCTTTTACTCAAAGGTGAGCTTCATTTTTTGAACCATTTCACTTCAGTAAAAAATTATTTTTTTAGAAATGTTAGTAATTGTTGGAGCAAAGTAAAGACCGCCACAGGTGGCCGAGGTCGTTAAGGCACGAACTCGTGAGCGGGAGGTCTGGGGTTCGAATCCCACCAGGACCGTCCTCCCTGGCTGAGGTTTTTTCCAAGTTTTCCTCAATCCTCATAACTGGCAAATGCCAGGGAGGTACCCTAAACTTAGATCTGGAACATTTCCTTCATTATAAAAAAAATCCTTTCCCTATATATTGTTTCATTTCATGTATCACCAGCGTTCAGCGGCTGTGATGCCTCAGTACTAAAAACAGGCGTTAAACACCATTCAAAGAAGAAGAAGAAGGAGGAGGAGGCTTGAAATTAATATTTTGTGAGGCTTAAAGAAAGGGGAGCAGTATAAAAGAAGAAAAATAGAACATTCAAGTGCTTTTATTTAATATCTTTGAAGATATAATAAAAGGCACCCTTAAAATATGAGTTTGTGGATCTTGGAGAATATTTTTGAATCCTTGTGTGGTTATAAAAGAGTGGTGTTTTCAGCAAGGGATTGAATATGATATGCTTACTATATTAGCAGAAACATAAATAAAATTTTGTACATAAACATGTACAAAATGTTAATATATAAATATATAAAGATCTGAATTTGCACTCAATATTTTTGCTTTTTCGGGGTTGCAACTCTCTTATTGTAATCTTTTGTTATGTTTGCACTTAAATAAATAAATAGCTTCTACATTATGCTGTATGCATATTTCTTAGGTATGGCACAAAATATGCACCTGGGAAAAGGCTGTAATGGTTAGAAGCGATTTATATCTCCTATTTAATTGCAATATTTCAGATATTTTGTTTGATAATAATGAAATACAAGATCAGAAGGAAAATGCATCTCTAAATCAAATAGAAAAATATTTTAGCTTTGCAGAATACCTGATATGCAATACTGAATCACATTCAAAAGAGAGTGCTATATGTTTATCACTGTGGCAGCCTGAAGAAACATTATGGTATTATTGCTGACAAAGCATGATGACATTTCTGGAAGAAATTTTGAATAAACTATTCTGCCTATCACCCTGCCAAGCAATAATGTGCAGTTAATCTAATGCATAGACTTCAAAATGTAAAACTGTAAATGCATAAACCTGCAGTTTGAAATGTGTGGTTTTTTTCTGTCCTTGGCTTAGTAATGAATTCACAACTGATGCCCTGCTCATCTTTATCTTCATTAAGAAAAGCTGTCCTTCATTAGAATGAACACTAATTGGTAGGAGTACAAAGTTATGAAAACAAAGTGTAATGATTATGAAAAATATACAGAATTTTTTTCACGTCTTTATGCAAATTGTTGGAATTTTATATATATAAACCATTAAACAGTTCAAATAAGTGTACTTACGAAGCTGTTGACAATGGAGTGGTATATATATAAACAATGTATACAGTTTTTTTCACACTAACTCCATTCACTTACATAAAATTTGGAACATATGTTTCGGGAGCGATCCCTCCCATCTTCAGCCTGTTGACAAACTGTTGTTAAACGTGGCGGTTGGGTCTCTTGATGTTCTTGTGGCGGCATCTGTTGGTTCTATTAGGAATGAACTCAGCATGAATTTCGATAACCCTCCATTGGATGAACTCAGCAAATTCCTAATAGAACCAACAGATGCTGCCACAAGAACATCAAGAGATCCAACCGCCATGTTTAACAACAGTTTGTCAACAGGCTGAAGATGGGAGGGATCGCTCCCGAAACATATGTTCCAAATTTTATGTAAGTGAATGGAGTTAGTATGAAAAAAACTGTATACATTGTTTATACATTAAACAGTTAACAAAAGAAGTGACAGTTGAAGGTCTTACTACAATAAAGAAAATTTCTGGAATCGAAGATACCATAGTTACCACACTTCAACAACAAAGAAAAAACTGTTCAGAAATAAGAAACTTCATTTCATCTATATTGATGATTTATTCTTATGTACTGTATATGAATGTTTCAAGACAGAAGTGTCACCTTTAGTGCAAACACTTAACAGAATAATGGAAGACAAGTCGATAGAAATTGATAATGGGTTTCCTTGCTGTAGTCCAACATTAAATGATTAGCACAGTTTGGGTTTGCTTACATTATTGTAAATAGAATGTCAGCTAGGACAGAATCCAATATCATTATTTCTCAGAGACATTTTATTTGTGAGAAAAACCAATTGTGAATCTGAAAGATTTTACAGTGATATATGCTTGGAAGGGCATTATTTTAATGAGAATATTCTAAAAATTGTGAGGTTTTGGCTTCAGACAAGAGAGGTAAAGAATAGTAATAACGCATTGTGAAGGCTAGCTCAAATTTATTGAAGATGCACTATTTATTCCATAAAAAATATGGTTAAAGCTCCAGCAGGACACACTTCTAATCATTTGACGTTTGAACATTCTGTCTTCAAACGTCAGGAAAGACCATCAGTGATAGTATGCGATAATGTACCATAGAATATAAGAGAAAACACAACACAACATTGTCATACTTCAGCCATTTCCTGTAGTGCTGCTCCAGATCATTTACGATGAGCTTCTACCTTATCAACATAAATGAAAGTGTGCAATAGATTAAGTGCAGTTCCATATGGACACACAGTTTTATGTTTGCTACTCTGTCATTGGTGAAGAGAAAAGCTGCTTCTCAAAACTTACCTATATGGGAACTGAATTAGTTAATAAATAATGCTGTTAAATATACAAAGTATGCAGAGAGAACTGAAGACAGCTACCTGCAAGTGCAGCCAGTTTTAGAGGAGAGAGGGATACTTTCAGTTGAGTTAGATTATTAGAAGATTTCAATGAGGAATAGAGTTAGTATTTTAATATGTATGTTGTCTTAGGTGTCACACTAATAGAGTATTAACTGAAATTTGATATCTTTATCTCAAGCCAAAGATATGATCCAACAGAACAACAGTGTGAGGAAAGGCCGTACGTTTTGCCATGTACTGTAGTCACTAATGCACCATGAAACTGCTTTGAGCAAGTATCTGTGTATAATACGAGTATATTGTTTTATGCACTGCACTTATTCCTTTAATAATAATGTAAATAGATTTTGTTCAAAAAGTTTTTCGGTTTTTTTGCTCATTAGTCATGTTGGCAGTATCTGCTGTTGGCTTCATGCATCCATAAAAAGACCCATCGTAGAAAGCATTTGTTTGAAACATTGTCCTATAATTCAGTACTCTTGTCCACACACACATGTTCCTAGCAATCCTACGGAGGATTCTGTTATCTATACAGGCCCAGTAGCAAGGAATTTTTTTTTTTACCATCTTCTCAGTTGAGCTCTTTTTTTAGTGCTTCCTTTCCAAATTTAGAAGAAAATTGTGAACAACTTTGTCTTGCAATAATGCTCCACTAGTGAAACAAGTTCTTTCATACCTCCATTGTTGACTCACACTTGTAGCAACAGGAGCAACAATAGTCAGAGGCATGATACTTCTGCTACTGAGGAATTCAATGCCTCCCCTACTTTCCCCACCAAGTGCTTTCTCAACATAACAATAATGTAACAATACCTATGTGCAGTACTCTTTTAAACCAAATGCACTGTACAAACTGCCCTTCTGCTTGGTCCAGGCAATGCTTGTCCTACCCCTAAGCAGCCATTGATAGTGTTGTTATTACTGGTTTTGAACATAAACTTTATTCCAGAAAAAAATTAAAGACTCCAAACTCCCCCAAGAAATCCACCAAAGTGAATAAGGCATGCTTCAGCAAGTAGGGAAAATTGTTCTGCCCCTCCTTATGCATGAAACTTAGATAGATTTTAGAGTGAAAATGAATCAATTGATTACCATACCATTATTTACATCAAGATGGTGAACAATTGTATTCCTTTGCATGTCAGTAGCAATGATGTCAACGGTAGGGGCACAACATGTAGCAATATAAAAAAGACGAACTTCTTCCTTAGTTCCTGCTATGAATGGTGTTATGAACTGCATACCACGAGGATTGGATTCCACACTCAGGAGTCCTGTAGAAAAAAAAAAAAATTTTAACATTCAGGTATATATAAAACATGCAATTTACATCCATAGAGAAAGTAATGTTCTTTATATAGATATGGGTGTCTTGTAATTTTTATTTTGTTTTTCAAAATAATAGTTTCGTTGTGTTTTCATTTGTGAGAAAACAGTTGCTAAGCAGTTGTTGGCTTCGTTACCTTCGCTAGATGTGTGTTAAAGTCAAAGCTCCATAGTTTGATCCTAATTAATTTGTTTTGCACGGTACCCTTTCTAACATAGTTAAGTCACTTTTAAAACCCTTATCATTTAGCAATAATAAAAAATAAAAAACTTTTATAAATACAATTTTGTTGGCAAAAGAGTAGCTGTTACTTGAAAATAGTTCATATAAAATTTCCAATATGGATGCCACATATTTCTCCAGGCTACTGACAGTATTGAAAATTATTATTATTATTATTATTATTATTATTATTATTATTATTATTATTATTATTAGGTTTATTTATGGATGCTCTTTAACATCTCAGGTCATCAGCATCCCATTCAATTCAGGGCATGAAACAGCCGACAAATTTTGCTCAGAGGCCTCTTCTTTCAGGCTTGAGGTTCTTTATCGTGCTGTAAATGTATGACACGGAACCTACAGCTTTACTTCCCTTCTGAAGGAAGCCATACTTAGGATTTTTACGCCCGAAAAAATCCATCAATCCTGGCCAGGTTTCAACCCGCAATCTTGGGTTTAGAAGGCAAGTATGGTTATCCTACACCACACCAGGACCGACTACAGTACTGAAAAGAAAAAGTACTAAATGCTCTGAATATCTTTAATTATTCCTCCTTTTATTTTATTTCTTTCATACTGAAGGATGTAAAAGAGAATATTTTGGCATATACAAGTTGGGGTACTGTTGACACTAAGAGAATGATTTCATGTCATGGTCATGTAAGTCTGATATTAGACAATTTTGTAGTTAATTACATAATAATACTATTGTATTTTTATGTTTCTATAAAAACTGTATCAAATTAATGCAAGAAAATACTTTTTATTTAATTCATTAATGAGCAAATGCGTCAATTATTGTATTAAAATTCAAAAGTTACAGCATTTAATAGGTGTGAACTTTTGAATATTTTGATATATAATTCATCTTTTTCAGAATTTAACATTCAGATACTAAAATGACATGTAATTAATCCATACAACATGAATATCATTACTAGTGTTTCTTATTGGAAACTTTTTCATCATTAAAAGAAAACAATACAAAATTTCTGTTGAATATATAAGCATTTATGAACTTGCCTGAGTGTCTGTCCTTTACACTGATTTCAACTTTCCAATTTGAAGAAGAACAGCTTTCCTGAGGAACATTTTTGCAGTTTTCCTTATAGTGGTGTGCAGCAGTTGGTTTCTCTGTATCTGTTACCTACAAATTAATAATATATGTAATGCAAGTTGGATGTATGCTTTCCATATTGTCTCATCTAGTATCACACTGATCTGTAATTGGCTGAAGTAATGTCCTTAGCTGTTAAGAGTTAGAGTAGCATTTTCTCCAAATAACTATGTGCTCAAAATGCTACTATACATACCTTTGGCACACCAACATAGATGTAAGTTGCTCGTGTTGCCACAGGAAATGACAGCCACCGGGGCCTCACAGTCAGTGAAATGGTAATTACTGTTCCAAGAGCAGTGTTGGGTTTAGTTTGGATTATCACCCTCACTGGAAAAGATGCTCCTCCAGGGATGTAACGTCTGTGAACAAATTAATATCACATTGATTTCATTGGCATTGAGCATAAGTCCATAAAATCCATAATAAGTTCATAAAATTCACTTTGTAATTCAGAAAATGAGGATGGCACAAGCAGCAAAAGCTTCTGTATTGTAACGCAAGAATAGCAAAAACTCTAGAGCTCTAGTTTTTTATGGATTTCTTTTTGGTGTGCCCAACAGATATGTTAAAGGTCTCTGCCCATAACTTGCACCTATTATCAATGGAATGATCATTGTAGACAAAGGAGCAATAAGAACTTAAATATTGAAGATAACACTATAATTAATTTTATGATTATAATTAGAGATTCAGAGAGGGGGTAAGATAAACCAAGTATCTGCCAGACATGTAAAACAAAAAAAAAAAATCTGTTATTTGTGATTTTTGTAGATAAACTGCAAATAAGTTTTGAATAACTGAGTCAAATTTTTAACACTTACATCACTAATAGTTTAAAAAAGGAAAACTATTAGTGATGTAAGTGTTACAAATTTGACTCAGTTATTCAAAACTTATATTAAACATCACTGTTACAAACGTCCACCATATTTAACTAAACTGCAAATACATTGTTAGAGGAATGGCAGTAAGAAAGATCAGTTCATAACTATACTGTATTGCTAGACCTGCACATTTATTATTTCAGAGTAAGAAATAATTTCTGACATTAGATACATAGGAAATATGTGCTTTATCATAAATATTAGGTGACATAGAATTTTTTTTTAAATAGCATTAAGGGTTTTAAGAAAAGGAAGATAAAAACTTTATTAAATGAAGTAGTCTTCCTTAAACTTCTCCCAACATGAAGCAGATTCATCGTTGTCATCATCATGTCCACCTCAGTAGATCTACTGATCAATTAGCAGCTCAGGTTCGATCCCTGGTTGCTAATGTTGTCTGGTAAGATTCTTTCCCGAGTTTTCTCTTACTCTGAAAAGGTGAAAACTAGGTAACATTTAGATGCCAAGGACTCCCTATTCTTTTGCATCATTTCATTCAACTTCTCGAAAGACCGTAACAGTTGGTGGGAAGTTCAACTTAAAAAAAAAAAAATAGTGGTGAAAGATTGTAAGAGCAGGAAATGCACTCACTAGAGCTACCTATTCGGTATCTAATGTTTTATTTTTTAATTTTTTTTCCCCTGTATGTTGAATAATATGCAACGTTTTTAGCATGGATATAATGGGTGAGCAATGCTAGACGCAACCGCGGGACCGGCCGGCAGCGCTATGTCGGCGGAGGTGGGGAGTGTACTTACCGTCCGCTGCGCGAGGCTTCAGTGCATTCAGTGCGAGTTGAAATCTTGCGCAAGTAACACTTGTTTGTTAGGCATCGCAATATAGTGTATTGTGTGAAAGTGTATCAAGTGAAATGGGGCAATACAAGTATTCTATTTCTCTAGGAGTATTCATGTATGATTAATATGTGCGTACAGAATCAGCGCGTACTGTAAGGAGATTATTTCAAGAGGAATTTCGTGATTCCCTCGATTTAATCCCCTGCTATTTTTATCTCTGGGTGGCATTAAAAGAGAAAGTGTACGAAACAAATCCACACACTTTAAAACTAACATTCAAGAAATTGCTGCCATTTCTCAGAGGGGACTACAGAGTGTAATGAGCAATTTCCTAAGCAGGTGTGAGAAATGCTTGAACAACGAAGGGAGGCAGTTCCAGCATATCCATGCTTAATATAGGCGAATAGTTTACTTTTCTTTTTAAGTGTTTCTGTTATGTATGTTAGAAATAACTTACGCGACTAACCGTACTATATTTACCGCGAACTTCCTGTCACCCACACTGCCGACCGGATCACCTTGTATCTTGTAACGTTTGAGTTTACACAATTTTGTTGCTGTGTGTGTAGAACACACTGAAACCTCAACTTATGCTAATTTTAGTAATGATTTTGTTGAGAGAGTTCAAGGTGTGTACCCTTTTCTCTAATTTGTTTTCTGTTAAAACTGTACGCGTGTTTCTTGTTTTGCATTGAACCATTAGTATCAAATTTATTCACATGAATTGCAACTCTGGAAGGGGCAAATGCCCAGTGAATAAATCCCTTGCGAGCACTACAAGCTGATTCGTATTTATAAGAACATTTACAAACAAAAATACGTTTCTCTAAAGTCAGCTGTCTTGCCACTTTCGCGAACGAGTGTAGACCAGTGACGCTGTGGAAACACAAGCGCAGGCAGGCAGACGCCGTGAGTGGGAAGGAGGTCGGAATTGACCGAGACGCGCGAACGGTGAGCACATTGTGGAAGCCCGGTACCTGTTTATTTTACGTTTACCAAAGAAGGAATTAGCGTTATTTAGAACCGAGTGCTGTCAATTTACTGCTAATCACAAGACAACGCAAGGTCCAGAAAAGCACCAGGCAATAATGAGTGACTGAACATGAAGCTCCAACTGTAAATTGTTACTCGAACCATTGTCAGTTCTTATGCAGCTATTTGTGAACTATTCCTTGCATGTGTGTGCCATCGACGCGAAAATTGTTTTACAATTTTGCACACTGTTTTATAAGCAATTCTTTACAAAGCGTAACTGCTTCGGCCGTTTTAATTCGGTAAAGTAAACAAGCTGTATTGCGCCCTCAGACATAAATTTGTACTCCATTTGAGCGTCATTTCTCTTGAAATAACAATAGAATGTGCTAATTTTTTTGTTCCATGAGCTTGCCCGAACATGCCACGCGGAAACGGAACAAACGTTCTTGGTCAACTAATGTTAGGGTAATGGAATCTGCTATCTATTTTGATTAGTCTGTGTTTTAACATCTTCGTTTTCAAGGACGAACACTTTATCATAAGCAAAGGTTGGAAAATGAAACTTCAGAACCTATTCATCACTTGGAAGAAATTACATGAAGACCAGTAATATTAGGAGGAATGAGAGTTTCTCAATGTGGAAGCAGCCTGCAAAAATTAACAGACCCTGGGCTGGTTGAAACTGATGAAAAGAAAGCCATTTTTCCCCATTGGCAAAACATGGTTTTGTACATTGTCTGTTTCATAAAAATCGAACTGTTGTGGCATACAGGAAATGAACTTACATAAGCACTAAAGAAGTGAATAGGGGTCAGAATTTCCGAAAACAAATCAAGAGTAAATCGTAAGATAAGTTTTCTTCCGATAAAAAATTGTTCACTGAGCCTGTACAAGTTCTCAACTTGAGGCGCATAAAAAATCTTCTATAGTGATTGTGGGAGGGTATTACGAATTTAATTCAGCCCACTGAATGTTAAGTATGGTATCACGAAACCCGCGACAAGGAATTCACGTCAAAATTAGAGCTATGTTCATTCAATGAGGACGGTTGAACCATAACCTTGAACTTTTATCACTGTAATCAATTATTACTTTCTATGAATACCATTTTGATTTCTGTGTTTGCTAATTGAAGTGATACACTGTGGCAGTATGACTATCACTGCAGGGAACAACGCCAGTTTGTCCTGTTTTCATTTTCGTACGATATTTTGCAAAATGTGCAGATGATAACTAAGACTGCAAGAAACGACTTAGAAAGAAACAGTCATTTAATGCACAAATTCCATGATTTCAGCTAATAAACTGAATTGCTGGCGTTATTACCTACAGTTACTCTTATGTGTGTACGCTGCTTACCCAGGAGGATCGACATTGAGTTGCAGAACTGCTTGGGATCCCTGCTGCACTTGACAGATGACATTGGGCCACTCGGGATTGACGTTCAGGTTGGTGACGTTGAAAATGATCTGAGCGACCTCACCGGGTTGGGGATAAGTGTAAGATTGGGCGTCCAGCTCCACGGAAAACACATTGTTGAACTCGTTGGCTGGAATCACCTCTCGCTTCACATGCATCACTCTGGTGAACTCGCTGCCTGGAAGGCGTTACATACCTTTTAGTATCTTAAGTTTTTCTTCACTCTGGGAATGCAAACTCAATATAACTTAAGCGCAATAAATACATTTTAGGTTCATTTTTTGTGCGTATGTTGCCAGAAATGTAGATTATTTCACTTATAAGTGAATATATAGTGTACTTTATTACATAGAGCCTCTCCCCCAAAAACATCATTTATAATACCAGTTGAGGTATATATTAGATCTATGAGAGTTTCCAAGAACAAACCGATCCGACATTGCTTCGTAAATTTAATAATTGGAGCCAGACACTCTTTCACAGTTACATCTTGACATCATAGATGCTTATTTTTCACTGTCACCGGAAGTAAAAATATTTCACTTTCGTGAGAGAACGTAGGCTTTCACGGCCGGAGTCATAGGTGTAACTGTGATATTCTTCCGGGTTGTTTTGTCATGGTCTGCTGGAGATGAAGATTCCAGACGTTTCGTGTGCAACTACGGTAGACATCTTCGGTAGTTTGGACGGGTTATCCTCTCTGGTAACACCGCGTATGAAGCGTTGGCTGTCAGAGTAGCTGCAGGCTGATTGGTCCGGACCGGGCGGCGGCCCGTCGGCTGGTGGGAGGAGCCTGCTGCTCTCTTGTGATAGGCTCGCTATGTTTTCATATATTGTATGTACCACTTTGTTGTCCATTGCTGGAAACCAGCTGCTATTTAGTTTTTGAGCTTCTTCTTTCCTGTTGAAATTGTTGGGGTGTTTGTGGATTTCGATCACCTCTCGCTTTAGTCTTGCATGGTAATGTGTCACAGATGAAAGAATGCTGGTCTCCTGAAACTTGAAGATGTGTTTCCTCTCCGCTGCGATGGCATGTTCTGCTACCACTGACTTATCTATCTGACCTAGACGACAATTCCTTTTGTGTTCTTTAAGTCTGGTGTTAATGCCGAGTTGTGTCGTGCCGATGTAGATCGAACCGCAGGAGCAGGGAATACGATAGACACCGGCCGACGACAAAGGGTCCTGGGGAGCGTAGTAGATTTCTTAACCGTTCAGTAGGCTTAAAGACAGTCTTGTCACCGTTACAGTATATGTTCAATCCGGTCTGTGAGTTTTTAAAATAAGACAGAAAGACTTTGCTCTTTACACGAGATTGGTCTGCTTTTTGACTGATAGGTTGTGGTGTTGCCGGGCGGCAAGCTCTTTTTACTTCTTGAATTGAGTAGCCATTGACCTGTAATGCTTGTCTAGGTGGAGCAGTTCTTGTGGCAGTAACCGAGGCCCGATTTACAAGCGTGCCCCGAAAATGTCCTTGAATATGAAATATGGGTGGAAGGGAACTTTATCAATATTGGTATTTAATCCTAAAAACACTTGTAAATCGCCTGGAATCTTCATCTCCAGCAGACCACGGCAAAACAGCCCGAAAGAATATCACAATTACATTTCACTTTCGTTTCAAAATATATTCAGACTCTTTCGTTCAACACATATATGCCTTTTCATCTGTTGTTCAAGAGACGAGCAGTACAATCCAAAATATCGTGTAAACTCTTTGTCTGTTTTCGTTTGTTTCTGTTTTTACATGTGCTTCGCAGCTTTTTAACGAACTTATATGTAGAGGAGAGAGAGATCACAAGAGCTGTGTTTTATTCATTTGAACGGAAATTATACCAACTAGTTAATTTTACATTTAAAAATTTTCCCTTGCTGGTCATGACTTTTCAATTGAAGACTAAAACCAATATTTAAAAAAACGGAAAGAAATATGCTCTGTATTTAAAAACAGTAGTTTTAATTTTCATTTCATTCCATTTACAATTTAGTAATATGTAATATGAAACATCTGCAAGATTTGCTTAAAATCACTGTTCAATCACAACGTAAGTTACTCAAGTACTTGGAATGCGCTACGGTAATAAAATCTACTATCTATCTACTATCTACTATATATATATATATATATATATATATATATATTAACTAGAAGAGGAAAAAAAAAAAGATAAACGCTTAGAAAAAGTCACAGATATGTAATCGATATATTTCGAACTACTTGAGTTCTTCTATGGCAAGGAAACAAGTGAAGGTGGTCAAAATAAATATTGAATATCGAAGGTAAGATCAGTTCAGGCAATGAATGGGGTGTAATCTCATGTTTTTATAAAACGTTTTTTTACGAGGTTTTAATACTGGGTCGTTCATATTATGACTAAGTTGAGCATAATTTCTTTATTGAAATCATCATTTTGACTTTTCTTTTTCGGTTTATTTATGGGCATTCTTTAGTTTCTCAGGTCATTAGCGTTCTATTCAATTCAGGGCGTGAAACGACCGACATATTTTGCTCAGAGGCCTCTTCTTTCAGGCTTGAGGTTCTTTTTCGTGCCGTAAATGTACGACACTGGACCCACGGCTTTACTTCCCTTCCGAAGGAAACCGTACTTAGGATTTTACGCCTGGCAGGGATTGAACCCGCTATCTTGGGTTTAGGAGACAAGTATGGTTACCACTACACCACCAGGACCGACCCAACTGACTGTGAGTACACTAACCTTACATCTTGTAAGCAATTTGTCTCCTTGTCATATGGTGAATGAAATTAAACATTCTTACCGCTGAGATCCTCTCCTGTAAGTTGTAGGTAATAAGGTTCTTTGGGAAGGTCTTGGGCTGAGAGCGTGAACACAGGGTCCTCATCGCCATCTTTAATGTAGTCCAACTTCCTGAGTTCTTCACCCTGCTCGTTCACAAGAATAACGCTTTGTATGCTGCTGACATTTGCCGCAATTTTCAGCTGTATGTGTTCCTCAGAGTCGTCATCTATTTTGTCTTCTGTAACATAAGACAGAAACATTAACTGGATATTACAGAACGCTGTGATTGCAGAGAATGCATTTTTACTGTAGGCAGATTGTTTTATAACTGCGGGGGAGAAGCGATGTATCGATCCGCCGCCACGCCTCTTTCCCATCGACAACCGATCTTTCCCTGGATTTCCAATGGAAGAGAGAGAAAATATGAAGAACAGTTAAAATGCACACGATTTGGAATGTAACACAGCAAATAAGCTGTAACATTCTGCAAATCTAACTTCTTGCATTTTACACACCTGGCTTGCATTCTGTGAACGAAATAAAACTCAACAAAACGGTTTTCAATGTGCACTTTGGGTAATAAACACGGAAGTGCTTAATGAATATTAGTATTTTTATTAAAATATAATAATCACAAAATGTTTAGCAATGAAATCATCCTAATCTACATGCAAGTGTGAACTAGACCTATCATAAACGACCAAAAACTGTGTCCCGCATAGTAATGACTAAACTGTCCGCTTAGCGCTAATGTACGTTACCTCGACACAGCTGTAGTACGCTTCTTTGGCTCACAAATATCAAGTTCTCGGTCTTAAGTTTCGCACACTTTTAGGATTGATTTCTTCAAACTGTCGGATACAGGCGATGTCGGTAATGGAACTATCGCATTCCCTCATACCCACATTCTTTCCTTTCGCTATGTGTGACGAGTAGGGCATGATTGTAGCTGTCTCTGCCACGTCAGAGTCTGGGGTTCGATTATTCCCACCAGGATCGTCCTCCCTGACAGATTTTTCCAGGTTTCCCTCGGGCCTCATAAATGGCAAATGCTGGGAAGGTACTCTAAACTGAGGCCTAGAACGCTTCCTTCCTCTAAAAAAAAAATTATTTCCCAAAATATCATTTCATCTCATGCATCATCAGTGTCCACCGCCTGTTATGCCTCAGTAGTTAAAAAGAGCATTAAACATTATTTAAAATTAAAAAAAAAAAAAAAAAAGCCCCTTGCAACGCTGATTTAGGGCGGCAGTTTCCTGCTCTCGTGAACCATAAGATATTTTTACCTACCACTGTACTCTGTCAGGATCAGGAGTGAGTTAAATTTGTAATGTAGTACTTGTTTAGCATTTTTAAGGTTGGAGCCCCCCCCCCCGTCATTCAGGCAAATCTAAAGGTTGAGCCAGGACCTCTAGAATGAGAACAACAGTCGTCGTTTTTATTCAGCTAATTTAGTCTTATTAGTTTGATTCAGACACTGGAGATTTCCAACTGCGTTAAGGTAGGACGACCCCGAAATGCACGTGGCTTACGTAAACATGTAAAGCAGGCTTATATATATACCGTGACGTTCATTTTTCCCAACTATATCGTGTCCTGACGTAATGTTATTTCTTTTTCACGGCCATGGATATTTTGTGTCGTAATCTCAGATCAAAGTTTAACAACTCATTCAATCTTCCGATGCAACAGTTCGTACTTGACTTCCGCAGTGTTCAACCCACGAGCCGGTAAGTCGCTATTGCTCATTTTTCTTCTCGTTTCATAGTTAAGAACATCATGAGGTAATTACACTGCAATTCGATATAGTTTATTTTTTTCTGTGTGTCAATTTTATTCTTGAAACTACGAGATCCTATCTGTTGATTAATTTCGTTTATGAAACGCACATACGCATTACTAAAGGCTAGATCTTTAATTTTCGAACGTTTTAAATATCAATCAGTGCCATATTTCCCTATATAATATAAAAAGGAGAAGCACATCCTATTAATACGGTTCTTCATTAATTATAACAGAGAAAATTGAGTTGACTTGAATTAATAAGGAAAAACTGAACAAATTAGAAACATTCTGTGAAACGAAGAAAGGTTTTTATGAAGCAAAATCAGTATAATAATAGTGCATCGAGTTATACAGAATTATTTATAATAACATAAGTGTATTATTGTTTGTATTCTCCTTCACATTGCTTTGTACAAATAAAGAGATGGCATAATTGAATATAAAACGAGAACTTTTATTAATATTTTGTTAATAAATTCAACAGCTATCAGGCACATGTATGCCATTGATACCCCTAACAATATAGGCATTTCGAAATATTTACTATTGGCGCCAAAGCTCAAATCACCAGATTGATGGTGGTTGGCGATTGATTATGTTGGTACTATCCACGCCTGTTAATTAAAGCCCGCGCTTGCACATCGTTTTCTGGTTACACGGATTACAACAATAATACAACATGTAATGCTGAAAAGAACGCCTCTGTATTATTCTGACCAAATGAGCCTATAAGTTCCAAGTTCATGCATTTAACTATTGGAAAATGTTAAAAACAGCAAAAAAACACTACACCTAATTATTACTGATACTTGGACAAATCGGTTTCTTAATTTTTTTTCAGGTTATTTTAGGCTGCTCTTATTTTGGTAAAATACTGCCAAGAAAACGAAGACAGAAAATCAACAACTCAAGGCACTAAACTTTGCTGTTGCATAATATTTTATTTTGTATAGACTTTTGTAGGGAACCACTCATATCTCTTTAAAATATGATTCCTTCCGCCACTTCAGTTATCGGGGTAACAGGTATTATGTGATAAAACTGCTGTAAGTATGGAAAACAATATATGGGTTAATATATGGTAAAACTGCTGTAAGTGTGGAAAACAATATATGGTTTTTAGAGAATTGTAATTATAAAGCTATACCACGCTCGCCAGCTCCTTAACCTAATGTTTTTATAACCCAATAAAATTTAGAATCGTTATACTTATCAAATAACATAAAGTAGGCATTTAGGAGAAATGATGATGATGATGATGATAATAATAATAATAATAATAATAATAATAATAATAATAATAATAATAATAATAATAATAATAATAATGCATGAAATGCTTGACGGTCATTCAGAAGCAATGAATAAACAATCAAAACTGAAAACCAGGGTAAAAAATACGATTTACCTATCTTAATGTGGTGTATTATGTACATAATTGACTTTAATTTCAAATACCGACATTTCATATCTATTTTGAAAAGAGAAAGTACATTTTCATTACAGTTAATGTTTTTAATTAACGAAGCTATAATTTCTACGTTTAACAGCTAAAAACATTAGGTGTATCGATATTTATCGAGGAGAGTTAAAAGAATCGATACCATCCCTCCAACAGTTTCACGCTGCATGTCAAAAGACAAATGACAATTGTTACATTCACATCTTACGGTTATGTAAGCTAAGTGGTATATAAATTAAAGGAAGCAGTTAGGAGATAACTGAATGACGTTTTTCCTTTCGAGCAATATCATGACATCCAACATTCTGTTCGTGCATATTTTGTAAAATAACCGTATTTTCTTTCATCTACTTTTGATTGCTATGGGAACCATCTAATAGCAGGAAATGACAGTCGCCTGTACACATAATGAAATGCACTTGTGCGCTTATTAGTTGAATACAACGTAGAATGGAAAATGTAAAATGATATAACATTTTAACGAAAAGTATGAGTAAATTTAGATGTTTAATGTTTTGTATCCGAAAATTCGTTTTGTCTACATTTAGGCGTTTCTGCCAGTGTTGTCGACGAAAGTAGGTCTACAAGACGAATAGGAAGATGATTAATGAGAAATGAAGGCTCTCGGCCCATTGTGATCGATAAACCTCGATCCTTCTTTGGGCACTTCATATCTTGCCATTCCATCAAATTCCTGCTCCTCCTGAAGTAATCATTGTCATGTCGTATTTTAAATTTAACATTTACTGAACGCAGCGTTCCCCCCCCCCTCTTTAATCCAGAGTTAAAATTATTCACTGGTTAAGCGAACATTCCACGTTACGGAAATATTGGAGGGGGGGGGGGAGTAAATCGTTTTACAATTATAATCGGGGCACGGTATAGAAAGTAAATGTACTTCTGTATTTTACATCGAGAAGATATATCGTTATATATTGTAATTACCTTATTGGAAGCCCTTCCAGAAATGAATTATACCTTAGAAACTATCTCTGAGCAAGTTATACTTTTTGTCCATCGAAAATAAAGTCTTGCGCATTTTATTAAGGAATTAATTATTTATATTCTTGAATTTGAGTTCTGGTAAAGTTCGGCAATCGTAACTGGAGTACTAAGTTGCAAGAAGCTGCTCATAGTGGCGACGCACTGCAACGGATTTCAAATGGCTTCGTTTTAATATGCAATTTTCACAATCTTTTAAACATGTTTAAGCTTTTTACTTCCACTTTATCCTTCAAGCCTGTAACAGCATATGTCAGACGGAATCAGAAGAAAGTTCATTATATTTTTGTTTCTAAATTTACGTTTATAAGTAAAAATATATAAACAGTTAAATGTCTGAATTAATGGTATTTAAACCCTATCACAAATTGCAAATTCCTATGCCAATCATTGTGAATCTTATTTTTATTTTTCATTTTCTAGAACCTCGTTTTATGGAATCCCCAAAACGGAGTATTTAGTTTTCATTAAAAATAATGAAAAGTCGGTGGTGGCTCATGGGTTCATATTGTGGTGAGGTCAGGGAGGGGGAAAATTTGCACAATATTAGTAACACAAAATGCTAATAACTGAAATGACTACACTATTTTTAACATTACATACTCAATTTATTAATTCTGCAAATTCTCTGCATAAGAAAAAATGAATGTCTTAAAATCCCAGGAAATATTCTTGAATATACCCCAAACTTCAAAAACATTTACATATCTAACAATAATTCCACACTGAGGTGTTTCTGTTACATGTGTGCAAGCGATAACATTGGAGCTGTTCAGTTTTCTCATTCTGAATTGTTTTGAAATTTCCCCCAAGTTGCCCATTTGTCCCTAAAGTACCTTTAGATCTGCATTCTATTTAACATAAAACGCAATGTAGCTTAAAAAAAATTCTGGATTATTTGCATCTGATTCCAAGTGTCCCCTAAGAGAAAGCTCTTGTTTGCATAATGTGCTAGTAACATCAATTAACATTTTTAAAATCTCCCTCCTTTTTTTTTTCCCTCGCACATCATAATGCTGTAACTTTTAACACTTTATTATGTTCGTTTAGTAAGCCACAGACGTTGAAAATATGTTTTTTTTTATTTTTTAAAAGGGTTTAATTAATGAATGCCAAAATTTTCCGTATTCATTGTTGTAAGAAGACATCGAAGACATTTTAAAATTAGAACCTATGGTTTTTCGGCACGTTTTCTGATAGAGCGCCTTCGTTTTTTTTGTTATACTGTATTTTAATTTTTTTTCATATAGAATGGAATTTTGTTTTATACAGAAGTAAAATTAGGATTTACAAATTTAAAATAAGCGTGTGTTATTTATATGACAAAAATATTGCTGTCATAGTAACATGCGCTTCTGTATAAAACAAATGAAGGTGCAGAGTCATTGAAACAAGGAGCTCGTTATCAGAAAGTTGTTAAAAAAATCATAGATTTTAATAATTTGAAACTTTTCTTCCATAAAGTCATATCTCATGCAACAACGATATAAAATAAATCCTTTTAAGAAATACGATTTGACATGTTTTTGCATTTTTTCTAAAACCTTCCATCTACCTTACTAGACGTTACTTAACAAAAGCTGTATAACAGCAACACTAATTAAATGGGAAATAAGTGCTTGAGATTAGTTAAAGTTTAAACGAAATAAACTACAAAATATAAAAATCGCAGTGAGATGGGGAGGAAGGGAGAGAATTGTAATAAAAAAAAAAGTTCTTGAGAATGAGGAGGAGGAATTAAACTGGAATCAGTGAAGTATCAAGAGTTCCCGCAGGATTCAAGGAGGGATATGAACAGAAAGATGTGTTGCAGAAGAAGAAATGAAGTCACATCTACATACCTCTACGCGTTGCGGTGGTTTCGTTGGAAACGATGGCGGCGGAAAGCGCTAAACTACTGGCAGCTCTCACTGTGATGTTGTAGGGCTCTTCCGAGCGTGCGCCGATCACCTCGAGCCTCCACGTTCCCAAGAGTTGTTGCTGCGTCGCGGCGCCAGTATCGAACCGCGCGGAGACCAGGTTGTAGCGTCGTGCCAGCACCTCCACTATCTGGTCGTCGCCGACGCCCTCTTCCGCCGTCCGCGCGAGATCGATGGCACGCCCTGCGGCGACAGAAAACACCATTACCGTCCGCTCTCCATAACGTGCGTTTGGCGAGGAGCAGCGTTACGGAAAGGGTAAATATAACAAGTTTCAAAGTCAGTTGTTCTCGTTTTGACGTTTCGGGACGCCATAACGCAAAGAAACGTGTTTGTTGTTCGTTTTTATTTCCCCAGTACTAACCTGAGTGTCGTAACTTTGATATGCCACTCAATCAAACCGCTCACGAACACCAGCCTTTAACTTCCTTGGCAGAGGAAGGAATTTTGAGTTTCCGTGATCGGGGAAATTCCATCAAACACGCCATATTCGAGCCTGGAGGTGAGTACGCCACCCTTAGACCACCGTCGCCGACTATGGGTTGGGAAGCAGTACATAAAAATCTCGCTGTCACTATTACATTGCATTTATTTATGTGTCGATAAGCTTGCATTTTATCGTGTTCGCCCGGTATTTTGCTTTCACTAAACACAGATATAAACTTCTACTCACATCAACAATATTTGTTACCCATTATCAAATCATACACATCTGCTAAGATAATAGATTCAGTAATTATTTTATTAGTTTATTTCTTATAATAGCTATCTCAATGAAAACTTGTTGATTTTGTTTATTTACGGACGCTCGTTAACATCTCATGTCATTAGCGCCCCATTCAATTCAGGGCCGATAGTTTTTTTGTCATTCTTTCAGGCTCGAGTTCTTTTACGTGTCGTAAATCTACGACAGGGGCCCATGGCTTTACTTCCCTTCCGAAGGAAGCCATATTTAGGATTTTTACGCCCGAAAAAAAAAATCGAACCCGCGATCTTGGGTTTACGAGGCAAGTATGGTTACAATTAGACCATTAGGACGAACTCTCAATATGAACGATAATTATTGTGATTTGTGTAGTTGAAATAACGTCCTACCATCATTTTACACAGTACTTTGCACATCTCGAAAATTTACATTTAATTTAAATTATAGTCCCTTCACATCTTGAAAGTTTGTCAATATGGACTTTTCTTGTAAATCTATTTAATTTAAGAAATGTTTCACCATTTGTTGATTTGCAGCAAGCATAGGAAACTTATACATCCAGTTCGAAAAAATGTTCAAAGATTATTTAAGGGCAGATGTGGATAAAAGTTTTAAAAAATGCATATTATTTGTTTAGTTAAAAAAATAGCGTATACTTTCAAGGTTGTAGAAATATCATTCTAACCATGTTTTAAAAAGTGGAATGGCTGCAATAGTGACGGTGCCACGCCTCTCTTTATTATTTTGTACATGTAAATATTTTAAGGCCCACCTTCATGAAAACTATTTTGCATATTTTACTGACTATTTTATACATAGTGCGAATATTTCAGCATTAATACTGGTGAAAAGGAATTTTGATGATCAATAAATTGTTAAATAAAATATTTTTAAATTTTTTTCTACTTAAAATGGTCATGTATGTTGCTTCACTAAGACAGTTATTGAAAATGTATTCCACAGGATTGCGGAGAAGGATGTTTTTTACAAAACTGTCAAATTTCATTCCTTTACCTAAAATAGTTAACTGACAAAATGTACCTCAAAAATGAAAAACACGTAAGTTGCGAAAAACATGTTCAAGTTTTAGCTTAATTTCCATTGGTGCTGCGGTTACTACTTAACCTTAGCCCTCTTCTTCAACCTGTTCCATTTCTTTCCTCTTGACTGGCTTTCTGTTGGAGTTTCATGACCAGCATTACCAACTTCAGTACCATGGAAATGAAGGTAAAACTTTAACCCAAGTTTTTCGCAACTTTTTTCATTTTATCGGAAAGCAATGAAATTGTGCAGTTTTATAGAAAACACCCTTATGCACAATCATATGGTAAGATTTTATAACTGTCTTAGTATAGCTGTAGGGTCAAGGTACATGAATATTTATGACAGTTTTGAGTATAAAATGTAAAAAAAATATTTTATTCTTTAGAAAGTTAATGAATGTGAAAATTCTTCCCACCATATTCCCGAAATATCTAAAATGAGTATAAAAACATGCCCAATTATTTTCAAGATAATGTACCTTAAAATGTTTTAAATGTATACAATTATTAATCATAGCTTTAGCTCTGTGCATTAATACATTTTACAAAAAAATACTATTATAGACAAAATATGTATACTTTAGTATAATAATATGCATAAT
This sequence comes from Metallyticus violacea, assembly GCA_030762175.1. Classification (NCBI taxonomy): domain Eukaryota; kingdom Metazoa; phylum Arthropoda; class Insecta; order Mantodea; family Metallyticidae; genus Metallyticus; species Metallyticus violacea. Next base: position 103,664,927 of record CM060830.1, on the reverse strand, counting down.
TGCAGCTCTCTGTCTGTTTGAAAATGTGTAAGTTATAAATAATTAATTGTAGAACATTTTTTCCCCATATGCCAATCCTTAAATTTTCAGTCCAAGTACTATTGACACCTAGTTTATCCAGTGTCAAGTAAACTACACCATTACAGCTGTTAGCATAATAGTAAGAAATAGTATAGTAGAATATATATATTCGTAATTTTCAATAATGCAATAATTCTACAACATTATAAACGATTTTCATGTGCTATTTTTATAACAGAATTACAAGAAGATATTTGTAATTAATAAAATAGTTTTAATGTTAATTTTGTAATTAATTACTCTGAAATCAATTTTTTAAGTTCGTTTGTCTGTTGTTGTTAGTAAAATGGATTTATCGCAAGAAATGTTAGACCTAAGATGAACAGATTGAATTGTCACTAATACCTAGAAAATGTTAAAAAATGAACTTATAGGAATAAATAAGATAAATTTATTAATTTGATGAACAGTAAAAATGTATTGTTTGTCTGGGACTATTTTGGATACTGAAAAGGCATTTGATAAGGTTTGGCACACTGGAATGCTGTATAAAATAAAACCGCTATTATTTAGAATAATACAGTCATTTCTCTCCAGCAGAACTTTCTCTGTTATGAAAACACCCAGTTTTCAATTTGTCCCATACAACCCGTAGTTCCTCAAGGAGGCACATTGGCGACGATTCTATATCTAATATATACATACACGATCTCCGAAAATATGATAACCGAACTATAGCTGATGATATTGCAATTCTAACCAAAGGTACATGAAAATCATCAGCTGACAATCTTCAGCTGTTGAGCATATGGTGCAAAAAGTGGAAAATTCGATGAACACTGTCTAAAGTAGTTCCAGTTCAACCCTAGAATTTGTTCAGAGGCTAACGTCAAGTACCGAAATCCGTCACGGTATCAGAAATAACCAATAAAGTGCACGATATGCTTCAGATTAAACGTATCCGAAGTTGCTGAAGCTCAAGGCACTTGAGGGGAACACCTGTTACATTTTAAGGGGAAAAATGCTCTTGCAAAAATGATCGACAAGTTCGGTGCCTCAAAGGATCTAATGCGAATTAGAAGTTTGGCCCACTTTTCAAAGAAATGCTGTCGATTTTTGATCGGTGATGAAACATGGGTGTAATACTACACACTTTAAACAAAACAACAGCCTAAACAACGGAAATATCACGTTTCTTCACTGACAAAGAAGGCCAAGTATGTGAAATCGGCCGTGAAGATCATGGCGTCGGTTTTTTGGGATGCCAAAAGTGTAATGCTAATCGATTATCTCATCATTGAACATCTATTACTTAGGCATATTATGCTAACCTTATGGACGTGTTGAAGACCAAAAATACGCGAGAAAAGGCCGAATTTATCAAAAAAGAAAGTCATCTTGCATCAAGACAATGCTCGCCCTCACACACGTGTTCTTCCAATGGCGAAAATGATTTGGTGTACGATTTGTAGCCAGTTCCTTCTTATTCTCCATCATACTTCCGTCTGTTCCCTAAACTGAGAAAACTCCTTGGTGGAAAGAAATTATCGTTCGACGAAGAGCTTAAGTCATTAGTTAAAAGTGTATTTGCAGGTCTGCAGGAATCTGTTGATGATTTGATTTATTTACGGACGCTCTTTAACATTTCAGGTCACCAGCGTCCCATTCAATTCAGGGCGTGAAACGGCCGATAAATTTTGCTCAGAGGCCTCTCAGGCTTGAGGTTCTTTTTCGTGCCGCAAATGTACCACATGGGACCCACGGGTTTACTTCTCTTCCGAAGGAAGCCATACTTAGTATTTTTACGCCCGGAAAAAATCCATCGGTCCTGGCCGGGTTTGAACCTAATCTTGGGTTTAGGAGGCAAGTATGGTTACCATTACACCATCAGGACCGCAATGCAGGAATCTGACTTCTGTGATGGAGCATCGCTTGACAAAGTGCACTAGTGTCAAGGGATATGTTTAAAATTTTCAAACATCTATGCCGTTATTTTGAGTTTCATCTCCATAACTTTTCAAATGACAGTCGTATTATAGATTCCAAAAGTCTAAGAAAAGAACCTACGTACAGCGGCATCAGAGAAGAACGAATGTTGGTAAATAAAAAATACCTCGCAGCACTTTAAGAGACCGCCAGCTCTTAATTAGGTAGGACGTCGATTTTAATTAGGGATGTTATGCGAGGTTGCAACTAAACTGGCCAATTTAGCTCATGCGCCAACATCAATAGAAGTGGATGGTTATACATTTTATGAAGAGAACAAAGCAAAATAATCCCAACAATATAATAACGTAGAATGAAGCCAGAATGAATGGATATTGGGAACAATGCTGCATGCCATCTTAGTTCATCTGATTGCTTTCAAAAAGTCATTAACAGTGAGGGAATAATGTATTTCAATATACTAATTTCTATAAAGATATCTTTTATTATGGTTTTGTAAATGCACATATATACCGTTATCCAGACATCGCTGGCGTTAATATCAGCAAGCATGGGAAATAACGTCATAATGCGGCTTTATAAACTATAATCCATAATTTCTTTTTTGCTTGAATGTGTGATAAATCTCTTTTGTAGGTGTAAAAACATGTTTAGGTATTTTATTGTGGATATATATCTGAACAAACCTGCATGACCATCCATAAAAACTGTCCAACCTTAACATGGCGTTATTTCTCAAGACATCTTGTACATGTGTTGCTTTTTAGCCGTGTCCTGTTAAGAGTAACTATATAAAATGGTACTGCTTAATAACTGAATAATTTGAGGAATAATAATTAAAATACGCCGAAATGTATTAACATCTTGAAGGATAATTGGAAGCTGTCACAATATGTGACATAAGAATTGAGCACTTCAAAGTGATTTCACTTCCCAAGCTCACATATTCGAGGTGGTATCCATAATATTCGGGACTGGTGCTGCCATCTCGACAGTAGTTGCAATAGAGTTTTGTACCACTAGGTGGCAAACTGGCACATCTGATGAGTGAGTGTTTAAAGTTTCATGCAACTGGGTAGATGTGTAGAGGTTCTATAGTACGTTTCATGATACTCTGTATGTAGTGTGTGGCGATTTTACGATGGATCCTAAGATTAGAACAGAGAGTGTGCATCAAAGTCTGTGCAAATCTCGGGAAAAATGCTACGGAGACCCTCGCAGTGATTCAACAAATATTTGGGGGACAATGCATGAGCCGTACACGTGTGTTTGAGTGACATGCTCGGTTCAGGGTCGGCCGTACAGCTATTGAAGACCATGCTCACACCGGTAGACCCGTCAGCTGCACAACGCCCGACATTGTTGCCAAAGTTCAACACCTCGTTCGTGAGGATCGACGTCGAACCATTGAAGACCTTGCTCTTGAAGTGGGAATTATGGGACTTGCCAATGAGTTTTAACTGATGAATTGGATATGCATCGTGTCGCCGCAAAATTTGTGCCAAGGATCCTGACTGATGATCAGAAGGCGCAGCGTGTTGAAGTTTGCACGGAGCTTCGTCAGGCCGTATCCGATGACCCAACCTTCTTGTCCAGGATCATCACCGGCGACAAGAGCTGGATGTACGCTTATGACCCTGAGACAAAACAACAATTCTCCCAGTGGAAGAGCCCGAACTCAATAGACCACTAAGACCAAAAAAAAAGCGAGACAAGTGAAGAGCAAAGTCAAGAGCATGCTACCCGTTTTCTTTCATACCAAGGGGACTGTGCACAAAGAATTCGTCCCAGCAAATCAAACAGTGAATTGCACGTACTACTGTGACGTTTTGCGACGGCTCCCTGAAAATGTGCGTAGACGACGGCCCGAACTTTGGCTACAAGGGAACTGGCTGTTGCAACACGATAATGTGCCCTGTCACAATTCCTTGTTCACCTGAACTTTTTGACGAAAAACAACATAACGGTTGTCCCCACCCACCGTACCCGCTGATTTGGCACCCTACGACTTCGCTCTATTCCCCAAACTGAAAATCACGTTGAAAGGACGTCAGTTCGACACAGTTGAGAGGATTCAACAAGAAACGCTGTCTGCGCTAAACGCCTTCAAAGAACATAACTCCCAATATACACTTGGAAAATGGCAGAATCGCTGGGACCGGAGTATACGTGTGGAAGGGAACTACTTTGAGGGTGACGGCAGTCATTAGTCTCAAGTAAGTTTTTGACCAGATGGCAGCCCAGTCCCGAATATTCTAGATACCATCTCGTATGGTTTAAGACAAGCGAACAGTGTTTACGGCATTGCTTTGTTGGAATTTAAGTAACTTTGACTTTATTTGCTGAACCGAGAAATTTTGTGACACTACTACTGTTTTAAGGGATAAAGTACTGTTAGGCCTATTATTATTATTATTATTATTATTATTATTATTATTATTATTATTATTATTATTATTATTTTGTTTATTTAAGGACGCTCTTTAACATCTCAGGTCATCAGGGCGTGAAACGATCGACAAATTTTGCTCAGAGGTCTCTTCTTTCAGGCTTGAGGTTCTTTATCGTGCCGCAAATGTACAACACGGGACCCACGGCTTTACTTCCCTTCTTAAGGAAGCCATACTTCGGATTTTTACCCCCGAAAATATCCATCGATCCTGACCGGGTTTGAACCAGCGATTTTGGGTTTAGGATGCTGTTACCACTACACCACCAGGATGGACACCGTGTTAGGCTGGTCGAATTACCTGATCTTGAGATGACAGTGCTCTCTTTAATGAAAAGTAGAAAGTAGAAAAATTTAAGAAAGAAGTAGAATGATTATGTCTGATTTTGCTCATTTTCAGAAACTATTTTTTTTCGCAGTGGAAAAAAAAAATTACGGCCGCTAGAGCGATTTTTTTAATTTTTGCTGGTTAACAAACTCGATGAATGGTTTGTTAATTGGTCCTTATATGCAGAGTTTCGTTGATAAAAACGAAAATTGCGGTGGATAGAGCGTTAACAGACATATAATATTAATGAAAAAGAACGTAACACTATTAACAATGTAACTAAAATAACTAGAAAAGCAGAAAAGGATAAAACTCTAAGAAAAAGTCACAGATTAGTAATCGCTATATTTCGAACTGCTTGATTTCTTCTATGGCAAGAAGACAAGTGAAGGTGGTAAAATTAAATGTTGACTATCGGAGGTAACTGTGCACGGAAACAGATGAAACAAGCAATAAGAGTGTGCGAGAGGGGGAAAAAACATTATAAGATTTAAACCACGTGCTTTATGTAAAATATAGCTGTCATTTGTATATTTCTGGGTAAACATTCAGAGCTGTAAATAAGTATATTTGGTGCCTAGAAATTAGAACAGATTCAGATTTGAAGAAATTTTACAAATATCTTTTCATGGCTGGAAACATTCGCTCATAGCCAAGCTTGCACAAGCCTGCATTACTTTATCACAATATCAGGAACTCTTATTGGACGTTCCATTTTACTTTTGAAGGACTTGATCATTCATTCTATTCACATTTTCACTTTTGAGCACTTGTGAGCAGCAAACGTCATTCAGACCGTGGAAGATTCTGTACTTAAAAGAAATTCGCTTGTTGGTGGGAAATTCTGCGGGATCTCTTGCACACATTTCATCATTTGCTATGGTAACATGTACTCTCCACATGTTTACTGCGTATGTTGAAAGAATTGCTTATCGCCCTTTACTTTCTGCTTTGCAGTCAGCGTATGATATTTCCCCTACATTAAAACCTTCACTTCAGAGTCAAGCTTCTTTTACTGGCTTTAAGCGCTCTGAGAAGGCTGAAATTCTCTTGTTGAACGGTCTCTCAGGCCAGGTTTGTCTTTCTCAGTAGTCTCGAAAAAATTAACCGATCTTGCCGCGCCTTCATTGTGCAGTGACCACTCTAAAATGAGAGTTTTCTTTCTAGTAGAGGTTTAGTGTTGTAACACTGTTGTATTTTGCACCTATACTTTCAAAGCTAGGACGAAGAGTAACCAGTTAATTACGAAACCAGCAGTGCACAGTTTGATAAACGGAAGCAATGTAATATTAACTCAACTCCACCCAAATGTTTGTGACTACTGTGCATACATCGCGGATTAAAACCAGACTGATTGGAATTTTCGCAAGGGCTGAGAGAAGCGCAGTAAGGCTGAAGTGTTTGTACGTTAGAAGTCATTTATTTTTGCAGCCAACGTTGTTGACAAACACATACAGCTTCCTACTTGACAGGAGTAAGTCCATTATGCTACTTGTATCGCGAAAAGAGCAGATAAATGTGTGAAGGACATGCGTAGAACGTTCTATTACAAGAAAACCTTGGAATCAATACGCCACAGCTCTTTCGTCATCATTGACTCTTTAATGATACAATTTGTAAGGACGTAACATCTACAGAAAGTAGAGTTCGTGGTTTTTAGCATTTAGTCTTTTAAAATTTTGCGTTTTATGGGATTATTTTTTTAAAATTTAACATATTACAGGTTATTGACAGAAAAAGTAAATCAAAAATAAATTCCCTACTGAGATTTAATATAATTATACTATGATTTACAAAATCATTGTCAACGTTACATACAACATATTCAGGCATTGAATCTTATTTAGATCGAAACTTCTATCATGCAAGATCTTCTATCTATCACAATCAAATTATATTCTGAAAAATATTTCAGCATTGCCCTTATCTTTTCCGGTTGCAGAGACAAAGGAAAAGAAATTTACTTTTAGTGCCATCAACATTTGAACTCAGTCAGTGTGTCATTTCTTTTGTTTCTACACTACTGAATATGGAAACCTTCAATTTATCTCATGTATGAGAGTAGTCCATACGTTTTTGGCCTAACCATTTTCTAGGTATGATAAAGACAAAAATTGCATTTCACTTTTCAACATAGTTACCCTTTATTGCAATACACTTCTCACATCTTTGAATTAACATTTCAACCCCCCCCCCCCAAATAGTTAGAAATCTTGTATGCAAAATACATAAAAAGCATCTATAACTTCCTCGTCACAGTTAAATTTCCTTTCTCGAAAGTCCTTCTTGAGTTTTGAGAAGAGGAAATGGTCACTGGGAGCTAGATCTGGGCCGTAGGGAGATGGTACATCTCCTTGAAGCCACATTTCTTCACAGCTTCCTTTGCAACAAGAGCTGTATTTACAGGCGCGTTGTCGTGAAGGCGCACACCACCACTCGCCTTTTCTCTTTGATGGAAGCTCGCAGTCTGTGCAGTAAGCCAGCATAGTACTCCCCATTTACTGTGGTGTTCCTCTCCTTGAAGTCAATGAAGAGTATTCCTTCACAGTCCCAAAAGATTGTGGCCATGATCTTGGTTGACTGAGTGACTCTGGCTTTTAGAGGCGGTGCTTCGCCAGGTTTACGCCACTCCATTCATTTCTTTTGGACAAGGGATCATAGTAGAGGACCACAGTTTCATTTCTTGTAACAATAGTTTGCAGAACTTCTCCATCGTTGCCACGGCAGAACTCCAAAAATGCCTGACAACAGATGACTCGTTGCTGCTTTTGGATTGAGGAAAGAAGTTTAGGCACCCATCTTGCACTAACCTTATTCATGTTTAAATGTTCATGAATAATTCGAAGGACTGTTGTTTTAGAAAGGCCCAACCTTGCTGCTATTTCTGTAACTTTGAGCCGTCGGTCTTCCATACTTTCCCCTTCCCAAAGCGATTTTTTCAGGAGTGAACATTTTCAATGGCCGACCCTTCTCGTCTTCAGTGCTTTCTCGAACCATTCGAAAAAGTTTGGCCCGTTCTTTTACGGTAGAATATGAAGGGGATGCTTCTCCATATACACTGTCCAATCGCTGTTTAATTTCATTTGGAGTAAGTCCTTCTTTTGTGAAGAACTTAATAACAGCTCGACACTCCATTTTGATCTTCTACACAAAGCCTTCTTTATGCAACTATATAAGAACTGAACACAGCAGAGCGGAAGTTACAGCTGCAGTTATTTACTTAACAGATAAAGTATGATACCAGATAATGGTTTTGTGAAGGCGATAATTCATATCAGTGAAGCAGGAAACTTATGGACTTACTCCCGTAGTACTATTAAAAAAATGGCAGCTTCAGTATCATGCCCAACTGCCATGGCTGGCCGAGGTCGTTGTCATGGACTCGTGAGCTGAAGATTTGGGATTCAATTCCCGCCAGGAACGTCCTTCCTGACTTGGCTTTTCCCAGATTTTCCTCAGTCCGCACAAATGGCAAATGTCAGGCAGGTACTCCAAACTTAGGCCAGGAACGATTCCTTTTTATCTGAAGTATTAATCACCATCCACTTTATGTGATGCTTTACCATCGTTAGTGGCCGTTAAACACTATTAAAACTTTATTTATTTATTTTCCACACGATCAACCGCATTTTGCTCTGTAATTGCTGAGTAAAAGAACTTGTCATTAATTCGAAGAAAATGATTTGTTCATAACAATTGTGAATCAAATTTTGCTGTACAGTTTGCACGAACGTCATAAATCATAATACACTCTTAATGTATATGGATAAAATGATTCTTCTAGCACAGTAATCATTCCTTTCTGTTTTCATTAACGGATTCAACGGGCAGTTCAGTAATTTTTACTGAAGTATTTAACAATCTTGATTTGAAGTTTAAGGAAAGTGAACATGTTCCTATATCTACACGTATTGAATTCTCGTAAGAGATTCAAAGAACTCGCTAATTACAGATATACTTATAAATAACTGTTCATTTGGTTTATTTACGGACGCTTTTTAACATTCCACGTTAATTCAGGGCGTGAAACGGCTGATAAATTTTGCTCAGAGGCACTTCTTTCAGGCGTGAGGTTTTTTACGTGCTGTAAATATAGGAAACGGGACTCACGGCCTTCCCTTCCAAAGGAAGCCACACTTAGAATTTTTACACCCGAAGAAATCCATCGACCATGGCCGGGATTGAACCCGCGATCTCGGATCTACGAGGCGAGTACGGTTACCACTAGACCTCCAGGACCGACCTTATCAAGATAAACAGAATTAAGTCTTCTTGTTATTACTGGAGATGGAAACGGACAGCTGGAAGCTCGGGACAGTGCTGTACATAGGTTAAAAACACTTTTTAACTCTTTGGAATAAAAAAATTCCATTTTTATTTTGAAGCAAAACTTAAAAACTCTGACATCCCCGCTTTTTAACGGCCTATTGGAATACCGTTAGTGCGAAATTGATTTTTAGTTATTTAATTTGTTCCTCGTTCTTGGTCTTATGAATTTATACATTCAATAAATATTCACTTCGCAAATATAAAATCATATAGAATTTTCAAACATTTTCCTCGTTTTGTCGCAAAATTCAAAATTACTAAATCATAATTCCAAAACTCGCGAAAAATAAAAATACTTAACCGTATATATATTTGAGACGTTTCGCATTTATCGACATTGTTTAAAACTACAAACTTGAATAATGAAACATCAAATGTCGCTTGTTAAAACAGAAATAGAGGCAAAATATGCTGTTTATTATACGAACAAATGACAAACTACAACAAAAAATTATCAAGGAGTCTACGAAGTAGTAGGAAGGAAAGACCGGAGCCATCTGAAGGAAAACTGACAAACAAGAGAATACGAAGAGAGAATGGTCCTATTAAAGTATGTCATAATCCTATTAAGAGCTGATTCGGACCGGGAGCTTTCCAGCCTTCCCTTTAGATATCGAAAAAAGCAGAGAGGGTAGATTTTTATTATGCTTGAGTGAAATTGCCTGAGTAGGTTTTTTTCTAAAGTTTTCCTTTAGATTAGATTGGATTCTTTGGAGCGGAAGCAGATACGGCGGTACTTCAATCTTGCTCATGGCTGGCCGTTTGTGCTTACGTCCCCAATGGGGTCGCCTCCGGGAGGAATTGATACGTAATGCGCGGACATAGGTGAATTTTCTAGCGGATTTCCAGATAATTACCATAGACAGCTCAGTTGGTTGAGCGTCAGCACTGCAGGTGTAAGATTCGTGGTTCGAATCCCGGCCGTGACCCATTTTTTCCCCTAATTCTTGATTTCCGACTTATGTTCTGCACAAGAAATCTCCATATAAATAAAAACACCCCTACGCCGGTTGAGCCCACCTCACCAAGAAGTTTGAGCCCCTGAGAAGGTTCGTTTGCCAAAGCACAAGGCAGCATCACAGCACACCAGCCCACTTCGCCCTGACATTTGCGATCTTGTAGCAAAACCAACGAAATGAAATTATGTGAAATGGGAAAGCGAAAAATTCGTGTAAAGTCACAGCATTCTCCTAAAGAATCAGGGAAAACCAAGAAGGGATTCCAACCTCCCAAACTTTTTGGCCTGAACTACGTTGCTTTTCCATGGCGTTGTTTTGGTTTCAAAAAGTTATTGTCGGCAATCAGAATAAGATGGGTATTCTTTCCTTTTCATCGCAAATAAGAAATTAATACTGATACAGGGATTTAAGTTTTCATTCACAGCATTACATAAATCACCCTATATGGACAGCAGAATTTCTATGGATTTTCTGAAGAAAAGAATATAGCGGAAAAGAAGTAGGTATTAGTGTATACATAAGTTATAGCTGTATCATAAAAGCAAGTTCAATATAGAAATCCGTTGACGAGAATAAGAAACGCACATTTCCTGACAGAAAGATTAAATACCAACAATTCAGCAACAATGCTTCGCTTCCTGGTAACAGAATAAATATGTTGAAAATTTCTTTCTATAAATTGAAAAAAAGGATCTGAATAGTCTATAAAACTTCCATAAAAAGACCAAACAATACATCATTTGTAAAATATGAATACATCTATACTGCAGGAAAATATTAAAAGAAAATAAGCTCGTATGGTAAAGAGTTTGACAGTTATTCTATATATTAATGCAATTGTTAAACAATAATGACACAAGCTTCTTTAGTGTTGTTAGGTGTACATCTTAAATATTTTTAAAACTTTGATGTTAATTACATATATAATATTAAGTAAGTAATAACGAAATGAACTAACGTGTAATGGGATATTTTTTGGTCATCACATAAGCGTTAAAGATCTCGATTTGAATTTTCTCTGCTCACACTATATCACTTTAAAATTTATACAGATGATGTTATGATGTAAATACATTAAACATTGGTGTAGTTAATTAAATACTTTACTATTATTTAAGTCGGTCCTGGTGGTGTAGTGGTTACCATACTTGCCTCCTACGCCCAAAACGGGGGTTCGAACCCGGCCAGGATCGATGGATTTTTTCGGGCGTCAAAATCCTAAGTATGGCTTCCTTCGGAAGGAAAGTAAAGCCGTGGGTCCCGTGTCGTACATTTACGGCACGAAAAAAAAACCTCAAGCCTGAAAGTCGGCCGTTTCACGCCCTGAGTTGAATGGGACGCTGATGACCTGAGATGTTAAAGAGCGTCCATAAATAAATCAATCAAAAAAAAAAAATCTTCAATAGGACATAAACAGCTCTGAAGAAAATATTTTTTGATTGAATTTATAATCTTACGTGCACTACATATTTGGGATAAAAGAAGTCTACCTCTTATTGAATCGTTGTAAAGATTTTCATTAAATGTTTTATTATTAGCTGTAACTTTATTCTAATAGAAAAATACATTTTTAAGTTTTCTTGTTTGTCACAACGGTCACCAGATTTGGTTGTACTGTGCTCGTACCTGGCTGAGTGCCGTCCTCGACAAAACAAAAGCGAACGAGTTACTTTGAGGAAGTTAAAGGGACTGTTTTTTGCAAAGTAGAAACATTTGCGAGTCACGATTCAACAAAGGTGCGCGTTCATCTGTCCTTCTGAAAAGAGCACGTGTTGGCTAATCCCGACACTTTGAATGTATACTTAGCTACGTGTCGATATGCAGTTGTTTAACTGGTAAGTGCAGCTGAAGGTTAACCCATACGCATCTTGGAAACAACAAATTGGAACTTCTAAAAGGGAAGCGTGGAAAAATGTAGTTAATCTTAGTTGTGTCCTGTGCTGCTTCTAGTTAATTTATTTGTTACTCATGTTTGAACATTGTGCGGAAGTGGTAAAATTTGTCAGAGTTTAGCTTTCAGGCATCTTATCATCGGTTTTTGTAATATATAACTCCAAATAGGATTTCTGGTGAGTCTGTTTTTAGAATACTTTGGCAGCCATTAAACAGTAAATCGTTTCTAGGTTCAAAACATGAACAGAAACCGCTTACAAATATAACACGCATTCCTTAGTGTTCATTTCAAACATGCTAGTGAGTGATACTACAGTAAACCTGTGTTAATCGGAACGAACATTCAGAAATGTTATAACTCAAGTAGAAGTGATTAGACTGTGCTTTTGTGACAATTAATAACAAAAATAGGAATCTGCGAACAATTTAAAATTGTTTTTCTATTAGCAACGTTACATAAGCGTTTTACTTTGCATTGAATTAATTGATTTTTATTTACCGAAATTGGATCACCTTCCTGTACAATAATTCTATATGGTTAACAGAAGGTTTACCGCAAACCAAGCTTACATGTAAAGTTTAGAAAAGTTGGAAGCTTTCAAGGCATTTTATATACGATATGTAATAAAAAAAAAAAACGAATCTGAAATATGCACCTGATGTACAACATTTGGCCACAGCTGTAAATACTTATTTAAAAATTCCCATCATCGCCACTGTGGTCATTAAATGTCATTAGGGATTTTTAAACGGCGTTTAACGCCCCGTTTTAGTTACCAAGGCATCACAGATTGTAAACTGGGCAAGGGTTTTTTTTTAAACAAACATTCCAGGCCTAAGTTTTAAGGTACCTCACCGGCATTTGCCATTTATGAAGACAGAAAAATCTGGAACAAACCTCAATCGGGGAGGACGATCCTGGCGGGAATCGAACCCCACACCTCCCTCTCACGATTCCGCTCCTTAACGACCTCAGCCACCCGTGACGGTGTCATTAGAGATGAATAAATTTATTTATAATCTTTGTGCGGAATCCATTTCTTCCTATTTCAACGAAAACAGGAATGGTGACATCGTGGGAAATGTACAACTTAACTTAGGGTTGAATTGAATTTGATTAGGTGCGACAGAAGAAAATTTTCAACGCCGAAGCCGAAGCGCTTTTTGTATTCCACTGAACCAACGGGAGGAAGGGGATAGGCGAGGGATACGAAGGGTGGCAGGTATGAATGCACGTAGGCCCCTAACATTTCCAGATTCCTTTTCTTTTGTTGATCTATTAACCACTCCCCTCTCCAAGTCGAAACGGCTGCTGTCGCAGAAGAGTTTTCCAAACGAGCAAATTCCACCTCTGCACGCCGCTCGCAGCCAATCCAAGTTACCTGGCCTTGCAGCCTCAAATAATAAACAAGGAAATTCTTGGGAAGTCAGTATGCATGGCCTGCACGAAATTATTTGAGTCTGGGTGGGACCTTCCGAAAGCAAGACCAAAGCATAACCGCCTGGGTTACTTGCAATGCCACTGGTTCGAACTGCGTTTACAATGAAAATGTGCGTGCCTAACGAGGTAATGTTCAAATGCTCCTCACTAGCCGTTATGAGTGATACAGCTGTTAGAATTGATATTTTGTTTACTGAGAATATATCAGTGTATTTCACACTATTTTTAGACAACATTAATTATAAATTAAATTTACGTAGTACTCTTTCCAAACAATTCATATTTATCGCTAAGAGCAGCTTAAAGGAAACATTAACTAACATTTTAGATATGTTATTACTTATTTGTGTAGAAATGTGGGTAAATCGTGGCTTTTAAACATTAAAAATATAAATTAAAGTAGTTTTTATATTATTGTTACATTCTCTTTATATATTATACTAAATCTCTGTTTAAATACTTAAAGAAGCTGACATGGTTATAGCGTTGCCAACTTATGCAAGTAAATCTTAAAAATGCTTTTAGTAATCGTGTAACAACACTAATTGTACTATGACGTAATTTCGAAACAATCGTGAGAAATGTACAAATTAAAATAATATGCAAGACATGTAATTTTATCCACTTAAATATGTCTACAAACACCACAGTGAGTATTAAATCAAAACTGGTAACACTGGAGTGCTATAAAATGCAGTTTCTATGTTTTGTGTTTAATATAACTTGTCTAACAGTAATTTATACCCTTAAGTTTTAACTTTGAAAGCCTTAATATTTTAATTTACTGTCGGCTTGACTGTTTTGGTCTTATCGCGATATCTGCAGATTTTGAACGTCAATGCTGTTGATGTAGGTATGAGTGAAATTAATTAATGATGACTTGATTTAACAGGGAACTTCCGTAATAAATGTTGCAAATTGTACCACAGGACGACGAAGGTGAACGCCTGGAATTTATTTACACAGCAAGAAGTATGCTATATATACAAAGCACGCTTCTTGATGGCTAACTTGAAACTGAGCGAGTCTACAACGCCAATTAGAAAATAAAGATTCCAAAGTTTAACATTGTGTTGCAAATGTTGGGTAAAAGTTAATAAATGACTAAGATTAATAGATCTGTTTGTACTGTGATGCATTCGCGTTTTTTTTTTTTTTTTTTTTTTTTATAATCGCGAAACCCGCATGTCCAAAGCGCGTGTTTGCTGGCAGTTTGCCTGCGAGTGCGTCAGGCGATTTGAACTTTTCAGCCTACTGACGCAAAATATCGTCTTTAAAGCTAAGATATAAACTCAAATCATCCAAAAAGAATGCCCTTATTCTGTCATCCTCTTTAGTGTAAAGGGTAAAACATTTAAAATACCTAATATGTGTTTCATGACGTCACTACTAAATGGTGAAGGACAGTGAAGGCGGAAGCTGTGATGTAATATATGGAAGTAATGAATCATTATAGACACATGATTTTTAGTCTGCCCTTGATTGTCAGAATGACATAATGCATCTTTATTTAAACAACACAGACTGTTCCAGGTCCATCAAACTTCTCGGTGTTGGCCTTCTATCTCAAACTTTCTTTATTTTGTGTTTTATCGGCATTCTTCCATAGCTGTACTTCGGTAGGAGTTGTGGATAGACGTAAAGGTGTGAAATGGTAAGTGGCGTGTCTTGTTATTTCGTTTCTTCTTGTGTCAAGTCAGGATTTAGCAGTTGTTTATTAGTGACTAATCAGTAATTAAAAGTTTAGTTAACATTTAAAAGTTCTATACTTCATAAACTCGAATTCAGTGAAACGTTTTGTGATCTGCTCAAAACTCAGAGCTTATTCTCTCGTTCAACTTCTTTTATATTTTTAGGCCAGTGAATTTTGAGGCCTTGTCTCCGACACTTATGCTTTTTTCTCTCCCCGCTTCTTTTTTTTTTTTTTTTTTTTCCTCTCTGTGTGCCACTTCTTGTCGTGTTTCACATAAAATTTGTACACAGTTAACGTTAAAACATATAAGCTAGAAACTGGCATTGCTTAAGCATTATTTAGTCAAATTTTCTCTCCATAGCGCTGTAATGTAAAAGAAATATCGAAACTATTAACTTTGGACGAAAGTAATCAGTCTTGAAATGGAACTGGAAAGTGAAAAAACTATTTCAATACTGTAATGGCGTTAGCGACGTGCACTTTTGATAGAATCTACGTACTCATGAAGTTTTATCCAGTAGGAGAAGAATAGTAACATTTCCGGCTAGAGTCGCTTCAGCATATCGGCTCCTGACGATGATAAACAGCCCGGAAGTTAGGCAAAATGCCTTTTCTTTCTGGGTGGATATTTAAGAGTCGGATACAAATGAACATATTTACGTACATTTGGAATTTTTATTTTGGCTTCTGTTGTCTATTTGATTTTTTTTTTCTCCCAGTTTTGGATCGTTGTGGATTTTTTTTCCTGCGATTATTTACGCATTTTAAAAAGCAAAAAAGAATTTCAACATATCGAAGTGAAAAAAAGTTTAAATGGTATATTCACCTCACAAAAATATATATTGAGAATCTTGTTATACATTTATTTCTTTTTAAGCGGTCAAAAAACTTCGTTTTCACTTTGTGTGTCTAATGATTATGAAGCTGTAGACCCCATTTTGTGCATTCGCGTACGGCGGTGACCTCAATACAGCGTTCCAAATATTGATTCTCCATAGGAGCTCATAACGCATCATTTGTTTTTCTTGCTTTAAGCACCAAGTAGCAATTGATGAGATAATGCTTTTTCATCTGAGAAATGGAGTTGCAGAAGCAGGTTAGAGATTTTGCATGGTTTATTTTTGACGTTTACTGCCAGGTATTGGAAACTAGGAATAGGCACTTGCAGTGTTAATTGAAAATCGGAATGTAAACAATTGACAAAGCTCTTTTCTGCAAGAGCAGAGGCACAAAGGTGTTCTAACCTCTTTCGTATGTCATCTAAAATCCTATGACGACTGTTTTCGCATTCTGTACCTTTGTAAAAATTGCTCTTTTGCGTAAAATTTTCTTACATCCCTTTCTTTGTTATGAACGACTTTAATGTATCCAAATAAAGAATTTCGACATCTGCAGATATGTTTACGACCGCTATTTTCGAACGTTACCAGTTGTTAAATTGTTAATTTAACACGTTATTAAAGTTAACATTGGTTTTTGAAACAGAATGTTTGTGAATTTGAATGTTTAAGCAGTCTAACAGCATGTTAACTTTTAGCATCTGTGGGTGAAACCGGCCCATAGTCTATAGTCAGTTGTCTTACCACTTAAGCTATCCTGGCGATAAATTCTATTAAAGAAAAATATCAACTGTAACATTAATAAGATGTGCAAATGTACGAAAAATATTTCGAACAACGGTGTTTTCTGCACACTTTGCTACTTATGAAGAAAGTAGCATAGTTATCTGAAATGTACTTTACATAACAATGTCTATTTTTTAAAAAATGTATTTGAACATTTCTTGTTAGATATTGCCTTATGTCTGCACACAGTTTTTAAGTACATATTTTCGCGTCATCAATATCAGCAATAAATATATTATTAGTATAATTAATCATATGTATATAACATTTCAGCTATTATTAAAGCAGAGCGTTATATATATATATCACATTAATAGTAATTATAACAGTAGAAAAGGATAAAACACTAAGAAAAAGTCACACTTGAGATCGCTATATTTCGAACTCATGGAGTCCTTCTATGGCAAGAAGACAAGTATATATGTGTATGTATGTATATATATATATATATATATATATATTTGCAAGCGGGGATCCCTCCCCTAACCAGGGTAATATACACAGAGGAATGTGCAGCCCAATGGAATTTACATTTAGGACGACACCTTGAGTCTAAACCGACCCCCTTTCGGCCCTAGACAATCTCGTCGCCCAAGTGTGCTAAGCGACTGTCTAGCACAGACCTACTCAATTTAAGAGGGAAGTCACCCCAGCATTAAGGTAGCCACCACCCACCCCACAACAACTGTAATTCAGGAAAAACCTGTCCCCGAAGGCACTCCCTTGGGACACACTGCCGTCGCGAGTACTCATTTACCCGTGAGTTACGGGATCACGCCGAGTCCAACCCATCGTACAACGGGCTCGAATAGTCCGGCACGGCTACTTCTAGTAACGTCAGAAGTACCACGGGTACTCAGAGTCCGCAGAGCCCGCACCTGGAGCATCTGAAGAGCCGACCGAAGCCGCAACCCCCCCCCTCCCCCTTACGGAACGGTTTAATTAATTTTTAATTAAAGTTCGTAAAGATATAAGAATTGGAACCATGTAGAGTGGCTCAGATTGATCATATTAAGACTGGAGAAGCAGTCGCCCGTACGTAATTGTTGTTTTGATTAAAGCCACAAATATAAATGTACTATTCTGAAAATTATCTAGAAGAAACATGTACATAATGCTTACTTTTTAGAATTTAGAGGATAGGAAAGACAGTTTACACGAATGCGTGCCAAAATGAGCTCTTGTCAGTAGATGTAAAACCTCATTTTTGTAAAACAAGTTTTTATTACCCGACTAGTTGTAGCCGTGTTGTGATAAAATGGCTTACCTCCAGGCATGTGTATGACAGCACCCTTGATGTATCCTTTTATTCTAACTGTAAGGGATGTGATGCTGGAGTCTATCGGAAACTGAACCTGAGATTGACTTCTCTTGGTCATTCGTAACACCAAATTTTCCTGAAAATTGAGAAAATAGTTACATTTGAAATGCAAAAATTTACTTCGTATGCTTTGATGAACTTAAATTGATAACTGACTCTACTCTCATGACAAAATACGCTAATCAACAAACTGAACAAAGTATTACAACTGCAAAAATACAAACAAAATTAATTTGTAGGCGAGATCCTCTTCCAGTTGGGGTTCCTATGAAAGCTGCAAAATCCTTAAGACAGAGACCTCATCAAGACGGCTCCATATTCCAATACGAATAGTAATAGGAAAACAGAATAGCAATCAGAAAATAAATGCTCTATTGGGTTACCCTTCAAAGATCAGCTGGCAGTAGTCTGTTGGGCTTTTGAGTAGGGGGAGAGAAAAAGCGTTCGATAAAAAAAAACTCCGGCATTTGGAGAAGAACACGATGGACTTTGAAGGGTCATTTGAAAAGTTCTCGAAACTACCCACAGATTGCAGCAGTTTTGTTATCAAAACCGGCCATCTTCCATAGAAACATTCGTGCAATAATATGGGTTGATCAAGAATGGTAGTAGTCATTGTTGCGGTGCATATGTGTGTATACGGGAAAAATGACATTTATCACATATCCTGCGGTTATTAAGTACTCGGCATTAATGTTTGAAGCGGGAGTATCGGGGATGAAAAGAGGAATCGATTATTCATATTTGGGTTTGTGATTACTTGTGGTTTAATTATGCTCCCTATCGATGTTTGGTTTTGGGGTAGAAGTTGGGCATTGAGGTGGCGGAATTTAAGCGTTGTTCTGACTGTAGTCCTTTGGCGTAGATTTTCTTCTCCTTCCCCTATCCGCTTCTTTGATGATAAATTGAGGTTCATGTCCTCAATGCATGGGCTGTGAGACTTGGCTACTGATTTTGGAGACGGAGTAGCGTCTCTCGCGGGGAAAGGAACTGGAGAGGTTATAACTTTTGAACAGAGTTAAATTTCTGGTTTTATTCAATGTTTCTTGCAATCCCAGGGTTCAAAAAATATTAATAATGGTCGGAAGAAGCCTTAAGATCTCTCACCGTACACAGCTCCTGGTTTAAGGAATTTTGTTTCTCGCCACTTCTGACTGAAATCGTGTGTAGAAAGTTTATCTCTGTCTTATGCGAACTACGAGCGCCATTGTTCGTTCACTTTCACAATCGCCGACTTGACTTTGTTCGCTTGGGCTGGTTCCTTCGCGCCCACTATCACACCCTATTTTAACTTCAGACACACTGGTAAACTTGAGTAGTACAAACCCGCGTCGGAATTGATCAAACTACTGAAAAACTGAAGCTACACATGCAACCCCTCTATTCAACAATGCTCCGGTCTTCGGGTTCCCGCGAGTTTTGTTCGAGCTCAGTTAAAGCGTCTTAGAAATCTTTGAACTAAGATGTATGTACTTTCCTCGTTCCTTATTGGCCCGATGTCTTATTTATTATACCCTTTAATAATTTTAAAATTCAAAGAATAATACGCGAGTTATGGAAATTATCTTATTGGTGTCCAACAGGCGCTCTTCTCTTCGCGTGTTTACGGCTAGAAAAACAGATGGGGGTGATTCTAAGAGGGATGAGAGAACGAACATAACAGCGCTTTCTGGTCTTTCGCTTTAAAAGGCGACCTTCCACTTTTCGCTTTGTAAATGTTGGTGTCTACGATTCTTTAGAATTACTTTGGGCAGTTTCTTTCTGTACAAAAGTTAACGATTCTTAAGAGATGCATGTAAACACAATAACAAGAGAATTTGCAGAGTTCTTTTCCTGCATAACTTAAAGAACCTTGAACTTTTATGACCGGATTGCCATAAACTTTCCAAAACCTACATACAAATAAAATCCTCGCATCTCTAAAGACATCTTCTGAAACATGTGCAACTAGACAAATGACCTTGGTTTGAACACTAATATGTACAGCACTTATATGAATTTATTCCAAATATATGAATTTAATCCAACTCTGGCAATGATTGGGGGTTTGAAGGCGGGAAAAATCCCACCTCAAGCTGCAGAAATCCATACACTTGAGGGGGACTCTGCATCACCGTTTTCAAGTGAACCACGGAGTTAAAGCGCTGAGTGAAAGTTTGGAAGAGATTATCGATAAGGTGCTCGGCGTGGTACGTGTCCGAAATTGCTAAAACTCTGGCCATTTCAGGAGAACAAGGGAAGAATTGTGTTTGAAAACTCTCAGCAAAATTTGGCCCGTCGATTTGGGAACAATGATAACACTACTACAAACCTGAAGCAAAATAGTAGTCTGAACTATGGAATCATCAACGTTTATTCACCGCAAACAAGGCCAAGTGTGTGAAGGATATGGCGTCGCTTTTCTGATGCCAACTGCAGCGTATTATGTTGACCTTTTAGACCCATTGAAGACAAAAATAGACGAGAAAAAGGCCGGATGTATCTGAGAAGAAAGTCATCTTGCATCAAGATAATGTTCGCCCACACACTTGTGTCGTTGCAGTGGCGAAAATCAATGAACTGGGGTACAATTTGGTTTCAATTCCACCTTATTCTCCTGACTTGGCTCCACTGAGAAAAGTCCATAGTGGAAAGAACTTTCTTGTTCGATGAAGAGCTTAAATCAATCAGTTGAGGCTTGGAGAAATTTGACTTTCGTGATTGATGGGAGGGTTATCTTCATGGACTCTCTTACTTTGATTTATAGCATGACGGTGCAGTTTCACTATAAGCTGCAGCAGTTCATGAATCTACTTCGGCACTTTTCCTCTTTGGTGAGAAATGTTTACCGCCGAACAGCGCTCCATATCACGCCATTTATTGCTAAATAGGCTCACACGAGGACTCTCCATACATCTCGAAGCATGTCACAACATGCACAGACTTGTTTCACCATGTTCACAATTCTCTCAAATAAATTATTAAACACCCCTTGTATTATCTTAATCCTGAGTTCTTAATAATCTCTTTTATCAATCAAAATTTTCCCCAAATCTTGAAACATGTAAGTTAGCATTAATGAATAAGGAAAAATTAGGGGTCAACAGTGAATTTTGTTGTTGATTTGGTTTATTTATGGACGCTCTTTAACATCTCAGGTCATTAGCATCCCATTCAACTCAGGGCGTGCAACGGTCGACAAATTTTGCTCAGAGGCCTTTTCTTTCAGTCTTGAGGTTCTTTTACGTGCCGTAAATGTACGACACGGGACGCACGGCTTTACTTCACTTCCGAAGGAAGCCGAACTTAGGATTCTTCATCACTTTTGGCCGGCATTAACCCGCAATCTTGGGGTTAAGGGGCAAGTGTCCAGGACAGATCCAAGAGTGAGATAAGCGAATCAACTGGTTCAGTGTTTTCCCTTCAGTTATAATCTTTGCTGTCGCTGGGTCTAGGCCTTAAACGGCGAGACTTTTTTTTTTAATTACTGTGCATTTTCACTATTGTTCTCTGCGATAGCCATTCAAATACTGAACACCTGTTGTTAAACTTGTCTGTTCTTATACTAGTAGTAGGTTACGAGCACTGCTCAGTACAGCTGTTCAACAATTTATGAAATAAAACCACTTAAACTCACCGTTCAGTATGGAATTCTACCCCAAATCCCAAAATGTCTTAACTACAAGTAGGTTATTAATAATTGACGGCTAGGTACTTGAACATTTGGGAAATTTTGTACACTTTTTTTGGAAAACTTGACGAGCACTTGTCATTGCTTCGAATCGTCGTTGTATAATAGAAAACATATGCTGACCACAACAGTTTGCAACTACGTACTTCGCAATTCCCATATAGCAGTCGTTTGAGGTGACCTTGGTTGCGATGGTCAGTTTGCACGATAAAAAGAGCTTGTTTTACACCACAGTGATGTTTTCTTCTTGTGTTTGGATTGCTATATTTTTCTTATTGTTTTGCATAAAAGTATACAATGTTTTGTTTCATTGTACTTTATGAGTCTATATGTTTGCACAGCAGATG
Organism: Metallyticus violacea; assembly: GCA_030762175.1. Classification (NCBI taxonomy): domain Eukaryota; kingdom Metazoa; phylum Arthropoda; class Insecta; order Mantodea; family Metallyticidae; genus Metallyticus; species Metallyticus violacea. The sequence continues at coordinate 103,642,904 of CM060830.1, read as the reverse complement.
CATTAAAATCAAATCCATGAGTGGAAAGAATATATTTTAAAGTCTTAATCATACGCCGCTAGACACGTTGTTATGGCTGCCATAGGGTAGGAGAGAGCATGCTATGTCTAGGAGTTTCACATGGCTAGGTCGGTACGGCGGGTGGCCTATGTAAGGGCAAATCGATGGGATGGCCTTCGGTCTCTGAGGACATTAAGGAAACTTAACAGCGCAGCGCTAAATAATCAAGGAAGTACACCTCTGCATTTGGCGTATGTCGCATCAACGTCCATTAGTAACCTCTCTACTGTTAGGCTTTCTGTCGGGAAATGAAAGACAGTAACTTCGCCAAGAGCCTGACATTCAGTGACAAGGCCACTTTTCTTTTAAGCGGCAAGGTCAAGTGCACGCACGGTACTTCCGAAAGTGAATGTTTTCTGTGCTATACAGTGAGCAGTGTGTGCGGCTCATTTTTCTTCGAAGAAATCTACATCATTTGAATGACTAATTTCGAAATGGTAACCTAAAGGTTGTTGGCATTACTGGAAAGAAACAATGACAAATTAATTTTCCAGCCAGATGAGGTACCACCCCATTTTCACACTCAGTACGCCAGCACCTATACGAATAATTGTCGCACCTTTGGACCATTTCTTGCGATGAGCAATTATTGTTGAAGTGGCCTTCTTGTTCATCGTATCTCATTCCGTTTGACTTTTTTCTTAGGAGTTATGTTAAAGATAAGATTTACTAACCTCCGAACCGCGTGTTACTTCGCGTTTGGGGGGAGCTTCATTAACGAATTGGCATTAGTCATGTGACGAAAGGTGCTAACATTGAACAATTTATACGCGAAGAAAAGAAAACCCTCCTCAGCCGCTGTATATAAGTATATGAGTGTGTTTGTGTTTTGAACCTTCTTATTGCAAGAGAAGTAGCATTGATATTGAAAAATATGCCAGATCAAAATGTAACCTGCTTATGAGCTTCTTGGAATAACCTGTAAAATACCCAAGTGAAGGCATGAATTACTGTGTAGATATAAAAAATCTGGAATTTATTTGCGGTCAAAGAGCTAAAAGCAGCTCGTTATTTTAAAACTTAAGAGGGATTTGTATTTTACGATCTCAAGCCTTGCAGTTTTCTGTAGCAGCAGGAATTTTCTCCTTGAGGGCAGTTAATGTGCCCATGCAGCAAGAAACATCTTAAGTCTGGTAGAGCAGTTGGAGAGAGCCGAACTTCTCCGCACACTTCGTGGCCCTTGTAACATTGTAAATGTTAAATATACATTGATAGGGGACAATATTATACCGGCGGCAAATCTCCTCTTATTTGAATTCGCAATTAATTCACACACACACTAACCTCAACTAACCTTGGGCAAATCCTAGAAACCGATGGACCTAGTGGTTTACTGGGGCTCGCTACGGCCTGACGACCTAAGCTCTCCTCCTTTTCGTAAATATGAATTGATAGGGGCGGGTGAAATATTGTGATGGTGGCAAATTTCCTTTGATTCCAGCAGGAAAAAAAATCGTAAATATCAATTTATAACGCATTGCATGTGTGTGGTACTATGTTAGCGAGTAAATCATTGTAATAGTGGCAAATCTTCTTTAACTCCGACAGAAAAAAAAAATTAGACATGAGGACACGAAACTATTACATTCACAACTTTAGCATGACGCTCTAACCGTCTGAGCTATCATGCAGTTGTGCTAGAAACCCTTATTATCTAGCTATGTCTGTGAAAGTTACACTACCTTCGGCTCTCTCCGCTGTCCCTCGTGACTGCAGCTCTCGCTCTATGTTTCTTGCTGTATGGGTGAGTAGTTATTGTTGTGAAGAGTGCAGGTACTAGTATAGTATGTCTGAAGCTTAAGTTACTTACTATGTCTCTAGCTATGCTGCGATTTAGCAAACTAATTAATATATTCAGATAAGAGAAATAAGATGGACGGGCTTACCTCAAATGACGGAATAGATTCTTTGTCTGCATCCCAATAGGCACCTCCGCTGATATATAGACCTCCGCCGGTGCGTTGGGCTAGCTCGGCATACAAAGGTTGTGGTTGTTTGAATGCCGGTTCCAACGATCCGCACCATACTACATACAGCTGCGAAGTGAATGCGTTTAGAACAGATTAGAAATTACTGACACTGTAGCATAAACTGGAGAAAAATAATAAAGAAACAGAGTAAAAGATATAAAATTAAGATAGAAAGTATAATAAGATGAAAGAAATTAAAAAATAGTATTGAAGAAAAGTAAAGCAGTCCTCAATTTTTACTGGAAAAAATATATACAAATTGGAAAAGAACTTGCTTTTTTTTTTTTTTTTTTTTTTTTTTTTTTTTTTTTTTTTTTTTTTTGAGTAGTGTTTAACGCCCGTTTTTACTACTGAGGCACCACAGGCGGTGGACACTGGTGATACATGAAATGAAATGATATATTGGGAAAGGATTTTTTTTTTAAAGGAAGGAAGCGTTCCAGGCCTAAGTTTAGGTACCTTCCCGGCATTTGCCAGTTATGAAGACTGAGGAAAACCTGGAAAAAACCCCAGTCAGGGAGGACGGTCCTGGCGGGATTCGAACCGCAGACCTCCCGCTCACGAGTCCATGCCTTAACGACCTCGGCCACCCGTGGCGGTAAAAGAACTTGCTGTAGATATGTTGAAAACACTTATTTCTGGAGATGCGTGAAAAATGTTTCCATTGCTCTTAAACATTGTAGCAGAAATAATGCTGCCATATTCCCCTTTCCAGCCACCAAAACAGCCCCATTTTCCCTGCATCCCGAAGCACGGCGTGCCTTCATTCTTACACCAAGCTATTGACAAGTTTATTTAGGGTTGTGTGTGCAATTTCTCTACTAACCGTCAACTTGCTGCATCATCAAACCTTCACTGCAAGGGTATCTATTAACAAAATATATCAATTTAAAAATCGTAGCAAGAAGGGACCATTCTGAATGTTTTATAATAATACTAGAATATCGTGTGTACCTAAAATTGGTGCAGTTTTGTTGCGGGCTGGCTCGTTTATACAGCCGGTTAGAAATAAGTGACTTACTCTCGTGCACAGTAATTCTCACAGAGAGTCAAGATACACTTAGTGCATTTAAATGTCATGTCAACTCTATACTTTTATGGGAATGTCTCAAAGCTCTCATTAATCTTTATACAAAGAATCAACTAGAGCTTGTTGGGTGCCTGGACACTAAGGCATAGCGGGGATAGACAAACTGGCAAAAGAAGGAACTAAGATTGGCTTCAGAACATTTCTGCGGCATTAACAAGGAAACTGCTAGAACATCAAATAAGATGGAAGAACTTGACCACTTTGGCTAAGGATCTGATGAGTAGGATAGAAAACAAACCAGGAAAGCTTTAAGGATGATTACTGGACATTCCGGAAAATCTTACGGATGATGGTAATCTAATATATAAATTCCACATGCCGTCTTTGTGACTGCAAAACTCAGCTTACTGAATTTGAAACTCTGGAAAGACATTTATATTAGGATACTGTCCTTTAAGAGGTGTGCGAGTATTTCGTATACTTCTAAAGCGCTTGTAACTACAAAGTTACATATAAAGGAGTACACAAAGTTCCTTCTGGTTTAAGAACCAATGTTCATTTATACATTTCAAAACTGATCCATCAACAAAATACTTGGAGAAGTAGTAAAAGGAAAAAATAGCTATAAAAATGGATGAAGATACAGTTTATGAAGTTACCAGTGAAAGAGGAAATCTAGCACGGAAAGAAATGTGTTCCCAAGCGAGAATGGATTCAATCATAAAAAAGCAATCAAAGTGGCACGCTCTTGTTGGAAAAGTAACCTGGAAAGATTTATGAAAAGCGATAGGAAGGCATTCGTTGGGCCTCAGAAATCGATATTCTGCACCTCCTCTCAACGGTTCTTTGCTGTGTTTGGACAGGAGACAGTAAAGGGAGGACATGTTTTGTTCCCCTTTATTCCAATAGCACAGAAGAAAATAAGACAGACAACTGTGAAAACTGCAATGAAATTGGAAATGAATGAAGAAAAATTAAGGATATTTGAAGAATGTCTGAGTGAAAGAGTGAAGAGCGGTTTCCAAACCATGGTCTGCGAACTCCTGGGGCCCTTGAGACCCTCCCAGGGCTAGATTAGTGTTAACATTATTTAATTTTGAATGAGCAAACGGAAACAATGAATTACGAGAAAACGAAAGAAGACACATACTTCCGAATGTTTTAGTGAAATAAAAGTTAATTAGAATTAAATTAAATGCGACCATTTGGTCCGGAGGGAGCTTTCAAATAGGTGAGCTGGAAACATGAATAAGGCAGAACACTCATTTGTTTCTCTGGCAACAGCTAACTGCGTAGGCTGGGGCGAGCTCCAAATTAATCCTGACTGTCAAAGAAGACGATGAAAATGATGGCTTTGGTAACAATTTATTTGTGAGAAAAATCGTTGAAGAGTATAAACCGTTTGGAAAACATAGTATCAGAACTCTGAATACACATTTCTCTTTTAAGCCCGTTTTTATCCGCCTCATTCGGGTATTAAAATTAGCGATAATGTTGCGCCATCATATGGGGTTAGCTGGAGACCCGCACATCTGAAAACTTTTGAAGCACGTGGGTTCAGTGACATGAACAATGGAAGTGAGAGGGAAGGTGTTAATCATGAAAAATGAAAACTAAGCTCTCTCTCATGGTTGGAGCAAGATTTGAAATATAATAAAGGAGAAGCACTGAAATTGGTACACAGAGCAAATGATGCATTTCGGAATACTGTTGTCTATTAAGAAGAAGAGAAGAGTGCATAGTTCGTATAGCATTTTTCAGCTCCTCTTTTTAACTATATTTCAACATGCATTTTCTTGTAAACTAGTTATATATACTTAATATTTAAAATTCAAGCGACAGATTGGGTCATACCTTGGCTCGCTTAATGAGCAATGATTGAGAAGCCAGCTGAGCGAGGTCTTCATCCATGGCTTCTCTGCCAGTAAAAAGAATGATGGCGCTGTCATAGAACATTTTCTCTGCGGCTTTAAGTAGGGCGTAGAACGTTGCCCCTCCTTCCTTGATAGAACGCTGTTTTGGAGACTCGATTGTATGTAGGCTGCGATGGACTTCTGATACCTTGACTTCCTTCAATTGTCCAACTCCTGAAACAAAGACATTTGGAATTAAAATTTTCGACATGCGAGTACAGCTTCAAGATCAAAGAGAGCAGAACTATTTAACTCACTTTCATATTAACCGTTACTATGTTACCTGCAAACTCTCCACTCATTGTCAGCATTAAAAGCTTAGTGTACCCAAGGCTTGTTTTTACAATGAATGGATAGTAGATGAAGTACATTGACATGTTGAAATACTAAACGAGAATGAAGACCACGGAGATATCTGCTGGTAGGTTTAGTGAAAACCGTTTAAGGGCTTTGATCAGATTAACAATGACATATGGCGCAGAAATTTGATGAAGGAAGCAAATGGAAAATCTAGATTAAATGAGATTGCATTTTTTAAAAAGGGGATTTTAGAAGTAGGGAGGGATATGGAGAACTGCGGAAATAAAAGGGAATTTTGAGTTCATGGCGCAACAGTAGAATGTAAAATTAGAATAGTGAAAGATTAGCTGCACATTTTTCTGTAGTAGATGTACCTCCAAAATGAGAAAGGTGTTGGAAACCATCGGGTTGGTCATTATTTGGATAGCGGGTCAAAGGGAGAGCAGAACCGTATGGAGGAAGATGAGAAACTGCCTGAAGGATATAGGCAGGCAGTCTATAATGTGGGGAGAAGATCTCTCTAGAAGTACAAACGGTATTAAAATGTGAGTTGGGGAAAAAAGGAGTACCCCTTTAAACAGGGATTCGCTGGCTAGGCTTGAGGCATGATGGCAGATGATGAAAGTGGATGAGAGTCTGTCCATTATGTGGAGAGGAGGGATCGTAACATCCTGGCGAACTGTAGCAGCATTGAGGCGTAGAGGAAGAAGTATCTCCCGCGTTTTTAATGATTCAAACAGAGGCCAAGGGGGGGGGGGAGCAGGTAGGCAGGTCGTCTATTTTAACTTCTGTGGACTTTCGTTTTTATTTAGCCTACATAAGGGAACAGTAGGAAAGATTGAACAATAGAGGGTGAAAATGGAAAGTGAACTAACAAAATTAAAATAAGGGAAAGAGAGATCGGTTAAAAGTGACAGCTCAGGTAAGGGCCAATAAAGAATCTGAGAGTAGAGGTGCATGTACGCCCCTCAGCGAACAGGGAGAAATTTTTTAGTGAAACAATGGTAAAAAGGGGAGAAGAAGGGGATGACAGAAATGTTGATAAAAGGTGAGTTTTGGAAAGCCATCGGGAGAGGTGGAGCTTTTGGCAAGCCTTCGTGATAGGAGAGTTTTGCAAGCCGTCAGTGAGTAAGCAAAAGGAATAGTAAATTCGGTATAGTAAGAATTGAGCATTCGTGGAAGTATATAGAATTGAGAAGTCGTGAGAAATAGATTTAGGGAGCAGTAAGTGTCGAGTAGTCAAGGTGTATCTTGAAGTCCCATAGAACTTAGAAAGACGATCCTTTGCAGAGAAACAGTGGCAGAAGAAAATAAACAGTTTCATCATCAGTCTTGTACTCTGCTTACATATTCCCTAGTTCCCAACAATTTCCACCCGTTGACCTGAAAAGGTAACAAAAGATCCAGCTACATATATAAGAGGCTAGCCGAGGCAAATCGACGCATCGAGACAGCGGCGGGAGAGAAGAGGAACTTCATTGGATTTCGCAATTATTATTCAATCATAATTAATTAAAACCATCATCCATTGTCTACCCTTCTACCCTTCCTCCCCCCATTCAAAACCGTCGCAATAGAACGGTGAAAAGAACTAGGAAGAAAAAATTAAAATCTATAAAACATTAGCTCTACCCACCCACCTATACGGAAATAGACTGGGTAGTTAGAACCAAGCAGAGAAATAGAATACAGACTGCGGAAATTATGTACATGTCAAAGGATGTACACTCTTGGACAAAATTAAAAACGCAGATGTATAAGATCTGCATGTACAGTGGATCCAAGATATATACACAAGCATCAGAAAAAGTCGACAGGTCATTTCTTTAAAATGAACAATAGCCGAATACCTGAGGAAACATGTCTGTTCACACCAAAAGGAAGCAGAATGGTGAGAAAACGTAGTAAAAAACGGACTCTATCTTTAACTACTTTAAATACTGAAGACAATACTTAAATAATTTATTTAAGAAATGTATCTTTTGTGTGTAATGAAAAACACGTCTATATATGTGCTAATTTGAATAAATACACTTATTCATTATTTACGTTCGTTATGTACATTCAAACTTGCAGAACAATGGGAAAAATGTTGAAAAGTGAGAGAAAAGTCTGTAAATTACGATGATGTACTTGGTTTATCTATAAAAAAAAAAAAAAAAAAAAAAACATTAAGAGGTTTAAAAATTGTTGGGTAATGTTTTTTCGCTGCGACCCATACTCATTTGATACTTTTGCATTATCTATGACTGCCATTCTGCGGCGGCTTGTTTTTTGATTCCACGCCTGAAGAAATCTGCTGGTTTTTGGAGTTCAAAAAGTCATCAAACTGAGTTTTGTCACCATAGGAGTTTCTTTGAAGATTGTTAGGTGAAGGAAGAAAACTGAAGGCGCAAGATCGAGAAACAGAGGAATGTGGAATACCTCTCTCAGCCAAGCTCCTGGACACCTGCTTTTGTCATGTTAGCGGAATAAGGTTGTGCATTATCTGGTAGTTGTACACGATGCAGTCTTCGCTGTTGATTTTATTTAATTGCGTTGCAAGACTATTGAGTGTTGATGATAAACGTAAGCAGTTATCGTTACATTGCTGGCGTTCAAGTCAAAGTTACATGATACCTTTGTTCCTCCAGACGCACTACGTAATCTTTTGGTTGGGCACAAGTTTTTTCTGCGGAAAGTTGCTTTTTTTTAGGATTAAACTATCTTTCTTTTTCTGGTGTTGACATAAACTTTCTTAATACGATGGACTGTCCAAGTGCTAACATCAGCGCGGGAAGTCTCTTATTATAGCATGCAACTGGCGTGACCTAGAACCAGCGCGCGCTGCGCTCAGTTTACTGTCCGTAGAATTTCCCCAATATCATCTGGAATGTTATTTTTAAGCACCCACTCTTCGTCAAAAAGGTAGTTGGATAGATCTAATGGAGATCTAATGTTGAACTTGTTTTGAGGCAGGCAGCTAATATAAATGTGTAACTGTGAACGAAGGTATTGACAGTCTGAGAGATCTGTGAGCTGCTGACTCAATCGCTGGTTTTGGATTGCATCGCATATGAATGACAAAATAGCATGAAAATGAGCTATATGGGCCCTAGAAATAAATGGGTACATATGCACCAGATTTAGTTTTAGCGTAGTTGTGCCCTTTTGTGTCATTCGCGTGCCTCGTCGTTTCAGCTCATGCGCAGTGTGTCTTTGGAAGGAATTAACAAAGGACATAGCAAGCAGGAGTGTAAAACAGTTGAATAGAGATACTTGTGATTAGTAATCTAAAGCTTATATTAGCTAGTTTTGTGTATCGGGGATTTTCACAGTGAAATGGAGTATAATAGGACAAACTATTATTACGAAATCACTCAAATGTCACTAATTTTGTTCCACTTACTTAGACAAGTAAGTGTTGTTTGCGCAAAAGGAGTCTGAACGAAAAAAGTAATTTGGACAAATAATAAAAGTTAGTTACCAAAGATAGTTATGTACATTATTCTATAAAGGAGCGTGGATAAAAACACAAAAGCTTTGCAATGCTTCACGATTTTGAACTGTGGAATATGTTTTGCGCCATTTTTTATGCATTTTAAATAAGTAATGGACAATTTTTACCAGTCTATTTAATAATAAAATGTCAGAGCGATTCTTAGAACAGTATTGTAATATCTTTCGCATTCTAACTGAATCCCGGGTTTATGTCTTGATAAATAATGATATATCTTTTACTGGTGCGATGTATGAATATAAGATAACGTATTTTTCCTGAAAAATAAAGCTATAAAATCCAACAATTTAGATGTATTGGTATACCAAATTCTGAAAATAAACATGTTTTTCGTTAGCATCAATAAATTGGCCACTGATTATTTTAAATTCACACTCCTGGATTGTAGAACTTGTAATAACTGTGCAGTTAACGCAAGTGAAGCACGAATAAGTGTATATTCCTTTTAAGGTTTTCAAACATAAATCGTGATTGCCCAAATCAGTATTAAAATTGAGCAATTAATGGCTGTAACTTTCGGATGAAAAGATTTCTCCAGGATATTTGCTAGTTCTGATAGCAGCAAGCGATACCATAGACGTGAGATATCGAGTGTTTTCAGAGTAGGTGTTACCAAATTGTGTCCAGAAGCCCAGCCTTTAGGGCAAACATTCTTTTAGGCAACGTTCAAGGTCTGGAAAACAGATATAGGGTTTCAGTACGCACGTCATAGCCAGCAACGCGTGGTCTTCCAATGTCAATATAATTAATTTGCCTGCAGGGTGAACCTATATTAAAACTGCTAAATTTCCTTTGCTGAAACCCTTAACATTTCATGGAAAAATCACAAATAAATGCAATAAAAGTATAGTTTCATCCCTACTTGACATTGAACTCGGTATTTTAAAAGAAAGTACAAGTAGGGAAATCTTTTGATGTTGTACAATCAAAATAAACGTGTGTATATATGTAATTGTTCTTTTGTTATAAAATGTATAAATAATACGAATTGCATCTATTGAAAGCCTATGTACCTATATTTGTATTTATAGCTGTATTAGAAACATTACAAACTACCACCTAATTCTTGCCCTGGCCAATTTCTAGGTGTTTTCAATTACAAATTCTTTTACAAACAATATATTGTAATTATATCAAATCCTCATTTTAAACATTGAATTTGCTCCTTAATACATATACCTTTCCCCACCACATCAGTAGTTTATCACTGGAAGGAGACGAGTATTTTACCCTCATCCTTTTATTACACAAAAATAATATATACTCTAGCCATAGCTATTTTAAAATACAGCTACTTTTCAACTTAAAATCAACAATTAAACATATTCACACAAGCTAATCATTTAACAAATTTTAAACTATCAAATAATAAGAATTCTAACCAAACTAAATTTACTCCATGTTCTTCACTGACCATTTCCATTTAAACTCTACTTTCCATGAAAACTCATCCAACACACTTAGATGAATCTTGTTAAACATTTTCTTTATTTCCGACTCCTTATTAATCTTGAACAGTTTCTCTATAATTAACAGCTTCTTCCACATCTTGGTACCCTTGCATTTGAACAGAATGTGTACAGCATCTCCCTCCGCTTCATATATTGGGCACACACCCTACCTATCTGTGAAGCATTCCTCAAATCCTCAGCCTTCAAACCACCAGTCTAAAACTGGTCATTTTTTTTATTTGGTTTTTATTTACGGACGCTCTTCAACATCTCAGGTCATCAGCGTCCCATTCAAATCAGGGCGTGAAACGGCCGATAAATTTTTCTCAGAGGTTTCTTTCAGACTTGAGGTTCTTTATCGTGCCGTAAATGTACGACACGGAACCCACGGTTTTACTTCCCTCCCGAAGGAAGCCATACTTAGGATTTTTACGCCCAAAAAATTCCATCGATCCTGGCCGGGTTTGAATCCGCGATCTTGGGTTTAAAAGGCAAGCATGGTTACAACTACACCACCAGGATCGATACTTCTTATTCCTGTCTGTTGCACCTTTCAATAATTCTTGGAACGTTTCGTGATATGTTAAAATATCTATTCTCACATAATAACGAACCTAAAACCTGCCTAGCCATATTCTCCAACTCTGGAACCCCTCTCACCAAAACCCTTCTAACGTGCTCTCTGTTGCAAACCATATATCATCTAATTCATTCTTCTCCATTTGATTCTAAATACTTTCTAGACAGTTATTACTATTTAAATGTCTTTAACAAACCTTCAGTATATTATCTTCTAGCATCTGATTTATCGTATCAATATTTCTTATGTCTTCCATCACCATATTTCTCACACCAACTTTACCTAATTCTACAAGAGCCCTTACAAATTTTGTTTTGAGGCACACCTAGGAGTCAAGGAAAATAATTTTTGCGTCCCATTTTCTACCTGTTGATATTTTAGTTTTGTTCACTTTAGAAGCTTTTGCTCAAGAGACTTACATGACTAAAATGTAAAAAAATAAATAATTTAAAATTATTTCGAGGACAGAGGAAGTTTAATTTGACTATCGAAAGGCAGAAACATTCTACATAAACACACTTTTTTTTTTCGAATAAGAACAATATATTTTTTTTATTGTTGTTAGTTATTTATACCAAAGAATTTCGTGTTTACCATGCAAAATAATAATAATAATAATAATAATAATAATAATAATAATAATAATAATAATATACATTTATATGAAAAGTGTTTTGGTAAAAAATGTGAACATTTTGTGTTTAGCTTAAGTACATTTTGACAGTAGGTACGTCAAGTAGGTTCTTGGTTACGAACGTTTACTCTTTTCAATGTAAACATTTTACTAAGCTCAACTAGGATTAGAGTCAACAGTAGTTTACAGTGACTGTATACATTCAAATGAGATTTGTGTATTTGTATTTTTTTCCTTTCCAGTCTGATTCACTGAGCCTGCTGTCAATCTTTTTATTGAACATGCATTTCGATGTAGAATTATAAATTTACTAAAGCTTAATTTTTACTCTTGAAGCTTTAAAACGGAAAAATACAAACGCAAGAATGCCGATGGCTAATGGAATAAAAAGTGTATGTTTATTTTCAGATTTTTTTTTCTTTCCTCTTGGTTACAGCGCACGCAACCTTGTGCTACGAAAGAATTTGTTAAAATTAGCACATCCCAGCGAGTTTCATACCACGCCCATTCCCCCTACCCTCAGGTTACCTGGGTGTTAGCATCTCAGCTGAGAGTAGAATGCAGCATGTGTCGAAAGCCCCCCCCCCCTTAACCTCATGTAATTTATACATATCAAACGCTCCGATATGAATAAAAGATTGTCACTGCAATAGTAGAGTAGATTTATATTTTCTACAATTTTTGAGTTTGGAATTTCATTTTTTGTACATATATTCTGTGTAGCAACATGTCAAATCTCAATTTTTGTTTAAAAATATGTCTTTTCGAAATATCTCCGTATACACATAAGCAATTTTTTTCTTTCTTTTTGAGCTCCATTGATATTATAGAAGTATCTTCAATTTAGATTTAAACTTTTTTTCTCTCAGAAAAGAAATAACTAATGTATGTAAGAAACATTTTTGTATTCATAATCACGTATTATATTTTAATACATGTTTAATATATCAAAAACCTGACTGCTCAGTTTTGTTAATCGTAGTATAAAGAAGAAGCAATACATTTTTCACATTCATACCATAACAGTTGTAAGAAATAGATTTTGATCTTTTAAAGCACATCTAAAATACTTTTGCGGGAATCTTAAAAGTTTGTTGTGAATTAAATAAAATTCTTTTAGCACTGACATTTAACCGTTTAAACTGGACGTCATTAAATTAAGTTCAAAGAGTCATAAAGTTCTTAACATTTGGTAGCATATAAAGCAGGGTTGACTGATTACTTTTTTGCATAAATCAATAAAAGTTACTTTTTGACCAAAATTGGTCATTTTTCACCCATAGCGTGCCCTTAAACGAACAAAAGCTGGAGTCTTGTAAAGGCATGATTCGAGCATTTTAAATGCATGAATGAAAAAATTTAAAATTCACTGACTGGGGAATGTCAGCAATTGCAAATTAGTTACTGCCGACTCAGGTTCCGTACGCGAGCATTGAAAGATAAAATGTCTGCACTGTGTTTAAAGATTGTAACTTATTTTACATTTAGAACGATAATGATGCATGGGATAGAGATATGGGGTACAGAAAAAGGGAGGGAATGTATAGATCAGATTCATAGAACAGTCTGTAAAATGATATTGGGATTACTTATAGCAGCACCCAATGAAGTAGCCCTGATGGAACTAGGAAGGGTTGGCAGGAAAGGTGTAGTAATAAAACGCACTATGAAATATTTGCAGAGGGTACAATCATTGGAGAAATTACAAATACTGCCAAGCACTACTTGGGGGCACAAGAAAAGGCTGTGTGGGAAGGAAGCTGGTTATGTCGATTAAAGAAAATTGTAAAAGAAATTAGATTGGGAGAGTCAGGTAGTTTACAGTCATCAAATGGGCAAAGCGTATGGAATAAAGTGCAAGCAGGTATTGGCAATATAGAAAAACGAAATATTTGGTAGCTTAAGAGATAAGACTACTCTACTTTTTATAAAAGTTTTAAGAAATAGTGGGGCAGAGAATAATATATTGATGTTTGTGACAAAATGGAAAGGGCACGCACGGGCAATGACAGGAACAATGATGTTAATGGGGGTAAAAGTTGACAAAGAATTGTGCCCATTGTATGGTAAGATAGACAAGAACTTGCACCTTATATTAGAATGTATACAAACCGAAGGATGGAACAAGTAGGGAGGTAATTTCCAGGCAGAAATTTTTGAATCAGTTTGGAAATTATGTAGGGAAAGTAAGAGGAAAGTGATACGGCAAAGGAAGAAGGTAATAAAGAAAATAAACAATGATCACCTTTAGGGAAGTAGGTAAAATGTATAGTTAGAGTGTATATGTACACAATAACCAGGGTGTTAGTTGTACAGGATCCTGAATTAACAAACACTCCAGGATCAAGGAAATATTGTAAAAGTGTAAATGGGCAGAAATAATTATAAATATTCTTTCATTCACTTAGGATGATCTTACTCTTTAAAAAGTTCTTACTTTGTGGGTTTTTTTTTTTCTGAAATCTACAAATTCAGTTTTTCTACCATCTTATTGTTGCATTTAAGTAACAGGCAACACTTAAGGAAAGTTGTAGACATTAGGGGGGAATTATAAAGCAGAATAATTCCTATACTCTTTATTTAATGCGTTCAGCCTGAACGTATAACTGTGTGGTATTTTAGAGCGCTTCCTTGGCGGTGCATTTCCCTGTAAGAAGAGATTGTAGTATTCGTTACCTGTGTCATTGTACGGCAGAATGAATACGTTTCTCATGGAGGTGAAGTTGTACAGCGTGACATCCAGTATGGCCTGAGTGCGCTGTAGGAAGGGCTGAGCGTTATCCACGACGATGCCGATTGGTGGCCGTAGGTAACGATCCAAAAGGATGCCGCGTAGCACTTGAACAACGTCGTGCCCAAAAGGTGCTTCGGCATTTTCGTTCGCCGGTGACAGTATCCGTGGACCTGGGGGTACCTCTTGCGCCAGGGTGTGAACGGCGACGCACCAGAGGAAGGCCAGAGTGAACCAGCATACTTTAACACTCAGTTGATTCATCGTTTCCTGTAAAAGAAGCAATCCTTCATATAGAATCGACTTAAAAGCATTCATGACATGCATTTACCTGCATTATAAACAGGTGAAAGAAAAATCTCCGCTAGAGTCCCAAACTGGGTTTGGTCACTGACAACCATGTGCATTTTAGTCTTTGATTGAAGAAAAGGTAACAATAGAGCATAGACAACGTTAATAAACTGTGAGCCTTTTGTTTCCGCATTATCTTTCAACAGTCTTTTGTTTGCACGTGTTCTAACGGTGAATCAGCCGTTGTTGAGCAACATTAAACAATGATAGCAATTTTACTGCGGAGGTAACTAATTTGTGATACATGTGTTCCACTCCATGCCGCTTATTCATCTACCGATGTACGTAAGTACCATAAGAGCACATTATTCGCAAATCTATTAATTCTATTGCGTTTGCCCCATGAAATGTATTTTACTAGTACATAATCGTTTATGTTTGATGAGGCATCCATCTCTTTCCCTTCCCATTTTATTTCTCCTTTACTTCTCTCCCCTGTCTTCGCTTTTGCTTTTTTTGGTCCTGGTGGTGTAGTGGTAACCATACTTACCTTCTAAACCCAAAGTCGCAGGTTCAAATCCGGCCAGGACCGATGGATTTTTTCGGGCGTAAAAATGCTAAGTATGGCTTCCTTCGGAAGAGAAGTAAAACCGTGAGTCCCGTGTTGTACATTTACGGCACGAAAAAGAACCTCATGCCTGAACGAAGAGGCCTCTGAGCAAAATTTGTCGGCCGTTTCACGCCCTGATGACCTGAGTTGTTAAAGAGCGTCCTTAAATAAAACGAATAAAAAAAATAAAAAAAATCAATCTTTTGCTTTCCTCGCCTCTATTTTTTTTCCATTTTACACAATTTTGTCTTCTTTTATGTCTTTCTTACTCTTCTCTCTTTTCATCTTTCCCCCCTCTTCTCTCTTCCTTCTGTTTTCTTCTATTCTCTACTTTTTACCACCTTTAATGTATTTTCTACCCTGGGCTTCTTTTTCTTTTCTCTTCTTTTTTCTTGTATCCTCTCTTTCCTACATTTTTCTTTACTGTACCTTCTTCGTTATTATTTTCTTTTCTTATCTCTTACTGATTCACACATATTTTTCTCTCCTCTGCATATTATTCTCCTAATTTTTGTTCATCTCTTCGTCATATTTATACAAGTTTCGTCGGCAATCCCTCCCCATGTCCAAAGGGATTCACGGAGGTCCGTGGTCCTCAGTGGTTTTTACATTAGGACGACACCTTGAGTTTAAACCGACCATAGACGATCTCGTCGTCGCCCAAGTGCGCTAAGCGACTGTGGATAGGTTACGTCTAGTACAGACGTACTCAATTTAAGAGGCAAGTCACACCAGCACCCCAGCCACCACCACCACCCACCCCACGACAACAGTGATTCAGCTAAATTCCTGCCCCCAGAGTTACGGGACCATTGCCACGCCGAGTCCAAGCCATCCGGACAACGGGCTCTAATAGTCCGGCCCGGCTACTTCTAGTAACGTCAGAAGTACAGCGGGTACTCAAAGCCCGCACCTGGAGCATCTGAAGAGCAACGACCGAAGTCGCACCCCCCCCCCCCCCCCCGCGCCCTCCTTATAAAATCTCGAAGAGGATTTACCGCCATTTGTCACTTGATGAGCAACACAATCGTTAAATATTTTTAAAATAAAATTTTGTTGAACTAAGGTGTAACACAACTGCATACTTTTTTCAATAATAGTCCCTTTGACGTTCAATACAGCTCCTCCAATGGATTCCTGTAATATAAATTGCTTGTCCATATAGCCACTCTGCACCACCCGATTTGGTGATGAATGCTCTATCTCTTTGGTATTAATGGTTTCATTTCCAGCAACGGCTCTTGCAAAGAAGTCATTAACTTGTGGTTCAAAGCACCGCAGAAATTCTCCACAAGCATCAACATGTCACTGTTTAAACTCGGGAGTGAGCTACAAGCTTGCAGTCACTTTCAGAAACTGAAACGCATCATGTGCTAAGCCAGTAGCAGCTCGTGGCCCCTGTAGAAGGGTGGGCCAGGGACAAAACTACATGACACACAATTGGCGTTGGTGAAGATCTCGTTTATCAAGACTTGTAATCCTTTCCGACATTCTATCATAGCTGCAGCGCCATCGTACTTCTTGTTTACATGGAACTCTGCTAATTCAACAGTTAAAAGTACGCCTTGAACCTTCTGCAGTGAATAAATGCTATGAATCTTTCAACTGGTTTACCACCACTGATGTATCGTAACATTAACAAATTGTGATATGCATGTAATGTCTGTCGTTTCGTCAGCCTGTACAGAAATGAAATTTACCTTTTCTTTTTTTCATTTCCAATCTCATTCCAATAGATACATAACTTCCTCACATCACACGCTGTCAGCAAGGATGTTTTTTCAAACCATAAAAACCTTCTTAATTTTGTGCCCCTTGCTGAGTAAGCTCGTGTAACTTTCAGTTGATGAGGTTCACATGTAAACTTTACAGTTAAATTCAGATGCGAAAATGGAGTCTTCAACAAAACGTCTACTTTATTCATTGGAGAAAGGCAAAACCATATTGGAAAATACTAGGCATAACTTTTGAAGAGACTGAACATAGCAATTGCCGAAAAACTTCCGGGTTGGCCAAAAAAGAAGGTGGTTTCACCATGACAATATAACATGCATTCAAATCAATCAGGGTAAATGACCGAACTCGATTTGAAACTATGATAGGGTTCTTGTACAATGTTGTATTGCAGAACAAGTCAAATGTACAAAGTTATATTAATGATATGTACGAGGGTAGGTCCATAAGTTCTGTAATACCTTATCTGTTAAGTAAATAACTGCAGCTGTAACTTCCGCTCCGATATGTTCAGTTGTTCAGATATAGTTGCATAAAGAAGGCTATGTAAGGAAGATGTGACATGTTCCAAATGGAGCATCAAGGTGTTAATAAGTTCTTCACAAAAGAAGGGCTTACCCCAAATGAAATTAAATAGCGATTGAACGGTGTGTATGGGGAAGCATCCCCTCTCATATTCTACCGTAAAAGAATGGGCCAACCTTTTTCGAATGGGTCGAGAAAGCATTGAAGACAAAGAGGTCGGACCTTGGAGGTGCTCACTCCTGAAAACATCGCTCTTAAGGAAGAAGAAATTATGGAAGACCGGCGGCTCAAAGTTACAGAAATAGCAGCAAGGTTGAGCCTTTCTGAAACAACAGTCCTTTGAATTATTCATGAACATTTAAATAAGAATAAGATTAGTGGAAGATGGGTGCCTAGACTTCTTTCTCAGTTCAAAAGCAGCAACCAGTCATCTGTTGTCAGACATTTTTGGAGCTCTGCCGTGGCAACGAGAGAGAAGTTCTGCAAACCATTGTTACAGGAGATGAAACTATGGTCCTCTACTATGATCCCTTGTCCAAAAGACAATCAATGGAGTGACGTAAAAGCCGCTCTAAAGGCCAAGGTCACTCAGTCAACCAAGAAGATCATGGCCACAATCTTTTGGGACTGTGAAGGAATACTCTTCATTGACTTCAAGGAGAGGAATACCATAGTAAACGAGGAGTAATGTTTTGGCCTATTGCACAGACTACGTGCCTCCATCAAAGTGAAAAGGCGAGGAAAACTGAGTGGTGGTGCGCGTCTTCTTCCTGACAACGCGCCTGTGTACACAGGTTTTGTTGCAAAGGAAGCTGTGAAGAAATGTGGCTTCAAGGAGATCAACCATCCATCCTACAGCCCAGATCTAGCTCCCAGGGAATATTTCCTCTTCTCAAAACTCAAGAAGGGTCTTCGAGGAAGGAAATTTAAGTGTGACGAAGAAGTGATGGATGCTGTTTATGCCCATTTTGCGGACAAGACTTCTGACTATTTGGGGGGGGGGATAGAAATGTTAATTCAAAGATGTGAGAAGTATATTGCAATAAAGGGTAACTATATTGAAAAGTGAAATATAGTTTTTGTTTTATCATACCTAGAAAGTGGTTAGACCAGAAACTTATGAACCTACCCTCTTATATAAGGATGAAAGTTGTTAGTTATAAAAGCTCAATCTAATACATAAAACAAAAATATTTAAGCTGCATCTCAAGAAAGAGAGAGCAGTACATTCCATACATTGTCTTGTGCTCTATAGTGATACTTTGCCATATTTTCTGTGTTGTCTTATGACGTTTGAACATCACATTATTCATTTGTGAATTCATCAATAGAATAATAAGCCTTATTGCATAGATTATTGTTTAGGACAGATTTGAATATTTCCCTATTATCAAATGATATTTTCGGAGTAATTAGGAGATTGTTAATTCTGGTGCATTCGTGATTAACTCCTTTTTGAAAACAAGGATGCTACCGCATCACCCTATTCACCTAACCTAGCTCCCTCGGATTACCAGCTGTTCTGGCTGGATACACAAATTAAGCCAAAAGGTCATATAAGAGGCAAACGAGTGTTTTGAGGGCCTCAAAGAAATCGATTGCCACAAATCTTAAAACGTTGGAGAAAGTGTTTAACTTTGAAGGAACTGTGTTGAAATATTAAGTACGTTATTACAAGACTGAACCAATTCCCTTTATTATCAAACAAGTTAATTGTCAACTATTTTCATAGTATTACTTTGCAGTATTTAAACTATTTGAAAGGGCTATTCTAAAGGTTTTATATTTTTACATTCCGCAACTCTAAATTTTTTTTTTCTGAATTCATTAAGTTTTACGGTTGCTTTTCCATCCTTTAGTACAGCTATACTTTTTTTTTTTTTTTTTAATTATTATTGTAAGGGTTATTTCGAAACGAAATACTTTTAGTGTCACATTTTATTCCTTTATGTTAACGGTTACATATTTAATACGTTACACTATTTAATGTTCATAAATAGCTTTTCCATGTAGCACATGAAGCAAGTGTATTATGATTTTGCTTTTAAATTAATTTTATTAATTATTTACTCTAAGACAAATATTATATAGGAACATATTTTCTTTCTCTTTTAAAAAAAAGTAGACAAATAAAAATAAAAATTATTTCTCACAAACACACATAAATTTTGTTGCTTTTAATTTCTCGAAAAAGTCTTCAAATGAAAAATGTGAAACATTCTGTGTAATCTATACTTTTGCAAGCTGCTTACAAAAAGAACGTTTTTATGTGCAACGCACCGAAATTACTTCTAGAAAATCAGAAAGATCGATGTGAAAAAAGTGATTTAATTCATATAGTTCTTAATTTGAAGGTAACATGTGAATTATCACTAAATGCCTATTCTGCAGTAAGCGCGGAGTTGTCTTCTTTTGTTTCAGAGAGACAAACGCTTCTCTCCGTAAGAGAACGTTGATAATGGTGTTCATAAGTCTGTTCCGCCTTGCTTTTTATAACCGCAGACTATCGAACGAAGCTGATACCTAATCTGTGTTGGGTTCTTAAAGTTAACGCTCAAATACCTTTGACATACAATATCAAGGTCCGAATGTGCCTGAAATCTCTTTTAGCGAGATGCTGCTAAATCTTCTGTTTGCAATTTCTGTGTTAAAAATTCCTCGTAAAGGACGAATTAAATTATTTAATTACATATCTATTGAGCACGAAGGTTGATTTCTTTCTTAAACTTTGAACTTCATCTTAGTATTTTGAGGATTTTAGTTGCAATGCATTAATGGTGGTGCTTAAAGCTACAAAAGAGAGAGGAAAAAATCTACTGCAATAAATTATTCTCTCTGCGGCCCACAGAGCAGTAAGCTGCAATGTTATGGGGATGTTGCAACGTTTTCGCATATTCAGGTGCAACAAAATTCGTGAAATGGGAATCATATATTGGTTTTTTTCACAGCAAGTCATGCTATAATTTATTAAAAACATCATAACCTAAAATAAAAGAAGCAATGGGAGGTTGTAAATGTAAATATTGTAAATGAAACGTCATGGCATTAAATGTAATTTGTAAGAATTTCGGAATATTTAAAGTGTAACCATTGTTAAGGCAGTGAATGTGCAGTTTATAAGTGGGAATAAGATTACAATGAAAAAATGTTTTGGAGGGAACTTGACTCAACGAAAATTGCGCTAGGCCTTTTTTCATTTAAACACGATCCACTGGCAAGTCAGATGTTTTATTATTCTACAGGGTGGCTAAAATAATCTCTCTTAAATGATCAATATAACTAAATGCTGACTTTTTCTAAACTTTTTTCCGGAAGAAGAGGCCTTTACAATAGGTTTATAGACAACTCTTCAGCCCTGTGGGGCTACAGGGTATAACTGTAGAGTTTTAAAAGGAACGATGATATTTTTAGGTATTCTAATTATCTTCAACCATTTTTTTAAATAAACTCTTGATAGGTTACATCGTTTGAAACAGTGCCATAGCGATTAATTAAATTGCATGAATCAGGAGAAGAAACAGTGGGGGGGGGGGGGAATTGCAACTATCAGTTTCAAAACCACGTAAAATTCTTAAAAACAGTTTAGCAGTTATGATTGTTTAGTTTTCATAGATTCAGAAACATGGCACAGTTTAAAGTTTGGGAGCTGGAGAGATGGCTAGTTAGAGGAAAGTGTTGATAACGTTCAACTGTTCACTATTAATATTCTGCTTTTGTTAACGCAAAGAGAGGACAGACTCTTAAGTATTTGCTTCTTCAACATCTCAGGTCATCAGCGTCCCATTCTATTCAGGGCGTGAAACGGCCGCCAAATTTTGCTCAGAGACCTCTTCTTTCAGGCTTGAGGTTCTTTATCGTGCCGTAAATGTACGACACGGGACCCACTGCTTTATTTCCCTTCCGAAGTAATTTATTTACGCCCGAAAAATTCATCGGTCCTGGCCGGGATCGAACCCGCAATGCTTAGAATAGGAACTCACACAAAGAGATTACCAGCTCCGCGTAGTATTTCGTGGATGGCTGCATAATGCAGTTGCAGAGATGGCACCATATTATTTCTCGACGAGGTTGCTTAGGTCCTTTGGATGGTTTAAGTTCAGGACTTTTGTAGAGTAGTCTTTAACGCCCGTTTTTACTACTGAGGCACCACAGGCGTTGGACACTGGTGATATATGAAATGATAAATGGGGAAAATATTTTTTTTCAAGGTAGGAAACGTTCCAGGCCTAAGTTTGGGGTACCTCACCGACATTTGCCATTTATGAGGACTGGGGAAAACCTGGAAAAACCTCAGTCAGGGAGGACGATCCTGGCGGGATTCGAACCCCAGATCTCCCGCTCCTGAGTCCGCGCCTTAACGACCTCGGCCAGCCGTGGCGGTTCCTTAGGACAAGGGTGTAATGGAGTGTCTTTCATTGATGCTCATACCACTTTCATTTTAATGATTCCGCACAGATATTTGCAAATCACTTTTTAATAATGTTGATTATTTATGTGATAGTGTATATCTCAAATATTTAACAACCCAGTCAAATTATATTTTGATTAGCACTTTTTTTGTAATTATTGACTTCAACGATATTAATATCGAATGTTACACCTTTCAAAATTTAAGAAGAAATCAGAGTGTGTTTGATGTATGTATAGGATTGATAAAAATAAAAGTAAAACTGCAACAAGCTCGGAAATACGTGACCTATATAATAAAATAACAGTGAAAGAAGCAAATCGCATTTACCACACTTCTCCAAGGACGAGTGAAAACTTAAAAACTAAAACCTGTAGAGTTTTCAGTTACCTTTAAAACAACTGCAGCACAACACCAAATTGTGGACGCACTTTGTTAACGACCCAAGTAAGACTGAAACCTGGTGATATTCTGCCTTGCTTTATAGGTGTGTGACGCAATTGAGGCATTCTTAGTAATGGTGTCCAGTACCAACCATTCCGTCATAGAGCATAGGAATAATACTCCCGGACGGGGGAGGAAACGGAAGAATAAAAAGAGAAAGAGCATTCGCTGGAGATAAGGGAAGGTGTGTATGTCAAGACACGTGTGATGCTTTCGCGGCCATGGCCTTATACGGGCTGACAATGAAAATATGTAGTTATTATAGCTCAAAAATATAGGCTATAAATACAAATATCCTTTCTATCCTATCAATAATGGTTTAGTAAAAACAAAGAAAGTAACTATTGTTAATATTGCTGTCCGATATCCCACGGATGACCTTGTTTTCTGAGTGTGACTTTACAACAAGTTAAGAAAACGAAAAAGGAATTGCTTTTGTTTGAAAACAGCCCTATGATGCTATTGTATCTGAACGATTTAGGCATTTAATTTGTAGAATGCGTAAATATACCGGGCTTTCGTTACAAAACTTAGCAACAACAATCAAATAAGGACTTGAAGTTTAAAATCAATGTTGATTAAATGTTAGTTTTCACCCTAACCTCTTTGAATCTTGAAAAAAACGCCACTATAACGTTTTGAAGTGGATACAGTGGTTACTAAATATTACAAAAAAGTCGGTTCTGGTGGTGTAGTGGTTACCATACTTGCCTTCTAAACCCAAGTTCGCGGATTCGATCCCGGCCAGGACCGATGGATTTTTTTCGGGCGTATGGCTTTCTTCGGAAGAGAAGTATAGCCGTGGGTCTCCCGTCTCGTACATTTACGGCACGAAAAAGAACTTCAAGCCTGAAAGAAGAAGCCTCTGAGCAAAATTTGTCGGCCGTTTCTCGCCTGGTATTGAATGGGACGCTGATGACCTGAGGTGTTAAAGAGCTTGCATAAATGAAACAAACAAATAATACCATAAATGTGATAACAATTGCATCTTCCTCAAAATTAAAACATCAAAAAGTAGGAATGGCCGAGAATGAGAAACCTAACATTGAATCAGTTTTGATAATAAAGATTGATAATAAGTTTTAGGTATAATTTCTCGCGCTAAAATTTAACTTTACAGTGTTTTGTTAGCTTAATACGAAACGTGGCACTAGTTTCATTGTGTTATTACTTCCGGTTCCCGCCTGTGAGAGGTGTGCAGGTTGGGACGTGTTCAGTTCCGTCTACTGCAAAATGGAGGTGATACGCGACAATCAAAATACTGCTGTAAAATTCTGCCTTCGTTTTAACAAATCTTCAGCCGAGGTCTAGCTTATTACTGAAGTTTGATATTCTCTATAGCACAGCTCGAAGCTGGTTTATTATGTTTAAAGAAGGAAGGCAAGCAATTTCAAAGGAACGTGGACATAGCGCTCCAGTTTGTGCTCAAACGGAAGAAAGTTTAACACTGCTGTTATCATTGTGAAAGAATAGTAAGAAGACTTTCATAAATTCTGAAAAATTCACTGGGCATCACCCACACGTTGGTAATGGATATATGCATATGAGACGTGTTTGTGCACGGTTGGTTCTAAGACTATTGATTCCCAAACTAAAGGACGTTCGCGTGCGCTTTTGCATGTAGTTGGGAGATGACGTTAGAGGAAGATGAGGAGTTTCTTTCAAAGGTTGGTGGGTTTTGGCTGTCTTCTTAAGAATCCGGAGATGTTACTTCGTATCAGCAAGAAGAGGTGAAAGAGGAAACCGAAGAAGATAACGAAGGTGGTGATTAGCTGGTTGATAAAGAAAAAGATGTGCAGGATGATGAACCAAACGATGCAATATGCAGAAAGAAAATTTGAAGAATAAAAAGAGTAAAAAAAGTGTACAAGACATAGAACAAAATTGGAGAAGACGAAAGAAGTAGAAGAAAGAAACAGCGAAATGTTTGTCCGGAAATAAGATAGTATCATATGGAGGAAGTTGCACAGTGTTTATTCCGAGACACGCGCCTTTCTGCTTGTATGACACGAACACGCACTTCTGACGTATTTGGACAACCCACTTTCTTACTCATTAGTTATTGTATCAAGAGCGACCTATTTTCATATACGTACGAAAAAATTAAATTACTTATAAATGGGTGCTGAAGTGTAAAATGTGAACAAGTGTATTGAGAAAATGCCAATATCACATTTTTTTATATAATCTGCAAATATGATAGATTTGATGGGGAATTTTGCATGCCACATTTGTAGGTTTCATCGCCTCAACTATTAAGTGTCCATTTTTATCATACAGCTATTAATGTAGATTCATTCAAGGTAAACGATCCAGGTGATGTGTAGAACTTTAAAAGTTAATTTCATTATCAATCCCCCCTCCTTTACAGAGTTTCTTCCCATTCATTTGTTTGGGCTTCGCTTTTTGAGAAAGAGTGGTCTCGGAGATCGATAGCTGCGCACGCATGACCCACTTAGTCCAACTAATAATGGACTGGGGGTCAATAAAGTTTATTCATGCACAAAGAACGCACTTAGTTTACGTTATAATTCATGCCATAAACCAGTGTTCAAATGATAGACTAGGGAGGCTGCCTACATAACATTATAGAGTCTGTCCTGGTTGTGTAGTGGTAACCATACTTGTCTTCTAAACCCAAGATCGCGGGCTCAAACCGGGCCAGGATCGATGGATTTTTTCGGGCGTAAAAATCCTAAGTATGGCTCCCTTCGGAAGGGAAGTAAAGCCATTTCGTACATTTACGGCACGAAAAAGAACCTCAAGCCTGAAAGAAGAGGTCTCTGAGCAAAATTTGTCGGCCGTTTCACGCCCTGAATTAAATGGGACGCTAATGACCTGAGATGTTAAAGAGCGTCTGTAAATGAAATAAATAAATAATAGCATTATAGCGCTCATTTTAAGGCACTGACATAATATGTGTGTTTCTCACAATTTCCTTATTTTTCTGGATTTCTAGTTTTTCAAGTTTAAATAAGAGCAGAAGAGGCTGGGGACCTCTAAATTAAGGCACATGAGATTTTGTAATTTATTCTTTGAAGCCATGAAAGTGTAAG
This sequence comes from Metallyticus violacea, assembly GCA_030762175.1. Taxonomy (NCBI): domain Eukaryota; kingdom Metazoa; phylum Arthropoda; class Insecta; order Mantodea; family Metallyticidae; genus Metallyticus; species Metallyticus violacea. The sequence goes on along the minus strand of CM060830.1, from coordinate 103,617,668 downwards.
CTTATGAGATAATGGCGTCAAGTGTTTGTTTTATCTTTTAATCCTTCAGCTCACAATCGCAAATCGTAATTCCTGTAATCGAGACAGATTTTTCAACAATACGAGGAAGCATTCCATAAGAGACCATGTAAACCGCAAAATCTTTGTATGGGATTCAGGATGCATGGCATGCATGATGCCTAGAATTGAAATTGGTACCAAAAATTACCTATAAACTCTTGTAGATAGCCTCTTTCTTCCTGTCTTTCATTTAAGTGAATTTCACAGCTTTTTTTTCGCGCCTATTTATTTCTGTTTACGCAACAATTTAAATGAATCGAAAGGTTACAGTTTTGGCGCCGTTTATTGCACAGAAACTTAAAATAAAATGGACTTCTTTTCTGGCAACGGCAAATTGGCAATGACCCCCGCCTTGCGGCTTATCTTTGTTACTCCCTCTAACACCCCGAGCTGGTTAGATTGAAGTAGACTATGGGGGTGGGTGATATTTTTCTCAATGCGAACCTAATGTAAAGTGGCGCATTCTGATTCCAAGAATGAGCACTTTTTGGAGGTATGTAGTCACAAATTCATCGTGACAATTTGAATTCATAAAGGCGCACATAACCATACTACATCGTTTAGGTCCTGTATAGTCAAGTACCTACAGAACATGTGGATTGTTGGCAAAAGACTTACCACCATCTCTATTTTGCCAGTTCTCGTCAGGCATTCCAGTTAAGGGGGGGGCGCTTTTCAAGAAAGCAGAAAAGAAAGGGAAAAAAGGTTTTCCCCCCCTTGACCTTATGGTAGAACTGTCTCGGAATAAGAGAAGAGTAATTATGGTATCTAGTAGGATCGTTGCTTAGAAATATATTAGTTTATCAGAATTGAAACATTTTCAAAGAGATGGCCATAAGTTCAAATACCTTGCAATTTGGTACGACATACTGTTTCAAGGAAGAGTACGATTAACTTTTGTGGTTTAATCTGAATAATAATAATAATAATAATAATAATAATAATAATAATAATAATACTTCTAAACTTGTGGTTTCTCTTTTGTGAAACTTATAGATTGTAAGAATTCTAATTTTGTCTCCCTAATATCATAACTTATTTCAATAATATTTCAATAATCAATATTAATATTTCAATAATCAATAAAGACATAATTTCGATTTTATATTACTTTTGTATTTAAAGTTAGTCAACTTAGTATGGAAGGGTTGGGATGAAAGTTCATATTCTTGCATTCCGCCAGCTCATATGTCCAAAGGTAAAAAGCTTTATGGGGATGCATGTCGGAAGTTTAAAGAGTGAGCCATTTTTTTCTTTTTATCAGCAAAAAACAGTAAATGATGCAATGATGATAGCCATGGTGATATGAATGCTCCAATCTTCGAGAGGACAGTCTTGTGGCTAATTTGCCAAGCGATCAGAAGTGTGTGATTGTTTAAGACAATGTCAGGTATCAAATCATTTCGGTCTAAAATCTAAGCCACCTACCACATCCATGAGTCTGAACACGTTTATGAAGTACTCCAAGACAAATGTTGGTAAATTATATGTCATTACAACATCGAACGTGATTTTATTATGAGATTTTAGGACTTCTACAAGACTACTGCTGCCTAACCTCATTGAAATGACATGGAGGAAGTTGAAGAGAGATGTAAGATAAACGAATGCAATACCTTCGCTGATTACAAATATTTGCAGTTCATTGACAGATTGTGCTGTAGATGCAAAAACACGTGGAAGAAGTAAAAACGCAAAGAATGTTGAAAATAAAAATGTTCTTCATGATCAGGAATGAGATAGTGAATTTGTCATTCATGTTGACTACGTCAGCGACACAGATACCAATGAGAGGACGCAACATAATGTCTGAATTCTATTTAAGCTTCAATTTAATTTAGATAGACTTGATACATTATTTGTTGCTTTATCGTAAAATATATAGAGATTTTTTTCTGTATGCAAATAGTCCACAAAGTTCTGTTTTGATAATTTAAAAGTAAGCGTTCATTATTTTCTCCAAGTTTCTGTGCTGTTTCATTTTTCTAATGTATGGCTGTTTGTGTATATTTACAAAAGGGGTACCGGGCATTAAAAGAGATAGTAAATATAAACTGTTGCAACACGACAAATACAGCAGAAGGGGGGTGTATGCATGTTCTAAAATTGGAGGATTGATCAAAGAATCGTGTTCACTGAACAAGCTTTATCTAGATGCCTTGCAACGCTAATGAGTGTGGAGTTCTGTTTGCATTTATTTGAATCATAGCTTGGAGATTTATTAATAAACAACAAATAAGTTTAATAAAGAACAAAAAAGAAAACAAATCAACTGCTCACTGACGTAATAAAGTTCAGGAAAGTTTGCTGAAATTGATTCATATAATCAGAGAAAGAGCTTGACAATATGGGCGCTCGATTTGAACAATCACTAACAGTCTCTCTCAAAACTAACCAGACAAGCGGAAATGAGCAATACGTCAGTACAACGAGCTACAACATTTTACAAACTAAAAGATAAAGTGCAGATATTAAACCCACGAAATTTATATGATCAATATTGCGAGAAGAAATAGCTGTTTAGACGCCATAATATCTCTCTCATAGCAAACTCTGAACATTTTCTACGTCTTCTTTGAAAAGATTAGCATTTTGAAACGCATTCACAATAATTAAATTATAAAAGTATTCTGTTGCCAATTCATCAGTTAAAACTGCGATTTATTTCTGCTGTTTTTGATTTATAAGACTTAGCGATTACTTAACCTCATAGTTAACAATTGGTTTTGCATGAAACACATTACAACATTAACATTCACTGATTTTAAAATTTGGTAAACAATTGTAAACATTCTTTTATTTAGCGCGACATTAGTTTTTTTTATACAATTCATCAACCATTTATGATTTGAGTTCTCCGTCTTTTTTTTTTTTTTTTTTTCCCCATGTTTGATAGATTAAATGTTTGTTTTCTCAGCTACCTTACACACATCTACACAAAATTTTAAAGTTATATAATGCAGAATCATCTTTTTTCCTGGCCAATAAACGTCGTTATTAGCTCAGTAAATGTAGAAAATATTTGTATAATTCTTTGTCTTACTATACTACAAATAATAATAATAATAATAATAATAATAATAATAATAATAATAAGTATTGTGTTATATTATAAAACGTATATTTTACTATTAATTTGTGCACGTTCTACAGTTGCTTATTCCGCTACGCAATCGGAAATTGGTTTTGCCGACGGGAAGCTAGTGCGTCATGGCCTCGCCACCTGCCGAGAAAAATGATGTCGCGCTGTTGGAAATGAAAGTGCGCATTTTTTTGTTTCTTTCGTTGTTTATAATATAATGTTGTACTGGCCATCATAGTTGATACTTAAAGTGTCTACCCTCCACTGTGAGACACACCTGAATCCTTTTGAAATTATTTTGAGACACCCTCCACAATCTTCCCGTATTTTGTTTCAGCGCTCCACGGTTTTTTTAGGTGCAACAGTAGTTTTATGTGGATCAAGTTGCAGCAGCTGAGTGGCTTTATACGCACTGCCAGCAGATATATCAACTTGTTGGACTAATCGTCTTTCCAGAAGACGTTTTTAATCGATAGCCTATTTCAAGCTTCTTCCCATTAACAGCTGGTTTTTGGTCTATGAAAACACTGTGATTCGAACTTTATTCATCATTCTGAAAATTACGCTTCCCGACGGAGATGTTACTCTTGGAAATTTGATTTCTTTTGTACTTAATATTCACAAATAAATATTTTTTGTTCTAGCGTATATCTCACTCTTGGCATACTTCATAATATACAAATACACTAAATACATATATACGAAGTCTAACATGCACTTCCTACAGAAATGCAACTGAAACATGACCGAGCAAGCTCAATTGCCTGCGTCAGCAGAACTTTTAAAACTTTCAGTCTTAACGGGAATAGATCAAACGATTTCCACTAGCGGATACAAACTCCGATTGCGTAGCGAAATGAGGATGGTACATTAAATTTATTCAATTGTGTTCTATGCTTTCTATCAAGCTGGCAATGTTATTTGTTTATTTTATATTGTTTATACTTTTTTCTCAAAATATTTCTTGTATTTTAATTTTTAAGGTTTTTTTTTGTGCTTTATCTTATTTAGACATAATTAGTTCTCAATTGTGTGGAATCTGTGACTGTGCTTTTCCTTTTGCCGTGTTCACTAATACTGGAAATAACATTTTTGTTTCCCCTTCTTTTGTTTTCCATTCTATATTTTACTTCCATAGTCCGTTTTAAATGACATATTTTAGATATTATAAGAATGTTGCTCTTCTGTTGTTTCATTTGTTAACAGACTAGCAAATTCATATCTCATAATTATTTTCTTTAACGCTTTAAAACTATATATTCCAGATCAAAAGATATAATGAAAACAAAGAGGGAAATTAAAAAAATAACGAAGATGGTTGTGTACAGAATCAGAAAGAGACGAGGAAAAAAAAAAGTCAACAAAAGGAAATGACAATGTCCACGTGAGAGAATATAGAGAGGGCAGGTTGCATAAGGATAAAAATGCTGAAAATTATAAAAGAAGATGAGACTTAACAAGCAATGTTCTATGTTTTTCCTTGTTGGTGTATGTTCGTATTGTGTGGTAGAGAAATTTGAAATGCGTCATCACTGATCAGAAACAATTGCTAATCTGCGTTATTTGCATTTTGCAATTTAGCTTTCCATTCTCCTTATAGGAAACAAGTGCATTAATAATTCTAAGCAGGACAGTCGTTAGCGAGCAAAATTTCATAACGCACTTGTTTGTCAGCTTTTTATTTCCCTGACTCTGCGGAGGCAGATTGTGGCAAGATTTAATTTTACTAGCGACATAGTTCGCATTTATTTTAAAAGTTGTCTTTATTTTCATATCTGTACGTGATTTTACAAGACATATATTTTACAGTGTCGATTTTTTGGTATCACTTAAACTAGCAACAATAAAGTCTCGCCATTTGCATGTTCAAAGTCTTTACAACAGTTGCTTGTAGCCGCTTGTAACTGAGTGTAATAATATCTGATCCAGTAATTCAGACTTCGTGGTAGTGAAAGGCATTAAAAGTATGTAAACGTTTTATATTTACACAGCATTGGTAAAGAGTCGATGTCCCGTACCTAATGCCTTTCTTGCAAGCGCAAAAATGCAGCAACAAGCATTGTGTGCAACGCACGATAGATGCATTGTTATTCTCTATGATTGTCATATTTTTTCAGCTTATTTTTTAAAAAGACATCAGGCCAAACTTAAATTACAAAAAGCGAAATAATTGAAATGCCTTCTCGCTTAATGGAATCAATGTTCAAGCGCCGTGCAAGGATTTACACTAACATGACAATGTCAAAGAGCACTTACCACTCAGTTTCTTTGGGGTGTCGAAGATGACAGGCCTGTGGAGAGGACAGTGTTTGAACATAATTACACTTATATATTTTCCTCATATGGAGCAATTTGTAGTTCTTTCGTTCAAGGTTGGAATCGCTTACAATTCGCGAAAAGCATTCCAGTGCGCATGTGCTGTGGGACTTACGAGTGCACACAAGATGTGATAGGTTTGTGTACCATTGACCAGCATATTTTGTACTTTATTTGATATTTCATACTATATTATACTTTAAGAGTGAGGAAAAGGTTTACATGATTCGTAATTACAAAAGAAATGTTCTCATATAACTTCTAACCTGACTATCATATATACGAGGGCTGTTCAGTAAAGAATAATCGTATAGTTTTTGACAAGAAACATTTACTCATCCTTATAATTTTTATGATCTTTCTCACCTGTCCCAGTGTTTCTGCTAGGCTTCAGTGCTGGAAACTATTTTTGATAGATCATTCGGAATCCCCTTCGCAGCCTTCATCACTGCCTCTGATGATGAAAAATGCCTCCCTAAGGCCCTTCCTCAATTTAGGGAAAAGGAAAAAGTCGCATGGGGCTAAATCTGGGCTGTAGGAAGGGTGAGGACATACTTCACGTTGATTTTTGTGAGATATTCAGCAAGAACATTTGCAATTGCAGCCATGCATTATCGTGGTGCAACATCCAGCTTGTCTTTTGTGTATGATTTGGCCTTGCGGAGTTTTCTTTGTAGTATTGCCCAGTTACAGTTGTTTGTGCAGGTAAACCATTCGTTGAATATCGACAAATGAATCACCACAACTTTCCCAGCGGAAGCGACCGCTTTTGCTTTTTGTCATTGAGATTTCCATACAGAGCTTCATCATCATCCGTGATTACCTTTGAAAGAAACTCCGCATCTTCAACCGCATGCAAACCTGTTCGGGAATCAGCAGTGTTGGAACCCACCGTGCACAAATGCGTCTCGTGTGCAACTTTTCAGTGGGTGGTTCCCAATTAAAATTTCAGGATTTCTGAAAGTGTTGGACGATCCTCTCTCACAATGACAGCAGTGGTGTTGCTTTCTTCCGTTAGAGCACAAACGGGAAAGCCAAGTTCACGTTTCTTTGAAATTAATTGCCTCCCCTCTTTATGCATGTTAAACCTCTTCGAGCTGTGCTATAGGAAAGGGAAAAACGTTCCATAGGCCTCACCTGCAGATATGTTGAGACGAAATGGAATTTCAAAGCAGCATATTGTTCGTTGCGTCACCTCCAATTTGTTGTAGGTGGAACTGAACACGTCTCAACTTGCACACCTCTCGTAAGTGACAACAATGAAACTAATACCACGTGTATTTTTCGATTATGGTAATAAAATTTTGTAAAGTTAAATTTTATCGCGAGAAATTATAGCTGCAAAAAAAAAATATGACCCTTCTTTATTGAACAGGCCACTTAGTTCATCAATTTACCAAACAAAACAGACTACCGCGCAACGGCCTATAAATAAGCTGCTCCTTCCGTACAATGAAGAAAATATAGGAACCTCGTGCGAGCTTTGTCCCACAGCTGTTTCAGCGAAAGATGGCAGGCAGATTTGGAACTACGGTTGCAATCTGTAGGTAATTTCGAGAACATTTCAAATGACGAAATCTGGACATGTTCAACATTTCAGATGACTTACAAGTTCATAGTTTGTGTTTATGATCAGGAACCGTAGGAGACGCAATTTGCATTGTGAGCTTCGCTTATTCATTGCTAATCAATTGCAGTTATTGAGGGTTGCCATACTCCGTATTTTGTGACTTATATTTCACTTTACAATATATTTACCCTTTATTACAATACACTTATCACATCTTTGAATCAACATGTCAATCCCCCCCCCCCCCAATAGTCAGAACTCTTGTCTACAAAATGGGCATGAACAGCATCCATCACTTCTTCGTCACACTTAAATTTCCTTCCTCGAAGGTTCTTCTTGAGTTTTGAGAAGAGGAAACAGTCACTGGGAGCTAGATCTGAGTTGTAGGATGGATGGTCTCCTTGGTCACATTTCTTCACAGCTTCCTTTGCAACAAGAGCTGTGTGCACAGTCGTGCTTTCGTGAAGAAGGCGCACCACACCACTCAGTTTTACTCACCTTTTCTCTTTGATGGAAGCACGTAGTCTGTGCAGTAGGCCAGCATAGTACTCCCCATTTACTGTGGTATTCCTCTCCTTGAAGTGAATGAAGAGTATTCCTTCACAGTCCCAAAAGATTGTGGCCATGATCTTAGCTTACTGAGTTACCTTGGCCTTTGGAGGCGATGCTTCGCCAGGTTTACACCACTCCATTGATTCTCTTTTGGACAAGAGATCATAGTAGAGGATCATAGTTTCATCTCCTATAACAATGGTTTGCAGAACTTCGCTCTCGTTGTCACGGCGGAGCTCCAAAAATGCCTGACAACAGACGACTCGTTGCTGCTTTTGAACTGAGGAAAGAAGTCCTAGGGACCATCTTGCACTAACCTTATTAATGTTTAAATGTTCATGAATAACTGTTGTTTTAGAAAGGCCCGCCTTGGTGCTATTTCTGTAACTTTGAGCCCCGGTCTTGTATAATTTCTCCTTCCACAAGAGCGAAGTTGTCAGGAGTGACCACCTCCAAGGTCCGACTCCAACTCTCTTCGTTTTCAATGTTTTCTCGACACATTCTAAAAAGGTTGGTCTATTCTTTTACGGTAAAATATGAGAGGCATGCTTTCAAGTTCTTTGTTTACCAAAAGTCGAGAAATCAGCATAATTTGTAAATTCTCATTCACTAAACTCTATTGATACTCTTGTTAATGACTTACTAGGCCAAAAAAAAAAAAAAAAAAAAAAAATCTTGTAAGCTTCGGTGTAGCTCTTTGGATAGAAATATTTAAAGAATTCAGAGCTACTGAACATAAATATGTGAGTTTTTAGAAGGTAATAGAATTTATTTAATGTCTCCAAGGTATATTAGCATCAGTAAAAAGAATAGTTTTTTCTTGAAAAACACATGGATTCCTCAAAGGAATAGATTAAATTTTGCTGCAAATGAAACTCCCTGTTCTCATGAAGTGAACTCTTTGATGCGATCAAAGGAAATACTTTTTTGAGAGAGGTGCTGTCTTCTTCTAAATATGATTGGCATAAATAATTGAATGTTTGTACCTCACAGTAAGTAGTGTGTCATGTTAGTGCAGGCCTAATGTTATATCTTATTTATCACTAAACATGCAATAATATTTCTTCCACAAGCTCTTGTATTCTGCATTAGTGATTTAATTTCTTCAGTTTCTGATTCCGCGAAGAGTCCGTATTTTTGCTTCCAGGAAATACGGCTACCCTAGTTATTGCTACGTGTCAGCTCATTGGTCATTCTCTGCGCATGCACAGTAGTACAAATAGCACGCAGGAACGCTGTAGTAATACATTGAGGGTTTTTCACATCTATTTCATGTAATGCTTATTTCTATTTAGGATTTTTTCCACAAGTACAGTTCAACTTAACCTGTTCATCTGTTGTGGTCTCTTGCATTTTCTTCCGTTAATCCCTATCTCGTCCTAACCATTGTACCATAGCTCCTTAGGCATTTCTTTTCCGCTTTTCTCCTCAATACTTCAACATGTTACCTTGGTTCATATTCAGTATTAGCTGCTCCAAGCCAAGTTAAGAAAGAAATGTGAGCAGTCGGGCCAACTTTTGGAAAACATTAAATTGACAGAACTATTCCATGTTTATGCAACAGGGCATTTAATATAAATAGCATGACAAACTGCTGAATGGATAAAAGCTCTGCTATCCCATAAGTTGACACCCAGGACAGGGGCAAAACCACGTTATTATAATAATAATAATAATAATAATAATAATAATAATAATAATAATACTCAGCTGACCTCTTGACATCTTTTAAAATTTCGTCCAGAGTTAATGGAATTGGGTACCTTCCAATGTGGCGATGGATCTTCATAGACTATAGAAAGAAAATCTTTTTTTTTTTAAGTTGCCTAGTCCTATAAGTTTTGGGAGTTGTAATTATGGCCTAGCATTTTAATATACATGGCAACAGAACAAGCAGGGGGAGGGGGGGGAGGAGCTATTAGATCGATGATTTCAATGTAGCATGTTGAAGTGGATTAGATTTCGTTTTAGTTTAAATGAGATTACAGTAATTGCACTGGAATCTTTTAACGATGACTTAGTTATGTTTTCGTCTGAGATGGGAATAAGGGAACCTTGCTCTGGATTCGTCATCACAGTGGTCAGGAAATGTGTCAACTCTTATGGAAGGATATCTGTGGGTGTTGCTGGAAGCTTGGGAAACAAGTTCTACTATTCACACGTTTTAAGCTGCACGTTCAGTATTTTAGGTGCAAAAAATGCCGAAAACAGTCAAAAAAAAAAAAACGAAATTCCAAGGATATTTGCCTATTTCATCAGATGTTTCGTCTCGAAATCAAGAAAAAATTAGTTAATATTTAATGAATATTTATCTATTGTAACAGAATCTCAAATTTAGTTGGAATTAGACAAAAAGTGTCGACTTATATTTTATGGATTTCACTGAATACACCTAATATATCAAGTTGTCTATCTCAGTATAAACAATTGACTATTTATTGTAACAGGATTTAAGACTTTTTTTCTTTTTTAAAAAATGTCAAATCATCCCATTTTCTCCAGCTGGTGTGATAAAGCAGCTCTTATTAACAGCAAAGGAATGACAAAGGAAACATGACATAAGTTCAATTAATTCAACTCTCAATCGAAAGCAAGTGATAACTCTCAATAAATATCAAACTTTGTTTTCAAAAGTTTAAAAATTGGGAAAAAATTCAATATTATATAAATTCAAAACATGCAAGAGGCATGGCGTCAAGAACACCGTAAATAATAAGGTTTTATGACTACCCAACAGCTTGAAATGGAAATGGCTGTCTGAAATATTTCAGGTACATTAGTCACAACAAAAGTTTAGTCATTCTCACCAGCACCAGATTTTTACACACCCACGCTTTGTTTGATACTGATTCCGAGTAAAGCACGTCACAAATAACGCAGGATATCCCTTAGCTTGCCTTTTTCATAACGCAGGTCACCGCCACGGGTGGCCAAAGTCGTTAAGACGTGGACCCGTGAGCGTGGGGTTCGAATCCCGCCAGGTTTTCCTCAGTCCTCATGAGTGGCAAATGTCGTGAAGGTACCCTAAATTAAGGCCTGGACTTGGAACGTTTCCTTCCTTTAAAAAAAGAAACCTTTCCCAATATATCATTTCATCTCATGTATCATCAGTCCTGGTGGTGAAGTGGTTACCATACTTGCCTCCTAAACCCAAGATCGCGGGTTCAAACCAGGCCAGGATCGATGGATTTTTTCGGGCGTAAAATTCCTAAGTATGACTTCCTTCGGAAGGGAAGTAAAGCCATGGGTCCCGTGTCGTACATTTACGGCACGATAAAGAACCTCAAGCCTGAAAGAGAGGCCTGAGCAAAATTTGTCGGCCGTTTCATGCCGAGTTGAATGGGACGCTGATGATCTGAGCTGTTAAAGAGCGTCCATAAATAAATCATTCAAAAAAAATCTCATGTATCACCACTGTCCACCTCCTGTAGTGCCTCAGAAGTAAAAACGGAGTTAATTACTAATTAGAAAAAAATAACGCAGGTCTTTATTGAAAGCTGTTCTGTGCCTTTTATTACTCTTACACAGAATATATGTCCTATTGGGCATTATGCATTATGCTTAACTTGCATGGTAATTAAATCCAACTTCTCGTTCATATTTAGGCCTGGTTTCTTAGATGTCTCCTCCATAACAGCGGCCAGCTGTTTGTTAACTTGTGCTATAGCATTTTTCATATTCACTTCATCCCAAGATCGCCACGTGGTTACGCTATTTATTTGTTTAGGCATCTTTAAGTTTTTATGGTACCTGGAATAGTAGTTTAACATTATGAACGTACACTTAAAGATTATACAGGAGCAGAAAAATATGAAAAAGATTAAATTTTTAAAAAGTAACATATCCAAATTAAAAGAATAACATCAATATTTAAAATACTTAACTTTTTATACATTAAAATGTTACAATATATTCATTAGAACCATACAATACACTGTTAACATCCGATTTTACTCTTATATAATGTGTTTTCATTATTGCGTTGGTTTAGAAGTGCCTATAAAGCAGTTTTTCTTATTTGGACATTATTAAAATCCATTAGGAGGGGGAGGATTTCACAAATCATATACGATAAACTATGTGGAACAGCAAAACAGTTGCCAATCAATAAAATACATATATTGACTTTCATTGACACACACATAATAAATACATTTATTTACCTCCTTAATGTAGTACTTGTACAGCAAACAAACTTGGGCAAGCTCACACTTTCTTTAAGTATCTTGATGAAGAATCTGCCGTGTTAAACAAAATAACGCAGAGAGCAGGATGCAAATTGAATGTCTGTACTGTATACTGGCTCTGGTATTATTGATTACCATTCTCCAGAATGTACTACAGCATTGTCGTAGTAAAATCAGCTTTATAAAAATATCTTTGCTTTGTGGGTCAACTTTTAAGACAAATTCATATTTTACTGATTCTTTTGAAAATAACGCAGAAGTAGTTTCAGAAAATCCAACTCAGAATGCTACTGTATTATAAATGTTTTGGGTGACGTGGGAGTTCGGATCCACTGTCTCCGAAACTCCGGGGTCTGTTACCCTCGAGTGCTAACAGTGAATTTCCTGAAGAATGTAAAATAAGATATTTGGGGGGGGGGGACCTTAAACCGTACAACAACTTAAAATGTGTTTTAAAACATTAGAAAATATAACGATTTTTTTCCGAAATATAAAACTTTTTAAAAAATATCAGGAATATGAAGCATGAAAATGCGCTTTTGAATTCTACACATGCTACAATGTAAATAATATACTCAGCACTCTGGAAAATATATTGACATTTAGCCTTATAAGTCATTACACAGTTCATTAACTAGTTAGACTGTTAGGCGCAAAATAGCACTGCCCCCAGAGCAACAGAGGTAGGTGCCCCTTCTGTCTAATTGCCTTGATTTATTCAACTCTTCTCTACATGAAATGAATTAATTTGAGGACGAAAGCGTTCAAGCTTAAGTTTAGGGTAACTTCTGTGTATTCTAACGACCTCGGCCACCAGGTCGCTATTCCTATTGATGAAGAAATTCAAACTTCTTTTGGAGAAAAAGAAATTTCCAATTGCTTTTTTAATGAAAATGTTTTACACTCTGCACAAGCGACATGACAAAGACATAAAAGTATTTAATATCTTCTCTCTAATGTTTTTGGCCTTGCACTTCCGTGGAATCTCAGTGTTCTTTACCATGTCAATTTGTTTCTTGTTCGAAGTACTTTTGGGCCTTTCGGATGCTGTTGTCAACTAATTATTGGTAGCATTTTCTGGAGCAGATTTAACAACAACAAGGTTACAGTGAATTCAAGTGACGCCGTTCTTGGTAAATCCTGACGGCAGTTGACTCATACAACTGAAGAGGAAATTGTGATGCCAAGAAGCATGACTTGCCATCGTTCAATTAGGAAACCAACTGTGCTACTCCCCGGACATCATCCTTTTCCATTCCGTAATCTTCTGTGACGAGATCATGCATATATTTAAAGGCGATAACTGTATTTTTGAATGAACGAATACTCTAGAGTTTGTGTACAGATTCTGATCCAGAACACATAATAAATAAGATACAATAAATCTATGATCTAAATAAATCCCAAAGCTGAAATCTAGAGGACTTGAAATACCGCATCTTCAGAAATACAGTCATAAGTTCAATTGATATATTACTTAACTAATCTAGTCAAAAAATTTTTCTCTTGCACGATAAATGTAATTTTCACAAAAGTAGGTTGCCTATTCTTGATCTAATCAAAAGTAGATTAAGAACTGCCATAGAAGCCATTCTTTTGATGCAACACCCTCGGCAAATCGCATGAAATATTAGAGAAAGGAAAATTCAATAGAACACATATATTTGGACATATTGTTCAACTATTAAAAACAAAAGTGTTTGTATTGTGTAACTAGCAGTACATTACAATAATTTCGAGAGTTTTGAAATCCTAGCAAGTATTCGAAATAAAAATTTCATCCACTTTTGTAACTAGTATTTAGTAGTTTACTTGAATTAAATTGGTTTCATTGCTCAGGCATTGCCTGTGCTGAAAAATAGCTGGCAGAAAAGCTGTTATTTTGATTTAGAGCTTTATTTCTTATGTACTAAGTGCACTCTCGTCTCATATATATATATATATACATATATATATGATTTATATTTAAACACTCATATACATTTTCAAAAGTTCCAATTTTTTTCTTAGGTAGCTAAAGAAATTTTTATAGACATAGTTTCTTGCGATAAAATTTAACTTTACAATATTTTGTTAGAAAATTTAACGTGGTACTAGTTTTATTGTTGTCACTTCCGGTTCCCGCCTGTGAGGGATATTTAAATTGAGATATGTTCAGTTTCACCTACAACAAAATGGAGGTGATACACGACGAACAAAATGATGCTCTAAAATTATGCTTTCATCCCAACAAATCTTCACCTGAGGCCTATGCAGTGTTACAGTAGGTCTAAGGAGCGCGGCTCGAAGATAGTTTAAAATGTTAGGAGGCAAATAATGTTAAAGAAACGTGAATCTGGCTCTCCAGTTTGTGTAACACCGCTGCTGTCATTGTGAGAAGGGATCGTCGTATAACGTTAAGCACACTTTCAGAACTTCTGAAATTTTCACTGGCGCAATCCACACGTTGGGAACAGAAAAGTTGAACATAAGACGTGTTTATGCATGGTGGATTCCAACTGCTGATTCCCGAATAAAAGGGCACTCGCGTGCATGTCTGCATGCATTTGAACATGATGTTATATTAACACGCGGAGTTTCTTTCAAAGATAATCACGGCTGATGAAACTTGGCAACCCTAAGAGCAAACAACAAAAAATCTTCATCACAAAAAGCAAAAGTGGTTGCTTTCTGCGGGAAAGTAATGGTCAATGTTTTACTTGCATATACAATTGTAACTGGGCAATACTGTAAAGATGTTCTGAAAAATCCACAAGGCTATATCACACGCAAAAGACCATTGAATGTTTCACCACGATAAAGCACGGCCGCCCATTGCAAATGTTATGGCTAAATATCTCATAAAAATCAATGTAAAGGTGTCATCATCCCTATTATTTCAGATTTAGCCCCATATTACATTTTCCTTTTCCCTAAATTGAAAAAAATTCTTTCATGGGAGGCATTTTCCTCAGGATCAGGAAGGCTGTGGAAGCAATTCCAAAGAAGACTAGCAAAAATGTTGGGACAGGTGCATTGCATCCAACTACTGCTTCTACCTACTTTGAGAAAGATCATCAAAATTATTAGGATGAGTAAAGGTATGTTTTCAAAAAATGTGTAGTCATTCTTTATTGAACAGCCCTCGTAGCAATACAGGTGGACTTAGTATGAAATGTTTGAGATCGTTCTTCTCTTTAGCTCGGGGTGGGCCTTGCCCTGCTCAATCACAGGCCTCCATATGGTTTTACAAATACTCTCTATCTTATTCTCCATTATACCAAGAGTTGCCTTGCGAATCCACTCATTCTTGTACTTGGTAATACTTTTCTTTTTTAAGTGAAATGAGCTTTTGCTTCTAAGTATGGGGATATTCAGTTTTAATCATACCTCTTTAAAATGTCATTATTATTGTAGTACAAAGTGAACCAATATGGTGGTTCTTCATTAATGCAAGTATGAGAGAATCAGGAAAGACCAAAATGGAAGTAACCAGCAATATTCACATGTATGCCATTAATGTCAAACTTTGAAATTATATCAAAAGCTTTTAAACGATTACAATGTTCGACATTCATAGCAGTTTTCTAATAACATCAAGCATTATGTAAAGAATAAATTTGCATACATAGTCACAAATTTACATATCAAGGAAAATTAGAGTTTTCATCAGAAGGAAAAGGGACAGGACATTTAGGGAAAAGTGATTATTTATTAACATATTGCACAACTGCCACAAAGTCTAAGAGGATATATTCAGTTGTATGTGTATTTCTCCATACATACTCTAGATGTTTCCAGGGTGGTACACATTTTTCATACAGTGTTTTGCTTGATAGCAGACCATTTCATCTCAATTCCTTGTGTATGAATATATTATTAGGATGTTGCTACAATGATTCACCCTATTATGATGAATCTTATATTATTTAATTGTTGATAGCCTCCCCAGGCATATGTCACTGCTGTCACCCAAGGCTTCATATAGTTCATTATGACTCAGTTTTTTAAAACTCAATAAATGCCATTATTTTTTATAGAATCTGTTACTTCAATAAGGAAATATGACAGAACTAAACATTAGTCCTTGTAATTGGGGCCTGATTATAGCTTGTTTTCAGGAAACTCCATTCATAAACATTTCATGGAAGAAAATTAATCCTCATTTTAATAACCATTTATTCATTTATTATTGTGATTTTTTTTAATTCTCAAGCATGCAAATATTAATATTATTGAAGGAGCGCTTGTAACATGATGCTAAATAAAAGATTATTTTTATTTCAATTTGGATCCAAATTCAAATTATTAAAAAATATGATAACAGATAAAAGGATTTTTCATAAGGAAGATAAGAATATCACTGTTTCTGTTTGCTTGGTTATCAGTGCATGCTATCTGTGTCAAAACTTTCAATCACAGAAATATTTTACTCAAGGCAAGTCTGACTATACAATTGTGCAGTATTAAAATATTCCAAAAGAAGGCAGAAAGAGCATGAATTATACATTGCTTGAAACATATCTGGTATGTGAAGAAAATGAAATTGCATCATCATTGAGACATTGCATAAGTTCTTTAGAGCAAGATCCAATGAAAGAAAATGCAAAAAATCTTATTCTCAATCTATTTTCTGACTTTTTTGGCTCTCAGAATAAAAGCTTCACATTGATGCCTATTTGTATGAGTTACATATAAAGTTAAAAGATTTTTAAAGCAATTCAACATGATCCCTTTCCATGGCCATAGCTATTTGCCTCCAGATAGGAATTTTGTCTTATTGAAAAGGAACTAAGAAGATATGCATCAGATCTCCAGTATTAGATAAAATATTATAAAATGCTAAAAACATTTCTGTGGCTTCACTTCCAATGAACACAGAAGCAGTCTGAGTTAAAAACATTTAAAATATTGATGCAATGATAAAACACTTCACGTTTCACTCTCAAAATTAAAGAATTCAAGACATGTTTTGTGAGACCTTTGCTCACATTGCCAATTGTTAAACGTTAACAAACGTCTGGGAAATTTGGAAATTTTAGGGTAAAATATTATAATAGCAATAATAATAGTGGTAATGATAGTAAATAATAATAGTTTGTTTGCCAGTTTAGAGTGGGTGGTAAGGCATGAGTTTAATAATGACTCCAGTGGCGTAGATCATTTTCTCTACTTTGATCCAGATTCAATTAGCATGCTATCCAACTGAATATCATATAATTTTTTAATCTTACATATTCCCTGGGGGCAAAGACAGCCAGGGCATAGTGTTGATCATACTTGTTGCATCTTGTGCCACAGGTTAATAATTACCAGAGTCGTTACCATCTGTTGCACTTTTAAAGGAGATACCTTTAGTTTTAAATAGAACCCACTTATATACAGTATGTGTACGTACTTGGTATTAATTTTCACATAAATCATTTAAGACATTAAGCTTCACTTTTATGAAAATTAATAAGTTAATAATCTCTTGTGAATCATATTTTGGGGGAGGGAGTATTCTTCAGAGGTTCCCTAACTCAAGATTTAATCAGAACATGTTTCCTGGATCTTTGTCCACATCCTTAGCTGTTTTATGACTGTTGAGTCATTGGTTGTTTGAATTAGTTGATGTCTTAGCTGACTCTAGGATCTTATGATGAACTTGCATATTGGGCTTTCTGCTTCTGGAATGTTAAAACTCTTAAAAATAGTTTGGCTAGGTGATAAATAATTATCCATTACTGTCATGATTAAACCTTGAGTAAGTAAAGCTAGGAAGAGTGTGTGTGTTATTTTTCTCCATATATATTGATTCACAAGAGATTATTAATGTGTTCTTCACAGTATTAGATTATAAACTTAATTAATATTGAAAATGAGTAAATTTCTTTTGTGCTAATTTTGTATGATTACATGTAAGACATTTGTGCAGATTTTACTCTCAAGAATTTGACTGTTATGATGAGGCTAAGTGAAAATATTGATTTGATAGTGGAGTCAAGTTATGCAGTGGTACCACTATTGTGAATGCAATTTATTGAGAATAAGGATGCACTGTATTATAGTAACCTTATATTTCACCTTCATTCTCAGCACTGTGATGGTTTGTTCACTATTTAGATCTTATTTGTGCTTTGAATTAAAAAAAACAAAATAGTGCATATTTCCATATAGTATTTTTCTTGTGCTGTTACTGAAGTGCATGCCTTTTTATTCCAGATGTTGGTGAAGTAGATAGTTTCCTGGGACAAGATACACCCAGCTCAACTTTACCGTCTGTTGTCGGCCTTCCTTCATTGCCATCTACTTCAGCCAGCAGTGCCTCATCATCAGTGTGGGGTACTCCCTCAAGGCCATTTAATTTCTTCAGCAGTCAACAGCAGCAGCAATCTTTGCCAGTTAGTCAGAGTTCATTTGAACAATCCTCTGACTACCCTAACTCAGATTACACTACATCTCCATTATTTCCTTCTGGGTGTTCAGCACCAACTTCACCACCAGTGAATCAGAGTCATTTACTTACAAACCATGTGCCTCCATCTTCCACACCTGTGCTTCAAGTAGCTCCAGTGACATCTCCTTCAAATGCGTCTTCAGTGTTCTCCAACCTTGTCTCTCCAGCACAGTGGAATTTCACACACTTTGGAGCAACGCCAACAATCACAGTACCAGTGACATCCAGTAACTTTGCAGCATTAGATACCAGTACTAACACAACTCCTGTTTTATCACTCTCTTCATCGACATCAACAGAATCTTTTGCAAGTCCTTCTGCACCTTCTCCATTTGGATCCCCTGTATTCCAGTCCTTTGCACCTTCACCAGAGTATGTGAAGAAGGACATAGCACTACCTCCAGCAATCTCTACCCACCACTTTCAGCCTCTTAAGCCAGTGTACCAAACTTCCAGCACTGGACCGCTTGTTGCACCTCCCATTGCTACAGTTGCGCCCATCGGTGAGTAAATTATTTTAAACAGTTTTACTTCGAAATTATTATTATTATTATTATTATTATTATTATTATTATTATTATTATTATTATTATTAAATTTTTTCAATATTTTTTAAGTTAACTTTGCAGGGTGCCAGGTCAGAACTATAAAGATGATGGGCTGGCAACTTTACAGTAGTACCCTCCATGAAGTTAAGTATGGCATTGGCAGATTGGGTAGAGGCAATATCATAATACAGCCTGAAGCCTCTAAGGACTGTTTTCCATCATTTTTCACACTCTTTTTGGAAAACTTTCAGAAAACAGTTATGTACTATTCTGTGATAACTGTCGTTCAATCTTCAAAGGGATTTATTACCACATGACTGCTAATGGAGAATCATGTCACCACCATTTTCTTTCCCACACTCCAAGCTGATGTCTTATGCTTTGTTTCTGAATCATTTTAATAGACCCACATTTCATCACATATATGGATTAAGAAACCTGGCAAGAGTCCTGATTATTATATCTTTGTAGCTTTTTGTGGAACAGTTATTTAAACAATGTTGTGCCTTCACTGAGATTGTAGGGCCCCCAATGGGAAGAAATTATCCTAATACTTAAATCATGTAATATTTTTGAAATAATTTCCAATCTAATATTAAGGGCATCTTCAAATCCTTATAGGTCACTCAGGCATCTTCTTGGAATATCTTTACATTTTTACAGTCACTGCCATCAAAGGTCTTGAACTTCTCTCTCACATTTAAAAAATTCTGCAATCCAATTGAAGGCTATTGTATCTGAAAGAGCAATCCCCAAAGGCTATGTAAGCTTTTCAAGTCATTTCTAATTCAAGCCACTTTTAAAATCTAAATAAATCATTGCATGGTGATGTTCTCACCCCAGATTGCATGAAACGGAATTATGGGCATAAGTATTTCTCTTAACTGACATTTTTAAGGTTGCATGAGCAGCAGCTGGCACATGTTATGTTCATTTATGGATACTAGATGACATTATTGTAATCATTACCAGGTATAGAAATTTTCTAGTGTCCTTCATTCTGAAGTTATCCATTAAGAAACTATTTTAATGTGTTTTGTACAGGATATTAATGAAAAAATAATACCAGAGCTTTTAGTTATATGCAAGCATATATGTGAAAATGGCCCTAAAATAAATGCTTCCTATGTGTCATCAGATATAAAAATGAACATGCTCTTCTCATATCTGAAGCCCATCGTAATGCAGTAAATATAAAATGGATGTTGAAACACTTGTTTCTTTACTGATGATTATAAATACATCTCATTTTAATTCAAACTATGATTTTTTTTTATCATCTTAACTACATCTGTTACACCTGCAAAACACCTGAGAAAAATATATTATACCCCTATATTTAAATTTAAATGTTTAATGTTTTATTTATTGGTGCTTTTACTATGGTCTTCTTTTGTCATCTGTAGATTGTGGACTAAATACTATAGGTGCCTGTAGCGATGAATAACATGAAATGAAATGAATGCATGATGGCACAAATTAGCTCAGAGTTGGTGTGTTGAAAGATCTAACATTCACGTTCTTGCAGGGGGGGAGAGAAAGAGAAAAAAAACAACAGATATCTTGACCTGACTGGGATTCTAACCTTTGAACTCCGGATTAATAGCCACAAATACTATCACTAGACCATGGAGGCGGTATTTTGAATATTGTCTTTCATCATTATATAAAACAGTTGTATATCTAATTTCATGAATATATAGTGACAGTAGTTTTTAAGTCCCACAACTTAAATCAGCTGAACAGCAGACCTACCTCCTGCAATCCCCGAGATTCCCAATGTGGCATGCTTTGTGCCATTCTCTCTTTCAGTCAGTTGCAATTGAAATTTTGACAAACTCTGGCAATTGGCTGTACAGTCAAGAATGAGATTTCATTAAATAGTGCAGTAGTGTTGTACAATGGTGAAATATTCACTCTGTCATTCATCTTCAAGGTATACATCAGGTACAGAAAATCTGTGGCAGAATGAGACAGGCATTTAAACATAAATTTCCTGGCATCCAGTGCCAACACAAAAAACAGTATTAAAGTTAGTACAGAAGTTTAATGAAATAGATTCTGTGGCTGAATGAAAAAAACTTGAAGACTGCTCATCAATCTATGGTGAAATTGAGCTGTATATTACACCTGGTTTATAGCCTAAATGTTCCCCAGATCTTATGTTTTGTGATTTTCATCTTTGGGGACATTGAAAAATAGCATATATTCAACTAACCCTTAAATACTGGACTTAAAACAAGTATTCAAAGCAAAGTTAGGTCTATTAGTCATGGAGAACTGATGCATGTTAGTGATAATTTCCCAAGAAGATGCAGATTGTACATCAAGGAAATATTTCCAATGCATATTGTAAGGAGGGTGAGAATCAAATTCTCTTATTAAATACATTGTAAAATAATTAAACATTTGGATGTTGCAAGTCTACATAAGATAATACTGTCAGCAATGCGAAGTTTAATCTCTGGCTTGGAACTATTCTGACTATATATTTCATGGATGAATCTCAAATCTATTCTATCAGATCCTCTCACATTGTAATGGTTGATCGCTGCTCTAATTGCTATTATTTCGCCATCAAAATTGTTAGCATATGTGCCAAACGTGTATATTGAAGGAATTCTTTTCAGTATATTCCAAAGCCTGCTTCTTTGTTTTTAAGAGATCCATTTGTATACACACTACACCAGGTATCAGTCAGGTAATATTTGTTTAGTGTACTAAGTGCTGTCAATCTTAATATCTCAGGCAGGTAATTATTTTTAGAGATCATTATATTCAGATTTAGTTTCATGCTGATATCTATATATTGCAAAGGATCAGTTGGTATAATGGTAGATAGTGCTTCTTTTTAAAATTTGTGTAAATCTTCTTTCAGTATGTAATTTTAGAAAGTTTGTTGTGTTTTTGATTGTTATGTGCTGTGAAGAATATGAAACCATTTATTTATTCCTGTGTTGATTGCTTTTTGATTTTTGTCCCAGTATTGCCATTTTAATATCTGTTTTTCAATTGGCAGATTGTTAGTTATGCTCTGCATGTTGTTTTTATGCTCCTGTTGTTATTCTTAAGGACCTAGATTGTATTGTATCCAATTGATTGTTTATTATAGATATTATCTCACTTCCATAAAACAAATTAGGCTCTATGTATCTTTGTATTAAGGAGACTATGGATCCTCCCCATTTGATAATCTTCTTAATATATTGTTCTTATTATTCATTTTTTTAGCTATATTATCAATCTGTTCACAGAAGAAAAAATTTTTGTCAAGTGCTATTGCAAGATATTTAATGTGTTCTTTCTCTTGTTTTAGTTCATTATTGATTTAAGTTGTAAATCATCTCAATGTGTTAAAGACTGAAAAGCTGGAAAACTGTCTTTTTAGTGTTTATTTCCACATTGTTGTTAAATGCCCATGTTTCCATGCTATTGATAATTTTCTGCATTTCATTTTCTTATTTTTTTATGTTGTTTATTCTGTTTATTTTTTCGGCTAATCCATATGGCGATATCATCTGCAAATAATCCCATATTTGCCTTTGGGAAGTCAGCTAATATTTTGTTGATCTCATCTATGAAAATATTAAAAAGAATTGTACAGGAGACAGCACCTTGTGGAAGGCCTACTTTAATTGTATGCCATTTAGAGAGGACATTATTCGATTTTACAGCTGTGTAACTTTGTGATAATAGATCCATGAACCATCTTAACATGTTTTCATTTATCCCAATGTTACTCATCTTTTAAATAAGCTTCTCTCTTTTGTCAAAGGCATTTTTGAAGTCAACAAAGAGAGTAAGCATTGTTTCTTTTTTTGTTGAAGGCCTTTTTAATATTCTGTGTTAAATATAAAACCTGATTAATAGTTGAATATTGCTTTCTGAAACCTGCTTGAAGGTCTGAAAGGAGATTTTGAGATTTCAGATAAGTTAATCTTTTAGTTTAGCAAGTAGTAAGGTTAAGGATATAGGTCTATAACTGTCTAATAACTCACCTGCTGGTTTGTCTGTCTTCTTAATTGGAATAATTATAGCTTTTTCCCATATAACAGAAGTGCTATGTTTACTGTTCCAGAACTTGTTGAGTATTCAATAGTACCTTCTTGGCTCTGCACCTTAAATTCTTGATGTATTCACTATGATTTTTGTCTCTCATGTAGTGTAATGGTCCTATAACTGTCTTTGCAAATGGCCTGCAATTGATATGCAAGGATTTAACAATATATAGAGCTTGATGTACTTTTTGAATCTTTTATCATTTGCATCTGGTTTCATATGTCATAAATTTAGCATAATTTGAATATATTATTTCCAATAGAGAAGTATTGTAAATTAAATCTAATCAAATTGGTGGGAGAAACTGGAAGAATGCTTTTAAGTTAGCTATTATTTGTTTAATCAGATATTTTATATAAATTTTATAGCTTATTATGTTTTTTCTGCTTTGCTTTAAGTTTCTCCTTAAGCAACTGATAATATATCTAAAATGCACAGTGTAAGAGACTAAAACTGTGAATATGAATTTAAACATTAATATAATTATCAAAGATAGTTTATTATCTGATTAAATATAAGATGAGCTACTTTACATGGTGTCAACAATTTTTCAATCTCTTAAAAGCTTCTTAATAAAGTAGTTAACAATGTCATGTTTGATTAACTTCCCTGAATTCTAATGCCTACCAATTGCTAAGCTTATCTGAATTTCAGGGCCTTTATTTCTTCAGAGTAAAATTCTAAGATTCTATGAAGGATAGAACATTTTTAGGACAAAACAAAGAGGAAATGTCTATTTATTATTCAAAGACCAACCAAGCTTACTCATAGATTCTTTAGTCAGAAATTAAAATCTTAGATTCAGAAGGAATAACATGTTTTAGTTATTTGTAAAGAATCCCTCTTCAAATATACTCTTTTATCATCATTTCAACTGTTTCATTTTAAGCATTTATCTGTGCCTTATAGTAGTTTTTGAAGCAGACAAAGTGTTGTCCGTTTAGCATTATTGTCATGTTTTCTTCCCTGGAAAAACAGCATTTCCATATCATTGTGTCACATTGTTGTGTTTTGTAGCTGGTTCTACCAATACTTACCGGCTTGGGAGCCAGAAGAAACCTCTGTATGCACAGCCTCCAGGATTGTCCCTGTCTACTCCAGTAATAACATCCTATGCACCATCTGCTGTTGAGAGCTACCCTCCCATTCCTACAGCAGTGGCACCTCCACCTGTGCCAAGCACTACCAGCGGCATGGCAACACAAACGGCAGCAGCCACATTGACACCTTTGCAGTTGCCAAGCCCTGCACCTCTGCAGTACCAATCTCCTGTTGCTGCTGTTGGTGATAGCAAGCAGAGCATTGCATCCTCTTATACCAACCTGGTAACTTTGTCCTCTTTTATTTCCTAGGATAAACATTTTTAGAAACTGAAACAAATCCAGAGTCTTTGTTATAGTTGCTAGTAAAACAGAATTCCCAGTCATTGTTTTAAAATAAACTTAATAGAAAATACGAGGGGCATCCAGAAAGTAAGTCCCAATCGCGCCTAGAGATGGCACCACTAGTCGGATAGGAATGTGCATGCGCAGGAATAGAGAGGAAGTATGTGAGAATAATGCAGTAAAGTTTCAGCCTTGTGACGGTCGTGGTTACCGCGCTGTGCTAGGAGAAAATGGCTGCTCTGATATTGTCTCCCGCCAACTGCGAGGTTCGTGCAGTCATCCGAGGTTTGCACGCTCAAAAGCAAAGTCCGGCAGAGATCCATCGCCAATTGTGTCAAGTGTATGGACACGACATTATGTGCGACAGTATGGTAAGACGAATGGTGCAGGCAATTCACTGAAATATTCACGAGGACGACTGTAGTGGCCTACCGTCCCTGGCGACGGCAGAAGTGTTGGAAAGTGTGCGGCAAGCAATTGAGCAGAACCGGCGCTTCACAATTTCAGATCTCTCTTGTCAAGGCTTCCGGGAGACTATTTCGTGCACAAGGGAGCGAGACATCTGGGGAATTGACAAGAGAGTTCTGAAATTGTGAAGCGCCGGTTCTGCTCAATTGCTTGCCGCACACTTTCCAACACTTCTGCCGTCACCAGGGACGGTCGGCCACTACGGTCGTCGTCGTGAATATTGGTTCGTCCTTCAGTGAATTGCCTGCACCATCGTCTTACCATACTGGCGCACATAATGTCGTGTCCATACACTTGACACTATTGGCGATGGATCTCTGCTGGACTTTGCTTTTGAGCGTGCAAACATCGGGTGACTGCACGTTGGCGGGAGACAATATCAGAGCAGCCATTTTCTCTTAGCACAGCGCGATAACCACGGCCGTCACAAGGCTGAAACTTTACTGCATTATTCCCACATACTTCCTCTCTACTCCTGCGCATGCGCATTCCTATCCGACAAGTGATTCCATCTCCAGGCGCGATCGGGACTTACTTTCTGGATGGCCCTCGAGTTATATAATAATACAGTGGAGTCTTGATAGTTTAATGTTTCATGTAATCTGAGCTTCCAGCATATATGATTCAGTATATTGGTAGCTTGGTTAATGAACAGTTCAAAGCCACTATTACTGATATAGGAGGGATGAATAACTCTGAAGAATGTGCAAAAGGTATGGAGAGAAAGAAAGAGATACTTAGAGTGTACTAACTTGGGCATGGCACAGTGATAGCATGAAGCTGAAAGGTGAAGCAGTCCCTTAAAAATAGTTACTTTAATCAGGAAGAAAGAACTATTGGCAGTTATATTTTAAAAAGTAGGCATAAAAAAGTAAATATTATGGCACAAAACTAATATACAATTTGTCTTTCTTTCTGTTAATCTGACAAGGCATCCCATTCATCTAATTCAGCTTGAATTGTTGGGGCTCTACTGTGTAATAATCAATGTTTTATACAATTTAGCCGCATATTAAATTGGTGCGCATATGACTCAGGTTGTTAAATATGTTAGTAATAATAATTATCCATTGTTGCTATAGAAGCCATATAAAATCAGAGAACATTGTAATTGTGGACTAAAGCCTCTTTATAAATTTGTATGAAGTTGCATCAGTAGGACTAGTGAAGTATTTATCATAACAATTGATTGCATACTTTTTGTACATTTGTTAAAAACTATCACCTTAATGTTTTCTTAATAAAAATATCTCATACATATATGTTGAATTTCCATGTTTTACATTCATGCACACTAAAAGTACAAGAATGTTTTGTGCAAAAATTAATTACATTCAAAATAATTCATTTAAGAACTTTTCGAAAAATAAGACATTTTTTAAAAATTCTGTTGGAACTCACACAGTGAAGCTTTTTAAATGTAAATTCTAACTAATCTGTCGTCTAATGCACTCTTATGATTTGCTTACTTTAAAGTAAGTGAAGCATAAGAGTGTGTTAGATGACAGATTAGTTACTTTAAAGTAAATGACAGATTAGTTAGAATTTACAGTCAAAATAATGTATGAGGACATACTCATCAGGAACTTATAAAAAACTGAAAGGTGAAGAGTTTGTAGATAGTATTATTATATCACTGAAAGAACTTTTTATACTTAACATTTTTTAAATTTATGCAACTCTTTATGGTGTAAATATCTTCAAAATTTTTATTTAATTAAATTTGTTTGTCTCATAAACTTATATTTAATGACTCAGTTAATGGTACTTGAAAACTGTATACATTACTTGAAAAGTATATTTCAAGTGACTGAGAATTGTAATTTGGTACAATTAAGTTATATTTATTGATATGTTGTGTACATATTAGAAAAATGCAAATGATATTCACAAAGAAAAAAGTGTTATTGTTCTCCTTTTTTTTTTGTAAATAAAGATAAGAAAAAGAACAAAATTGCACATTTTCCAAGGAATTACAGAGTGTTCAGAGAGAGGGTCTAACTGCCTCATCTATGAAATATTTAATGCTTTTCTTCTCTTAAATTTCATAACTAAACATTTCCATTTGTTAAAGCACAAACTCTGTAAGCTTTCATTCAAGAGAATTGTTGATATCACAATGATGATTATTTCAGGGCCAACCAGCACATATGTATAGACAAGTATATCATCATTGGTTTTACAAGAAAGAGGTAGAAAGCAAGGTGATATGGCAGCCATTCAGCATGACAGACTCACTTGCCTTGGATGAAGCCTTTACTTCTAGTGAGTATATTTTAAGCAGAATTCCTAGTTCTCTACCTAGATCATTTGGCTTGGCCTGCTATAGATTCGCTACAGGTCATGACTGCTTACAGAATCACCTGTATAGAATGAACTGACTGAAACACATGCATGCCCTCTTTGCGACCATGGGGTATCCATAACTGAAGAGCACTTCTGCATTTGCTCTGCAATTCTCAACTGTTTCTCTTTGCATGTTATTGACAATGCCTCTGGTGGTTATTTTTATCGTTCTTCTTTGTACTGGGCTGTTTGTGAACTTATGACTGAGAGGTTGGAGACAGGCATAGGATGAAAAAAAAATGAAACAATCTTCTAGTATAAACAATGTAATACAGTTTTTTTCACACTACATGAATTTGCTGAGTTCATCCAATGGAGGGAAATCAAAATTCATCAAATTATCCTTATTTTTTGTAATGAAAATGTTTTCCCAAGTGGAAAGTTCTATTGCGTTATGAAGTTGTTTAAGTAGTTTTATCTCTGGGTTAATTTCATGATTTTTATTCCAAAAGTGCGCTGCTATTGCTGATTTATCAATTTGTTTTAAGCAAATTTGAAAAAAGAACACTTCAGAAATATTCGCTTAAAACAAATTGATAAATCAGCAATAGCAGCGCACTTTTGGAATAAAAATCATGAAATTAACCCAGAGATAAAACTACTTAAATAACTTCATAATGCAATAGAACTTTCCACTTGGGAAAACATTTTCATTACAAAAAATAAGGATAATTTGATGAATTTTGATTTCCCTCCATTGGATGAACTCAGCAAATTCCTAATAGAACCAACAGATGCCGCCACAAGAACATAAAGAGACCCAATCTTCTAGTAATCTCTTCACACTCTTTGCAGTTTCACTCATTAGAGATTTTCTCAGGACATGTTTCAATAAGTGAAACCATAAGGAGTATTCTAAATATTTCAACTCAGAAGAGATTATTAATGCTTGTTTCACTGTGTTAGATTCCAAATTAAATTAATATTGAAACTATCTTCTAGTCTTTATATTAGGTAATATTGAAAAGGTATATTAAAGCTAAGAAATGTTCAAAGGAGCATGCTTTTCTAACATTCATTTTGTGATGGACTGATGTAAAATATGGTGGCGGTGGTGGCAGTTGTTTCTAATGCCAACTTGCCTGCCAACCAAGCATTGAGTTCTGCACACTGGAAGCACAAGGCAAAAGTATAGTCAGTTTATAATTTGTGCATTGAGTTCGGGTAGACTATATATTATGACAGCTTCGTAAGTACATTTAAATGCCAGAGCAGTTAGGGTTCTCAACAAGTGTACCACGTTACACTACTATCTTGCAAGATTTGCTAGGTGTGCTGCAAAATCCAAGGCACATTTATTAAAAGGGAACAAAAGAAAAATGTTCAAGAGCTTGCACAATTTTATAGGAGATTTATAGGATTATGCTTTACAATAAAAGACTTGAGTAACTCATATTAATGAGAAACTTGATCTTGTTTTTTCTTATACAAAGGTTCCATTCGTGGTGGAATTGAAGACAAACACTTATGTATATCCTGTTCAACTGAGAGAAATGTATCATGTTTCTTATTTATTATGTTTGTTAGTGCCAAAAACACTCAACTTACACTAATAGTTACTTCCACTGCACAGATACTCTTTCTTTGTTAATATCCAAAGCTTGAGAAGTGGTAGTTGATCATATTTCAGTCTTGAGAAATGCTAGTGGACCATATTTCAATTGAAGTGTTTAACCTGATTGAAGTTCTGCAAGTTACCCCTCTTCCTCCAGAGGGAGACTGGTGGTGGATTCTGGGGACACAGATTGTGCACCCAGTTATACTTAGTAGAAGTGATGGGGGAAAAATATTGTGTCTTGTTATTCTGAAGACCTAGGAGGGGATTTAAAATCAAATCAGATGCCCTGATTTATCTTCAACTTTTCTTCTTTTAATCAGAATCTTATCCTTACTGAACTTATATTTTAAAAAAGCAAAATTACTGCAAGTCTTCTGATTGCTGAAGGCAAGTTGTGCAATACAAGACCAAGTCTCCTGCATTATTACCAACTCCTACATTGCCATTGACTATCATTGCTGGTACAATATTATATCATTTTCTAAAGACTTTAGGGAACATGGCAAGATGTAGTGCTTTTCTCCTAATATGAATCTTTTAAAATCATATAAATGCGATTGGTATTACATTTTTATTTATTATTTTATTGGAATGGCTTTTAAATTATTAATATACTTTTATTTTATAACATTAATAATAATATTGCATTAAAATAATAAAACTCATATTATATACTACACAATGGATTATTATATGCAAATGATTTAATGGTAGCATCCTTCTCTCTCTCTCTCTGGGTAATTTTTAGAGAATATATTTGAATTTGAATTTATTTCCAATAAACACAACAACATTACAATAAAATTACATATTTTACAATTTTTTACAATAATGCAATACAATTATTAATTTATTAATTTTGAACCCTAGTCCCCATTATTTTGTAATAAACCATTCTGTAATATCCAATAACCAGGCTACAACTCTAACCATATTATGTATACTCCTAATAAGTAACAACTAAATACAATCGGTTAATTCGCTACAAAGCTAACCACATGAATACTCCTAATATATAACTACTAATCATTAAATTCTCCTTAAAATCGGGTTACCATGCTAACCAACTTTATATATATTCTTAATAGATGACAACTGAATCAATCAGCTAATTTTGCCAAACTATTTCTAATTTGCTAGTTAATATTCTGGTCCCACAACACATAACTCCATGTTATTAGTGCATTGGTGACCATCATACTCTGTAATATCCTTCAACTATTATACTTGTAAGGTTATATTTCTTCCTATCTTCCTCTTCGTCATTCTTATCCATTTCTCTCTAACTTTACCTAAATAGTTCCCTATCATTTTTATATCCTTCTGTCTTTTTACACTTCTTCCTAATTAAAATTTCCCCTTTTTTCATTCCAAACCTTTTCTTCCCACAACTTTTTTTGATTACAATGTAACAAACATTGAAAATCTTTATTGTTTTCCTATTTCTTTATCATATCCTAATCCTTTTAAATTCGTCAAGTTATAGCCCAAGCAAATCCTTCTCTACCTGCCTTCTCACATTGTTCTATATAATTTCCCCTACCCTATGCTATTTTTATTCTGCAATAAAGTCTCAGTTAACTCTTTTCACTCAAATACTAAATATTTCTTGTTGTTCAATATATTCCAATCTTAGATTTATTTCTTTCCAGAATCCTTTGTTTTGATATTCCCTATTTATCCATACTTTTCTCCTATCTCTTGTAAACTTTTCTGCACTTTGAAATATCAGATTCTTTCCACTTACATTTCTCTTGTGTACTAAAACATTCTTTAATAATATCACTCTCTTATAATGGGATAATTATGAATAAATATTTCATAAGTCTCATGATTGTTTTTTTCTTAATGGAATATCTACCTAATTCTAGCTATGCTATACTATTTAGGGATGCTATTGGTAAACGGAAAATCAGTTTACAAAAACTCTGCATGTTGTTGTTGTTTACAATGGCTTTCTTTGTTATCTATAAATGCCATAGTTACAGCTGATAGACAGGGCCTGTTATAACCTCACTTAGGTATTCATTTTTTACACTAGCGTAAAAAATGAATACCTAAGTTGAGGTTATATTGCCACTCCATGTCAATAACTTCGTAAGTACAATATTTATAGGGTCTGTTATGTTTCATATTGCAATAAAATGCCAATTTTATTGTAAATGTATATACAGAACCTTAAATGAATGAAACATGTAACTATAAGGGCAAAACGTATATGAATATTGCAATGAAATTTTCCTTCACATTCACCATCCTGTAATGGATGCTACTGTTATGTAGACATCTTAACAGTAACAACACTGCAATTAACATCTAGTTCTCTCAGGATAAGGTTGTAGATTTAAAAGGATCACCTTTGTTGAATTTAAGATTACTGCTTCTACCTTCGGTGTGATTCTTTGTTCTTGTTTTAAGTCCTTTTACTTGATATTGGAAATGTCTAATTCAGTGGTTTACAGTCTTCACATCTCTCTGAATGTGGGTCCTAGTGGTGTAGTGGTGACCATGCTTGCCTTCTAAAACCAAGATAGATGGTTCAAACCCGGCCAGGATTGATGGATTTTTTGGGGGTGTAAAAATCCTAAGTATGGCTTCCTTCAGAAGGGAAGTAAAGCCATGGATCCCCATGTCATACATTTACGGCATAATAAAGAACCTCAAGCTTGAAAGAAGAGGCCTCTGAGCAAAATTTGTGGGCCATTCCATGTCCTATTTTGAATGGGATGCTGATGATCTTAGATGTTAGAGCATCCATAAATAAAACAAATCAACATGTTTCTGGATGGCATTTGTTATCACATTTTTAGGAAGGCCTGCTTCGCCCATTCCTGTGATATGTCCCTAAATCACTTCTGACATATGAGGCATTGTTTTGAAAACTTGCACAACAAGCTGAATGATCCAGCAAGATGTAATTACTGAGGTTATAGACTGTGGTCTTTTGATGAAATATCACCTGACATTTCATTCATAGCTCCATGGGGTATCTTCAAAGGAAGTGTTGACTCCTGGCTAGTTACTGCTAAATGATGATATTACAATTAACAGATATTAGGGTTTAAATAAAATGCCTTCTGTATATCGCCATGTCTTTTGTTTCCTAACTTTTAAGATGTTAATATTTCAAGTTGATAACAACTTGGTAATATTAATGAACAGCAGGGTACATTAGCATGCCATGGGAACTCATTTTGAAGAACAATGTGTCATTAACAAAAAGAGATTGAGCATTATTGTACTAGAGGTTATGAAGGTAGAGGTCCTGATGAGCAATATGATTGAGAAATGGCAGAATGAATAGCAAGGGAACACAAAAAACCTGCCCAGACCTGCTTCCTCTGGCATAAATCCCATTACTACCACTGGGATTGAACCTGACTACCTTGATGAGAGGCGAGCAAGAAATCTTAACCACCTGGTCATGGCAATGCCCTAAGGCAAAGCATTTTTGTAGACACTTGTTTAGGCATATTTTTAAAGCATGTTATTTCCAGAAAAATAATTCAGAGTATAGCTAGGCTTTTAATCTTGTATTCCAGTTATAAGACATTGAGTTGTTCTGTTGAAAAACAGTATTGTCCAGAAACATTAGGTTATCTTTGCATAACATAAACTGGATACTTTAAGATTTATATTATCATACAATGTTTTTGTTGTATTAAATGAACTAATTCTAACTTAACCTAGCAGACCTGTTATTGACATATTATATAAAACAGAAGAACTAATCCTAACTGACAATTGATTAATATATATTTGTTGACTATAGTTTGACTATTTCCCATGTCTCAGAAAGGACTGGCATAGTAAAACCCTTATGTTTGGCAAATAATACATAGAAACTTGGATATGTTTCCTTAAATTTTACACATCGTTTATGAAATTAGTTTAAACAGTACTCTTTCCAGGACAACTTTGATTTTAACAGTTTAAATTTACTTCATGAAAGTTAAAAATTGTGCTATATTTAAATCTAAATGTAAGTCAGGCTTCTGCATTTTATTCCAAAATACGAAATTATTTAAAGAAATTAACCCTTAGAAACTTAGTATGCTATTGTTATTGAAGAATTAATTACAGTGTGGCAACTGAAAGCACCATAAATTGTACTTTGTATTGGCACAGCAATTTATTAACAGATTTCATAAATAATCTGCCTTTATAATATTCATTTCTCATTTAATTAGCAAACTAGAGCACCAAGTATTGTGAGTGTGCATGTGTATGTGAGTATGTGCATGAATGGTGGTTGGAATTATCTGAACAAAATGGAAGCAGTGGAAAGGCATTGTGACAGGAAATAAAATTGGAATAGAGACCAGGTAAATGCATGTAACGACTACATTAGCATTGGAAAAAGAAGAGAATAGTCAAATGCAGCAAGTATGGCAAGTAATGAAATGGCTAATTTATCATGTAACAAAGTTAAGGCTTCTACAACACTTGTTCAAAGGTGCCTCCCTCCATTTGGAAGCTGATTGTGGCTCAGCAAAGCACAAACTCTTATTCAACTTCACTTGCAATGCCAGCCCTGTTGCTTAGTTATTATGATTTTCACAACTGGTTGTATAATTTGTCTGAAAAGTTTGTAACATTATAACAAATCATTTATGAGGAAATCACTCAAATTTCATTAATTTTGTTCCATTTACTTGGACATGTTTTGAAGGCTGTTGACTTCACATCATTACCCCAGCATGATATTAAGATGTCACTCTGTGGATTTTATGAACTTAGTGACCTCTAGGAAGCTGACAGTGGAACCATGCGGATGATGAAGGCATTAATAAACTGTAATGCCTTTTCACACAGCATTGAGCCTAATACCAGTGCTCCTTTTGAATGCCGTTATACAAACCATATGTAAGCTGCTTAATTTAATTGCGGTTAAAGAGTACGTCATGTTTATAGAAAATGATAACTTTAAACTGGAAAAAATCCAGAGGTAAACTTCAGGCAGTGTAACTATTGGTGTGATCTCATCTGCTGCTATCAATTCTCATTGTGATGGTGTGCAAAATTTTTTCTTGAATGGTCTTTTAACTAATACATCCAGGGGCTGCAACATTTTGTTAGTTCTTTTGGAATTAAGCTATTTAATTTCTAATTTTTTTTAAAACTACAGACCAATCATAAATTTGTAAAATAAGACTATTTCTTTTGGAGATTCAACAAAACATATTGCTATTATTTTTTAATTATATTTTTTGGTATACTTAATATGGCAAATAGGTCAAAATTCTCTTAATGAATTAATCACCTGTGACTTAGACCTGATAATTATCAAAGAAACATTTACCTTCATTGGTTGCAGGTCTTCTAGCCTTGATTGTAACTTTATGCTGCATTATGTATTTTTTAAAAATTATCTATTTAAAATCTTGATGGGGATTACATGAACAGGGCCAATATATTACATAAATATATTTTTTACATTATTTTGTAAAATTAATTATTGTAATAATTTAATATGAGTCATATTACAATATGAACTATTTATGTGGCCCCAATTATATTGGTGTATTGAGTATTTTCCTGATCAGTTTGTATCATAAGGTTAATGGGGAAGCAAAAAATAAACAAAATTGCCTTGGTTTTTGGTATTTTTATTATCTTTTTGCAAACAATTTCATATTTTAATGCATGTAAAGTGTTTATACTTTACTTCGCCAGTATGAAAAATTTTGTGTTCTATAACTAATATGCAGATGTTTTCATGAGAATCTGTAAATGTGCTGAAACAGCATTTATTAAGTTTCACTTGTTGACTTTGGATTAGTTTAATATGTTTACTGTTTGTATATACACAGCTGATATATCGCCAGAAACAGTGGTAGCCACAGATGGTGGTCGCTATGATGTAAATATTCTTCGACGTCAGAGAATGGCTGTATATTGGCAGGAAAATCCCACAGAGGTTCGTCGCTGTTCCTGGTTTTACAAGGCCTCCTCTGATACACGCCATGTTCCATATGAAGAGAATATTTCCACAAGACTTGAAGAGGAGTTCAAAATTGCCAGCACAACCAATTCCTGGCACCGTCGTGTGGAACTACCCAATGGAGAAGAAGTAGTATTTCATGGTCCTGGTGTGATGGTGCATTTTCCTCAGGCTACCTCCCCTGACTCATGGAGTAATACAACAGTAAGTATTAGAAAACTATAACATCACATTTTATTAGAAATTTTGGAAATTTAATCTTTATATTAGTTAAATTTTATTTCTGAGAGGAGCACCAAGTATATTATGTTCCAGGCTGATGATCCCTGGAAGGAATACATATACTTATGCATACACATACATATATGTGTAATGACATAATGCAAACGAGTTGACAGACACAAATAATACTACTGATAAATAGCATGCAACCTCTCTCACATTAGCAGATGCCCCAATTCCATATCTTATTCTGATTAAAGCTGTTTCAGTTTCAGAAGTTGATGATCTTCTGTCTGTCAAGAAGTTAGTGCTACCCTCCAAAGAAATCACAATCCTTTCACATATAATCAAACTTTTGCTACTCTTTCAGTACACTAATGCAAGCTTCTATGAACAAAGTAGGCTTAAGGGATCTGTTATGTTGATGGTGCATCAGAGCTGTTGATATATTGCATAAACTGCATATTATCAACCATTCAGAGTCATATTCAGAGTGATCACTCATACTTAGCTCTAACCCTTCTCACTTAGCTGGAATAAATGAATAAATTTGTATTCAAAGTCCCTTATGAGTTGAGTAGAACCTAATGTAAAGTGAGTGATATTCAAGATAGCTGAAGACTTGTGTTTTATTTGTTTCACTATATGGAAAGGTTCACCATTTTGAAATGGCTAATGGTGGCAAAAACAATAAAATCTTTTCTCAAGCAACATCTGAAATTAATAGTTTAAGAGAGTATCTATTTAGAGTCAAAAAGAAATAGATTTGGTCCATAAATCAAGCAGTAAATGTTCATATATCATTAATTATCTTGTAAAATGTATAGATTATAATTATAGTTAAAGAATAATTAAATTTGCAATAGGAAGTACAATAGATGAGATAAAGGGATTCATTTATTATTTGTATGACTTGGGATAGAACCTGGATTAGCTCAAAGCCATAAGAACTTTATAAATGAGCTTAGCGCAAATAGATAAATAAATAAAAAAAATAACTTAACTACGAATAAACTGGGCTCATTTGCATCATGGTAGCTGTCATGAGATTTTAGAGTTTGTAAATGTAAAAACTTTTCAGTATTATTCAACTTGATTGCTAATTGACTTCTAAGGTAGAAACACCACAAAAAATGAAACTCCATTTCTGCATAAAAGTGCAGTAGATGGCAATTATCTGATTAATCGGTAATGAAGATAATTAAAATTATCAAGTATTTGACTAGACCACTTTATGGTGAACTTTGAACTATGATAAGAGCCCTGAATTTTCAATACAGTAAATATTTAAATTTACAAACACTATTATAGTATAATACTGTAATAGAATAGGAGATGCAGTCTAGTTATGTACAACAGACAAGACAAAATAAATTTCTTTAAGTGCCAAATATTATACTAGTGATAAAAGTAATATATACTTGTATTAGATTGTTGTAAGAATGTTATAAGAATATAGACTGAACAATATCCATTATAAAAAGCAATCATAAACATATTCTTTTCTTGGCAGCTAAATCATGCATTTTCCTCAGAAGCAAAAGTTGAGTAGGATAGCTGTCATTTGTTGCTGTTAGCAGAACATTGTAGTTTCCAGTGATGTAGGGATCTTTATAACTTAGCTCAATTTTTTGTTTAGTTCATCTTCCCCTTCTCCAACAGAATCATCATCAGTCACTACCTGTTGTCTTAACACAAGATATTCATCATTATAACATCTTTTAAAGGCAGGATCATGGTTTTTCAGATTTATTTGTACATTATTTTTCTCACTGGTTGAAAAGTTCTGCCATTACCCAAAATGTATCAGCAATAGTTTTTTATTATCATTAGTATCCATAATATCTCATTTTCTTTCTTTGTTCCAACCTTTCATAAGTTACTGTAGGTCCATGTAAGTTCCATCCAGACACCAATCAACCGCTCTTGTGATTCATTACTGAAGTGCATGGGTGCCACTTGCTTATATTTGTACACGCAAAGTAAGCTTTTCAAAGACTGTGTTTAGAAAACAGCATTTTGGTTAAGTAATCCTCCGCTTTAGTTAAGGCAAGAAAAGTAATTTAATAAAAGAACCAGTATTTTATATTTGACTCATTATGCTGTTAAATTTAAGTTTCCCATTCAATGGATAGTACATTAAGATGCAAATGTTTGACTTTATTGTCTATTTAGTCAAAGCTTCGTAGCAGTGCTGTTTTAGTTTTGAGTGGTGCTTCAGAGATCAAGGAAGGGATTAAAGTGAGTTATAGTGTAATTGTGTGTTCTACTGAATTGCAGAACCCTCAGAATTTAAATTTGTTTAGTTCTGATCCACAAGTCAAAAGCATGTTGTTAGAATAATGTAACCTGTGTTTTTAAATGTTTTTAGTTTTAATTTTCTTTTCTTTCCCCTTTAATTCATTTATTAATTTATTTTTGTGAGATTAAATTAAGGAATTTTAAAAATTACTGATAATTTAAATAAATAAAGGAATGTGAATCCCATTGCATAAAATTTAGCACTCCTTTAGTGTCATTAAGTGTTAGAAGCAGCAGTATTAATTTTTGGAAGATTTTCAAAAAGAATCAGCCTTGAGATTATTTGACCTCTTTCCTGAAGACAGTAGAAAAATCTTATTAAAAGAGTTTGATGATGAATTATAAGTTGTAATTAGACAGCTGAAATTCAAGCATCTTCAAGTGAAACATTCTGAACAGAAACTATTTTATTTATGGCTTGAAGCTTTCACTTGTTTATTATTAACTTCTTGTATATTATGATAGAAGGAAAAGTGGTTAGAGTATACTTACATAAAATTCCAGAAATATCGATTAAATGATTCAAAAGATTATATGAAATGGTGATTAAATCTAAAAGGTGATGTGGATTTAAAATGTATATATTGAAAGATTGGTTTAATTCATAGGTGCTTGTAAGGAGATGTTGAGATTGCCTAAACATCACCTCAGCTTCCAGGTTTTGGCATCTCCTACAATTCCAGAAAGCAGAGACAAGTTTTATTGATGCCTAAAGCATTTCCAAATGCAATAAGAGCATTGATTAAATTAGAGAGTGTTGGGAGAGGAGGAATAGTTACAGAGAGAGTAATTTAAATATTCATTTATAAATTAGGTTACAGAATAATATACTTAAGGAATGCGTAATAGCAAAGAGAATTTGTGATATAATAGATTGCTGTTGGTGGTGAGTGGTAAAAGGCTGGAAGAGGTTGCGAGCTGGGAGAAAGGAATGTGATAGGAATTTGGAAGAAAGTAAGGAAAATGACAAAAGATATAGAAAAACAAGAGGTTAGAAGTAGTATAAAAGTTCTTAAAAAATAACACAGAATGATAACAACTGGAAGAAGTATATTTATTGTTGTATTTAGAAGTGGGAGGTAAGGTTTTGCTTGGATGAGATCAGGCACTTTTTTTATATAAGGGAGTAATGAAGAAGGGTGTCTTATTGTGGTGTAATGGAAGGAAAGTTTCATGGTTTAATACAATGTAGTAAGAAAAGTGAAAGATGGAAAGAGGAAATTTTGGAACCTTATGGAGTAATTATAAGACTATATTGTACCTATTAAAATGTTAGCAGAATGTAAAGTATATAGAAGTAATAAAGAAAATAATGAGAAATATATAGGAAGGGTTTGAAAAAATGGATTTGGAAGTTTAAGAAAAGAACATTAAATGTTAAATAAAGTTCTAGATACATAGTAGCAGTTTGTATTAGAGTTATCCATTCAAACTAATGACTTGGATATTATATGGTAAAAGTTAATGTTTATTTAGATAAGAGTTGAATCCAGGTGTTTTGGATAATCCAGCAGGAAATGCCTACCTGTAATAATCCATTGTTTGTTAAAATTTAATTATGTGCAGAAATTAATAATTATTGTACACTACCTTCTGGAGAAAATAAATTCAAACTTACCCATATACTTAAAAAAAACATTCGAATCCTACTTAGGCATTTGAGCCTAAAAGTAGTCACTCTTGCTGTTTAGGTAGAAACTCTAAAGGTATTGTACATATACAGGCAAGTCTTTTGCAAATTTTGATACTACAATAGTTTATGACAACTTCGGCCACTATAGCAAGATGTCATGTGCCGTGACCACAGCATACAGCCACTGACATATCAGAGGCTTCATTCCCTAGGAGATTCTGACTGTCTACAGGTCACTAATGACCATTTAGCTTTCATAGATAACTTTATCTATGTGAATATTTCACATAAGCTTCCTATACAGCATCACTCCTAGATATTTGGCCGACGTGGAAATTGTCACCTAAATTCCAGAAATGCTTAAATTTTCAAAGCCACCAAGTTCTTCTTTTTGGTGAATGGGACAGTAACTGTTTTTGAGCGGTTGACTTTCATTAAGTCCCTTCCTCATACATCATCCTTTATTTCCTTCAGCCCATCATTCATGATGTCTGTAATTGTATGTGGAAATTTCCCCATCACAATTAAGGCTATGCCGTCTGCATAAACCTATAGATAATATCCCTTCACATTCATATCTACAAGTAGAATGTCCAGCACAAGGCTCCACAGTAAGAGAGATAATATTCCTCCTTGAGGATAGCCCTTTGTCACAACAATCTCCTGTGTCTCTCTGAGAAGAGTTGTTTGATATTACTGTAGCATAGCATGGAGTTTATCCACTTATAGTGTTCTGTACAGATTGTATGAGTATTATGAATAAATATGTTACCAAATTCACTATGTATAACCATAAAGGCTACCAATGTTGTTTCTTTCCTGGCCAGAGAATCCTCAACCTGACAACTGAATTGTTCAAAGCTGTCTCGCAGCATTTCCCGAACTGGTAAGCATATTGATTTCAATGAAGAGAGTTTCTAAGAGCACCCAGTTCTGAATACATCTTTCCACCAGTCTTACCAGTGTCTTTAACAAGAATGAAAATAGATTGATGGATCTGAAGACCTTAGCACTGATATAGTCTGAGCAACCATGCTTTGGAATAAAAACTACAGTAGTAAGTCTCCAGGGCTGATAGATATAACCAAAGGCTAAACTTGTCCTGAATAGATGGCAGAATAAAATGTATAGAGATTCAGGTCCTTTCTGCAATAAAGCAGGAAAGATGTCATCTCTCTCAGGAGATTTAATTGAGTCAAGTTTATTAATTGCCCATTTAATCTTTGAAGCTGTGATATTTCGTGCCAACCTCCAGTTCTCTGAAGATGTCCTGGACATTCCTCATCATGACTAAAGTTTTCACTTCTGTTGTCAATAAATTTACTCCCAGGGAAATGAGCCTTAAGAAGAATCTTAAATGTTTCTTCCTTTAAGGTAGTATAACCTCCTGTGATTTTCTTAGGAGAACCAAAGGAGTTGTTTTCCCTTGAGCCATTACCTTCTGGTTTCTAGTAGCTTCTCTCTCAGGTTATTTATTTCCTGACAAAAGTTCCTCCAAGAGGTTTGTTTGGTTTTATGGCTAGCCTTGTTGTGATCCGTAAGGGCTGAATGACATTCTCCCCAGTTATCATTTTACTTTGCATTGTTGAAGAGTTTACTAACTTTGCCCCTTTTATCACCAATTTCTTGGGACCACCACTTTCCTTTACCCTTGTTACTGTTGGACAATTTTCATGATAACTGGATCACTTGCCATGTCTGAAACTTGCCATTCAATTATCAGATTGCTTGATTTATTCCAAAAGTAATGTCAATGATTTTCTTCCTAATCTTGTTACAGAATGTAGATTTCTTACCAATATTTAATAAATAAAGATTATTGGTGAGCAGAAAGGTCAACAAGAACTCACCTCTCATGTTTGTATCCATTTGCCCCAAATTTTGTGATGGGAATTAGTGTTGCATCCTACAAGTAGTTGCTCACCATCTTCTACAAGAGCTATCACCAAGAGTTCTAATTCTCTTGGAGGGTGCATTCCTACCATTGTAAGGTAGGTATATATAGAGCTCAAGATTAAGCCTTTGCTACCCTCTCTCACATTTAGGTTTATTCACCAAAGTGATGGCACTGGAACAGAATTGCAGTAAAGATAAAGCTTGTGTCCCATTTCTAGCCAGGATACAAACTCTGGAATTATTAATGGAGTTGCAATAAAACAACTTACCTTTAGTAAGTACAATATTTTTAACTTACCTTTTACTTCACCTAGTCCTGCAATTCATCCTTTGTGAATCCAAGGCTCTTGAATGAGGGGTAGGTCACTATTCTCTTCCATATCCAACTTATAGAAGGCAGCTGAGGCTGCATTATTGTGTTGAAGGTTTATCTGTAGAATTTGTCATCTTTAGATAAAATGACAAAGGTTGCTCTTCCTAATCCAAAGTTCTAATGTTGTTTTTGCTCGCATCATCCACTAAGCAAACCAAGATTTGACCAGATAGGTCACTCTTGTTTCTAATAGTAAGCCATTCTCCTGTTTTCAGGATTTTATTCTGTTTTCCAAGCATTTGCAGGATAGTAGAAGATTCCAGCTTTGTAAACATCTTTGGTGTCTTAAAGAGCCCCTTTGATGTCCTTAAGACATCTGCCTTCAGTTCCACAATTAACTTGAAATTTTCCCATGTCTTTAGTTTAGAAATTATCGACTTGAACCAGGTTTTTGTCTGCTGGTTTGCGCAGGAAAGGATGGAAGTTCCCCTTTCCAAGATGCACCAGCAAACTAAGGTAAGTTTCCATTTTCCGTGCTCTTGAAGGCTTCAACCATTATCTCTTGAAGCTCTCCTGTTTAATCTTCGGTGAGCTTTACCATTGGATGCCCTTCAAGAGCAATGTCATCTTGATGCAGTAGGATTCCTTGCCTTTACCTCTTTGTGTTTCCCCAAATGTTCTTGCCTTCTTCCAGGTAGCCTCAGAAGTTAGAGTAGACCCTTCCGAGCAGCTGCCACTTTTCTGTGTTTTTCCCTCCTTTTTGTTTAGATCCACTCTTTGGCCTTTCTTATTTTCTCTCCACTTGCTTGGGTCCCATTCGATCTGCAGTGCTCAGTAAGCTTTGCCTTTAGGGCATGTTTTCTCTGTGCCCCCGAGAGTTTGACA
Organism: Metallyticus violacea; assembly: GCA_030762175.1. Lineage (NCBI taxonomy): Eukaryota > Metazoa > Arthropoda > Insecta > Mantodea > Metallyticidae > Metallyticus > Metallyticus violacea. The sequence goes on along the minus strand of CM060830.1, from coordinate 103,575,925 downwards.
ATCTTTACCAGAATCAACCTGGCCAGGATCTATGGATTTTTTTGGACGTAAAAATCCTAAGTATGGCTTCCTTCGGAAGGGAAGTAAAGTTGTAGGTCCCTTGTCGTACATTTGCAGCACGATAAAGAACCTCAAGCCTGAAAAAAGGGGCCTCTGAGCAAAATTTGTAGACTGTTTCATGCCCTGAATAGAATGGGATGCTGATAACCTGAGATGTTAAAAGTGTCCATAAATATACCAAATAAAAAAAAATTACCAGAATCCATCTAATTACCTGCTGAAGCCTGGAGTTAATGGGCTCTTAGGTAGCCTGTCTTTTGTCCTTCTGAGGCTGTGATTTCCCTGTCAAATTTGGAGATTTCCATTGCCATAGCCCAGAGGCTTGCTCCATTAAAGTTTCCTCTTTTTTTGGGATGGCTGTAGATACTGAAGTCTCAAGGCCTTCAGAAGTGGGTTTTTCTTTTTTTTTTTTGGAATTTGTTTGGTCTCATGAGCAGCTATAGAATTAAAAAGGGTCCACCTAGGCAGAGCCTCATATGTCTGGTTAAAACTAAATACTCTGAAACGTTGCCTGGTGTATTCCAGAGGTTCTGTTCAATGCACATCTTCATGTGCCATGCACCTCCTCAGCATGTTTCACATTACACCTTGAAGTTGGGCAAAGTTGAGTTGCTTTTTAGTCTGATCTCTCCTCACCAATCTGTCTAGCATGGAAGACCCTACCAGTAGCAAGCTACTGCTGATATAGCCTGGTGAGTCATAGAGGCATGTAAACCCCACAACCCATGGCAAGGTCCTTTGACTCCTTAAAGGAAGCAAGTATGAATCATAAACTAACAAATTAAAAAAATACGATACTTTTAATAATTTTAACAAAATATGCCTGTATATACATTGTAAAATTGTATTTAAAATGTGGCAAATGCTTTAAATGATAAAAAATTTCAGTTAGCATATGATTTGACACCAGGAAAAAAAAATACATGCAGTTACATGAAAATCCAATCCCGAATGATAATGCAAAACGTTAACATTGCACATTTAATGGTGAATATTCTGCAATATTTCTGGTGGATGGCGTTTGACTACCCTCTATACAGACTGTATCTTTCACCTTGAGATTACCATGTCTTTAGTTTCCTGAAAAAAGATTTTAAAAATACCATCATTTTACATTTGATCTGTCATGAGATGAAATGGCTGCAGTTGTTGATATATATGAGTTCAACAACTCATACATATCATTATTTATAGTACCATAAATATTATTAACATACACATAAATCTATTTCCTTTTCACCTTTGTATTTTTTTTCTGCATAATAATAAATTAGTTTGTCAACATGCTAGAATAATTCATAATGATCCTATTTACACAGCATACTTTCAGTATTAAGATGATGCGTCGGTACAACTTGGTTTTGCTAAATTTGAAGACTTGTGGGTATTATAGTATGCTATAAATAAAAATATTTCATAAATTATTACATATGAATCATAAAGATTATTCCAAGATATTTGTAGTTCAGACTGCGTCCATAATGTGTCCTACTTTGGTGTTTTTTGTTTGTTGTAATTTCCTGTGGTAGTTTAATCTTTTAGAATTTCATTGTGACTCCCATCAGAAATAAGCAAAATGTATAGTTTGTCAGAAGTCAGCATTTGGTGTGTGTATGATTATTCTGCTGTGTACATGTTAATGGTTGTTCTCTGTATTAACTAGCATATATTGAAAGTTAAGTAATTATGCAGGAGCATCACAAAGTTTCATGTTGTTAAGATTTAGTAATTTATGCAAATGTAATTCCTTAGTAGTTTCCTTTTTATATAAATAAATTAAATCAGTTAGTTTGCCTTAGATTGTGAGTCAAAAAAGGAATAAAACTGTAGTAAGCAAATAGGAAAGAAGTAAAATGAGAGCATGAGATAGAAAATATAATCCAACAAAAGACAAGGATAATCTTCGACTTGATGCGTAATATGAAGTTAAAACTAAATTTATATTTTTAAAATGTAATTTTTTTTCCAAAAATTTTTGTTACATTCTGTTACATAAAAGTTGCAATATATTAAGGGAACTGTAAAGAAAGTAAAGCTTTTTTTTAATATATTAATCTTTCACAAGTGAGTATTTTGCTTTTTTGGGACAAATCTATGAAAAATTTGTAAGGCAGTTAATTTTCTGAATGTCATTGGTGTCAGAAAAAGATTTAAAAAAATCTAGCGTTTAAAACATGTCATGTTCATAGTTAATGCACATAAGTATAAGGTTCATATGCTTCTTCAGCTTTTTTTTTTTGATACACATGTAAAAACTTTGGTTCAATTTATTTACAGCAAACACAGACAAGGCCCCGTGTTGTGAAGCGTGGTGTGGATGAGTTTGATATTGATGACGGTGAACCTGCAAAGATTGATCACTTGGTTTTTCTGGTTCATGGAATTGGTTCTGTCTGTGATCTAAAGTTTAGAACTGTAGAAGAAGTTGGTAAGTTGAAATAGTGTATTTAGTTATTAAATCTTCGTGTTACAGAATATGTGTGAATATATAATGCTTAATTTTGCAGTGGATGACTTCAGGAGTCTTGCACTTCAACTTGTCCAGTCTCACTTTCGCACTTCTCAGGAGCAGGGCTTGGTAAACAGAATTGAGGTATTGCCAATCTCATGGCATGCTACACTTCATGGAGAGGACACGGGCATTGACCGTAAGCTAAAAGCCATCACCCTCAAGAGTATTCCAAAACTGCGACATTTCACAAATGACACTCTCTTGGACATTTTGTTTTACACCAGTCCAGTTTATTGCCAGGTAATTTGCATCAGTAACTCAATGTCAGAGTTCCTGTTTGAACTTTATAAATCCTATGATGTTGCATGAATTGTCTTTCTACATGTTTTGTAATTAAAGATAACAAAAAATGGACTACTTTCTGTGAAGGATAATATTCGATTGTAATACAATTTTATCTTAGACTTAAATGTGATACATAAAGTGAAAAAGGAGTTTCTTTTTGTAGTTCACATTTACATTTTACTATAAATTTAAAAAGAAATTTTTTACAGTACCATGGGTATAATCCCGAACATTTCCTTACCATTAAAAAAAAATTATGTTTTCAGTTTAAATAACTTAAAGATAATAATCAACCATGAGATAAAATGTATTGCAATTATTTAAGTAATTTTTTTTAAACATTTAATATTGACACAACAACAAAATTAAAAAGGAAGAAAATCAATTAAAAAGTAAAATTTCAGCAGTTTGTCTTCCTTCATTTGTCATACTTTCCTTTTGTTCAGAGATGGAATGTTCTTGTCTTTCCATTTCTTGTAGAAATACAGAATAATAAAGCTAATATCAATGAAGAAAAATCTGTTTTGGTATGCAAAAGTGTGTGAAAGCTCCATTAACTGAAAGCATTAACAAAGATGTTTAATAATTAGCAGTTTGTCTTACTTTTGATGCATTTTTCATTTGTGCAGTCCCTTGAAATAGCTTTCTGACCAAGTAATAATAATACTTATTTATTCTAACTGTTATGCTATGCTTCAACCCTTACTCTACTCCAGGAGTATGCTGCTACAAAATATATCCATCAGCAAACCAAATTAAGTAAATACAAAAAAAGGGAGACTGCAAACAAGATAAATTTCTCAATCACTCTCTCCCCATTCTGCATCTGTTCCTTATAGTCATTACCAATGCCTGGAAGTTAGGCAAAATCCCTTTTTTACTCAGGTGGATATATTCAAGAGTCAGATAGAAATGAATAAGTTTCTGTACATTTGGGGTCCATAGGGCCAGTTTTTATTTTGCCTTTTTTGGATTGTTATGTATTTTTTCTGCAAATACTTACACTTTTTAAAAAGCTCATAAATAATTTCAACATATCGAAGTGAAAAAAGTTATAAAAATTAAATGGCACGTTCATTTCACAAAAATTGCGAATCCTGTTATGCATTTATTTCTTTTCAAGCAATCAAAAGCTTTCTCCTCAAACCATTCACTTAATCTCTAAGTAGCAGAACCTTCATTAGTGAAAAGAATGCATGATTACCTTGGCATAGGAATACTAGAAAATAGAGAGGATAAGGGAAGTACTGTAGTTTTGAATAGTCCTGGCAAATGAACTTGTATCAATCTGCATGAGACACTTCTAGTAAATATGTGGATAACTTCTCAGCTGCATAAATGTGACAAACAATTGCAAGCAAGAAAGATGAGAGCAGTGCAGCTGTACATAAACTGTCCCTACAATGTGTTCAGTATGGACATAAGAGAGATACTAACCTGATTCCAGTATAAATGCATAAACAGAAAATTGCACATCTTTTGCTCATTTACTAGGATTATTCAAAACTACTTTATTTCTTCTTGATCAACATTTCCATCACGTTCCGAAAGGGTTCTGTTGTAACTGGTATGAGTCCTTCTGAAATAGCTTGTTTTAAATATGTTCCAATAACTTCAGTGGAAGTAGAACTTTCTTTTTCCATGATGAAAAATGTTCTCTCTGACAAGAGGTTGACTATTGACAGTTGATACCACAAAAAAAAAGATATTGTTGTTGCTTGTAACAAGAAAAGAAAGCTCAAATACTTCATTTATGTGATAAAAAAAAGTATTAGTACTTTAAATACCTTTCAATCACTATTCATATTATTCCTGTTCTACCAAGTTCAGTCAATGCAATTTTTCTTGGTTATACTTTTTGGTAGCCCTAACAACTCTTTAAAAACATTCTATGTATTATGTCAATTTTGTTTCCTAAATATTGAGATGAACATAATTTTTAATCATGCTTATTTTGGCTAGCTACTCAGGGATTTAATAATACTTCATTTTTTTACCTCATAGACAATAATTAACACAGTGGGCAAAGAGCTTAACAGACTATACAGCTTATTCCGTCAACGCAATCCTAGTTTCCAAGGTGGAGTGTCTGTAGGAGGCCATAGTCTTGGCTCACTAATACTTTTTGACTTGCTGTATCATCAGAACCCTATAACAGAAGAAGAACCACTTGAATTAAATGCATCTACATGTACAAAGAAGAACTCAGAGGAACCAGTAAGTAAAATCATTATGTGTGTAACTTATTACATTATATTATATTGTATTTCTAGCAAGAAATCTGCATATTTATATAAAAACATGAGCAAATACTTATGAATTTTGACATCCCAGAAGCAAACAGCCCTTTATTCAGGTTTATCACAAGATCACCAGAGTTGACTCAGATACCCACCTATCCCCAACTTCTACGAATAAACAGTCATTTAATGACTGAGGATATGGGCAATTATTCCACGATACTGTCCTAAATATATCTGATGTAAGTGAAACCATAAAGAGTGTTACTCAGAAGAGATTAAGAAATCTATACTTGCTTATTAGAGTAACAGAATAGCTTATTTGCTGTTAATGGTGAGGGGACATTAATGTGTATTTGATTATTTTTTTAAGAAATGCATATATAATTTCCTTGAATTTCATCATTTTTTAAAACCAAGATTACATCTATTAAGATCATTGTTTGATTGATTGAACTAACACTCTTTTGCTCCACTTACTTGTTTAAATATGTAGAACGAGTTTTACGAACAACTTTGTTCGCATCGTCAGCTTCATTGTCTGAGTTGTTTCAGCAGCTTAGCCTCTGGTTTAATTTCATGAATTTTGATCCCAAAGTAACCTGCTACTGCTGATTTATCAAAATGAATATTCCTGAAGTTTTTTTTTCCTCCGAATTTATAAATTCCTGATTTCTGTTCTTTGGTATGCTGTCTTTTACTGTGCAACCTAATAAATTCTTAATGTTATATTTGTTCTTTGGGGCTTACATTATGCTATGTTCTTTGAATATCTTCTTACATTTGTTGTGGTAAGTTGGATGGTATGTGGAACTTTTGATTTGTATCTTTCCTTGGTGTTCTTTAGTATGGAAACCTTTCTTATCAATTTTTGTCTTTTAAATTTATTGATAATTTTTATTATTGTGTCTGTTGAAACCATTGTTCAATGCTGTCTTAATTATCTATTGGTATTCCATTTTGTACTCTGTTCCTGTGGGTGAGATATTAATTATTCTGTGTGCCAAGCTGTAAAACACTGCATATTTATGTGGAATAGGGTTTTAACAATTATTTTTATGTAATTTTATGTAATTTTCTTTTCTATGGATTCCAAATTCAGTCTATCTCCATTTTTTATAATTTTTTAAATATAGGAATAGGAATGAACCATTTTTCTCTTCTTTTATGATAAACGGTATAGATTTATATTGTAAATTAAAAATTTCAGAGCATCTTTTCAGTATTATTGCAAACATGTCATTCACATACCTATATGATAACATATATTAGGTTTTCACAGCTCTGTTTTTGAAACAAAGACCACAGCACAACAGCCCAGAAGTTTTTAATTTTAATACCTATACCATGTATTGAAAATTAAAGGGAAGACTTTGGTGGTATTTATTTCAGAGGAACTCGTGAATAAATCTGCTAGAAATGGAACCATGGGGTTTCCAATTGCTAGGTCTAAAACTTGTTGATAATATTTTTAGTTGAAACTGAAGAAATTTTATGAATGTAAATGTTACTAAATTTCACCAAGTCTTCTATTTCTTCTGTTTGCAAATTTAGTTAATCATTTCTTTAACTTTTGCATAAGATTCTCAGTTGGTGTGCTCGGGAATAAGGCTTTTACATTAAATGATACCATTATATCTCCTGTTCCTTTTGGCTATTTTGGAGTTTTTCAACTAAGTCAGATGAATTTTTAATGCTCAAGCTTAGAAAATTTTTAAAGGAGTTCAAGTTGTCAATGAATTTTTTTGCTAATTGGTATTTGGGTGAATTGACATTGTTCATACAGTCTCATGCTATCATTTTTATGGATTTTGGGAAGTGTATGAAGTCTGGTTCTCTGTGGTTCTCTGTGTTTCAGCAGTAGATAGTAGATAGTATTTTAACTTCTTTCAGAGTTTTGATTAAATTTTTAATGCAGTTCTTGAGAGGATTCTTTTTAATTAGTTTGTAGTTTTTTCCTTTTAATATATTCTCACTCTGTCCATAAAAACAAATGATTTAAGTCCTCATACCAATCATTGTGAGAATAGGATAAAAGAATATAACAAATTATTATTGAGGAAATCACTCAAATTTCACTAATTTAGTTCCACTTACTTGGACATGTTTCAAAGGCAATTGCCTTCTTCGTCAGCATGGTCCCAATCAGCCAATCAATTGGCTAATGTTTTCTTCTTTTGCTGTACGTTCCAGACAAGTCTTAAACTTGGCACTGTCCCAACAAAATTGGTACATCTTGGATTGCTAATTAGATGACATAGCCAACATTAAAATGTTAATTGGAACTTGCACAGTTAAGTCAATCATATTGATATTATTGTATGATTTAGTTGAACTAACACTCTTAATGCTTCACTTACTTGTCATAATAAATAGAACGAGTTTCTTGAACAATTCATTCTCATCAACAGCTTGGCCAAAATGCAACTGTCAGATAATTCGTTAAGCTTTGGGAATGTGTAGGTGGCAGTGTAATAAACTTAGAGTTTATGTTTTCATCCCTGGAAAAGTTCATTAGACTATCTTTATATTTGTAGATTTTCTCCCAAGTTGCTAGTTCTGTAGGTCTTTGTGCTGATTTTAATAATTTTGCTTTATTCACTATGTTATGATTTTCTGTCCAAAAATTATATGCTCTTGCTGATTTGTACTTCATGATCCTGAAATGTTCCTTTAACCGTGTGCCTATGTTTCTCTTTGTTTCTCCAATGTAAACTTTTTCACATTCTGTGCAATTTATTTGGTAAATACTTGCTAGTTTCTCTTGTGGAATACTGTCATTAACATTGTCTATCAGTAGGTTTTTAACATTAAATCTGTTAACCAGTGCCAACCCGATATTAAAATCTGTAAGAATATTCTGAAATTTTTTTGTAGCCCATGGATGATATGTGATTTTTTTTTAAAAATTAGCTTATCTTTTCTTGCTGAAAGTGTTGTGGTTTCTTTGATATATTTTTGTTTCTTGAATTTCTGTACCTTTTTGTGTACTAGTTCTTTTTTAAAACCATTTTTAACCACTGTTTCTTCTATTTGTTTGTATTCATTAAAATATTTTTCTTTGCTAATTTGTAAGTTAACTAGTGTGTTCTACAAGTGTTCTACAAGTAAGTGAAGCATTAAGAGTGTTCAGTTGAACTAAATCATACAATAATATCAATAGCCAACATGTTTCAAATTCATTGTTAGCTCTTCAAGTATTGTACTGTAAGATTTTTTTTTGTATCTTTTGTACAGGTTGAAGAAAGTGTTGGGAAAGTAATGCCTTCAGAGCACAAATTGAATCAAAGAGTCAGCTATGTGGTTGGAAATGCTGGCACAGGCCAACCTTTCATCACATATCCACAACTGAGTTTCCAGCCTAAAGCATTCTTTGCTTTAGGCTCTCCTATTGGTGAGTGCAAAGAAAACTAAAAGAGAATATAGATAATGAAAAAAGTATTATTAAATTATCTAAAGCAGCATTGCTTAAACTTTGCTAGTCTATATTTAGGGTGGATAGGAGAAAGGTATATAGCATAAATTCACTGTGGGTTGATGAAGCAAATGAAAGGTACTATGATCATACATTTTTTGCCTGTAAAGTATAAATGTCAATGGCTCAGTGTTAGTTGCATAACCTATAAGGCTAATAACAGGATAATAGATGAAATGGAAATTAGTTTCTTTCTATGCTGTTTGGCAGTCATTCTCAAACTACTGCTCTCTGGGACATTGTAGAATACTGTAATAGTTCAGTATTTTCATTGATATGACACCTAGACCATGTGACTTTAGAATCAAACCGTTGATAATGTTGATAAGAAGAACTTTTAATGGAGACTAAACAAATAATTTTTTTGCTTTTCAATACAAACACCGGATGGCACTTGATGTCAGATTTTTAATACAGTCAGTTAAATTTTAGATTGTTTAAGCTGCTGCAGTGTAGAAGGAAGTTGCCTCTCCTTGCCACACAATAGATGTGTGTTGCACAGTGCATCACTGCAAATTTTGTGGTTAGATTATTCTAACAATTATCCATTCAGTTTTACTGCTGGCAAACTCAGTAACTATCTCCCTACATAATACTATGTCATACTCTGTTTAGTCGCTATGGAAAGATCAGTTCAATGAAGCAAACATTGATTTGGGTTGTCTTATTTAGCCATATTAAGCAAGTGACAAAAAACTATACCAAATATCTCACACATTATAATAGAGCTATCCATAAACCAATTTGCAGTGTTTTGCATATAGGTGAGAATGGCACTCATTGCTGTAGGCAAGTATTTATAGAGTGGCACTGACACAACAGTTTCATTAACTATTTTAAAAGGATTTACTTAACAAATTTACGTAAAGAGGTGCTGATTGTCCATGCATTCCTTTAATAAACTAATTATAACTCACTGTAGTTCACATTGGGTAATGCTGACTATTACCTAGAAGATACTTTGAAACTTCCAGGGTATGTTGGTTATATTGTGTATGGTATTTTTTCAATTTACCCCAGAGATAAAAGTCACAAGAGGTTAGATTCGGGGGCCGAGAGGGCCACAAATCTTTACTAATAACTCTGTTAGTTCAAAACTCACTTTTAATTTCTCTTATTGAAATATTCTCTATAGCTATGGCAGAGTCTTGTTGAAAAAGGGTGAAACCATGCTCCCTGTAAGTTAATTCTCTAAAAAAGGGAGTCAAATTGTATTAAAATATGCCACAGATATTTTATATGGTTTTTACTTTAGAAATGACTTTTTGTTGTGAAAGATATCTAACTGATATTTCGGAAATTCTCTGAATGATGACCAAGGCATTTAATGTTTCTTTGGTGAGAAACCTATACGTCTGTTAAGTTTCTTAAACTGAACACTATCAATGACCTGAAATTTATTATAAGCATTATAGATCAATGTATGGTTTGGAACTTTTACATCTGGGAATATTTTTTCAAATCATTTGTGAACTTAACTAGCTGACTTGAATTAATACACATGAATCATTAATAAGTACAGTAGAAAACCTAGCCATAATTTAATTTGCAATTAAAGGCAGAACAAAATGCACTACTTATAATAACTAAACTGAACTGCTCAACCACTGTCAGATCCACACTACTGACTGTGACCTTGTTTCAGTCATCAACAGGAAATTTTCTTAAGCAGATATGATTGTGGTAAGCATGATTCTTGTAATGGTTTTGTTCAAATCTTTAGGTAATCTGTGGTTTAAATGTTTAAACATGCAAAGAGGAGTTCTTTGTTAGCAGCTATCTTAAGTGATCAATGTAACAGGTTTCATAGAATTGGATAAAGATGAGTATCATGCAGTGATAACATTTTTATTTTTAAAAAGTGAACTGTGGCCCAGATACAAACTGAGCTACAGGAATCATGTGGACCATCCAAGACCATTTATTACTGGGTAAATTAATTTAAACATGGCCATAAAAGCACTGCAATTGCTGCACATTCTGGATGACCAATTGAGATTTTTTTCTGAGGAATTGTCAATAAAATTCATGGTATCGTGATAGAAGACCTTTGCATTAAGATATGTGAGATGGTAGGCATCTTATATGAACAGGTACATAATACCCTGCATAAGGTTCTGTTGAGTGTGTGATAGGTGCTGCATTTGTTGACTCCAGACTAAAAAAGCTCGAAGGACATTTCAGAATCATATTTGGAAAAGTTGCAGCATAATCCGAATGACTTCTGGCATCATTTTGTGACTAGATGAAACTTGGATCCACCACTACACCCCAAGGACAAAGCAGTGGGCTAGCGAAGGTGAAAGTGCATCAAAAAAAGCTAAAAACAATTTTATCAGTGTGAACAGTAATGGCAACCATTTTTGGGACAGGGTATTATCATGATTGACTATTTGGGAAAGGGTAAAACAGTGACTGTCTGTTATTAGTAATGTTATTGGAATGTTTGCTTATTGAATTGAAGCAAAAGCGACCAAGATTGGCATGCAAAAAAGTGCATCTTTTCCAGGATAATGCGCGTCACCACGTGTCAGCTGTTGTGATGACAAAAGTGCGCAAAGTGAACTTCATAAATTTAACATCTACTTTATTCTCCAGACTTGCCTCATGTGAATTTTTTTCTCTTTTCTAACCTCAAAAATTGAGTGGGAGAGTGTTTCTAATGAAGAGATAATTTGTCCTGTAAATGAGTACTATGCACAGTTCTAAAGACATTGGTTTTTTTTTTGAAGGAATTAAAAATTGGAATCTCACTGGTCCATATGATTTGAGCTCAAATGAAATTATATTGAGAATTAATAAAAAATGTTATTTACTATGTTTTTTACAGAATTATCAATCTGCCTTCACATTGCACACTCTTGGTGAAAAAGCACCACCAGTGGGTCAGTGAGTGAGTCACTGTGAGCATAAAAGCTCAAGGTTTGTTCAAGGTTCTGGATACATTTATGACTAAACTAATTTGGAGAGGACAACATGTGTTGGCATCTGTATCACCAATGGTTATTTTATGTCCAGCCATTGTGCAGGATTGCAGACATTTTAAATGTACTGCATCTCAAACTAGCTGTATTTTTGTTTTTTCAGGTATGTTTGTAACAGTACGAGGAATTGATACATTGGGAGAGGACTTCCGTCTACCAACATGCCCTGGCTTCTTTAATATTTTCCATCCATTTGATCCTGTTGCCTATAGGATAGAGACTCTGGTGAATCCTGAACTCTCAGATCTGAGACCAGTACTCATTCCACACCACAAGGGAAGAAAAAGGATGCATCTAGGTTAGTCACATGAACTTTTCTGTAATGTAGCATTAGATAGCATTAGATAGACCTTTGTCTAAGGCACAGGCAAAATGGCACATTAAACTTAAAAGGTTTCTTGACCATAGATTGAAATGTGGATAATAGGTCCATACTAGCTCTGACTCCATTTGTACCATAGAGGGATTTATTTAGATGGCATATTCAATATATCATGGTTGAACTTTGAGCAAGGTGAGATAAGCATCTGCCATTGACAGGAATTGTACCTCTTTCTGTGGCATACTATTATAGACAATGGAACAGAAATTTAGCAAGAAGTTTAATGCCTTAAAATATTAATTGCAAAGCTTAATCTTTTGAAGGCAACATCAGATTTCTTGCCTTGTGTTTGTTAATCTCATTTGGGACATTTTTTAAAAAATTATTTTAGAGCTGAAGGAGACAATGGCGCGTGTTGGGGCTGATTTGAAACAGAAGCTGTTGGAATCTGTTCGCAGCACATGGAACACAGTTTATCAGCTAGCCATGTTTCATCGCAGTGATGACCAGCTGGAACAAGAAGTTGATAAGGTGCACAACTTAAATTTTTAAAACCTTAAAATTGGTTGGATGGTTGGTTGTTAGTGGCCATTGGGGATGCTGATATTTATCATTTTTTTCCCTAGCTTAAAACCTGAAAGTAGAAAGCAGAATTGCTTTTGTTGTGGTATCTAGGTTTAACGTTACCATTTGCATGTGCTTGTACATACACAGTATCATGGTGGAAACAGATAAATTAGAGAATTCAGACAATTACATTATTTTCAGCAAATTCTGAGTTAATTTGAAGAATTTATAACTATGTTAACTGTGATTGTCAACAGGACCACACTGTTCTGCACTTAACTGAACAAAAGTATTTCAAAAAATCTTTTTAGTTTTTACTTTCTCGAGAAATCCACTAAAGTAAGCAGGAAATGTTTTTAAATTTATACTATAACATTATTTTATATGCAAAAAAAAATTTTTAATATTTTTAGTCCTACAGTTCTGAAATATGTTGTAGATGTCAATTCCTACAGCTATAAGAAATAGGCTCAGGTCAACACAAGAGAGTTTTTTTTACAGAAAAGCAGCAATTATTTAAATAGGAATTATCAAATTTCTATAAACAATTCTGACCCAGAAATAGTCAAATGTGAATTTAACAATACAAAATATGTAATAGCTCCATCATTACAAAGAAAAACAAGACAAAACATGTAAAATATTACAAATTTTGAATTTTAGAGCTAATAAAAAATTAATTCAACATATGCAGCATTCTTGCTGGTTTTTTCCCCCCTTCTTTTTACATTAAAAATATTTTTCTGCTATTCATTTGTAAGTTTTGTGTTTTTGAAGATTAAGCTCTTACCTCAAAATACAAAGGCACAGCGCATAACAGACATTTAATAGTTAAGTAAATGTATTGAGCATATGCTTTGAACTTTTTTCAAAATAATAGTTAACTGACTTAATTCTACTAAAGTCTTCTAATCATTTTTCTAGAACCCCTAAGATACTTCAGATTTATTCAGTTTGAATTAAGATAACTAAAGCAACAAAAATTAAGGGTGTAAAAATTATAAATCTTTGCGGCATTGAATTATATCACATTTCTGCAGACCAACATTGTCATAGAATTCACAACACATAGCTGTGCTGCTGTTAAAATACTTATGCTGCAGTTTAATTTCATATTAAGCTATATTTTTTTTCTGATAGGGAACAAGAGATGGATGCATTAAAGATGCAGTTTTAAATTGTAGAAATAATTTGGGAGAGATATAAGATATAAGGGAGAGATATAATTTTTTTGTTTTGTTAGCATTGAAAGGAAGGATAAAATCTGGGCTGAGAGAGCTGATTAGTTATAATACCCTCTGCTTAAAAGTAGAAAAATACTAATAGCATGGCATGGAATAGGGGCTCATTTGTCCTCTCATTATTTATATAGTGTGTAGTGTTCATTTCCCCTGTTTGTTTATATGGCTTGGAATCATATTATCATGCTATAGCTATACCATACCTTCCCATGCATCCTTTCTGTTGCACTGGACTTTAGTGGCTAGTGTAAGGGCATGTACCAGAGTAAGCTCATATATTTGCACAACAGAAGGACATTCATTGAACTGTAGGATCATCTCAGTTAATAATGCAAGGTCCTAAGTGCATGTATGTTTTCAAATTTATCTTCGATAATGGGCTATAATGATTTTAGGAGATTAGAAATAATGTTTATGATAAGAGTTTGTATCACTAGCAACACTGGACATTATGTAAGAAACCACTCCAATGAAAGCTGCCCTAAAAATTAAAATCATTTTTTAAGAGTGGTGAAATCTGAGTAAAATGCCCATATAACTATTTTTGGTGGTGTACACTTAAGACGCACGAGATGAAATGATAAATTGAGAAAGGTTATTTTTGAAAGGAAGTGTTCCAGGTCTATGCTTAGAGCATTATAGGAATGCTGAAAAGATTCACATGCAGCAAGTATTTGATAAACAAGCGAGAAACAAGTGGAATCAAGCACTTCTTATCCTCTCTTATCTAAATACACCTCTCACCTCAATGTATCCTGTTGCCATACTTCATTCTGCTGTCATTGCAAGAATTAAATAAAGTGAAATAAGGATTTTGTTTAACTTGGTAAAATTAGCATTTACCTCAATCCTGTGTAGTTGTTTCCTCCTCACAGTCAGCATAGTCTCCATATGCATATTCAATATCGCAATAGCTACTTTCAGAGCTCCAAACCAAGCTGAGATATGACAACATATATATGGTATAAGGGGAAAAGAATTTTGGAAATAGATAAAAACAAGAATTGAGGATCTTGAAAAACAGGGAATATGGGCTGGTCTTAATTGTACTTCCCTCAATGAACTTAAATTTCCTATTATATTTTAGCTTTATTGTGCTCTTTATTTTTTTTTATTGGAGATGCAAAACTTTTTTTTACATTGTGTTCATTATTAAATTACATTAATGGACCATTAAACATGTATAAAGAACTACAAAGTGAAAATTAAACAAAGAAAAATACAACAAAAATATGAAGTAGTTAAAGGAATAGAAAATTGTATATATTAATTAACTTGAAGTGTGAATTGGAACTTTACAGGGAAGCAAATCACATAATTAAGTTATTGTATGATTGAGTCAATTTACACTCTCTTTTGGCTTTGTTTACTAGTTTATAGTGAAGATATTCTAGAAAAATGAAGCCGTAAGAGTGTGTGTAGTTCAGCTCAGTCATGCAATAATTTAATTACATTCATACAGTCATCAGGACATTTCATAAAATCCTTTGGCTCCTTCTAGCATTTCAAAAATTGCAAGAGTTTTTCTTCAACTTTGTTTTTTCTTTTTGGCACCACACAGAGTGCATAGGAGGAAAACCTGCATGTATATACTTTATTATGTTCTAGTTGAAGTTAAGAGCATGTGCTATATTGCCTTTTGAAAAATCCTTATTTCACTACTCTATACACATGCGAAATATTAATTTTTGTAAAATGTGATATCATAGAATGATAAATGTACAAGCAAGAGATCACTGCAATATACCAGGTGGCCCATGCAAACTATTCTTTGTTGAAGTTAGTGTGTCCCGGATAATGCAGATACCAAAAGATTTGCATAAGCACAACTGTAAAGGGGCCCTATACCAATACAGAGGAGACCTTGCCAAACTTAAGACCAGAGCTTGAAAACAAACACTTAACTAATATGACTGGTCCGGTAGCTTGGTTGCTAGAACATCTGCCTGCTGTATGAGGGGTGCCAGGTTCAATTCCCAGGTGGGCTGGAGAAAGGTTTCAATACAAGAACATATCACAGTATGCCCAGGGTCTGGTGTTTGTGTGTGGGTGTTTTTATTGGTCATATAATAACCAATTTGCCCATTTAACAAGAATTTGGGATTGCTCCTGAACCAAACCAGGAGCACATGGCCAAGTCATATTAATTATCTGACAGCTAATTTACAACACAAATAATAATCAACATAATTATAAGACATTTATATTTCTTTAAAGCTATGTTAGACTTATATTATCTTCATTAGTGAATTATTCATAAACATATTGAAATAGATGTCATGCAATGATGTAAGCACCTTTCAGTAGACACATCTTAACATTTCTGCTGATATTCAAATGCAGGCATGACTTATTCTTTATTTTAAAATGTCTGGATTTTCTAGTTCTTTTTGGTAAACCCCTGGCTTTGATATATGCCCATAAGAAAAAAACCAAGGGAAGTTAATTTGGGTGATTTTGCTTGCCACCAAATGCAACCACCACAACCTATCCACCATTTGGGGTACACATTGTTGAAATATTTTCCAACTCGTCTAAAATAATGGGGTGGTGCACCATCATGCTGAAACCAGTGATTTAGAGCCAGAGCTGAAATGGGATGTCTTCTAGAAGGTACTCAAGATTCAGCCTATTCTGCAGGAATTGCAAATAAAGCTGACCAGAGGGCCTAGAAGCCAAATAAACTGGTCCAATGATGTCTCCTAGAATGCCACACTATATGTTAACACTCCAGTGAGCCTGCTTGTGATGTGTTTGTAACCAGTGAGGATTTGCAGAAGCCGAGTAATGAAGATTGTGTGTGTTTACACTGGAGTAATTGGCGAAATAACATTCATCTTCCCATAAAACCTGCCTGATGAAATCTGGATTTTTGCTTATTTTATTTAAGAGTTTTCTGCAAAAGGATGTCCAATTTTGAAAATCATTCCCATAAGGCTATTGGTGTAAGTGCAGTTTATAGGGATGTGTTTTTTGTTCCTTCAAAATCCATTGTATTAAAGTCCTAGAAAATCCCAGGTCAGTTGCAACTGTTCTTTGCCCTAATTACGATGAGAAAAATTAATGGTTAAGAAGTAATGATAATATTAATAATAATAATAATAATAATAATAATAATAATAATATAAAAACAATAATTAAAAAAAGAAAAATAACAAGTATAACTTGTTATACTCCATTGTAAGTACTAATTATTCAGTTTAATCTAAACCCCTATCCCGATACAAATTAAAAAAAAAACAAAAAACCCAAATTAAAAATAAATATACCTAAGGTATCAATGACCATAAAATTAAAGATGAAAATAAAGAAAAAAACAGGACAAATATAATATGGGTTGTTCTTTGAAAGGCTGAATAACATTCTGGGAAACATCAGGAGTATTACAGATAGGTATACCACAACATGTACCTGGAATCATCCTTC
The DNA here is from genome assembly GCA_030762175.1 of Metallyticus violacea. NCBI lineage: Eukaryota > Metazoa > Arthropoda > Insecta > Mantodea > Metallyticidae > Metallyticus > Metallyticus violacea. The sequence continues at coordinate 103,558,813 of CM060830.1, read as the reverse complement.
AGTTATTGATCACATCTATGTATGTTTAAAAACCTGTGTAGAAGGCAGATGTTGCATCAGAAAATGTTTAAAATAAGTCTTCGAGCCTCAATGCATTGCTGTGCATCTCTGTATAGATCATCACCATATCTGTGTATAGTCGTCGTTGGTTAACATTTCAGCCATTACCTTTTGAATGACCCGACTGGAACTGCAAACAGACGACCATGTGACCTTATGAGTACGAAACCTGGAAGTAAATGCATGCTGAGAGCAGCACTACTCGGTCTCCTTTCGCTTGTACTGCACTTCCTGTTTGAACAGAAGGGATGCAGCAACTCATTTTGCTCTAACTTATGCAGGAAACAGAAAATGGTTTGTGTGGGCCACCTGGTATAATTCTTTCAAAATTTGACCTTTATTGAGTTTTGAAAAAAAAAAAAAAAACTCTTAAACTTATTTGTAATGGGTAATCTTAATGCACCACCTGGGAGAATGAAGTTTATCATTTGGATATTCACTAATAAATAAATAAATGTTAGCTAAAAGATATGAATGAATGAATAAATAAATAAAATATAGTAGGGATGCCAAATATTCCTTTTCAAATTTTTAATTTTAGCCTATCTCATAGTGATATTGCAATCATTTTCTTTATAAATGAAAATTAAAGGCAGCATAATAATGTTTACAAAGGTTCTGGAAGAGCAAATAAAGCAGCAACAAGAAAACGACAGTTCAAACTCAGGGACAGATGCAGAGGCTGATCTAGATGTCTGTGTGGGGCAGCTGAATGGAGGCCGCAGGATTGATTTTGTTCTTCAAGAAGCTCCATTAGAAAGCTTCAATGAATATATCTTTGCATTGAAGACTCATGTGTGCTACTGGTGAGCAGATCAAATAGGCCATAAATTTCTCTCTCCCAAAATGGCCTTCCATTTACCATTTAGTAACAATTTCTATTATTTTCACAGTAATTATTTTATATGGTAAAACTTTTATAATGTACTTATATCTCAGTAATACTACCTGAAGTCTTAAAAAGAATGAATCTGAGAGGAATAGGTTGCACTAACTTTGTTGGGGGCAAATCCATTGTTCACTGCTTAGAATTTATCTATTCAGGGTGAGGAAAAACAGTGGAAAAACTAGAATGATTGTTAACATTTAAGAGAAATTGAGTCGAAATAGTAACATACACACCACTAAAATTGAATTAAATGGAAGACTAGTTTCGGGAGCCATCGCTCCTATCATCAGTTCCTGGTCGACTGCCGGCCTCGTTGTTTGTGATAGATCGATTCGTCTCTGGTGGAGGTTTGATGAACTTTTGTATTAGTACATCACCTGGCGGGATTTCGAAATTAAAAACTTTCTCCTTATTCTTCCAAATATAGATATTTTCCCAGACTGTAAGTTCAGTTTTTCCTTTAATATATTTAAGTAATTTTGGGTTTTTATTAATGTTATGTTGTTCTTTCCAAAAGTGCCAGGCTACCGCCGATTTTTCTTCTTGTTTTTGATTTATATTCCTAATGTGTTCTTTGGCTCTTGTTTTTATGTTTCTTTTGGTCTTTCCAATATAAACTTTATCACAATCATTGCAGTTCATCCTACAGGATATATTCCTGTAGGAATATATCAGATGAACTGCAATGATTGTGATAAAGTTTATATTGGAAAGACCAAAAGAAACATAAAAACAAGAGCCAAAGAACACATTAGGAATATAAATCAAAAACAAGAAGAAAAATCGGCGGTAGCCTGGCACTTTTGGAAAGAACAACATAACATTAATAAAAACCCAAAATTACTTAAATATATTAAAGGAAAAACTGAACTTACAGTCTGGGAAAATATCTATATTTGGAAGAATAAGGAGAAAGTTTTTAATTTCGAAATCCCGCCAGGTGATGTACTAATACAAAAGTTCATCAAACCTCCACCAGAGACGAATCGATCTATCACAAACAACGAGGCCGGCAGTCGACCAGGAACTGATGATAGGAGCGATGGCTCCCGAAACTAGTCTTCCATTTAATTCAATTTTAGTGGTGTGTATGTTACTATTTCGACTCAATTTCTCTTAAATGTTAATAATTTACACCACTGTTACAAAAGTTCACTATATTTTATAGAATGATTGTGCCATATTAAGTATCTTCTACTCAATGTGTTGAAATTTGGAACTACTACACTGTAACTGAATAATGGAGGGGAATGCTAATGATTAGTGGGAGGATTGGGAGTTGCATTGATAAGTAACTGACTTGCAAATGGAAGATTTTGAATATGCCAATTTGAAAAGGTCAATCAATTTCTTTGTCTAGAGAGCTTGGCAATACATCCCAATTGAAAGAATTACTCAATGTGTGTTTCTGAAAGATGTCAAACATAACATTTTATGATTTGTGGATAGTAACAAAAAAATAAGTAGCAATGCTCACACCTGTGGTAGCAAATAGAGCTGAAATTAATTCAATTGCTTTCTTAAGAGTTAGAAAAAGTTTAAGTGTAGGAACATTTGAATATTTAGATGAAGGCTCTTTGATCTTTAAACTGATTCATCAACATTGGCAGCTTAATCAATCATAAACTTGAACAGTAGTGTAGGATATACAAATAAACACAGTAATTTGTATTTCATGATAAGTAAACAAATATCTAGTTAATGCATAATTTAAAGTCTGTTAGTTTGTAGAAGTAAATGTTGTCCAATTAATTCTTTTTAGTGAGTTTGTTATTGTTGGTTTTAAAGACAGCATAAAGTTGCTGCTAAAAGTACAGTTTATATTTCAGGGAGTCTGAAGACACAATGCTAATGATCCTAAAAGAAATCTATATCCTGATGGGTATATCACCAGATAGCCAGGTACCAATACAGTCTTCAGCTCGAACTCCAACTGAAACACTTGGAGGAATGGAAGAGCTCAGTTTGAGATCTCAGTCAGAACCACAGACAAATACCTACACATTAGATGTTCAGGGTACTGCAGCATATCTTACCAGTCCACCTGGAATGGCACCACCACCTTTCAGCTCTAGAACTGCATCCTTACCAGCCGTTAATCATCAGATGAACCTAGGCATGGATCCCACTGCACCAATGTCAGAAAATAGAAATCTGGGTCCTCCACCAATAAGTGGTTTTGTGAAAAAACCCTAAAGCTTTAATATTTATTGTGTGAATGAAACTGTATATCATACATAGAAAAAAAGGTTGTGCTGGAAAATAAAATATGATACATCATAATTAGTGTGTGTATGTATGTGGTGATGCTGAAGGTAAATAATAATTAAATTATTATATTGTATATATACATTTTTACAGCAAATTATCCCCGAGGTACCATGATTAAATATGGCTGTTTGTGGAAGGGCTAACCTTTTAAGTATTCTAAACAGCTCTTTATGTAGAATTAGTGTCTCACTGTTGAATTGGTTAAGGGAACTGTGATAATAAAATGTTAAAGAATTTCTTCTTTGTCTGAATCTTTTGTTTATTTTATTTCTGTTTATAAATATTTTAATTTCACTTTGCATATAATGTGTTAATTAAAATGTAAATTTAAAATCTTTAATTTTTTTCTATGTTAATGTTTTAAAGTTTAAAGTTGTAGTAAGGAAGTACAATATTGCACAGAAAATAATTTATGTATTACTTTAGAAAAATTATGTAAATCATGTTTTACAAGTAAAGCTCATATTTGTTTTAAATGCTTAGTTTTACTTTTTTTGCTTGTTCAGTTTTGAAAGCCACACATTTATTATTTGTTTTAGCATGTGACAACAAAAAACCAAGTAATGATCATATGCATTTGGAAATAGAAACTGTTTTCCTAAATTTCTTATAAAAAATATTATGAGTTTAGGAATAAGCTCACAACTTTATTTTAAATATTTATCATTAATTTTAGTTTCCATTTGATAAGGCATAAAAGCACTGTTACACAGTGAGCTGAAAAATTACCAATTTATAATATCAGCATATGTGTGGAACATAAGCAATTACCCTCATATCCTAAACTTAGGTATTCATTTTTTTACACTAAACTCCATTTACTTACATAAAAGTATGACGCATTTTGGGAAGAATCTCTCCCATCTTCAGTTGCTGACTGAATCGCCATTACTCAAAATGACGGTTGGACACCTGGATGTTTCTGTGGTGGCCTCTGTTGGTTGAAGTAGGAAATTGATGAGTTCATCCATAGGAGGAAACTCAAAATTCATTAGGTTTTCTCTATTTTTTAATATAAAATCTTTTCCCAAGTAGATAATTCCATTGGGTTGTGAAGATATTTCAGCAGTTTAATTTCCGGTTTTATTTCATGGTTTTTAGTCCAAAAATGAACTGCTACTGCAGATTTATCCACCTGCTTAAACCAAATATTCCTAAAATGTTCTTTCCTCTGAATTTCCAAACTTCTCTTTGTTTTGCCTATGTAGCTCTGCTCACAATCTGCACATTTTATTTCGTAAATTCCTGATTTCTGTTCTGTTGATATGGATTGAGAGATTGTGAGATTGCACAGTAACAGACTCCATATCAATAGAACAGAAATCAACAAAATAAAATGTGCAGATTGTGAGCAGAGCTACATAGGCAAAACAAAGAGAACTTTGGAAATTCGGAGGAAAGAACATTTTAGGAATATTCAGTTTAAGCAGGTGGATAAATCTGCAGTAGCAGCTCATTTTTGGATCAAAACCATGAAATAAAACTGGAAATTAAACGACTGAAACATCTTCACGACCCATTGGAGTTATCTTGGGAAACATTTTTTATATTAAAAAATAGAAAAAACGTAATGAATTTCAAGTTTCTTCCTGTGGATGAACTCAGCAATTTCTTACTTCAACCAACAGAGGCCACCACAGAAACATCCAGGTGTCCAGCCATCATTTCTAGAAATGGCGGTTCGGTGAGCAACTGAAGATGGGAGAGATTCTCCCGAAACACGTCTTACTTTTATGTAAGTAAATGGAGTTTAGTGTAAAAAAATGAATACCTAAGTTTAGGATATATTACCACTCCATTGTCAACAGCTTCATAAGTACAATATTTAAAAACTGTCATACTTGACATTTTTGGCATATGCAGTTGCTTTAATTTAAACAGAGGGAAAAAAAAATCATTAATTGCTTATTTTAAGTAACCTACCAGTATTCACTTTGGTCTCTCACTCCCATCTCAAACATTTTCAACTTACTGTATATGTTGTCACTTTATCACGCATTCACGTGTTTATTGGAGGTAGGGGATGCAGAGGTGATAGAAGATGACACTACCTAATTCCATATTATAATGTTTATATGCTGATCAGAATTTAGCAAGAGAATGTAGTTCTTAAGAGTAAGACAGTCAGTGACTTTCAGAATTAAAAATTGAGTGATGAATATGAAATTTATGACTAGAAACTGAGATCTAATATGCAATGGAATCCTATTAACAAGAAAACACAGCATTTCACCTATTACTGGAAACTTTTTTTATATGAATTAAATTTATTGAAATTCTAAACATGTTTTACGTAGTTTTAACTTTTAAAGTAGAATTTTCTTGTAATTGATATCATTGTATGATTCAGTTGAACTACACTCTCTAAAAGCTTCACTTACCTGTCATAATGCATGGAACTGGTTTCGAGAACATTTAATTCTCGTCTTCAGCCAGGCTAAAGTTCAACTGTCGGATCATTCATTGAGCTGTGGGAATGTATATTCCATACATTATGACAAGTAAGTGAAGCTGTAAGAGTGTGTAGTTCAACTGAATCATATAATAATATCAATTACATGATTATAGCTTCACTTTGCAAGTTCCAATTTACATTTTAATTGAAGTTTCTTATTTCTTTTTATCTCTTTTTATTGTTTCAAATTCAAAGATTTCTGGGTTGCAGAGAAATGTCTATGAATAGCTTGCATTATTCCTCTTCTGGCTTTATTTAGAACATTATTTTGATTTTAGCAACATGCATTATCAGCATACAGTATAACTTGCTTATACCTTCCTTGAATGTACATTTTCCTGTCATTTACATTTTTTCTTGATTTCCTAATTTTCACGTGTTCACATTGTAAACTAATTCCTGTTTTTACACTTAATAAAATTTTGAATTTCTCATTATTTGCATTTTGTGGAACAGCAGTCACTCACAGTACAAAAATTATCCTTTTGGATATAAAATGGCCTCAGAATGAATGTGACTGCTTAAGACATGGCCATGATAAACTATTGCAACTGAAGCTCCACATGATGCAAAGTGTGAGCATTTCCATAGTTCCATCAGTAGTAGAGGCATTGTGTTCTGTATGAGTATGTCTGCAGATTGTACTGTAAATAAGTTGTATTGTTAGTACTAGGATTGTTTTAAAGAGTTTTTGAGCTGAATTCATCCTAAAATGGATAAAAAGAGTGAAAGAAAGAGTCTTCCTATGGAGGAGAAACTGAAAATTCTTGAGCAAAAAACATAGTTACACAAAGATAAACTATTATCAATATCCTGCTTATGATATTAAAAATATTGTTATAGGAAGCATTAATGAAAGTGGTTGAAATTGCAAGGAAAGGAAATATGTGTAATTGCAATACATTTTAAAGAACTCGTAATTGCAAGTGTTTCAGACATCCCCATGAATGGCATATTGTTTACATGAAAAAGTAAAGAAGCAGATATGTTTTGCATTGAAAACTTATCAGCATCACATAAGTGGATTGACAGATTTGAAAAGTACTATAATGTAGTGTATAAATCTTTTTGTGGTGAAGAAAATAGTATTAAAGAAGAAACTGTTCTTGAATGGCAAAATAATAAATTGAAAGTCCTTGTAAAACAATATGCCCCAAAGGACATTTTTAATTTAAGGTGAAAATTGTCATGGGAGAAAGCACGGTAAACTTTTATCTTATTGTAATATTGGGTGTGAATGCTGATGGCTCTGAAAAACTTGATCTTCATATACAAATATACAACTGAGTCAGTATTAGGAGACACTAAAACTTCACTAACTGATTAATTCTTCAGAACATGTTTCAAGAGCATTTGCTCTCATCTTCAGTTGATATCAATTACAAGAAAATTCTACTTTAAAAGTTAAAACTACGTAAAACATGTTTAGAATTTCAATAAATTTAATTCATATAAAAAAAGTTTCTAGTAATAGGTGAAATGCTGTGTTGCCTTTTTATTTGCATCATAATGTAGATTGCTGTCCTGCACATCCCAAAAATCTTCATTTAAGAAATGTGAGATTACAGAGTTCTTTCCAGATAATTGCAAAAGTTAATTGTAGCCTTTGGGGGTAGTATATGTTTTTAAATGCCTTAATATTGTCAAAGATATAGAGGATTAAGGCATCCACCATTTCTAAAGTGTTTTTTGAAAGCTGGCTAAATCCAGCTGGATGAGGTAGAAGAAGGCAAATAATAATAATAACAACAATAATAATAATAATAATAATAATAATAATAATAAAAATGGTGAAAAATATAGATTTAAATAGCAGGGATTTGTGCAATGAAATATAGTATAATATATAAATCACAATAAACCTACCTGGAGCAGTAATATCTGAACCTCATCAAAATTTGTATCAGTCAAACGTACTTCACATTCAGAGGCAATATATATATGAAATTAACAATAATTAGATATATATATATATATAAATTAACACTAATAATAAAAGTAGATAAAGATAAAACACAGAGAAAGAGTCACACTTGTGACTCTTTACAACAGTATCTTCATTTTGATAGTTGTCATCCATTGCATATCAAAAGATCTATTCCTTTTTCTCTTTCAATCCGTGGTCATTGTCTTTGTAACAACTTTTCATCTCTTGACAAGTATATTAAAAACCTTACTCAAAAGTTCCAAAACCAAAATTATCCTTCCACTCTTTTAAAATCCCGTATAATCCCATCACACAAAACTTTCCAATGCAAACCTAAAACCTCTAACAAGAACTTCATCAACCTAGTTACTACTTACGTGCCTGGAATTGAAAGCATCAGACCTATTTTGAAACAATGTCATGATACTTTGTTGATGTATCCATCTTTAAATGATTTTTCTAAAATTGTACCCCGCCTTACTTTCAGAACACCCCCTAACCTTAAAAGTATATTTCGCCGTAACCTATCCTCTCCGAATTTACCACGTCCCTTTGCTGGCTCGTATCCTTGCCAACGTCCTAAATGTAAAACCTGTGCACTAATTATGCCGTGCAAATCATTCCATAGCCCTAATTTATCCAAGGAATTCAACATTTCTTCATTTGCTACCTGTTCTTCCAAGAACGTCGTATATATGTTATGTCGTAAGCTTTGTAAAGCATTTTATATTGGTTTAACTTCTACTGTTGTTTCGCTACGCATGAACAATCATAGACGTTCTGTTAAAACCAAGTCTCCCTTGCCGGTTGCCCAACATGCCTTATCTCACTGTAAGGATTTTGATGATGCTTTTAGTCTAACTCTTATTGATGCTTTACCTACACATTGCTGTGAAAGTTTACTCAGAGATAGAGAAATGGCAGCTATATTTTTACATAAAGCGCGTATACCACCTGGTTTAAATCTTACATATTAGTTTTTTTCTTCCCACACTCTCATATCTAGTTTCAACTGTTTCCATGCATAATGTTACCTTCGATACTCAATATTTACTTTTATCACCTTCACTTGTCTAGCTTCTTGCCATTGAAGAACTCACAGTAGTTCGAAATATAGCAGTTTCAAGTGTGACTCTTTCTCTGTGTTTTATCTTTATCTACTTTTATTATTAGTGTTAATTTGTTACATTGTTAATAGTGTTTCTTTATTTTTATGTTTCATATATATATATATATATATATATATATGAAATTAACAATAATTAGAAAAGCAGATAAGGATAAAACACTAAGAAAAGGTCACAGAGTTGTAAGAAAGTGTTTCCTAAACTTAGGTATTAATTTTTTTCTAAACTCCACTTACTTACATAAAAGTAAGACACATTTTGGGAAACTCTCCCATCTTCAGTTGCTCCGCCGCTATTTGAAATGATGGCTGGACCCGGGTGTTCAGCCATCTTATTTTTTTGTGTAAGTAAAAAAAAAAAAAGCATACCTAAGTTATATATTACCACTCCATTGTCAACAGCTTCGTAAGTACAATATTTAAGTATAAAGTATATTAATACATTGCCTTTCTTTCAGCGATCATATTTCTTAGTGTTTTATACTTTTCTGCTTTTCTAATTATTGTTAATTTAGTTACATTGTTAATAGTATTACATTATTTTTCTTTCATATTATTTATACACACACACAAAAAAAAGGTTCAGCAATGGGAAATCCACTCTCACCCTTCTTAGCAGATATGTACATGAGTTTCTTGGAAACAAAATTAGTTCTGGCTTTTCCACATCATGTTGGTAATATGTTGATGTCTTCGCAATAGTAGATGAAAAATGGTAAGAGGATGCAATTAAACTACTTAACCTACAAGATAGCATCATTAAATTCACAATGGAAATAGAAAACAACAAGGTTCTTCCTTTCCTGGATATAGAAATTATAAAAAATGACATTATACTGAAATTGGGCATATTCAGAAAAGATACCCATATAGATAATTATATAAAAAAAACAACCACAATACAAAACAACATAAACTTGCAATAATGAATAGCCTCATATTCAGATTAACAAATCCACCAATATGCAAGATGGAATACAAATTGGAGTACTGAAAAGTGATAGATATAGCATAGAAAATTAGCTACACAACAGATATGGCAAGAAGAAAATAGAAAAATTAAAAAAGAAACTACTTTGGTGCTTCAGTAGTAAATATTCTCCCATCATGAACCTGATCTTTTTGCCATATTTAAATTGTGTTAATGGATCTTCTTACCCATGCACACTTATTTTCTTAAGAGGAGACATTATTTTGCATATTTTTAATATCTGCAGTCTTAAATCCATCTTATACTGACACTGTTTACCACGAGGATTTTTACATCTATTGCTGAGGTATTCTCTTGACTAAAAAGTAGTAAAGCTTTCTTCCATTTTTCTTTTGCATGCATCATATGCCCTACTTCCTTTGGGTGTTTTAGCAGCACAGAATTTTGATATTAAATGTACACTAATAAAGATCCAGTGTTTACAATAGAACAAGAAAATAGAATGTAATATGTAAAAAAATATTTACCTAATTAACATTTGTAGAAAACCCAGTTCACTGCAAAAGGAATAAATGACAACTAATTAAATTAATTATTAAATTATTAAATTATTATTTTTCAACTTAATATTACAAAAAAAGTACCATAATATCCATTTAGAAATTACATTTTAGCAATGTGTTCTTCTGAACTCAGCAATTTTAAAGGAAGACATTGAATTTTTATATAGAACATGTCATACTAGTATGAAAGGTTTGTAATTTTATACTGCTTTTGAGGGGGAAGAGCCTTGCTCTATTTTCATTGATTTCTAAACACCAAACTATTAATAGTCTATTGCATTGAATAATATCATTCTTCCATTAACTATTATCACTTACATTTTTGTTCTTTCTCATTTTAATTATCTCTAATCTGTATATCTGCAATTCTAAAAGTTCTTTCATCCATTTTCTAAACTGTTTTCACCGCTTTCTTCCTTTCTTCTTATCAACCATTCTTCTTCACCCTATTCTGAAACTATACTAGGAATCTTTTTTTAAGTACTTGGGGATAACAGTCAATTTTAAATTCTTTAAATTTGTTGAATCAACTCTTTCCTCCATAATTTGTACTCTCACAATCAAGTAAAATATGAATAGCATCTTCAGATTCTCATCAAATAGGGAACATATCCTGATTTACTGTTTTTCTATAAGCTTAAGCTATATAACACCAACAGCAGCCGATGATGGGAGGAACCTCTGCCGAAATTAGTCCAAAGTTTTAAAAAAGTAAGTGGAGTTAGTGTTAACAATTGAACACATTAATGTATGATATATAACACCTTCTCTTTACTTATGGTTACATATGTTTGTATCTTTTTCTCTTTGATTAAGAAACTTTTACATCCATATGTATTGTTTGTCCATATCTTTAATTCTAGTTTTGATTAATGATTTAAGACATTTCTTAAATATTGTCTTTCCAGCCAAACATTGCCCATTCTATTTTTTGTCAGTTATTCATTAATGCAACCACACCACTCTTCTGTTCCTTTATGTCTTTCTTGAAATCTTAAACCTTGGACTAAAATTAATAAAAGATTGATTTTTCTATACTGCTTTTCTCCCATTTTTTAATAGTGTTTACTGTCTATTATTTACTATTGAAGCATCACAACCAATGAATATTGATGAATTGATGATACATAACATGATTTTTTTTTTAAGGGAAGGAAGCAATGTACCTTTCCAGCATTACTTTTTTTTTGGGGGGGTGTGTGTGTGTAACGTCCGTTTTTACTACTGAGGCACCACAGGCAGTGGACAATGATGATACATGAAATGAAATGATAAATTGGGAAAGAAGTATTTTTTTTTAAGGAAGAAAACATTCGAGGCCTATGTTTAGGGTACCTCCCCGGCATGTTTGAGGACTGAGAAAAACCTGGAAAAGACCTCAATCAGGGAAGATGATCCTGGTGGGATTTGAACCCCAGACCTCGCACTCACGAGTCTGCGCTTTAACGACCTTGGCCACTCTTGTGTGATCGTATTACCATTAAAGAGAACAAATGAAAATCTGGAATAAACTTGGACAGGGAGGATGGTCCTGACAGGAATCAAACTGCAAGACTTCCCATGCCTCTTTGTGGTGAAAGCAACTATATTAATATTATATTATAATGTTATTATATTAATAGGCAGATGAAAGAAAATTTTCAATAAAGTCCCTCTTGGAGACTCAGAGAAATGCCCAAGAAGTCCAGATTCTATTGTGTCTAGTTTTATTAATGCTTATGGACTGCACAGTATTCTTTGAGGCAGGATTTGATAGATTTTATAAATTACACTGGTTTGGAAACTTTTTTCCTGCTTCAGATTTGAAAATAGTAGTCTTTAACTGATTTTTATATATATATATATATATATATATATATATAAGTTGCCTTATTCTTGCAGTAATGTAGGTGGAGAAATTGTTATGATGCAACATATGGGATTATCGGTCTTTCATCTTGAGCAACACTTCTTCCAATTTTTTTATCTTGTCTTTCTTTGTCTATCTGCAGTAACGATATATTGCTTTTCAAGTGAAGGTGCTATTATGTGAACTTTTTTGAGGAGTTAAAAAGATGCAACTTAAGCATCACATTTACAAGTATTCTTTAGCTGCTGGATCATAATTGAATAGTAAAAATGTAAAAGGTGTTTAAATTTTCCAGCATTAATTAGCATCAGTCTTTTGATGTTCATTGAGGGAATGTGAGATTCAATGGAAACATTGTTGAAACATAAAATACAATTAGTGAATTTTGAGTAATTTCCTCGTAAAATATTACAATATTATATATCCTTGCTACCATTTTGATATCTATAATAGGTACTTAAAATGCAGCTAAGGATAGGCACTCTATTTGGAATTAAGGGAAAGAGTCAGCTCAAGTTGCAGTTAATAAGGCTAGGATAATTATATAAATAAGATAATATGTAGTCTAAAAAACTCTCAACAAATTAATAATGGTTATTTTGTCATACCTCCAATGGTGATTTCAGATATAATCCGTAGAAGAGATTAATAAGTGTATTTGTTTAAAATAAGTCATTTTTACTATATCGTGTAAAGTCTTAAGTGTATTTTTTATAAATTTAAAAAATATTGTCTTCTTAATAAAATATAGTACATTTTTAAAACATTTTGTGTTTTTGAAAAAAAAACCTTTATCCTTAATAATGTACTTCAGAATGTTACTGTTTATCCCCATGCCTTTGTAATCTCTCTTATTTTTCTGATTACCAGCTAATGTTACAACATTTCCATAACTAAGTCCTAGTTCAGTACAATTAAATCAAAAGCAGAGATATGTGATGCAGACCCTCAGGAACTTAGGTATTACTATTTGAACTTAGTAGTATTTATTGCTGCAATCTGGGTGCTATGGCCTAGCTAAGTACAAGTAATTTATTGTAATTATTACTTGGGGTGCACATTTAAAAATTTTGTGCTACTAAAACTTAAGTTATCCGATAAAATTACTGATTCCTCATCAGTGAAAAGTATACATTTTTACAAGGTGAATTTATTGCATTGCTATATAGTACAATCATTTTCTTTGCAGATTTTGAGAAAGCATTTGATACAATAAAGGGATGCCTTGGTATTTAAATTAAGAAGAAAAGGAGTGAGTAATGAGTTCTTGCTGGGATTACAAAGATTATATGGTAGAATTAGATTCTGTGTTAGGTGTGAAAGCAAAAAAGTTAAATGGCGGGAAAAAGTTTGGAACAATGTACAGAAGTATTTAGTTTTAAATAAAATGTTAAGTAACAAGAGTGTAAAAGCATCCAGAAAATGGGAGAGTTTTTGGGTAGAGTTAAGGAGAAGTGGGAACATAATAGGAAGTCTTCTATGACCATCTCAAAAGTACCATCTATCAAAATATTGATCAATTCTGAAAAATTTTACCTGAAACAACTATTAACATCATCAGCAATGAAATGTGCTGTAGTAGTAACCATACTTGCCTCCTAAACCCAAGATTGAGGGTTCAATCCTGGCCAGGATCAATGAATTTTTTCGGGTGTAAAAATCCTAGGAATGGCTTCCTTCGGAAGGGAAGTAAAGATGTGGCTCCCATATCATAGATTTACAGCATGTAAAAGAACCTCAAGCCTGAAAGAGGCATCTGAGCAAAATTTATTGACTGTTTCATGCCCTGAATTGAATGGGACACTGATGACCTGGAATATTAAAGAGTGTCCATAAGTAAACCAAATCAACAAAATCAGCAATGAGATAACTGACAAAAGAGGAACCAGAAATATTATAAGGTAAATAATTTATATAGATAGTCAAAAGAGTAGAACCTAGGATCAATCCCTGAGAGACCCCATGTTTGACCAGATAAATGTTGTACTCATTACCACCACCTACCTCTTTTTGGAATCGATTACTCAAGTATAATCTAATTTAAATCATTGCCTCTTTCTCATAACCATAGTATTGCCGCTTTTCAACCTTGTGAGATATTATGTCAAAAGCTGTTGATAAATCATATGGTTTGTATTAATCACATACTTATTGCCTAATTGATTTACACAGTGGCTTTGAAATGGTAGTCTTTAATGGTTCCTAGCCAAGAGCGATTACCAAATTATAAATTATTAAACAAGTTATTCATTTTGAAATAAGAAACAACCTGACTGTTTAAAATAGCTTCAAAGATTTAAGACATGTACAAACAATAGAAATGGGTCTGTAACTATCATAAGCTATTTGCATTTCTTATTAATGACTTTACCTTAGCAAATTTAAAATCAATGGGAAATACAGACTGTAAAATGGGCAAATTTCCCATTCAGTATTATAGAATTCAAGTTATAAATATCCTTCGTACTTCAAAAGACTTTCATTCATCAAGCAGTTGCAAGGTAATGATGCAGTCAACATAATGGCCATACTGTTCAACTAGATGGGTGGTTTGTTTCTTACGTTATCGTTTCATTCCAATTTTTAACAAATGATAGAGTTTCTTGAAGAATTATCACAAACTCCAGATGTAGGTTCCAGAGCAAGTGGCATTTGTACTCAAATGGAGTAATTTAATTTCTGTTTTTGTTGGTTAGGCAATATATTTTGCCACACCCATTTTGGGAGGATGATGATGATTATGGCTTAAGGGGCGAAAAACTGCCATGGTCATTAGCGCCCACTTTTTTTTGGGAGGAAACATTAAATAATGCACAATCCCTTCACCTGCACGAACCGCAGTTACCATGCCTAAAATGGACTTAGAAAAAATTAAATCCCGGAAGTTCTCAGCCCTAAAGATATGTATCGTCCAAACTTTTTTGAATTATTGAGGTCTCCATTTGATGTCTTGTTAGTACATTTTAGAGTGTTGATTCACGTTTCATGGTGAACATTGAAAAATTTTCACAAACAAAAGTGATGATATTACAGATATAGCTAATTATTTTAAAGACGACGTTGATCCTGACAGCGGATATTGCATATTGCATCGTAATATGGTGATGGACATTTTAAAATCAAAGTAAATACAAACTGCTTAGAGTCCATTATAATTAAGTTGTCCGGTGGTTGTTAGAAAGAGACAAGAATTGTCACCCCTCTTCCCTCAGACATTATTACGGTGACAGATCTAAGAAGGATGTCCCTCCATTAAGCCTTGTCGTCAGTGGCAGAATCCACCTCCTCTTCTTCTGGCTCCTCTCCCTCAGGTATTGCAAACTGGTTCTTATTTTCATCATCCTCGTCCTCTAAACTTATTATGTACCGGTCACTGAATATGTCCGTTAAACTGATTCCCAATATCTTTTTCAATGACTTGTAGGTGTTCTCAGACCGTTTTCCAATTCTCTTCAATCACTTTCGAAAGAGCTTTTTCAAGTAATTCGTGCACATCTTTATTTTTAAATATTATGCTTCGCAATGTCATTTTTCACTGTCCATATGAGTTCTATGGCATTTAAATCACTGTTTCACCACGATATCCGCATTTTTGTAGTAGTGTTTAACGCCTGTTTTTATTACTGAGGCACTACAGGCGGTGGACACTGATGATACATGAAATGATATATTGTAAAAGGATGTTTTTTAAGGAAGGAGGCGTTACAAACCTAAGTTTAGGATACCTCCCCGGCATTTGCGAGTTATGAGAACTGAGGAAAACCTGAAGAAAAAAAAAACACTCGGGGAGGATGGTCCTGGTGGGATTCGAAACCCAGACCTCCGGCTCACGAGTCCGCGCCTTAGCGACCTCGGCCACCCATGGCGGTCATCCGCATGTTCTGCAGCATTTCCATACCTCTTAATTTCCCCCCCCCCTCGTAAATTGACTCATAAAATTTCGACAAATGAAGATCGAATGCAATGTTTTTATTACGAAGTTAAGCCATCATTTCAGATTTACGAGTTGATGACACCGGCGCTTTATTAATCTCTTTAGAAGGAAAGGAGGCATTGTCCATAACAATAACGCTGTTGGGAAGAATGTTCGGTAATAAATTATCAACGAACCAGTTTCTAAAAATGGCGTTGCCCGTTTCCTCGCGATAACCCGTTGTCGATTTTGGTTTGAATGTTAGTAAGGAATTAGGAATAAAACCAGAAGAGTATCCAGCATGCTAAAAATAATAAACGCCCACCTTTCCCTATTGAAGTTTTAAGGAATAAATCAGTGCGGTTATCCTTCCAAATTTGAATTTTTGAATGACTGTCGTTAATGTAAGTTTCACTCAAATAAACAATCTTTCCATTATGAATTTCCTTTCCTCGGAGTTTTTTTACATGCCTAAAACTTATTTTCTTCAGGATTTCTCTTAAACTCCGTATACTCCCCTTAAACAAAATTTCCTTTGTTAAAACAGCTTATATCCTGTAGATGTGGTATATAAGGAATATATCACACGTCTTATGGCGTAAGTAGTGAATAAATCTTTTAGTTTTACTTGGGGTTCTGTTCCGACATTTCTTTCCTGGAGTCTGCAAATCACTTCGACTTGATAAAGTTTTTTTTTTAATTTATTTTTATTTTTTCGAAACCCTACTCACACTACTAGACGAAATGCCGTAGCTCCTGCATTTTCTCTCTTTAACGCTGAACACAGATAATGTTGGCTTACCGCATTTCAGGGCGCTGTATTCATCCGTAAAAAAAGTAAACATTTACAACAATCTCCATGCCATCGTACTTTAAAATGAACAAAACAACAACAACAACAACAACAACAACAACAACAACAATAATAATAATAATAATAATAATAATAATAATAATAATAATAATAATAACAACAACAACATTTCCGACTTCGATACAAGCAAGCACGCCACTGATGCCTGAATAACAATGTAAAAAGCTGTGATACAACGGGAGAAATGCAAATGGCCTGTTATTTCCAAGAATTGGACAAATGACTGTTGTCCCAAATGATTTTGCAATACGTGGAAGACAAGCACAGCAGAAAACATGCCAATTTAAATCTCATGGGCTCTAGATAACTTATGTTCAGTTGTATGATTTCTGAAATGTGATAACTATGCGTCAGAAAAGCTTCAAGAATTAACTAAACTAGTACGACTTGTTTTAACTGTCCCGGTATCAACTTCTATAGCTGAAAGATGATTCTCTAGTCTCCGGAGGCTGAAAAGTTACTTTAGGTCATCAATGGAGCATGCCATTTTAATTCAATAGCCATATTGAGTTGCCACCGAAGCATCACCAGCACTTTGAAACTCAATAGCACATCTCATCGGAAGAAATAAGTTGTGTCTCCAGATTTTCGTCAAGATAGGTGCTTCCTTTTTAATGTTTTTATTTTTTAACTACTTTCTTATTGATTTACGCGTTTTAAATCTACAGCTTTATAACAAAATCTTGCATTATAGTAGTTATTAACCAAATGCTATATATGCTTTCCGTATACTACAAATTCTAAAGTTTTTAATATAATTTCACATTAACGTTTAACCATTAACAACGATTTAATTTTGAACTATTAATTATTACCGCATATAAATGTTAAACTTTGTATTTTATGTCCTTGATGCTTGGATTTCCAAGTTTCGGCCGCAAGTTCAGTTACTTCCCTCCCCCGCGCAGTCTGTGCCTGACTTTTGTTAGACCTAAAAGAAGCCTAAGCATATTTAATCATTATGTAATAGGGATAAGTTTAATCTTAAGCCCATTTTAGTTAAAATAGAATGATACTAATATTTATCGTGTTTAAGTAAAAGCAGTTAAATCAGTCCATTATTCATCAAAAGTCTAATAGATGTCTTTTCAATAAGAACGGAGAGTCTTAAGCTTTTATGGCTTACTAAAATAACATACTGTGCAATAATTGCTTGTGTCTAGAATTTATTTGCAGACCAGAAATATTTCAATGCGGTACCGTGCTACCGTACATAGCGCTTACTGTCAAAAGACCTGTTACAGTTTCTGACATTGTCAAAGAAAAGAACAAAAATTATACACGTGGGTGGACACTGGTGTTTCACATTGATGTTTCAAATTGTATATATATATATATATATATATATATATATATATATTCTAAGTTTATACAACAATGAAAATAAATGGTAATAAATATAACCAGGGAGACAAAAAAAATTGTTCAAGTTGGAAGAAATTTGAAAAATGTTTCATGTTGAAAAAAAGCTTGTAAAAAATTAGTTGTACAGATTGAGAAAGCATAATATATACGGTTCTACAAAAATAACAAAGTTCATTTCATAAATTTCTGATTTATTATTATTACTATATAACGATTGAAGTCGAAATTTGAACATTTATGAGTCCCAAATGCGATTTTGGCAACTATCATTATACGTATATAATACGCGCAAATGCATTGCGGAAACTAGTACCTAAGAACATTTTTTTTGGGACGCAGCCAGGAGTTCCCGGGCATAACTCCTCGTACTCAAGAAATGCGCATGCAAGAGCCCTGAATGCCCGGGATTGGATAGCTTCTGCCCCTCTGTGTTAAACAGATTTAATATGTGTTCGCTGATTATGCACCGAGAGAAAAGGTGCGGTTAGGTAGAACTTATATCTATGCTTTTGAAAATGCAGTTCACAGTCTATTTGTTTACTTCAATACAAAATAATAATTAGCTATTGATCAAGTGGCGCGAAAAATTATTCCCATGATTCCAAGCGCCACACATGCGTAGATGTGGCCTTTTAAAAGTTACGTTGACTGTCTAATGTATGTTGTGAAAGTGTTGTGTGGTGGCTTAGATTATGATATCGAGGCAGGTACGAACAATATGAGGTTGATATAATTGCTACAGCTTCCCGTTTGACTGAAATGCTATTTATATATGTCTTCTCACTCTTTTACAGGTCATGAGTGAGGATAATCATCCAAGAACACTGTAAGTACAGATTCCGTTTGTGCTGTAGTTTATTGCTCTCCTGTCACTGCAATTAAATGTTTATAATAGTGTTGAAGACATACACGTGCCCGGCAATGTTAATGCAGCTGTAGGCATATTTCTTTTTTTTTTTTAGATACGTCGGGAATTTGGATGCATCAGTGTCGGAAGATCTTGTATGTGCCTTGTTTTCGCAGATCGGACCTGTCAAAGGTTGCAAGATCATCCGTGAGGTAAGCAGACCGCTAAATTTGTACAACGTGTCATTGCCTGTTGAACTGCATGAATTAGTATTAAGCCTGATTCAATGAAGCTGGGAGTTAAAAATTGACAGGCAGTTACCAGGTAAGCAACAATGAAAGCAGCAGTTGGGTAAAAATTGCACTCATAAGCCTATGTGCATAATCACATACTTAATCAGAAAAGGAAGCTGTCATAAGGAATGGAAAATCATTTAGGTACTATTTGTTCCATATTATTTTGCCACTGTAATTCAGGTCTTTATTACATTAAAAATAATTGGGACACATGTGTTGTCACATCTTAATATATTGATGGAATTAAGCAGCAAACTTCTTTGATGGTGTGTTGTGTGGGGTAGAAAAATAGAATTTGCACTTTATTAATAAAGATTTTAGTGGATGGACTGCATCATAGGATATCTGACATATTAAGCACAGTATTTTTGCATATATTATGATCATAATGCATAGTAACTTGAAGTCAGCACAGTAATGTAGGTTTATTTCTTGCTATACTTGTTTAATAGGCACAAAGAATTTTTATATTTTTCAGTGGAGTACCTCTTGCTTGGTTCTCAAACTTTGAATATGGCTATGTGAAAAATGATAGAACCATTTTACATTTGCTTCCAGGTTAAACCTAACCTTTTCATTGTGATATTATTGAAGAAAGTAAGGTATATAAGTATCATATTACATACGGGGACAATGATATCAAAAGTACTATAAGGAATAAAATGAAAAGGAAAACATTTATACTTCTGTTGTGTTTTTGTTAGGTTTTGTGTGTTCCAATCATTAAACGTTAAGAGCATTAGTTTGTTTTGCTAATGAATACATTTTTTAATCCTAGAAATGCTTGCACGATGTATTTAATGGTACAGATTGGCACATATAATTGAAAAGCATGCGAATTCAATTATGTATATTATAATGTCTGATGATATGTATTACCAAAAATATTCAATTACAGGTTTAGCATGTATTATTGAAGAGTATGTGGGTTAAATTATTATATTATGTCTTACTTTGATGATATGTCTTACCTACAGAATATAAAATTACAGGTGGTGCTGTAAAGATTGTATAAATTTATTCTGTGTGCTATTTTGTGATTAGATATTATAAGGATGTTATAAAATGTTCCTTATGAAAGGGAAATACTAAAAGTAAAATAAGAAGTATTTAGCAGGTTCTTTTCTGTTACAGTGCCAAATGGAAGATGCATTGAACCCCCCACAGATTACTGGTCAGGTATTGTGATATCATCAGATGCATAATTTGTAATCAAGGCTCTATTGCTTTCATATTGGTTTGTAATTGTTAAATATTTAACCCCTGGATACATGTTAATTAGACATACTTCTTGACAATAAGTCAATAAGATGTAAGGGGAAGCATTAGTGTTAGAAGCATTGAAAGTATGCATGCTTTTTAATAATGTTATATCTTAAAAGTGTGCTACTGTATGCAAGATTCCTATGTCATGTCATCCATGACAGTAATGTTACAAGTAGTGGTGGATTTGGGTAAGTGCACATTCCATTTGATGCCATAGCAGAAAAGTACCATTTAGCAAATGATTTGAACAAAAATGGCTGTATGATTCACTGATTGCATGGTAGTCAGCAGGGGAGGGAGCAGGACAGTTTTGCAGTTTTAATGTTAAAAAAAATTGTATGGCAGCTATTTGATTTTGAAACTAGAGAACTTTTTGACCATTATCGCCAGAGTTAATGAAATAATATAATAGCATATTTGCTATTGCAATAAAGTCCTGCAAACATGGCTCAATTTTGGACTGAAAGCATGTTGAGTTACC
Source organism: Metallyticus violacea (assembly GCA_030762175.1). Lineage (NCBI taxonomy): Eukaryota > Metazoa > Arthropoda > Insecta > Mantodea > Metallyticidae > Metallyticus > Metallyticus violacea. Next base: position 103,537,700 of record CM060830.1, on the reverse strand, counting down.
AAAACTGACAAGTTTTACGGACCCTTAAATAAATTCAGAATCTAAATAATTACATAAGATAAAATCATTTTTATTACAGATGGAACAAGCTATGTATATTTATTTATTACTTAATCTTAGTTTTTTGTGTATCATTGTTTGGAATATTATATATATATATATATATATATATATATATATATATATATATATATACCACATAAAATAAATTCAGAGCTTAAATGATTATCTAAGATGAAATCATTTCTGTTAAAGGTATAACAACCTATTTATATATGCACATACATATATCTTACTTAATCTTAGTTTTTTTGTTTGGAATATATATATATATTGTGATGTACAAAAAACTCTTCTGGAAAAAATCGTGTGATGCTGGAAATGTCTGTCTTATTCATTGCTTCTTCGCGCTGCATGTCACATAAGCGACAGAGAAATAGAATGTCCATTGGTGTTCATAGCAGCCTTCTATTGTTGTCTGTTTGACACCTTAACCCATTGCAATTTTATTTATAATCTCCCTTATATCTGGTCACTTTAGTGCACATAATTTCTCATTCATTGTATCTTTGTTTTTTTCCCGGCTTGACATATTCACTACACTTTGCAACACATGCTTCCATAAAACTTTCTTGCACAATGACACTTTCTATTTACTCAAGTCAAACTTCAGTAGAAGACTGAGAAAAATAGGATCAAGAATGCCATTAAAATTATACATCATCTTTCATCGCTGAAGGGATGTCTCATAAAATAGACAAGAGTAGATGATAAAATAGCAACAACAGCAATAATTAGGTGTGAAAAAGGGTCACAACAATAGTACATGTTATGCAGACCCTTCTGTCCCAAATATTGCCTGTAACTGCATGCATTGCCTGGACCCTCAGAAATGGATTGAAAATGTGCTGTTAGCCTTGGTTTTGTGATTTAACTGGTAATGCTAAATGAAGGATAAAAATAGAATATTACTGGCAGGTGATGAGTTATCGAATAATGAACTAGAACTGCACTATTTTCACTAAATTAGGTTAATATTCAAGTTGGAATAATTCCTATCCCAAAGTTATTGAACACCAATTGAAAGATAATAGCCATTGTCACTCACTATTGGAAGTAAACCACTTATCTAAAAATGCTATTTTCAACAGGCTTTGTATGGTTAAGGATGATAAGTTAGTGTAGTTAAGAATACTCTAAGTTTTATTAAATGATTGAATTTTATCATCATATGATTTAGTCGAACTATATGCTCATATTGACTTCACTTTTTATATGCAGTACATGTTTTATGAACCCGTTGATGGGTAACAGGTATATGTACTACATATAAATCATTAGAGTGTGTAGTTCGACTCAATCATACAGTGATCTTAATTATATGATTAGCTTCACTGTATAAGTTCCAATTACCATTTTTTGTTGATTGAATTTGGTTAAACTGATTAATTCATATAATTTTATGCTCCATAATAAAACTTAATAGCGGGACATTGAATACAAAGAGAGAAAATGGATTTTCTTCTATCTTATTGAGTGAGTAAAACTAAGTTAAGGGCAAGTTTTGCATTAGAGCAGTAAATGATTTCTTATGTTTGCAAATAAGTGATAAATTTGGATTTAGAAAGGGAGTGACTATTAAGCAGAGTGCAATGTGTAACAAAATTAATTAAGCCTGGTCCTCATACTTCATTGACGAAATTTGTGTTGATCTCTAAGGTATTTGTATTAGATAATTAAAAATTCTTAGGGGGTCTTCTGAGGCTTAATCTTGCATTAAGAGATTTTGAGCTTCTTAGAAGCTAATGTTGCAGATTCAGTTTGGAAGATTATCGTGAAACTTGTTGTAAGAATAACAGCACATGTATCATTCAGATCATATTCTTGTGCATTTTTTTAGCTAATTGCAAGTCTTTAGAGATTTAGAAATAATTACTGCACTGTAGAAGCATATAGCATCCCAGGAATATGATCATCGTGGTTTATGACTCAAATAGAAAATTAATACTACCTTTATGCAATTTGTTTAAGAGGAAGTGACTAAAATCACTCAGATTTCAAATTGGGAAGCTGACGTGGAATCTGATGGTAATAGCAACAGGCTTTGAAACATGTCCAAGTAAGTGGAACAGAATTGAGTTACAGCTGAGTGATTTCCTCTTAAAATTGTGCATAATTTTACTCCATTTCAGTGTAAAAATTCCTGCCATTTAGATTACACTTAATACTACCTTATTTGAGAGTTTGGAAAGACTGGTATAAAATGTTTTTTAGATTTAAATGGCAGGAATTTTTGCAGTGAAATATAGTATAATATAACAATTTATTTATGAGGAAATCACTCAAACTTCACTAATTTTATTCCACTTACTTGGACATGCTTTGAAGGCTGTTTGCTTTTTTGTTCCTCTTGAACATGTTCCAAAGGCTGTTGGTGATGAAGTGAATTAGTAAAATTTGAATGATTTCCTCATAAGTGATTTGTTATATTATACTATATTTCACTATGAAAATTCCTGCTATTTAATTCTATATTAAAACATTAGTTTATTTGGGAAAATGAAAGATTCCAAAATAAGCCAAAACTATGTAGAAACAAAAAACAGCAACATGGAGAATAAACCAAAGCCTTTCAATAATTTTCATGTTAATAACATCCTTGGCAAACTGAAACCGCAAATTAAACAGTTCTTTAAATATAGAATCAAGAAAATCTTAATATCTACATAAATACATTTTATAAACACTTAAGGTGCTGATGATGAAGCAGCAACAGCCTTCAAACATGCTCAAGTAAGTGTAGTGAAATTTGAGTGATTTCCTCACAAATGATTAGAATGTGTGTTTGCTAATTAATGCAGAGTTGAAGTTAAGCAGCTGTTTTGCTTTCCAGAATTTTTGATAAATTAGTAAAGGTAGCTGGACATCACTGAAAATAATTCTGATTCAATTCTTCTTAAGGTTGCATGGTGGACAAATGATGAAAAGAACTTGGGTTGAATTGATTTGGATTGGATTGTTAGGGTTGGAGGAGGATATTTCAGTCATACTCTGTGGCTGACTGTTTGTTTGTGCCTATGTTGGAGGACCTCCAAGAGAAATGGATATGATTGAGGGAGACACTGGGTTACCAGGGATGGTGAGGCATTGATGTAGACCCTAGGGTCCCTTACACTGTTTCCAAATAGAACACCGAACGCTGGCAGAGCTCTCCCTCTAAAGAGACCATGCTCCCTCAGAGACCAGGATAGAAATCTTTCCAAAATGCAAGCCACCATAACACTGTACCAGCCCATATAGCCCTGACACTTTCGATCCTGTAACAGAATCAACGAAATGGGAGAGAGGAAAATTCATGAAAAGAAAATACTCATGAGCATTCACATAAGTGGTTAGGGGAAGGAATGAAAAACCCAAATTTAGGGACTTGAACCGGGACTTCCCAAATAAACCCAAGTATTAGTCACTCTACTTAGTGGTGAAGAACTTAGACCAGTTTTATTCAAATGCTTTGCCAAACAATTATGGCCAATAATCTGACAACTGTACTTTTTCATAGGTAATCAGAAATTATATTTGTTCTTGTACCAAGGCATTCCCAAATTTTATTTTTTAATTTTGATTAAATTCTCTAAAGTTAAAATTTATAATTTCAAGTTAATTAAGAGTTTATAACAGCATAAACTTTTAAATTTATCTCATATTTGTTATATTTAACCCTTTTTTGGTGGCAAGATCATCAGTGGTCTGATTGCCAATCAAACACACAATGTGATGGCACCCATTGAAAAGCTATTCTTTTGATAAATTTAATTAAATCATGTGTGATTTCCCAATATTCTAATATTCTTTGGCCTTTAGGCATCTTGTTATAAATTATAGTTGGTTGGTTTCTGTGGATTTTCGGTCCTTTAAATCATATGATGAACTGAACTCACATTATTGCACTACTGCATTGAGACAAATGTAGTATTGTTGTTTGACCAGAGATATCCCCTGAATTAATTTTGAAAATAGCAGAAACACATAGCGTCTGGAATCTCAACTCCCATTAGTTTCTGTTAGGGTTTGAGCGAAAAAGATAGATTTTTTATAATGATATTTAGTCTGGCAGTTTTTATCATGGAGAGTAATAAAAATAATTAACCAGCAACTTATTATATGGGAAATGGAGGGACAATAAATATGTTGTTTAATTTTCTCTAAACACAAAACAGCTGACCTAAGGCACAGGAAAGTTCTGAAGGAAGAAAGGACAAACACCTGGGAAGAGATAAGAAAATCCTAATGTCAGAATGTGAAGTGAATTTACAAGACCAATTTGCGGCTCTGTTTTCTATTGTGTTTAGACTGGCAAGGTATGCAGAAAAAACATTTAGCTATCTGTTTAATATCTACATGTTCAGCTCTTACATTGTCCTTTACAAACTCATAGGGAGGAAGAAGAAAACCTGTTCAGAATTCAGAATTCCAAATTTTAGGCAAAGTTAGAGATGGACATTCCACTGGTTCTGTGTCTTAGCATCTGCAAAGCATTTTATGGTGATATACATCTTACCTGTATAAAGAAAAATGTAGCTTAAAGATGTATGATTGGCAATAGCAAGGGGAGGAAACGTGAAAATGCACAGCACTGAAAAAATTGTATGGCTGTTTTCCATTTTCTGGACTGCTTTGAGGTGTATCATACTAGATATACATAGTGTTCTTGCTTTGCATAAAACTTGAGTAAAAACTTTATTAGTTTACGTTTCATGACACTTTGTATTTGAACATTTGTTCCACAACCCTCCATAGCTATTTAAATCTGATTTTTGTGAACTAGGAAGGGTATGTAAATATGATGTTAATTGGTTAAGAAGATAGAATGTGTTAGACATGTGCAAAAGAGAATGGGTACTTGGCTGAGAAAATTGAAACAAACAGTGTAGAACCTATGAGATGGCAAGGCAATGAGGTGTCTGTTGATTGATAAAATAATAATGAACTTCAATATTATACTATGGCAATTAGAAATAATACCAATCATTTAAAGAGCTTTAGAAAAAAAGAATTTTATGCTTTAACTTTTATAAAATTCCAACTGACAGAGAACCAGCACATGAACATTGCTCACCTGGACCTAACACATGATGAAGTTTGCTTTGGAAGAGAGCTTTGAACCTGAAATTCTGTTCCTAGGGCTGTTCTGCCTCACCCAAACCTCCTTACCAAATGATTGAATGAGCCATTTAACATAATCTAGATGCAATTGCTCAAAAATATATTTATTGGCATGAAAACTTTGAAATTATGCGTGTTATAATTTAATGATGGTAATATAAACAAATTAAAATGTCTCAACATCATAACTGGCATTCAGCAATAAGGGAACTGAAAATTTGGTACAAGTTAAGAATCAAGACACAACGTTGCATCTGAGATGAATACCAAAGGCAAGATCAAAGTGACTATAAAGGTTTTTGGAGGAGGAGGCGTAATAGGAAGATTTTTACTATGTTTCTAGGTATTATTGAATTGTTTGGGATATCTGAATTGATTGTTACTTTTTTTGCAGTGTAAACTTTCTCAAATTGACATTTTTTACCACTTATGTTCCCTTATTTTCAAAACCCCTGAGCTAGATGGCTGAAATTTTCTGAGCTCTTTTATTACTGCCTATTGCATTTACTGGAGCTCAGTCATAGTCTGGTTTTAATTTCCATCTAAGGGCTTGAATGTAAAAAATATTATATGAAAAATTGAAAAGTTTATTTGAACATCTGTTTCCTAGATGCCATACACGTAAATAACATAATTTTATTTCATTATGCAAAATAACTACAAAATGGACAGCTCTATAAAAATCTAAGCTCTAATCTCTAATTGTTTTTAAGGAAGAAGAAACATAAAAAATGTGATCTTAGAAACTAGGAATTAAGGTTTATTTATGTCATATGATAATGGAAACTAATAGTTAAAATTAACATTCATCAGAGAAAAGTGTAGGAACAGTGAATGAAGAATTTTTTTCTTGAAGTTCAATTAAATCTGCATAATCTAGCATTTTAGCAGCAAACTTTTCTACTATTTCATTCATACCCATAGATCATGCCTTCACACATTCCACACTAAAAATGCTGAGCACTCAGCCTTTCTTGAGACGTGGAATTGTGTAATTAGGTTTTTATTAATTTAATTATGATAGTTCCCGCTGCAGAAACAGTTATGCAAAGTCAGAAATAACATAAAAGCTTTGAAGACATTTACCATGAGAAGTTAAAGTTTAATTTTCTATTAGTAGCAGAATTGTTAGTTCTCTGATTGTTATTTTCAGCTTTATTTCTTTCTGTAACGCAAATCTGGAACATAGAATTTGATGTGCAAAATTTTTTGTCAAATCTTTATGTTAAAAAATAGAGTCCTGCATTCCTATAAATATCTTCATCTGGTGTAAGTGACAAATACTGAGGAGTAAATATAATGATGTCACTTAGTTTGTTCATTGCTTCAAACCAGATTTGGATCTAATTAACAATAACGTGTAGCATATTATTGAATACAGTTATCTGATAATGCCTTTCAAACTTTGTTAATCATTCCTCCTATATCAATACATCAAAATACTTTTTCACTTTTTTTAATTCTTTTGACTTCAAATTTTGGCTGGATCAATAGCAGAAGCACAAATATTGAGTCAGTATCTGTGGTGATAATGTGAACATTTCGGAAAAAATGGAATAAACTGTTTTATATATATAAAACCTCACTCCACTGAAATATATTAAATTAACCAGATCAAGAAATATGTAAACTAAAGAATGTGTGTGTGTGCTGTAAGAATGTGTGAGAGCCAAGAGGACACATCCTCTGTTTATTAATATATAGCTTTGATATAAAATGATTTAAATTGGATGGCAGTTTCACTGCTGTAAAATGATAGCATTAGCTGTGCTAATGTGTTCACCAGCCAAGTTCAAAGTTATAGTGCATGATTGAGTGATCACTTTGTTCTGGTATGGCATGCTGATTTGATGAAATAGAAATAACATGACTCAATGATGCATAATGTGTTATTGTAATACTCTTAAAGTAACATACACATATGCTTTCTGTATAAATTCGTATTCTTTAATCTTTGTGGTATCCTTGCTGATATATCAGTTACACCCATGCTCAGAACCATATTGAAGCATTTAAGTGGAGGGTTTAGGAAACAAGATAATTTACAACCAAGAAAATATTTTGTAGAGAAAGGAATGAATCCTATAAAACAAGTGCTGAATTATACAACAAGAAACAACTTAATTTTTTTTTTTTTTTTTTTAATGTTTAACTTTAATTTAAGATCAGCTGTTAGCTGAGAGTTTGTAATACTCTAATGACAAAGTTATTAGTATCTTGGAGACACACACAAATTAATTTTTTATATTTATTAGGTATTTGTCTTGTTTATTTGAGCATTTGTTTTATATGGAGTGCAGACATATTCTGCAATTTAATAAGCGTATATTAGCTAAGTTAATTTGTAAGATGAACATAATTAACCATAGCTAATTTTTCACAAAGCAGCAAACCGAGGAGTTTTTTTTATGTAGTACTTTACCTTCTTGCAGAAATGGTGTTTTGATGATATTCATGGTAAGAGATTTTAGCTGCAGGAAACCAGTAGGACTTTGTTTTGGTGATCAAAGATTGGCATATAGCATGGGATGTGGAATGCAGTGGCTAGTTAAAAAACATAGAGGTGTTCTTGTTTTAGTAATAACATATTTCAAGCAGCATTGCTTTTAGTTATGCAGAATATATATAAACCCATAAATTATCCCAAAATAAAAGACTAAAGGGCAGAAGTGAAACATTTTTTAAATTACTGATTATTACAAATTAGTTTATATTTACTTTATATTTCTTGAACTTTTAATGTCTCTTGAACATTTGCCATGGATCTGCAGAACATCAAATGAAATTAAATAATGACAATAAAATTATACTTGCAGTACTTTGGCACATTTTCTTTTTCATAGTGAAGAAAAACCCCTGAGTATGCAAGCCTGTGGGGAAGCATACATTTTGTTTTGTACCAGAGCTGTGGATGCAATATCAGCTTCTTTAAATTCCTGACTGCTAATACAATAAATCCCCAATAAATCACTCCCATCTAATATGCAATGCTGCATAACACTTTCTTATCATATGGTCCATTGATGTTACCCATGTTAATGTCTTAGCATTGTGCTTCTAACCCTTCTTAAAACAAGTTTTTCAACACTGAAAATGTTGGAAAACATTTGTAAAAGTCATAAAACCAAAACAAAGATTACTGCTACTGAGCATTCATTTCATTCATATTGAAAATCTTTTCAGGATTGCAATGGCCCTGAACTTGACTCTCAAAAAGGTTACTGTATGAATGGAGGTTATTTAGTATGGAATTTTCACTTACCGGTCACTCACTCTGTCTTGTTCAAGGGTTCAATTTGTAAGACTATTTAAAATCACTCGTGAATGTGAAATTTACTCATCCTCTAAGTTTTATCTGTCTGTAGTGGTAGAAGTGTCAGTATGTCTAAAGCAATATGGTTAAATTTGTGAAGAAGAAAGCAGTCTCAATATTGGAGAAACTTGAGATTATTTTAAAACACAATGAGAATTTTAGGAATTCAGTTATCAGCATACAAACAATGAAATGTTAGGATTATATGTAATATATAAAAATTCTTTAATATTTGATCCCATTTAATTTGTGATTTTGACCTACTCGTGAAATCATCTTTTAGGAGTTTCACTATAGTAGTATAAACAAAGAAGTAATTGGAACTCTTGGAGGTTAGATGTTTTTTAAGGAGATTTTACCAATAGCAGTAGAAATATGACTTAAGTTAAAATTAATAGGAAAAAATATAGTTGCTCATATTTGCTGTTCCATAACTATAAGAAATGCTTAATATATGTTTAAAGCATAAATTCTCTTTCTTAAGTACTCTTGGAAAAAATGCAGTTTCATAGAACCTATGGTAAACTGAGAGTCATGTATGACATTTTGAAAGCAAATTTAAATAACTCCCAAAATTTGAGCTTTTAATATCAGGAAATAAAAATGTTAAGATTGGTTGAATTTTATTTAAACTTGGGTACTCAAATGCAGCTTGCAAAAAAAAGTTCTTATGTGGCCAAAATTGAAATTTCCTTATTTTGAAAGTGAAATGTGTGAGACATTTTCTAATTCTGAGATCTCCTCTGAATTCTCACTTTCTCTCCTGGAAATCAGGGTTCTGGAGTAGTGTAGTTGATGATAAGGTTTTAATGTCATGGTCGATGAATATAACGTGGTGTTTCATCATATGGTCTCACATATCATCTTTCTGTCCACAGCTTTGGTAGTCCATTGGTTGAATGATCTTCGTAGTCCATTGGGCCCATTCCACACACACATTGGAGTGCGTGCGCAGGTTTGTACACTTATCTCCTTGCTATTTCTCTGCATGTAAAAGTTTTTCCAAGAACAGCCATGAAAAGAATTACATATCTCGCCGAGACATGAATTTATAGAATGAAAAAGGAAGGTACACCATTTTTTACATTATTTTTGTGACCCTCATGTTGTGTGCCCTGCTGATTGTCAAGTCCAGGACCTCTCTTATTTCCCACTGCTCCCTCATCCCACACATGACACATGGTCGAGACTGACTGGCCAGCTAGCACGTGTAATTGTTCTATATAGATGCCACACACCTGATACTTTAAAGTAGACTACACACTTTGTGAAAGTCGTAGCTTTACTAAATGTATGTACACAAGAGATATTGAAGCTATATAGATGTTTGCGTTAAGCTGTAAGTGTTGCTTTTCCGACAGATTGGACAGCCTGGAGATCTGCAGCTGGGCGCAGTGGAGCTTTGCTTTACAAAATAATAAAGAAAGGTACTTTTTTCTTATTTATTTCCTCATATTCCTGGGACACTACACAAAAATGTGTACAAAAATGCAAAACAAATAAGAAAACCTTGAACTACATGGTGTGGTATATTTTATTTATTTTCTAATATATGTAATATATAGCAACACTAAACAAAATGCACAAATAAACTTGCAGCCTGCAAAAATCGGTAAGAACAATTTCCTTTTACCTTTCTTCTGTTTAGCAGTGACATGTGTGTGATTAGGTTTTTCTTAAGACCTCATAATTTAATTAAAAGAACCTTTAAAAGTGTATAAAATATAAAGCTTCTCTTCTCCATCAATGTGGCGAGAGACGTTGTTGCAGAAACAAGGAGAAAAGTGTACATAGCTGTGTGCTTTGTTACTGAGGAAATGGGTAGACAGAGTTTGTGTTAATTTGACATAAAAATCAAAGCAACAACTCTCTCTCTTTTCTCTAGTTACTGCAGAGTAAGCTGTTTCTCTTACGTTTGTCTTTGCTTTGTTTAGCACCATTGCACGTCTTTTTCTTTTCTTTTCATTTTTGTATACTCCTTTATCCATAAAACACATAACTTGCTACCCATTTTCTTAGTAGGTTTGTGGACTTGTGTGCTTTTTGTAGCAGTTTTCAAGTTGTTGGATGTGCATCCATTAGGGCTATGGCATCTTTGTTCTTTGTGTACTTCTAGCTAGGACGCAAAGGATGTCTTTTGTATATCTGGTAAGCAAAGATGCTTTATTTTTTTAAATCTCCTCATTTTTGACTTTCTCCATGCAGCGCAGATCAGCATATTTGCTCAGGTGTTGGGTAGGTATATTTTTTTATTCTTCTGCTTAGGAATGGACTAGCTTATGAGGATGTATTAACTAGCATATTGAAGAGTTTGGTGCTCAAAATACAGTGTCATCAACTTATATCTGGAGTAGACTCAAACAGTTGGCATGTATGCGACCAATTAGCATGACAGCGCTGAAGCTGTGCAATCATTAGTCAATCTTCAGAGTATGAAAGTTAGTTCTTTGATCTGGACTATTATTCATTGTCATTGATTTGAATTAAAATGTTTAATATATATGAGTATGTTCTTGAGGATGCTATCACAGCATTGTTTAGCTCTTAATGAGCTCTGTTTTAAGAATATACAGTTAGAATTCTGCTTGAGCAAAATTTGTTAAGGTTAAAATTAAGTAATAATATCTAAATTCATAACATAACAAATCATTATTGAGGAAATCACTCAAATTTCACTAATTTACTTCCACTTACTTGGACATGTTTCAAAGACGGTTGCCTTCATCTTCAGCATGATCCCAATGTCCGCTTCCCCACGTGGTATTCAGATGTTGCTCCGTAGATTTTATGAACTTTGTGATAAGGTTACTATTGTTTGGGAGATCAGAATTAACCAAATTTTCTTTGTTTTTATTTATGAATATATTTTCCCACACTGTCAATTCTATTGGTTTTTGAAGAGCTTTTAAGAGTTTTGGTACCTTTTGGAATTCGTGGTTCTTTTGCCAGAAATGGTCTGCCACTGCTGATTTTTCCATGTGTTTATATTTTACATGTGTCATGTGCTCCTTAAACCGTATGGAGATATTTCTTTTTGTTTTGCCTATATATTTCATATTGCAATCTTTGCAAGCAATTTCATAAATGCATAAATATAGGCAAAACAAAAAGAAATATCTCCACACGGTTTAAGGAGCACATGACACATGTAAAATATAAACACATGGAAAAATCAGCAGTCGCAGACCATTTCTGGCAAAAGAACCACGAATTCCAAAAGGTACCAAAACTCTTAAAAGCTCTTCAAAAACCAATAGAATTGACAGTGTGGGAAAATATATTCATAAATAAAAACAAAGAAAATTTGGTTAATTCTGATCTCCCAAACAATAGTAACCTTATCACAAAGTTCATAAAATCTACGGAGCAACATCTGGATACCACGTGGGGAAGCGGACATTGGGATCATGCTGACGATAAAGGCAGCCGCCTTTGAAACATGTCCAAGTAAGTGGAACTAAATTAATGAAATTTGAGTCATTTCCTCAATAATGATTTGTTATGTTATACTATATTTCACTGTGAAAATTCCCGCAAATCCAATACTATCTAAATTCATGTTTTTATTCTTTGTATTATTAAATTGCCCAAAGATAGTATTACTAATGGAAAATGTCAGTTGTGAAAAAAGAAAATTGATGATGAACTTTGCAGATTATACAGAGAATACATTTAATTTCTGATCCCCCTTTATACATTCATCACATTTCTTCGGTATATGAGGAAAGTTAAGCATGAACAGTGTTTTGCACACCATGCACTTTAATTTCATCAAGTAGAGTGGCACTTTTGCAGTAACTTGATGGTAAAATCAACTAAAACTTGTTCACTGTATACGTACCAGCCAAGTACCATCTGAGCATTAATGTGTGTTTGTGCCTGATTTTTTTCAAATATTCAAGAATTATGTATCATAAGTTGTCAACAATAACAAATATTTTTAGGCAATGGAACACAGTTTTTGGCCTTTCAGACTTTGAACACACTTTCTTAAAGTATTTCTGAAATTTCCCCTTGGCTAGTCTTCTATATGAAAATTCAGATGTATGCTAAAAGTTTCTGCCTTGAATAAATATCACCTGTTGTTTAAGCGACACTCATTGGTAATTAGCAGTAGTTTTTTTTCCCTCTTTTTCTTTCTTGGTATTGACTTGAAAAGTTAAAACATTTCACAGTTGATTGTGTATGAATGTTAATAGATTCCTTAATCTATTTTCTCACTTTTTTCTATGCTTTTGGAGACAAATTTCATTTTTCAAGCCTTTTGATTTAATAAATAGCAATTCTACTTTTCATAACCATTTATGGCTTGTGAATAATCAAGTGTTGAGCTTCTTTGCTATTAATTGTTGTGATCAGCATTGTGTATAAATAGCTCTTCTGATTTTATCTACACATAATAAAATGTGATTCATTAGAGAAATTAGAAAACAGTGTAAATATTATTTATTATTTTATACTAATGCATATATTCCTTGCTGTGAATTCCTTGAAAGATTGTAATTTGTGAGCCTAACTTCAAAATGTGCTTGGCTTATTTCCTCATTAATTAGCTTGTGGTGTTTAATGAAGTCAAATACAAAAAAAATTGTGTTCTAAGAAATATTTTGAGAACTACCCCAGTGAAAACTGTCTGCAGTTATGGAAAATAAAACAAAATTTCACTATACCAATTAGTGGTCAATTAAGTATATTCATAAATCTTTTACTTTCCATTCAGAGAACATGTAACAGAATGAAGTACCTTTTACTAAATTCTGAAGCAGAATACATATTGCTCTTATGTAAACTTTCAATTTTAAATATATGTTAGCAAAAGGGATCAAATTGAGTGTACACTGTATAACTGTAAAGTCCCACAGAGCAAGATGGCATATCCTTCTATTCTGTGCAAAATGTTTTTAGATTAACAAAATTTAAGTAACATTTCTGCAGTTTGTACTAAAATAAAATTTGTATGGCTCAGCAAAGCCCAAATGTAGCCCCTGTGAGTCTGCTGGAACTCTGATATAGTATGGTAGCTGGTGGCACTGTATTGATTTCTGTTTTTAATGGTAAAAATATGCCTTTGTTAGCGGCACTTGTGCATGAAATAAAGGCTGTTTAACAAATGCATATTAAAGGTTTGAACATTTAAGAAATGTTCTTAGAAAGAGAGGGATTTGGCAGTTGCAAAACTTTGCATTATTTTCAGGGAGTTTTATTACCTAAAAATCAAATCAATGAGAGTTTAGAGAACAAAGCATGACGCATAAGTCATTCATGTTTCCTAAATGTATGCTGCTCTTGCATAGCATTTAACAATGCATTTACACTGAGGGTGGTCAGCTTCATATTGTTGACTTTTATGCCCACTCTGATAAAGCAGTCAGTATCTGCAAAAGTAAGCAAATGAACTTAAGTCTTGTGAGATTAAAAATCAAGAGCACTCTATCAAACAGATGCATATCAAAGCATCTTAGTAATGGCAGAGCAAGAATGATATCAGGTCATACATTAGCACAAACCAACTAGAGCAATGCTACTCATGAAATGAAAATCCATTATGTTTAAAGTAAATATTTGCCTCACTGGTTTTTCAAAGTGGCAAGTTTCACTTGACAACTCTGGAAATTATACAACTACCATGTCAGCTGATTGATTGAACCAGAATTAATGTACTTTAAGTATCTGCAAATTCTTCTTGATTTTTTTAAAGGGACGAAAAAAATAAGATATATTGAATGCATGAAAAATTAATTACCAAGTACATTCTCAAATGGAAAAGAAAAATTACTGGAAGAAGTTTAACATTTCGATAAGTGATAATATCTGAATCATCTTACATATTGTGCCTATTTCCATTTTTCAACTAAGTTTTTATGATGGGAAATTAAAATCTTTGGTTGTATATTTTAAGCAGAGCACTGCCAACTTTTTAAGGTACTCCTCCATTGTCCCAATTTACATTGCAATTTTGCAATGATAAAAAGTTTAATTGCAGAATTTCCCTTTTCCTAAATGATCCTTTAATCCTTTTATCATGCTTTCAGTGAATTTGCATTCATGTATTACCCAGTTGAAAAATTGTATAACTGGATAGTAGATTATACAGTATTTGTAAGGTTCCACCTTCACAGTAGAGCTACTTTGTTGGTGTTTGGATATGTAGAATGCAAATCACACTAATCTTAACACCAAGAATTTGTAGTTAATAGCTGCATAGATAGAAATATTTTATCAACTCTTTAATCTATCTAAAAATCAATGTTCCTAAAACCCGTAGGCAACTGGTGCACATCATGGAGTTTTTCTAGGTTTTTACACAAGGGAGAGTTTCAGATTCCAGATGCAATTTCACTATTAGGAAATTTTTAGTTTTTTCAAAATATATTTTTAAAACCATTATCAGTTTTTTTGTTGTTTAGAATTGAGAAATGAATAAAACATAATTGTAATTATCTTGGATAAAATGAATGTTTTGATAATTCATTTTTGTTTGATGTTTTATTTTGGGGTTTCTTATTTGCTGTTTCTGTTTTTGTTTAATTATTTTCTGTATATGTCTAACACATCATTGTCTCTGAATGTGAGTAGTCCAGGAAAAAATTATCTCTGTAAATTAATAAGCAATTTATTTAATATGCTATTGGTGAAGTCTTTTTCACTGATGTTACTTGTATTAATTTACAGTTGAATGTCTTTCAATTGTTGGTTATCATTTAATTATTCCATCTTTAATAGTTCATTTTAGAAAATTATCTTGATAAAATATTAAGCATATGTCTAGTGTGTTTGAAGTGAATCTAAAGCTATGACCAATGCTACAGATGCATATAAAACATGTTGAATGGTTAATATTGGAACTTCACTTGTACTTAATGACTAATAAAAGTAATGAGCATACATATAAAGTATTTGTTTTTTAAAGTGTAGCCATTGAATTTTCTCTTATGTGCTTATGCTGATAATAAGTACTTTTTTATTATTTAATAATATTACCACTGAAAAAAGAGGCAATGATATGTTCTTTTTTTGTTTATTCTTTAAAATCAGTTACCTAAAATGCTGGATTAACATTTACAACTTCCCATTCCTAGTATTATTCTGGTGAGCATAGTAAACGTGATTTCTTCGTGATCTTTATTTTCTTTTTTATTTGATTAATTTGATGAGTAGCCAAGGCTAACAAATGGTGTAATTTACAGGGTCGTTGCAGAGAGGGCTTCCATAATGTTGTGCTCGCTCGTACATGACTTACGATGAAACATGACGTTCAATGTGGAACTTGCTTTGCATTGAGTATGAAGGTATTTGCATGTTTCGTACTCTTTTGTCATAGTTACAAATGTCCCAAACAGTGCCCCATAAAGCTGAGGGACTTGATAGCAACATTCCTTATTCCCTTTGGTGACGGAAATGTCAAACCTCCTTTCTTACCTCTGCATTCCTTTTAATGCTCTGCTTTATCCTTTTATATATATATTTTTTTTTTTTTCATTTTCTCTTTTGGAATGCATAAAACCTAACTAACAGTTCTCCTATATTGGCATAACATTATTTAAATCCCAAAAAACATGTAGCTTTGTTATGCAAAAGAACATGTATGTCAATACATCTTTCCTTGTTTTATCCTTTATAATTTCCATTGTACCTTTCTCTTTTAAAATCTGCTCATCACTAATTTCAAGCTTCAGTCATTTTTAGTGCATATCTCAAGGTGTCATTCTCTCACAAGATGCAATTAAATGACTTAAGTATTTTCAGTGTTTTGGAGAGTAGTGCTGATGAGATGAAGTTTACCAGGGACTGTGTTTGTATTCCTCAAATAAATTGTTCTAATAAAGCTTTAAACCTTCTTTTGGATTGCATATTTTATTTTTGCAGTCTGTGGTGAATGCGGTTAAGAAGAGTGTCTCAGGTGTGATGCTTGTTATTTTTGCAGCATCATTGAGGTCTAGCATGGGAGAAGAGATCGGGTATTGGAGGAATTCATATATTTCCTGCTTGGTTAATGTTAAATACTCCTTTTGATACACTGCAAGAAATTTAGTTAACACACGAGATTAAGCTTCCATATTTTGTAAACCACAAGTAAAACTAGAATATTGGGAGAGTGAATATAAACATTTGTATTAGGAGATGATGTGAATGCAATGAAATCTATTGACCTACTCATCCCTCCAAAAAGTCCATTGAATTTATAACAGAAATTTGAGCAAGAAGGAGAAAATGGCAGCAGAGTGTGCTGAAGTCATGGCTGAACCAACAGCAAGAAATACAATTAATGAACAAAACTACAGCCTTGGCCATTAAGATTCAAATGTTGCCTTTAGATGTAGCTCATGAGACATTATACAAACAATATGAACTTTGGAATTGTGTGATAAAATGCACTAGATTGCAGAATCTGGGATAAGATTTAAGCTGAATTAAGGCAAATATCTTAAACCAAACTTAATGAAACACGTAATCCAACTAGTAAATGTTCTTTATTTCAAGAATCTTCATGAAACATAAATATAATCTAGGGGTTGCATTTTAAGATTGTTAAGGACTACATGCATGCAATCATAATCTTAAACTTTAACCCCTAGGATAGATTAAGTTAATAAGTGGCATTAGCAGACTTAATGGTAGTAACGGAGGTAGACCTCTGATTGCCTCTTTTATTTGGTGGTAGTAAATTATATAATGGCTGGTAACTCTGATAAATGAACATGGAACCACTGAAAATTATGTATAGAGTCACCCTGGTAGGGAAAAATGAAAGACATATTTGCAAATTTGCCAGTATGAAATTGTGTTATGTTAATAACACATCATCTAAGTCTAGGGCCAATGCATGGGACCACGGAATCCAAAATGTTATCATGCTCTAATAATGTTTCCACTCATTCTCCTGTGATTACATTGTAATCATGTCTCCACCCACTCTCCTATTATTTTAGATAAGTTTAAAAGTAGTTTACATATATGGAAGTGTGGCCCTTATAATATTTCTAAATAGATACAGTGGAATCTGGTTAGTGGGATTACCAGTTAATTATATTTGACAAATCCTGTAGGGCAAAAAATTGAATATATAACCAGAATTTACTTTGTTTATTAGAAAATCTAAGTGCAAAATAACTGTATTAAATGAAAATATATGTTCATAAATGCCATTCTTGTACATATTTTGTTTATAAATTAAAACTTGTTATTGCTACAAAAATGCCTTGGATAATACTTTTTGATGAAATAAACTTACCTGAGCACTTACAGTTGCATGGATAGCACATTATTAAAAGAACTAATATACAGTACTGACAACACTGAAATCAATCGGAAAATCTGAAAATCTGTGTGCAAATAACATTGTTTGTTTGCTACTGAGCTTACTTATTCGTTGCGATAAGCCAATAGATGATATTTCTTTTGAATCCTTGTAAGTATTCAAATTCAAAACTTATTCAAAAGGCTATATTTAACATTTTTAAAGTGAAAATGGTTGAATGACTAAGTTTGGAAAATGATTATATACTGATATTTTCTCTTCCTGGTCAGTAGAACTCTTCAAAACTGCAAAAATCACACTATTTGGTTTTCAGAACCATCATAAGGCATCCTCTAATTCAGAAAAAATAATGACTCTACAATGTAATGTTGGAAATTTGTGTATCAAGTGAATATGACAATTATTTCCTATTTATTATAGGCAAAGGAGTAAAATAGAATGTTCAGTGGTGCTAAATTTGAATTCCTCCCATTCATGCATGTACAATTTTCTGATATTTTTCTATACTTTACATTGAAGCCAGCAAGTGATACACTACACCAATCATGAGTGTTAGTAGAAACGGTAATGCCAGAAGGAATAAGTAGAAAACATTTGCCAATAGGGATGAATTAAACAGAAGTTGTTGACATTGATATATCATTTGATAATAGCAATTGGAATTAGTAGCACATTATACTTGTTTAAAATGTAGGACCTGTTTCAAGAGCAGTCGCTCCCATTATTAGCAACAGACGTACTAATGCTAATGCTTGCTGTTGATGGCAGAATAAGTTGTCCAAACAATTCACGGATGTAGTCTCAAAACTCATTATCAAATCTGCTAAATGCTTAACCCCCCCCCCCCCCCCCCCCAATCACACAATCGTTCAACCATGAACAGACTAGTTTGAAAAACAAGCACTACACTTGTTTGATTTGGTTTATTTATGAATGCTCTTTAACATCTCAGATCATTAGCGTCCAATTCAAGGGTGTGAATTGGCTGGTAAATTTTGCTCAGAGGCCTCTTTTTTCAGGCTTGATGTTCTTTATCGTGCTGTAAATGTATGACATGGAACCTACAACTTTACTTTCCTTCCGAAGGAAGCCATACTTAGGATTTTTATGTCAGAAAAAATCCATCGTTTCTGGCGATTTTGGGTTTAGGACAGCAAGTATGGTTACCACTACACCACCAGGACCAACTATTACACTTGTACTGACATATTGTTTCATAGACTGTATAGCTAGTGTAACAATGATTGCCATCATTGAAAGAGCACTATCCAAAGGAGGAGAGTATGGGAATAATATGATTAGCCTTGCCAAGACATTTTGTAGTAAGAAAAAGAATGAAACTGATTGTGTATACAAGAACACACTGACTCTAGGCACCTATAAAGCTGTTCTGATTTAACCTCAAGCCTTATGAACTTTGTAATGGGCCTTGTGGGAATAAACAGATAAATTGGTTGTTTCACCTATCACATCATACAGCTTTAAATGTACCTATTTAGGATATCCTATAAAGAAATTTGTGGTAGAATTAGAAATCAATAAAAATGGCTTATCCTAAATTGGCCAATTTCATAATTTATCTCTTGTAGACTTATGCACATACATTATGACTAGAGAAATCTTCTATGTAGATCTTCAATTACATCTGTTTGATGAAAATGCATAAAAAGAGAGCTAGCATATGAAACAATTTGATTCCACGAAGGAAGTGTTTACACAGAAATCAATGTAAGCAAAATATCGGCAGGAAATGCAGTTATGATTTTCATTTCAAGTTGTAAACATAAACTTTAATATAAATCTGATTGGACTGTATTTTAGTGGTGTGATAATGCTTTGTAAAGGGTATCAGCGAAATTCCAAATGTAGATCACTAGTTATGTTCTATTAGGAACGCTTTATGGTACTTCCTAATTTTGATATCTTTTTTTTTATTGTCATTCATAAATATGTAAAACTGGATAGAGACCTAAGAAAGAAACAGTAAATAAAATATATGTAATTTTTAGCTTCTAGATTAATATTTGTTTAAAAAATATATGAAAATAACCTACATTATTGTTGGTTGCTTACATAGAATATTCTGATATTTCGAGTCAGAAGGGAAGGAGAGGAGAAAAGAAAGGAAGGAAGGACTATAAATATAATGAAAGAATTTTTCTCCATGCATCCTTTTTATGGTAGTTTAATTAAAACCCAACTTTTAAATTTGATGTAAATGTGTTATAAAATGATGTAGTCTGTTTGTTATTGTAGGTCATCATTTTGCATAAGATTAAAGATTGCATACTATGGTATACCATAGTAATAGAAATTGAAAATATAATCTGAAACTTGTAACAAAGGGATGGGATGTGATAGGATAAATAAAATGCTATTGTTGATATTTGTAGTAAATTCTTTAAAAAACATAGAGCTGATGTTCTTGTCTACTAATGAAAATACAGTAGAGCCATAGGAACCAAAATTATAAATTGCAAACTTTAAATCATGTGTCTAAAGCGCCTGAAAAAAATTCACTTACCATTTGCAGCAAAGAGGGAAAAAAAACCTGCATAAATTTATATTTTTCAAGCATAATGTCTTGTTGCAAAATAATTGTGAAGTCTTAAGTACCTTAATAATTTTACTGCACTTGGGATTCTCAATCTATGGTACAGGTACCATTGATGATATATGAGCTACTGCCAGACGGTATGTTAAATTTTGAACTAAGAATATAAATTAACATTTATTTTACAAACAACAAATATTTGACAGTTCTTCTATAACTAAATGGAAGCAATAGATTATGATTTACATCATTAAAAAATTTAGCATGATTCTGTACAAAAATAATGCGGAAGTTCAATTTTAATCCTATGATAATGAAAGAGTCAACTCGAATATATTTGATCAGGCAACAATGGGATACATTTTGTCATTTGTTAAGCAGCAGGATGCATTTACAGTTAAGAAAGCAGTGAAGTTATTATTGTTGTCGAGTGCAAGCTTTTATTTGTTAAATTGTCATATTTAATGTAGTTTGTGCCAGATTCAGAAGACACTTTTAAATGAAAGTATGAAAGTTGTCAACTTTCATTAAGTCCAGAGCTATGAGTTCAGGATAATTCTCTTTTATTTCATGCTGAAGTTAGATGGCTGTTGAGGGGAAATGTATTGAGCTATCTGTTTGAACTTAATTCAGAAGTGCAGATTTTTCTTGACTCATCCTCAGACTTCAATTGTTTCACTAATGAGCTGTGGCTTGCCTGGTTGGCTTACTGGCAAATGTATTTTGTTGCTTCAACCAGCTGAACAGGAGTTTGTAGGGTGTGCTTGCTTCCATATTCTTGGTACAGAATAGAATTATGGCTGTAATTAAGCTTTATTACAACAGAAATCAACATTGGAAATGCATCTTCATTTATATTGTTACTTTCTTAAGTGAAAATGAAATTCTTCATTGTAAACTGTGAGTGAATATTAAGGAGCACCCTGGGAGTCTCAATCTTGGATTTCAAAGTATGCTTCCATGAAAACTGAATTCAGAATTTTGGAATAGAGACCCATTTTCTATTGCAAACACATTAACAGAAACCTTGACTCCTTCCGAGAAAGATGAATTGATGACAGAAATCTCAGGCAAATGATCCAGAAGATGAATTTAATGAATTCTGACTAGCAAGAAAAAGTGAATATCCAATAATCTTAGAAAAAAACTGTAATTTTATTTTTTTGTGTGTGTGTGTGTGTGTGTGTGTGTTTGGACCCACTTTCCTGAATATGGATTTTCTTCTCTAATTTATATAAAAATAAGTTGAATATTGATGCTGTTTTAGGCCTAGAATTAAGTCAGTTGAAACCGAATATTAAGCTAAACAACCTTCCATTGAAACAAAAGTGTGAGTTAGAAATTGGCTAAATTTGTAAAGTTAATAGCCTTTTTCTTTTTCTTTTCTTTTCTTTTTTCTTTTTTTTTTTTACATAAAGTACAAGCAAATAGAGAAATCAGTAGTAGCATATCATTTTTGCACACAAAATCATGACATAATAAATAAAACAAAATTACTAAAATCAGTACAAGGACCTACGGAATTAGCAACCTGGGAGAAAA
This sequence comes from Metallyticus violacea, assembly GCA_030762175.1. NCBI lineage: Eukaryota > Metazoa > Arthropoda > Insecta > Mantodea > Metallyticidae > Metallyticus > Metallyticus violacea. Next base: position 103,515,869 of record CM060830.1, on the reverse strand, counting down.
TCTACATCTACAAATACAAAGACAGCATAATGAACTTCGACATTGTCGGGGATGAAAACATAAACTACAAGTTTATCACACCGCCACCAGAGCAGAATATGCATTCCCACAGCTCAACGAATGATCCGACAGTTGAACTTTAGCCTGGCTGAAGATGGGAACTAAATGTTCTCGAAACCGGTTCCATACATTTATGAAAAGTAAGTGAAGCTTTAAGAGTGTGTAGTTCAACTCAATCATTCAATGATATCAATTAATAGCTTTTACTGACTGTAAGTCTGAGTATTGGAGTACGAGTATCAATAATATGTGTTTTTCAAAGTTGTTTATGTGTTCATTCTTTATATTTTTATCTTTACAAAATTAATTTTAAGCTATTTGACAGAACAGGCCATTGATTAGGAATAGATTGAACATTTTTTCTCAGATGAATATTTAAGTCTAAATACTACTTATAAGAAATAACTAAATAAATCACTGGTGGTGTTATAAATGTAGAAAAATGCTTACTTTGACCCTTGCACCTTGTAAAATTTCCTTATGGCACATCTAATGTCCTGAGTTGAATGTAATGGTACATCACTGGAAAAGATTGAGAACCCTGGTCGACAGTATTACAGATGACAGACAAGGCATATAGTACAATTTATCCTCTGACTGTAAATTCAGCATCAAGGAAAGTTGTATCTTCAGTATTACAATAACAGGAGTACAAATATATAGTAATTGAACAGATTTCAGCACAATAGCAGAAGATAACAAAAATGAGGGCTGTAGTGAGAATGACAAGAAAAAAACCTGAGATAAAAATATGCTTCAATATTCATTGTTGGGATCTGATCTAATTTCAAATGCAGTTCCATTTTAAAAATTTGAAATCTGCCAATTTTGGTACATTTCAGAAAACAGAACTACCCATGCATGCACTCCACATCCTTAATTTAGTTGCTACTGACTAAAGGGGGATTCAAGTCATGATGTATTTGCATATACTTAGCTCTTCATATATATACAACTTTATAAGGTTGGTCTGTAACTTATTCAGCCATTTAAAATATTTTGCATGGCAGCCAATTGAAGGGGATCTTGCTCTGCGTGCACAAAATCAATTTCCCTAGTTAGATGTCATGAGCTAACTGTATGATCTTAGCATTATAGTGATAGCTTGTCCATTCTCCAAATCTCAAGGGAGCTTTTGTCAAAAATATCATCCAACATGGTGAGGCAATTGATATTTCTGAAAGAAAGCTTTATAAACTGTTTTATGTAAAAGGGGTACTTAGCAATAGTTTTTAAGGTTCTAAGAGGATTACTTTAAAGGTGACAAAAACAGCATTTTACCAGATTAACTGCTGTTTAAAATATTAAATGACTGGGTACTTAATGGACAAATCTCATTTAAGGTTTGGCTGGTTCCTTATGTTCTATTTTAATGATAGGAAATCCACTTGACCTATTTAAATCATATTTTACTAACCATCAGGGCAATTTAAAATAATATACCTGGGGGAAAAATATGAAAAATCATTTAGGTAGCTAATATATAAAATGTAGTGTTCCCCAAGAACCAATGTTGGGACAATTCCTATTCATCATATACATCAATAATTTTTAAAGAACTACAAAGATCCTTGTTCATTAATATAAATCAAATTGTAAGACATTTAAATGCCAACAGCTTTCACGTAAATATAAGCAAAGCAAATCACATGATATTCCAAACTCCATAAAGCAATGTTAATGTTACAATAAATGTATGCATTGAAAATGAAAAAATTAAGCAGAAGCAATAAACTTTCAGGGTATTAAAGTTGAAGATTATATGGAATAAACATATCAACAAAATCTCTCAAATGTGAGGTGTCCATCTTCCAGGATGGAACAACAGGTAGGAAGTCATGCCAACAAAATCTGCAATCAAATAAATTCTAATCTGGTGTGTATCTATTGAAAACATCTAAAGTAAGTTGACTTGAGAGTGTGCTCACACTTATTTATTATGGTCTTACATACCCTCCCATATCATATGATATAGTTTTGAATGAAGCGCAGCAAAATAATCTTGAGTATTCATTTTACAGAAAGAGGCAATTATATACTTAAATGATTCATGTAGGTTGTAGGGAAGTTTATAAAAATATGGAAATTCGAATGCTCTACTCATTATACATGTGTGAAACCATTATGTACTTAAAAGACTGTTTAACAAAATTTACCCAGAATCAAACCCAACTTCCATGTAAAAACAAAAAAATATATGTATAACTAACCAACTAAAACAACTGAATTCTATACTAAATTGATCTTTTAAATAAACAATATACTGAAAACACGAATACCATCAAGAAAATACTAAATAATTTCTTCATCAACAAATTATTTTATTTAATATATGAATATGTGTAGAAATAAATGAAATTAGACCAAATTAACTATGTATACCAGACTCGACTATTTTTGCTTGGAAATGTTTAAATTGCTGCTATTATTATTATTATTATTATTATTATTATTATTATTATTATTATTATTATTATTATTATTATAAATGGTGTTTGTAAAAATTTGTCAATAGTGTTATGTATTATTAACATGCTCTACATCAAGAAATTCTGATCAACAGGATGAAATGTAATAAATAAACAAATGAGTAGATATAAATTGGTGATCAAAAGTTTTATATGATTATTTTTCTCAGACAGAGATTACTATTCAGACATTTATTAATTAAATACTTAATGACAGGTTTTTTTACAAGAACTTGCTTTGCAGAAGATTAAGGGGCTAATGCATGAACAGAAATAATTGTAAGTATGTCATCCTTCGGAAGGGAAGTAAAGCTGTGGGTCCCATGTCGTACATTTACAACACGATAAAGAACCTCAGCCTGAAAGAAGAGGCCTCTTGAGCAAAATTTGTCAGCCATTTCATGCCCTGAATAGAATGGAACTATGATGACTTGTGATGTTAAAGAGCACCCGTAAATAAACAAATCAAAAAAATGAACAGAAATACAGCATATCTTACATTTATTGAAGAATGGCTAATGAGGGAATTTTTCTAAAATTTGTCTCATATATCAGTCAATTAAATCCTTAGCAGGAATTAAACCTTTACTGGTGAACAGGTTACTACAATATGGAAAATATTGTGGTCTTGTGTATCCCATTCAACCGGAATCCACTGCATTCTGTTTTTAATAAGGTTGCAAAGAGAAGAAACAAGAGGGTACTTTGTGCATGGTAGAACTTTGTTATTGCTTGCAGTATATTGGCACAATTCCTGTCATGTAAGTTCATAGTATGCTTGGTGGTCGATTTCACTGATCAGCAAATTTTGTTACAGAGATGGAATTAGATTTTCTTATTAACTTGTGATTGCTGAATTCTTAAATGTTTGTGAGAAGTTGTGAATAGTTAGAAATGCTGAATTTAGTAATAATCTGGTGCAGTTAAGTAAATATAAGGAATTGCAAATACTGCACAGTGACTTCATGAAAAGCTTTGTTATCCTTTACAAATAAGAAAGACATTTTTTCACTATGTGCTAGGAGAGAAGGAAGAAAATTTTTTGTTGTACGTAAGGCAACCATTTTTTTAACTACTTAGAATGCACTTAACAAGGATGTAAAAACTAAATTCCTCAATAGTAAAGACGTAAAAAATAATTTATGACTTTTGTCCCACAAATTTATTTTGTATTTTTACATTTGGAATTCTATATGGATCACTCTGGTATGTGGATGTTGTCTTGTATGAATAAAGGTACAAAAGGTAATTGTATCAATATCTGCTAACTAATAATAGCAGGAGAATATAACAATTCCGACACACATAACAATAGACCCACAAAAATGGATTTACACTACATCAACCCTTTGCCCATTGGCCATTTAAACCTCACACTGGGTGCTCCCAGATACCCAATAAACATATCTAGGTATTTAAATCAGCTTGCAATTTACATTTTTGCTTTGCAGAACAAACCTTTATATTGGCTTATTTTTTATCATATTTTAATGAAACAAAAACTTAATTTAAGAATATTAAATACAATATGAGCAAACTTCAATGAGTAATACTGTATTTATTTACAAAATGCAAATTGAAGGAAAAAAATAAATTTTGGAGTGCATTTTACTTGTCTTTGGTTCCGAATTACGGGTTTAAAAGAGTTCTCTGCTTTTTTCTATGGAACGTTCACAATGATTTCCTGTTTTGCATTGCAAGCTGAAACTTTCTGTTTCGAGCTAATCTAGCACACAGCACAAACACATTTTGGGAGAAGTGTTAGACATTACACAAACCAGCCAAAATGCGCACACACACACACTCTTATTGTTCTTCCTGTACTAAGAGCATATATATAAAACTCAAAATCAAACTTCAGCTTCAAAATCTGAAAACTCCCCATTAATATCCAAATTACTGTCTCCATCAAAAGTTCTGCAAGGTACACTATTAGTTCAAGTTATGATTTAAACTGGTAATAACAAATATTGTACTTACGAAGCTGTTGACAATGGAGTGGTAATATATCCTAAACTTAGGTATTCTTTTTTTACACTAAACTCCATTTACTTACATAAAATAAGATACGTTTTAGGAGACTCTCTCCCATCTTCAGTTGCTCACTGAACCGCCGTTACTCAAAACGATGTCTAGACACCCGGATGTTCCTGTATTGGCATCTGTTGGCTGAAGTAGGAAATGGCTGAGTTGTTCATCCATAGGAGGAAACTCGAAGTTCATTAGGTTTTCTTTATTTTTTAATATGAAACATTTTTTCCAAGTGGATAATAATAATAATAATAATAATAATAATAATAATAAATTTATTGCTGTCAATAGACTCATTTACACAAGTTTCAGACATTGTCAAAATATAATACCATTGGGTTGTAAAGATGCTTCAGCAGTTTAATTTCCGGTTTTATTTCATGGTGTTTGGTCCAAAAGTGAGCTGCTACTGCCGATTTATTTACCTGCTTAAGCCGAATATTCCTAAAGTGTTCTTTCTTCTGGATTTCTAAATTTCTATTTGTTTTGCCGATGTAGCTCTGTTCACAATCTGCATAAATTCCTGATTTCTGTTCTGTTGGTATGGAGTCCTTTACTGTACAACCCAATAAATTCTTGATGTTGTATCTGTTCTTTGGTGCTAACATTATCCCATGTTCTTTGAAAATTTTCTTGAATTCTTGTGGTAAATTGGATGTTAGGTGAAACTTTTGAATTTGTATCCTTCTTTTGTGTTTTTCAGTGTGGAAACTTCCCTTATCTCTTTTTGTATTTTAAATTTATTGATAATTTTTATCACTGTGGGTGTGTTGAAACCATTGGTTATAGCTGTCTTTATTATTTGTTTGTATTCTGCTTCTGTGAGTGGAATATTCATCATTCATATTCTGTTTGGCACACAGATTGATGAATATGCCACTCATTACAGTTTACTGCACAGTAATAAGTATTGAAATTCAAATAACAACAATTATAGCACAAAAGCAATCATAAATAGGAACAACTTAATCAAGTGTTTTTTCATTGGTAATAAGCGTAAAAATTATTTTAAGCAAATTTACTGCAGTGCAAAATTAATTGATCATTTAAACACACTTGCATCTATATACAGATTTGACTATTGGCTTTTGTAAATCTGTACAAATATAAAACAGCCTCTTTTTATCTAATTACAATACTCTCTACAAGCAGAATACCAATTTTAACTAAAATGTTACAAAAATGTGATGCAAAATACAATTTTCCTTATATATGTACAAGAAAAAGTTGCAGCCCATGTCAAGAGCTCTACTGAATATGCAATTTGATTCACATAAGAAAGCTTTAATTGTTTTAATGCATAAGTTATTTTGCCAGCTTAATCTATATCAAATTCCTGATCTAGTGCTAAACATTCCTGGACAATGTTTATTAATAAAGTTGTTCTTTTAATGAGTGAGATATCATTATTATAATTGGCAAAACAACTCGCCAAATTATTCAATTTGCTCCATCTTTTAGTCTCATTTTAACTCCTTACTTCCACAACACTACACTCCATGCCTTAAACCTAATAGATAGAAATAGACAGATATTTTAATTAAAAGGACATGCAACTTGTGTGTGTGCGCGCGCATATGTGTGAGAGAGAGGGAGAGAGAGAAGATGAGGTTAAATCATATAACATCATTAAAAATCTCTTTATCTCATTCCAAAACCTGCTTCATTACTAAATGTCACCATCACATATAATGGTAGATTAGGGAAAATTATATAGGACAAATGCCCTCACTAATTACAGATTTTGGGATAAATGTTTAATACACACTACAGTTTCATCATTTACTTCAAAATTTGCATTGTGCATACTCTTTAGTCATTTCTGCTTTAAATGTAGGTATGCAATATTAATAATTAGCAATTTCTAGTGTGATTTTAAATAACAGTAATTATAAATGGCCAGAACAGCTATTTTCTGTGTTATGAAATCATAACCAATCATTTTTTGGCATTTTTGATTCAGTAAGCTCAAATTGTGTAGAATAATTAATCAACATCTCTGTAACAAATGGGCATTGAATAGGGTTATATTGGGAAAACTTCTTTATTCTTCTTCTATTACGAAAATTCATAGTTTTCCAGGAATAATTAAAAAAACAGTTTAGATTTAATAAAAATTAAAAATATAAAAAATTGCAAACCCTTGTAGTGGGAACCATCTGCATTGTAATAAAGTATAATGTGTTTGAAACAAAAAATTAAAATACCTCAAAATGAATAAATATAATTTGGTAGTACAAGGCATTTTGAAGAATAAATTTATGCTATTTATCCATAGATTTGGTTCACTAGCATTGGAGTGTGGTTAGCAAACTTATGTAGCCATTGCTTTTGTGTGTGTGTTTGTGTGCATATGTATTTATTTATTAGCGTGATAAAAAGTAATATTGGCGAACATGTTTACAATAATACTTATCAGTAATGAAAGTGCATATTTCCATTGAGAACAAGTTCATAGGGACTTTGAAAGTGACCCTTTTTTCCTTCTTATTTTGTGGATATACAGAGGGCTCAAAAAAGTGTATACATATTTCAGCATAAAAATATCTGCTACAAAGCTTATTACCAGATATATGAAGACATCAAAAAGAAGTTTAATGATATTTGACTTCTGCAATCACATAAGATACTTAATGTTCACCATTAGCATCAACACTTCTGATGTGAACAACTGCACATACTGCCTATAGTGTCCATAGGTATTGATTGCTCTGCATGGCATTACAATCTTTTTTTCACATATTTTTGGAAATTTCCAATACTATTTCAGAATAGTGTTACATTGCTCATAAGACAAGTCTTTTTTTGCCATTCTCTTTGTTGATTCCTATCATGAGCACATGGTTGCTATAGCAACCACCACTGACATCTTTACACAAATTATAATATTACTTATGACAAGTTATTGTTATGAAATCACTCAACTTTCACTAATTTTGTAACAATAATTTGTCATATAATATATTTCACTGTGAAAATCCCCGATACAAAAAACTATAAAATATTGCTTGTTTATGCTGCAATTCCATCAAATTTTAAAAAAATTGTGTGCATATAACTGTCATTAAAACGTGTATACAATTTTTAGGCCCCTCTGTAGATCTTCAAATGGTTTATGCAGTTTATGACAATGCACCATAACTCATCTGCTGACATATTTTCTGTTCTTTCATCATAGATTTCTGCTTTTACACATTTCCTTGCTTTCAATAGAGACCACATGTGATTCATAGATTTCCAAGTTTGGTTGTCAAGATGGCATTACTTGGCAGAGATGTTAAGAATAGAAAAGTGTGAGACCAATCCTGTAACGTTCCTGCTTGTGAACTGAGTCTGATTCCTGTAAACAGTTAAGTGTCTTGCAAAGAAGGATGGGCAATATCTTTTAGGATCTGGAATGTACACAAGAAGCTTGTTAGTTGCAGAGACATCTCCTTATACTGTAGGATACACAATTTTGATGATGCATGATTTGTGAAGAATCAGATTATTATTTCTGGCAATTTTCTATGTGCTCTATGGTGAATGTCTTTTCATTGGTGAAGAGTGCTTTTGTGATCCAGCTCTTGAAATCTCTCGACATCATTTAAGGCAAAAAATCTTTTTATTATATGTGTTACAAACTGATCTTTTATTGTTAAATATATTGCTTCATGACTGGTTATAATCTGGGGAATGATTTTTCTCAGTAGCATATTTGGACTTTTTGCTTAAAAATATTTATTATTTGGCATGAATTAGCAATACATTTCCTCTTTCTGTGAAGTGACTAAACTCGTGACATCTATAGAATGTTTCATTCACAATTGCATTAAAATTTTGAGGAATCTAGCTATCCACAATGTGAAATCTTAATTATATTGCAATAATTCTCTTAAGTTCGCAGTTGGTGAAAGTTATTCATTTATATATTTCTAGGTTAGATAAGTGAGTGTGTTTGACTAAGCTAATGCTGTTTATTTAATAAAAGCAAAACTTTTTTTTTAAGGGCATGTTAAGATTTTTCAACATTATTTTTTGTTGTACTGTGTTTCAGAATACCTATGGAACAGATCACAATGCAGGTATTATCAGAAAGTGTAATTTGTTTTTGAGCAAAGCTAAAGAAAATCCTTCAAATGTTCATATGTAAAAATATTACACTGCAAGAAAATTGTGTTACAAAAAAAATTACTTATCTATGTTTCTTAAATGTTATTTTCAACTATTCTTTTACCAATATACCATGACCAGCACAAAAGATTATGAAGATCACTAAAAAAATTTTAAAAAATTACTTTGAATAATATTTTTGAGTGGACTTAATGCAAGCTTATGACTAGAAGCTTAAGTTGTTTTTGTGTAATCATTAACAAGTAACACAGTTTGTGATCCCATCTTATCTTACATTCTTATATAATAATGGGCATGTAAAGGAGTGTGGTTCCTACATGGAATACTTGCCTCTAGCCATCATCAACGATGCAATATGTTTAATCTTTTTAGTGGTTTATGGTTATGGCTCTTGTAGAAAATGAATAGATCTTTATCCCTGTTATCTTGTGATGAAATTTAACTGCAATAATGCAAACCTGCAGGTGTTGCCAGGGCTGTTGTTTTGGTTGGTGATTTTCGCAGCCTCTATGATGCTGCTGTCATAGGTGCATCATACACCATGATGCAAGAGACTGTGAGATGGCCCTGAAAGACACAAAGTTATTCTGGAAGCACTGCCTGGCAGAAAAAGGAAGACTTTGCCCTGAGGGAACAGGTTCTTCATTGTTGTCAGTATCATTTTAAGGGATCACTTTCCTATAGCAGTTGAAGCTCAGTTAACAGCAACATGTGGGGAGTGTCAACATAAGCAAGAGGATGTTCAGCAATTCCTCAAGAAATTCTTCACAATCACAGTGACCTTAGCATAGGACTGGCACTGGTGCAACAATACTGAAATGCCCATCTTCAGTTTACTTGTAGCATACTGAATGGATTGTTGTGCAATATGTCATTCTCTGATGAGTACAAGTTCAATTTTAGATTTACGAATTAGAGAGGACAACCTGCATAACAATATGTGGAACATGCAACATCCCAAAGGATAACATTCAGTGGAAGTGCAGTTATGTTGTGGGCATGCATCTCTGCAAAAGCACGAACAGAGTTAGTGTTCATCGAAAATAGTCATTTCTGTGCTCACCACTACCCTTTGATCCATTTATTGGAGATCAATCATGTTTATGCATGACAGTGTTCATACTGTGTGTTGCAGTACCTTGACACCATACAAATTGCTCAGCTTGAATGGCCAGCGTACAGTTCTAACACAAACTCTATTCAACATCTAAGGGATAAGTTGATTAACTGACTTGAGAATGTGTGTTGCCAAAGATCTTGCTGATCTGAGGATAGCATTCCGGAAAAAACATCAAAGCATTAATCAAAATCATCTTCAGGAAAATGGCTGCTGTAATTAGGGTTCAAGGAAATGCACCAAATACTGAATGCTTTCTTCTGTTGTTAATGTTAGTCATGCACATTATAATTATCATCATTTAAGTGAAGTTAAGTAAAGGAATTTACAGCTGGAGTTTGAGTTAAACGTTTTGAGATAAAGTATCATCACATCAAAATTACCATAAAATTGTTGTGTAAGTTGTTACTCTATGTGCCACAAATTCATACAGGTGTAATGTTTAAAGTTGCCATTACAGGAACTTTATTGCTTGGATAATAATAATTTACATCTTAAGTTAAAAATGCTACATTTTTAATAGTGATTTTTTTTGGGTTGGTCATTGTATATTAGTAACAGCAATTATAGTGGAAAGTTTTACAATGATAAACCCATCCAATGCATGCCTTTCAGTATTTGATGATAAACGAGTATAAATGTTTTAAACACACAATCTGTTCATGTAATCAATGCCAATGCATGCTGATTTGTATATGCAATGTTTTAACTATCAGTAACACTACCTGGTAGAGTTACACTTTCTAGCTGTCAGTTTTTTTTTTGTCCAATATCAGTCCATTTTTCTCATGAAATTGTGGGTATTCCCTCTGGCATGGCAGTATAGTAGCAGACTTCTGAGGCTGCTTTGATGTCCCAGTGGAGATAATGGTGAAGGTGATGTGGTTATGGTGCACAAGAGGGGGGTCCTTAAACTTGGGTACCAAAAGTAGTGTGTAGGGATGAGTAAAATGAATTAGTGATGATGCAAATGAGCTCGGAGTCTGTGGCGCCTTAAAGCAAAAGCTAAAAAAAAATCTTTACCCAAATAGCTTATCCTGACTGGAAATGGAAAAAACTGGATTAGTAGTTGCAGAAGCTACTACTGGGCCATGCAGGTGGTCTTTCTAGCTGTCAGTTATATCAGTAAAATCATCTTATTTTCTGTTGTTTTCTTCAAATAATGTAGTGTATTAATTAGAGCCCATAGATGGAGGACTTATAAAATATTATAAGCTCACAGTGCAACCACAAATAATTTATTATTATTATCATTTAAATTTATAATCTCTAGAGCCCTAGATTTGGAGGAATTGTGAAATATTTAACCTCAGCGCAACCATAAATAAAGTAATTTTTGGTTTAATTTATAATCTTTTAAAAGTATCTAAAGCTTTGAGTTTGCATACTTGAATGTAAGTTCTTTGGCTGTAATAATGCAAAGAATTGACTTTATGTACATTTTGAAAAAATTAAATGAGAACCCCTTCCTTTATAGTACACATAATCTTTTAATGAATGGTACCTTAATAAAGTAAGGGGAAAAGTGTAGCTGCAAGCATGCTTTTATTTTGCTAGTGGTTTATGATCAATCTGGGTTCTAGGTTGAGAAAGAAGGACTACATAACGCTTAATGGAATTTCACAATGAGTTAAAAATTGTATTAAATTTCAGTGGCAATAAGTAAAGCCCATAAATATAAACAATCACTGTGTTATAAAATGAAAGATATAAATCTCATTACTCATAAATCCTACATCTTTCCTGTATTTTTTGGAACCTCCAGAGATAATATCCATGGAATAGAGAGAAATAAGTTTTTTTTTAATGTTTATTTTCAAACTAAGGTAAACATGCTGTAAGTTGCTTAAGTAAAAGTTCTGAGACAATCTTAAACACATTCCTTGGAGGCCTGGGTTGCGACAGTATATGGCTAGAATTATCATAGGCCTAGGTTTGATTCTCGGTTACATGTTATTTGAATGAAGCATTTTTCTAAATTATTTTTTAATTTAGCCATTTATTTATTTTTTGTGTGTATTGAGAAAGAGCTTGATGGTAAGCCAGCAGTTACAGAAAGTTTGCATAAAACTAATTTAAGTAATAAGTAATTTGAAGCTTTTAGAAGAGAAAATGTTATGAAAGTATGTGAAATGAACATCTCCAGATTGCTCAGGGGAGACCTTTGTCTTAAGACTTTTTGCCAGAATACTGGGAATTTTTTAACTCCAAGAATTTAGCAACAGAGAGAGTCGAGTATCTTTTGAGCTTTTGAGAATTATACAAAAAACGGGTACAGAAAAATCCTTTTTATGGATGAAAAGCTGTTCAACAATGAAGATAGCTACAACTGCCGTAATGGTAAGAGTGTATGTTATGGCTTCCCAAGATGCTCGTGAGAGAATTCCAAAGATTCAGAGGGGACACCATTCTGCCTCTGATAGTTTGCTGTAGAGTGATCTATGATGAGCATTCTGCCAATAGGGGATAAAGACAACAGCCAGAGTGTTTCAAACACTCTCCTTCAGCCTGTGGTGAAATACTTGAACATCACTTTGTTCAAAAATGGGTTCTGGAGCTTCCAGCAAGATTCAGCATCAGCCCATAAGGCATGGCCAACCCTATCTTGGCTTGAGAGAAATTTTCCTGATTTTATTGCTGCACGAGACCATATTGAGTCTCAAATAATCCTTGGTGGCTGCAGTTGCAGATTTCCCTATGAAAATAGTGCATGCTGTCATTATCCAGTGCTGTATAAAGGCAAAAGGAAGACATAATATGTTAATGGTGTGCGTACTAAGCGTTGAAGTCAAACTTTAAAATCAGTAAACAATAATAAAGTACATTGTTGCTATTAAAAAAAAAAAACTTTGTAACAGAGCTTGTAGGTATAGTGCCAAAAAAAGAAAAAAGCTGTAATTAGTATGGGTTCCAAAATTAAATACCTATTTAGATATAGGCCAGTATTTAGTGTCACTTTAGGAAGTATTCGTGTGATTCCCATTTCATTTTTATACATGTGTGGGCAAATGTAAATCGTTACATATTAATAAAACTGTGATGTTAGTATTGACTTCCTATCAAAGTGTGCAGGAGTAGTCAGTGATTGACTTGAACTTCATACTCTGTCGAATAGACTAACATGCTATTTATCACTACTTCTGATCAAACAAACTGTCTGCCATACCTGAGGGAGTGCTGTTCTGTTAAATGATGTGGCTCATGCATAATGGGACATCACCTCATGTTCATGTTCCAGCAATATCTGTCTCAGGCAATTGATTGGGTGGGGATGTTCTGTGCTGTGGTTGGCTCACTCTTTTGATGAATACATTAGGTTTCCTTGTGAGAACATTTTAAAGACCATGATGTATTCAACACTCAACAATGTACAGAAACTGCAAGAGCATGTACAATGCATGTCAGCTAATGTTGAAAGTACCCACATTGTTTTCAAGAGAGCTATTTTCTCTAAAATGCAGAGATGACTGTTATTAACAATATTGGTTCATATCTAAGTAGGTATTTATTTTAGCATGTATATTTACAAGACCCTTTTTTTCCCCCCTTATTTTGTTTATTACAACCTGCTGTGAAAATATTACCCATTTTCTTGACATTCTGAATATTATAAAGCTTTTAAGGTCTTTCAGTATTTTCTGCTATATGCAATTCTAATAATTAGACATTTTAAAGAATTAGGCATAAAAACATATTGCATCCTATAATTGATATTATTGTGTGATTTAGTTGAACTACACACTCTTAATGCTTCATTTACTTGTCATAATGTATGGAACCGGTTTTGAGAACATATAGTTCTCATCATCAGCCAGGCTAAAATCCCAAGCATTAAGAGTGTGTAGTTCTACTAATTCATACATTGATATAAATTATATGATTAGCTTCACCGTGCAAGTTCCAATTTACATTTTAATATTACATCCAATATTTATTCCTTCTTTTCTCAGGGAAAATAATTTTTCTTTTTAAGTTTTTTGGATGATAATGGAATGTGGGCTTTGTTTATAGCATTCCTCTCGCTTCAGTATATTGATTAAGTATGTAGCTCATTTGAAGAGACTGTAGAATTAACTTTTCTGTACAAGAAAGTTTTTTTTTTAATTTCTTTTCTGGGCTCTTAAAAAATAAACTACCATTAATATTGAGCTATTTATGATCTTTTTGGGCAACATTTTGCATAGATATATTGACGATTATTTGTGATCTGTGGTATCAAGTTTAGAAATTCACAGTAGATCTGCCTTCCGTGTAAAATGGTTCCAAAAATAGAACCACTAGGAAGGGTGCATCACTGCCCTTTCCGATGCCCAAATACTGTTATTCCAAGATTATCAAGCACTGTGAAAGACATGATTTTACCATCTTGAAGAATTGCATCTCATATATGCTTAAGATAAGAGGTTGGACCAAAATATTATTTATTCTATGGGGCAAGAAACGGGCAAATCTACAACCGACTGCCAGCTGTACTCCTGAAATAATTTGGAAGGTTAAGGCCCTTGTCTCTAGTTTGAATCCAGTAATGCAGCCAATTTCATTGAAACTGAGGATTTCAACTAATTTATTTGTTTTATTTACTGATGCTTTTTAACATCTCAGGTCATCAGCGTCCTATTCAATGCATGACTGAAATGGCCAATAGTTTTACTCAGAGGCCTCTTTTTTCATGCTTGAAGTTCTTTTACATGTTGTAAAATCTACTTTCCTTCTGAAGGAAGCCATACTTATGATTTTTACGGCCAAAAAAAGCTATTGACCCTGGCCAGGATTGAACTGCTATCTTGGGTCTAGGACTTCGGTTATAACTGTGAACACCATTATTAACCAGGATTTGAACCTAGTCTGGCTGCATCAGGATAAGGCTTCAAGTCTCAAAAATCTTCAACATGACCTTCTCCCCTAATTTTTTTCAGGATAGGAGCATATATTCTATCCCTTTCCTGTTAAATCATCTGATGCATTGCCTATGGATTTCTGTTATTTGGGTTATTGAAAAGGGCTCTTGGAAGCAGAAGACCATGAACTGTGTGTCGTATTTCTCCCTATACTAATTTTTACCTTTGATAAATTTTCAATGAGCTTTTATTTCCCAATCTTGCAAAAATTTCTTGTCTCTCAACATCTTCAATTCTAGCTCTTACTTCTTTCCAAAACCTTTATATTTAACATTTTCTTATCTAAGAGTTACCCATACCTATATTCTCCAAAATCTCATGTATGTTAAGAACCCATGACCCTTTCCATTTAAGCTTTTCTTGTTCAGTAAAACATGCATTAACAATTAATTGATATCATTGTATGATTCAGTTGAACTACACACTCTTAAAGCTTCACTTACTTTTCATAAATGTAATGGAACCGGTTAATTTTAATGTTATAAATTTACTGATAGATAATGTTAATGACAGTATTCCACAAGAATAAAAATCAGGTATTTACAAAATAAACTGTGCAGAATGTGAAAAAATGTACATTGGAAAAACAAAGAGAAACATAGGCACAGGTTAAAGAAACATTTCAGGAACATAAAGTACAAGCAAATAGAGAAATCAGCAGTAGTATATCATTTTTGGACACAAAATCACATCATAATAAATAAAGCAAAATTATTAAAATCAGTACAAGGACCTATGGAATTAGCAGCCTGGGAGAAAATCTACATCTACAAATACAAAGACAGCATAATGAACTTCGACATTGCTGGGGATGAAAACATAAACTACAAGTTTATCACACCACCACCAGAGCAGAATACACATTCCCACAGCTCAACGAATGATCCAGCAGTTGAACTGAAGATGGAACTAAATGTTCTCGAAACCGGTTCCGTACATTTATGAAAAGTAGGTGAAGCTTTAAGAGTGTGTAGTTCAACTGAATCATACAATGATATCAATTAATATGATTGGCTTCACTGTGCAAGTTCCAATTTACATTTAAGTATGCATTAACAATTTTACTTTCTTATAACAATTATTCTATATAAATATTTCATAATTGTTTCTACTCTTGTACCATTACTAGTAAACTTACCCATTTCTATGAAGGCTACATTTTTGGGAGATGCTCTTGGCAAACCTAATATTTGTTTACAGAAAACTCTATTATTCTTTCATGTCATTGTCATATTCCCATACTTCAACTCCATACAATGGTACTTTATATTCTTTTGAACCATTTAATGCTAATTTCAGATATTTTCCTTAAAAAGTCCTAATTCAAATGTAATTTTTCCTTTAGCTAATGATATCTTTTCTTGATCAGTCCATTCACCAGTGGAACTCATTCTTACACCCAAGTAATGTACTTATTTTACTATTTCTTTTCATTGTTCCTCCAACCATTAATTCTCATCCTTAATTTATAACCTTTCTTGAAAAATACAATTTTTTTTACTTTTTATCATTCATTTTTAAACCCCATTTTTGACAATAGTTATGTATCATTTCTATCATTCTTCTTAAACCTGCACATGATATAGAGCCAACAACCAAATTATCTGCAAATAATAAAGCTGACATTTCTTTATTATTAATTGGTGTTTGTAAATTTTATATCTGAATAACCCCTATTATACCATCAACCTCCAATATATTAATTGCTTTTTACATTATTGTTTTCAGCTAATTTTGCATGACTTTGGACACTAAAGGCATACTGCTATTTTTAATCCCTAAACATTCTAAAGTTAAAATGTACGTAAGGAAATGCACAATGAACTCACAGTTGAGTTAAGCATATGCTATTGCAACTTATTAATGGCCTTATTTAATGGTATTACAAGGAGAGTTGGTATCTGGAGGATGCTGTTACGATGGCCGGTGAAGAAGTTGTGCATTTTGATCCACTCATGTCTCTCAATAGACTGACAACTTGGACAAGTACGTATGAAGCGTTCAATCTTATGAAAAGTTTTTGAAAACCAAAGATGAACAGGGAGAAGATCATCATGGCAGGAGGAAATAATTTCATGTTTGAGAGATTCTGATATAACAATAAATGCAGAGGAACCTATTGAACCAGCATTTTTCTTCTATAAAATGTTACATTTAAAACCATATGAAGATACTTGCCTTTGAACTTTGGCATGAGAAGATTCTGGGTCTTTAAGAGCATTAATAATAGGAAGTAAAATTGCATCAATCTTTTGTTTTTCTGCACTTCAATTGGGGATAGAAGATAGCTAATTAAATCATCCAATTGTTCAATTTGATGCCCCTCTAGTTGTAAAAAGGAAATTGTGACAAAGTATCAGCATTGTGAGGTTTCTTGCCAGGTGTGTAGTAAAGAGTATAATCAAATTCTTGTAGTTTAAGGCTCCATCGGGTTAAACATCCTTTTAAATTTTTTTAAGATTTAAGATCTTTAAGATTATTAAGATAGTAAAGTGAGTGATGACCTAATGTAATGTGTACCTTATATCTATAAACAAAGGTTCTGAAACGAGATAAGTCAAAGACAATGGCTAAAAGTTCTAGCTAGGGTATATTGTAATTCTTTTCACATTAAATGAAGTTCTAGGTACATAAGCAATAGGTTGCAAAATGCCATCTACTTTTTGTAGTAAAATGCAGCTTACTCCTAAACCACTAGCATCAGTGTGAAGTTTGGTATATGCAACTGTAGTATAATGGGTCAAAACCGGGATCCAAAGATTTTAGAATCAATGGCTGGCTGAGTGATGTTAGAATAATTCTTGATAAATTTCCTGTAGAAATAAAAAAGGCCTAGCACATTTCGAACATCCCTGACAATTTTAGGATGTGGCAGTTGTTGAATAACTGTAATTTTCAACAGGTAGATCTTACGACTGATTTGATGTAGGTGCCAGGTAGATCTTGTGACAGTACTGGGTTCAGTTTGCAGCCCTGCCTAACTCTTAATGTTAAATTCCTCATACATTCAAGAACTTCATCACTTGAGCATTTAACATAGAATTATCAAAATAAAATTTTTGCAATACATTTATAAATGTGTTACTTATTCCTTTTCTTCTTAATTTAATTCAAAATGTTTGCCTGTCTGTTGTATTGAAAGTGCTCTCCAAGTCTATAAATATCACATATAAACTCAGATATTTATCAACAATAGCCTTAATAATGAAAATATTATCCAAAGTTATTTTTCCTTTTCTAAACCCTGCTTGGAACTCAAGATAATTTCTTCTCGTTTTCTACTCATATTAGCCAAAATTCCAGTAAAGATTTTTCCTATTACTGTTAATAAAGTTATGTCTCTACAATTAGCAGTTTAAGAATTTTTAATGAACTAATGGTGATACAAATACAATAACTTCCATTTTGACTGTGAACAGTTCATGAATTCTGTTCATTCTTTGCTTAGAATACTTTCAGAGGACACGGTAATAAACTAAGATGTTCCTTAAAGATGATTCTTATTAAAGAAATACCAACTTTACACAGGATACTGAGTACATCTTTACTGCACTAAGCTTTAGGGACAGCAAGCGGCATTCAATTTTATGCGTGCTTCATTGCTACATAGAAGACTTCTGGTGGAATTCTGTTAGTAAATTTCTTAGTCACTTCTTCTTGCATTCCAGAAATGCCATACTTGTATCTTATTTTAAATTTAACATTAATCTTGTAAGTCATCTCTTGTTCAATTTTTTTGGTCAAGGTTGTACAATAAAGGAATATTGAAAGAAGTGAGGTGGGGTATATAATTGCATTTAAAATATTTTAAACTTCATTTTTAAAAATAGTAGCATGTATTCAAACTTGTCATTTTCACTTTGCAGAAAAGTAAATAATGAAGATATCCTTGGGAATTCCTAAATGAAATTTTGAAAATAGGGTAGGTGAAGATAACGTAGCAATGAATGAATGGTGTTTAACGCCCGTTTTTGCTACAAAGGCACCACAGGCGATGGACACTGATGATACATGAAATGATATATTGGGAAAGGAATTATTATTTTTAAGGAAGGAATCATTGCAGACCTAAGGTTAGGGTACCTCCCCGGCATTTGCCATTTATGAGGACTGAGGAAAACCTGGAAAAAACCTCAGCCAGGGAGGACGGTCCTGGCGGTATTCGAACCCAAACCTCCCGCTCACGAGTCCGCGACTTAACGACCTCGGCCACCCGTGGCGGTAAGATAACGTAGCAAAGAAAATTCTGATAGGAGATAAAACATGAATTTAGATTCTTAATATGAATGAATAAATGAAATTTCAACATTTTTAATATATTGCCATAATAAGAAATTAAATGTTCTGAAGATGAAAGATTTAACATTGGCTTCTGCCAAAATTTTTCAAGTCCTATGGCAAGATTGCTTTATCTCTTTTTGATTGGGATATTGCAGACCTTGGTGAAGGATAAACATTATATCAAATAGTAATATGCTCATATTCTGAGTAATAAATTACTGTTATGATTCCTTGAAAGTCCATGGAATAAAAACATTTGTTTACAAATTTTCCATAGACATTTTTTAACACACATTTTAATTTAAAACTGAATTGAGTTTAATGGCATTTCCATTGCAGCTGTGAAATGGTACATTATTCTGAGAATAAAAGACAAACTCATTTATTAGATATTCTTAGCATGTGCAAAATTTTATACTTCCAAGTAAATTCACACAAATGTAAATAAAGCATTGTGCAGAAATAAGTATGTTTTCTACATTTTGTTTTGAAGCCATGATGCCATTGTAGTGTTACAGATTTTACATTCTCTTAGTTTGAGCATAGGAAGATATAAGATTAAATCTTGCCACAGTAATGGTTAGCTGTTTTCAGCACAGAATACTTTACATTAAGAGATAATTTGGAATTATTTATGAGCTTCTTTGAGATGCACACCACAAAAGCCTTTCTCTACATATTTAAGATGTGGCATATATATGTGGATGATATTTTTGCCATTGTATAAAACAGATATATAGAAGATGCACTCAAACTATTAAATTTACAGAACCCATGACCAGATTCACCATAGAAACTGAAATCAACAACACTTTATCTTTTTTGAATTTGAAGATTATAAAAATCAATAACAAGCTAGAATTTGGGATTTACAAAAAAGACACACTCACACTGATAATTATATAAAGGCTCACGGTTTCAACCCTAGACATCATGAAGCAGCCTTTAACAGTATGGTGTTTATATTGGTCAATGTACCTCTCAATAAGGAGTAGTATAAAAGTGAATACTTACACATAATAGAAACAGCCATATTCAATGGATTTAACAAAAAATGATTGATCAAAAAGTAAAAAAAAATCATAGGAAAAAAGAAAATTAAACAAATTACTACACTCAGCACTTTTATCTAAAGAAAAAACTTACGATAAGTTCATTACCACCCATACCTCAATAATATATTTAAACAATACATCATCTTAGCACCTAAAAATAGGTACAGTGTTGGCAAATAGTTAAAACTAAATAAAACAGACCCCAGAGCTAAGAAGAAAATTCTGACATTTATAAAATTAATTGTAGAGATTGTAATAAGGTGTACGTAGGTAAGACAAAAAGAAATTTGGATATTAGATTGAAAGAGCATTGGAGAAATATTAAACACAAACAGGTAGAAAAATCAGCAGTGACAGCACATTTTTGGAATGAACATCATGAAATAGAGAAGTACATCACATTGTTAAAAGCAGTTCAACACCCAAAGGAACTCAGTATATGGGAAAACATTTTTATAAAGAAGTCTGAGCATAAACTCATGAATTTCGATATCTCAGAGCCAGAAAACATTTTGTTTAAGTTCATTAACATACCACCAGAGCACTCACAGTCACACCTCCAACATAGTTTGAACCTTCAGTCGTTCTATGGTTGACAATGTGAGCAAGGTTTCAAGAAACATGTCCCAGTTTTAATTTTAAAAGATTTTAGAAGGGAAAGTCAAGAGTGTTTTTAATGTATGAAAACATGATTTTAAGTAGTTTTACTTCTAATCTACCTAAGGCTGATGTCATAATAAAGTTGAAGAGCAACTCAGGGAAATTGTTGAAGGAAATATACATCAAACTACTTAGGAACTTGCTAAGAAACGCAAGCTTGCACCCTCAACTGTTTATGAATAGTTGAAGAAAATTTAAAAATAAAATAAAACAAATGAGCATCAAAAACATTGTAGGTTTCCAGTTTGTTGTTCACTGCTTGTGTGCAACGAAAATACTTTTTTTTTTATTGTATTGACATCTGAGATGAAAAGTGAATTCCCTGTGACAATTGCAAATAACTGAAGCAACAGCTGAATCTTAATGAAGCATAAGACTTCACCAAACCAAAATTATATGAGAGGATGGTTATGGTGATCTGCAGCTGGTTTAATGCACTACAGTATTCTGCATCATGGTGAAAAAATTACACTAAATAAATATTTTCAAACAATTTAAAAAATACATCAAACACAAGATAAACAGTAAGCACTAGTTGACAGATAAGAGCATATTCATTTTTTTGATAATGCCCGGCCACACATTCTGCAAAGAACACTCTAGAAGCTGAATGAACTGGGCAATGAAACATTCTCTCTTTCAGCAAATTTATCTGTCTTTCACTGATTGACTTTCACTTTATTTGTACATCTGGACAGTTTCCTGAAAAATAAAGGCGTTCATAATCTTGAAAAACATAAGATGGCATTTAGAAATTTTGTTGTCTATATAAGCCATAATTTTTATCAAAATGGCATAAATAAACTTGCTAGTAATTGGCAGAAATGTATAGAAGCTGATGGTGATTATTTTCATTAATAAAGTTAATTTTAATTTATTGGTGGTTTATTGAAGTTTAAATCACGAAACTGCTATTAATTTTCGAACTGCCTTATATTATAGAATATTACTTATGAATTGAAGTTCCAATTGAAGAGGTAAATATGTTATTCCCTCAGTATCACTTTTTCATGACCTTGGGGAATGTTGGACGCAAGGATTGTCCAGTAGGAATATATTGCTAGTATGAAGAAAAAATGCTAGGAAAGGCACATTGTTGAACACCAAGATTATGCAAGATGTAACACTGTATTAATCTTTGAATTTTTACCTCAATTTTGTAATATTTGTATAAAATAATTAGCAATATTCCTAGTTTCCCTTTAAACTTTTGAATTATTACATAATCACCTGGCATTATATGAGAAAGATATATTTATTGCCTCTGGTGTTTTTATTTGTTTATGAAAAACTAGTTGCTTTTGTACAGAATACTTTAAATCATATTTCACTGCAGAACCTATTCTGTATTTTTTAAATATGCATTTGTTTCTGAGAAAATATATGATGTGTGTAATGCTATTATAATATTCAACAGTGGCATGGAGTTTTATTCATGTAATTAACGTTCACTGTGGGCTACTGAAGTTCTTGGGACTGTAAACTTTTCATAATAAAGAGTTGATAATGGTGATAAATGCAGCAGTTTGACAAGTAAAACTTAAATGAGATAAAAATAAATATAATATGACATTTGTGATTTGTTATGACTAGTTGCTGAAGCATGCCCACAGCTCTCTGCTATGTCTTCACCTGTTAAAACTTTCTTCTAAAATGGTACACAAAATATGGTATTGCAATTGGGTAATGTGATGCTTGTAAATATTTTTTAAATGAACACAGGCTGCTTTGTTAAATCTGAACTTTCAGGACATAGGTTATAGGACCCTTTTTTTTTACTTTTCCTGGTTGATAGTAAAACAGCAATAAGGTAACAGTTTAATAATTTTAATTTTTCCTTACATAATGATCGATAAATAAAAGAAATATTAGTTGTTCATGTATTCTAGATAGTTACGTTAAATAGCATACAATTTATAATTTATAATAAAGTGCATGTCATCTAATTTATTTAGAAAAATAACTTATTTACCTTTTTGGTAAAATTATTACTGCTCGATTACCTATTTTTCACTGTACACAATTTATATAAAAAAATAATTCCTGCTTTTACAGTAAATTTTACAATTAGAGTACATTTCCTTAATGTGGCTGTTATGCTGGTATGCTTGAATACACTGCACTAGCCATTTCTTGTGTAGTTACAGCCATGATGTACAGACGCTTGGAGGGTTTTGGAAGTACAGCTTCTTTAATTTGTTTTATCGAGTAGGCAAGTGCAAAGTTGTAATTTTATACCAAGATTGGAGTGTTGCTTGATATAAATATCTTCTAGAAATGAGATTAAATGATGGCAGAAACAATAATAATAATAATAATAATAATAATAATAATGATAAAATTAATAATAATAAAGCATAACTTCCTGCACACCTTAAAAAGTGAGTATGATTTGCTCTATGCTTATGTGAGATGTAATAACATTTCTATATAAGGTGCATAGAAGTATAACTACAATGAAAAATCTCTCATCATGAGAAAAATTAGTTTAACATTTTGGAATGCCAGTATCTGTTTTTCTAATTTATACTTTTTGTATATAATGGAAATACAATTTATTATTTTTGAATTTAAAAATTTAGCATCCAGGTTAAAAAAAAAAAAAAAGCAAAGCAACATTTAAAGCATTTTTAGTTATTTAGTTATTAACACATTTAGTTATTTAACATTACGATGTTAACAAGTGCTATTTGATAGCCTTGTCTCTATTGAAACATTTGTGCCTAAAACACAAATATGTTTATTTAGAATGGTAAGGAGGATGATCTACTTCAACCTATTCCACTTTCTGCAGAATTAAATATGTAAAGCATTTACAAAAGTTATTAAAAACAAACTCCATTATCCCACAGTTTATCTAATTAAAAATCTTGGAGATTGAAAATGTTATGCATAATCCATGTAAACACAACATTGGAAAATGACAGTAACTGGCCTGTGAGAAAATGCTGTAATAATTTAAGCAGTATAAAATTATATTAAAATAAAGATAATCTGCAAAATTTATCCTCTATAAAATAATAGAATTAACAGTATGTTCTTTGTGATCTTCATCACATTTCTAGTAAGCAGCTATTCTAAATGGGACTTTGAGGAACAGCTCTTTGTCTTATTTTTAAGTTATCAATCTCAGGAAAGAGCTAAAAAATTCTTTCAGCAAAATGATGAATTCCATAGGCTGAACAGCTAACATGCAGCATGTTTGGGTTAAACATCATAAGGTTTTTTTTCCTTGCTTTCACCATGAGAAGAAATTTATGTCTACTTGGTCATAAGATTAAAATTTAATACATTATTGCAGTATATGAATTGGTATTTTGCATCCATATGTAATTTGATAGTTGAGAAATTAAGAGCCACTGTATCTGGAGTTACTATTAGTAGTAATGGTAGAGAGTAAGACAAGCATGTACTTAATTCTCACTCTTACTCTCCTTTAAATAATTTAATTATTAATTGAATAAAGCAAATACTTAACAAAGAGATGCATTTGTGAAAAAAGTTATTTTTTATTATTTACCTTAACCAACACTTTATAACTCAATTTATGTGGCCTTCCAGATTCAGTGTTTGTTTATTTCCCAAGAACCAAATTGACTACAAGTTGTTTAGTTGTCTCTGTGGTTTCATCAATTATGCATATGGGGTTGTTTTTGTTTTGAATAGACTGGTAATTTAAAATTAATAAAAGAAACAAACCCCAAAAATAAAAGATTAGCAATTGGTCAGGGCTGTTGTTAGAGAAGCCAAATATTTCATAATAAAATTGTATTATTATGAAAATATTCCAACAATGGGTGTTAAAAGACAAGGAAAAATTAGTTTAACTTTTTAGTGTGCCACTATGTGTTTTTCTAATCTATACTTATATATCAAATTATATTTTGAAAATATTCCAACAGTGACTGTTAAAATACAAGGTTTATATGTTGTAAAATAATATTTGAACAATAAATATTAAAATCTGCATATTAACAATAAATTTCATTCCTATAATTACTTAACAATACTTAAAATTTTGTAGATAGGCTACAGTAAAATATTTATAATTTAATATAAGGATGCAAAATAAATGCATCCTGGAGTTTAATTTGTGTGAAAGTGATTTTCCCTACCTTGTTCTATATCACATCTGTATATTTTGGTTGGTTTGGTTGATTCAAAAGTAATATACCTTTTACAACGCTTTTCCAAAAACCTATGAGTTTTGGATTTCAAGAGTTCTAGGGGATATTAGATGGTATTAACACCTCACATAAATCCACAAACTGATTCTGTGGTCCTGTTGACTGGTTTGAATTTGTAAGCAACATTTGAACTGAGGTCTTTAGTACACGTATTGTATTACTGCAGTTGGAATTTTGTTTTAGCACTCGCCTACATTGGACAGTGAATGTATTGTGTTGATTAACATAATTTATTATATTTGTGTATTAATGCTTATATTCTTATTTAATTTAACTTTAATACTGAATATTAAATCTACCTCTTTGCTATAATAAGTACAGAAGACTATTCTTTCCATTGCATGTATAAAACTTAAAATCATAAACACAGGCTTGAATTACACTTTTTTGGCATGTTCACAACATCATACACATGCATCACATCATACCCAAGATACAGAGAGAAATAGTTGCATTTTGGGGCTATAAAAGCCCACCCCCATGTTATTTTGTTTACTTCTTTGGTTTTTAACATTGTTTATAATGTAAAGATTTCTGGTTTCTCTTCATCTTCCTTCATAGCTAACAATATGAAATTTTATATTTTTACTTGCAATAATAACTAATAATTATTTTCCAATGAAATAATAGAAACAAAATTTTCTTTTTTCATCCTTAAAACTTGATATTTTAAATGTTGTGTTTTGCAGAATTAATAGCATCAAACCAAATATTAGGCCTTAAATGTGCTACTTTTTCTACTATGCCAGAGTTGGAAATTATTTATAAGAATGAATGACCTAAAATTGTGGATAGATAGACAGATACTTTATTGATCCTGTAAATCATTGGAACATAAAAGTGTTCAGATGTAGGACATGTCAATGGCAAAAATGAACTGAAAGTTATTTACAGTTATGTATACATGGTTATATTTACATATACGTATGCTTACACATTCATATGCTCATTCCAGTTAGTCCCATTTCAAGTATTCATCTACAACACTGTGTGAACCACCACGGTGGTCGAGGTTATTAAGATGTGAACTCGTGAGCTGGAGGTCTGGGGTTCGAACCCCTCCAGGGCCGTCCTTTTTCCAGTCTTCATAACTGGCAAATGTCGAGGAGGTACTCTAAACTTAGGTCTGGAACATTTCCTTCCTTAAAAAAAAAAATCCTTTCCCAATTTATCATTTCATCTCATGTATCACCAGTGTTCACCGCCTGTGGTGCCTCAGTAGTAAAAACGGGCATTAAACACCATTAAAAAAAAAATCTACACTGTAGAAGCAGAAAAACATTCAGCAATGTTTCAAATTTTGTTTTCTTGTCTATTGTTTTTAGTCAAGTTATTGTGTAATTTAATACCCACATGCATTGCACTGTTTTGGAAAGTTGTTGTGTAAGTTCTAATGATATGTATATCTGTTTTCTGTTTTGTGTTATGATTGTGTACTGCATCATATGTTTTTAAACTGTGAGGTATCATTTTTAATAGCCTTAAGGTTTCATAGATATAATACACAACCAAGAAGAATTTTAAGGTTTTAAACAGTGGTTTGCAGGAAGTTCTAATGCATGACTCAGTAATTGTACATATTAGTCTTTTCTAGGTTATGAATAATTTTTTTCCGGGGGGGAGTTACCCATACACTTATACCATATCTGAATGCGAATGGGAAATATGCTGTTCTGAGTTACTGTATTTACATTTTATACAAGTTGTCTTAAGTTGAAACAAACGACATTCAACTTTTTAATCAAGTACAGTACATGTGCATACCATTTTAGATTGTTTTCAATCATGTCCAGGAATTTTATATTGTTAGTGCTTTGAATATTTTTATTTTTAAAAGTAATTATTGGTTCTTCGGAATTATTTTGTTTGAGATGAAAGTGGAGACATTTTGTTTTAGTTCCATTAACTATTAATTTAGTCCCATCAAACCACTTTGATGCTTTGTTTAATTTTTTCTAGGGAAAATTTTTTATTTGCCTGAACTGTCTGTTAAACTGGTTCTATCATCAGCATATTGAATTATTTATTGTTATTTGAGATATTTTACAAATAAGAGAAAGTGAATTGTTTCTAATATTGACCTCTCACATGCTTAATGTGCCTTATTTCTACTTTTTGTGCTCTCTGGTTTAGGTATGATTTGGTTCAGTTTAAGTCATGCCCTCATTCCTGAATTTTCTGGTTCTGAGAAGAGTAATCATGGTTAAGTATGTCAAAGGCTTTAGATAGGTAAAAAAATATACTCGATATATTCTGTTTGTGGTCTGGCACATTTAGGGTGTGATTGAGTAAGTGGGACAGTGAAGTTTTTGTTGATTTATTTTTTTCTCAAGCCTTGTTGGTTGTCACAGATAACCTTTTTACATTCTATAAATTTTAATAAACTATTATAGAAGATCTTTTCGATTACTTTGCTAACCCCAGATATTAGAGAGAATGGTCTGTTTTTTTTCACCTTTCACCTTTCTTAAACAAGGGTTTAATTACTTTATCTATTTTAAGAGATTGAAGAAAGGCAGTTGCATTTATCTATGAGAGGGTGTACTAAAACTGAAGCATATATTAAGTCTGGGATGCTGTTTATTCATGATGATTACTTTTAATACTGGTTTGTATGGTTTGAACATTTCTGCGGTCATTTAGTATAAACACAGTAGTATTAATCTTATTTTGATTTAAAGTAAAACACTAAAAATCATGTCGTCACATTAAAACTCTCTTTAAGTTTCACAAACACACTTATAAAAGTAATTTTGGTACATGTTTCGTGAGGTACATTCCTCACATAGTCAACCAAAACGACGACTGAGGAGTCAATTTCAGCAAAGTATGTATGTTACTATGTTTGCTTGTTACTATGCTTGCTTTGCTTTAAATCAAAATAAAATTAACAAAAGTTTCACTGTGTGGATTCCGAAATTCCGTAAACAGTGGTATTAGCCTGGCTCTGTGAATAGTGATTATTTAAATCAGTGCTTGTTATAACTAGACATTGGATGTGCATGTATATTTAGTTTTTTTTTCTTTTGATATGGAATTAAGTTTAGCAATATGCTTCGGGTTTCCCCCCTCCTTGAATGTAAATTTTTATAGTACATATAATTATTGCTGCATATTTCATAATTTTTTCATACATTGAGTATATAATACATATATTTTTAAATTTTAAAATAATATTTAAATACAAAATAATATTATCCTTACTATCAAGACTCCCAAAGGAACCTCTCCAGTGAAGTTGTGTCAGAATCTCGTGATGTTGCTGGGGAATTTCTCATTTGATTTTCCTTATCTATATTGTGTCACTATACAGCTCAAACCTATCCTGCTGTTTGAGGCTGTTCAATGTTCCATGAGGTTAAGATCATTTTATAATACTGAAAGAAGTTTGCTATTAAAACAGGAGTTTAAAGAATGTGGAGAGTTTGATTTTACTATGGATAATAAAGTTGTTTAGTGTGGCTTGTGCAATAAACAATAAAAAATTCAGTTTACTCAGCACATGTCTACCAACCAACACTTTGTAAATAATCAGATAAAAATACATTCAAACAAACACTATTGAACAAGTTCCTTCAACTTCACAAAAGAAGCTCTTATAGCCACAAACAAAATAAGTAATCACAAATTCTGCAATTTCTTAGAAAATTATTGCTATAATAACGCCATTCTTGAGCTCCCAACGGAAATGAGGTGGGGCACCATCTTGTTGCAGTATGCATTCTTCTCTGTCCTAATTTAGCTGTGGAAGCAACCATTCAGTGATAAAATCCAGTAAGTCAGCCTTGTTACTATCCTTTCGCAAAGAAAAACGGCTCGGGACACATTAACTTTCTGAGAGCCTTATACATGTTCAACGAAACATGGAGATTTTCTATCATCATATGCGAACATTATGTTTTGGTGACTTTTCCACTTAAATGAAAGGTTGATTTATTAGTTTGTCAATAAAACCATTGTCGTCCATCGATATAAAAGGCCTTCGGTCGATGCTTTTTACGAGATATTAACGCTCTAATGCGAAAATACTGCACATTTAAGCGTTTTCATAACACGCCTAACTGTGGTTTGTGGTATGTCCGGTTCCCTGCTGCCCCTTGCAGTCGATGGTTTTTATCTGACACAGAGGGATATCCCGTGCATTTTCCTTTACAAGAGTATCCCGTCTCCACAAACTGCGCATGGAGTTGCCGGAGAGAGAATTTTTCCAAATTTCATGCGGAAGTAGAGCTGCATAATTAACCGAAATTGACGATATTTCAGAATTCAAAATGCCTCTTCGCCGTCATGCTGCAAACACTGACACCTGTTGGCAACAACCGTATCAAAGAACAAACATTAGAGTGTCATTCCATCCATACCGGTAATACAAAATGCGGCAGAAACTATGACCCATTTTAAATCGTACGCTATTGTTAGTTACAGCATCCTAGAAAGCCGATGATTCTTCCATTGTATAGTGCAGTTCAAAGCATTTTCCGTATGCCATATTACATGACCGTGACCGCACGCTCCGCTGCACAGTACTACTCGACAGTCAGTATGGAGCGCTGGTCGAATGATCTCGTGCGTTTGCAATTGGAACTTTTTACAAATGTGTGGTTTGTTTTGTTTTTACTACTGAGGCACTACAGGCGGTCCAATATGTTGATTATGTAGTAAGAACGCAGCGTTTGTTTCGGCAACATTACGACATCGGCTGCAATGGACAAGTTCAGTCACGGAAGGCAATTATGAGAGAGGTCAAGGCAGTTGAGGACAACAGCGTGTGCTTCAAACAAGAAGCCACTTACGGTCCTCATTCCGGACAGCATTGCAACAGTAAGAGTTGCTTTAGAGGAAAGTCCAACACGATTAGCTCGTCGGCATTCGCAAGCTCTGAACATGTCGCTTAGAAGTGTGCGAAGGATTATGTCAAGGCACTTGCTCTGACTGAGATGTAGTGATGCTAACTTGTTCAGAGTCGGATACTGTTTTACCTGACGAATGGGATATCCTGCATAATGTTGCAAATCCGAACTACCGGGGTCTATTTTTAGCCTGGATCCGAGCTGAGCGCAGCACGCGCTGGGAAAAGATAAGCCAATTGCCTTCATAATTACAAACAGTTCTCGTGCTGTTAGCTGCACGTGAACAACCAGTCGCAATACCCCATTACGAGAGCGAGCATTGTTTCTAGTTTTGTGTTATAATAAGGCTTTGAATTTTACTAACTGGTCGCGTGGAATTCTACTAACCAGTTTCGCATCGCAGATATAGGAAGGGTGGCTGTGAACTTGACCTTCATTCCCTAACCCCTTCTAATGACCACAGCGCCCATTGTCTATATATAACCGCCACGGGTGGCCGAGGTCGTTAAGGTACGGACTCGTGAGCGGGAGGTCTGCGGTTCGAATCCCGCCAGGACGGTCCACCCTCTCGGGTTTTTTCCAGGTTTTCCTCAGTCTTCATAACTGGCAAGTGCCGGGGAGGTACCTAAACTTAGGCCTGGAACTCTTCCTTCCTTAAAAAAAATATTTCCTTTCCCAATTTATCATTTCATCTCATGTATCATCAGTGTCCACCGCCTATGGTGCCTCCGTAGTACAAACGGGCGTTAAACGCTACTCAAAAAAAAAATTGTCTATGTTATGTATACATGCCATATTTAACTGATTAGGTTTCTAAGCCTAGTTATGACTAGAGATAAAAAAAAATCCCCCGCAAATAAAAGCTATCAGCATAAGTCTGGCACAGCTATTGTACATGACTGCGGAGGAAGGAGGTTAGAGTTAGTGGCTGCAATGCAAAAACCTCATAACGCTAGGCAGAGTTCAGCCTCAGCTACACTGTATGGTCGATGCTAAGCAAACCTCGCATCCATGGTAGCGAATGTTCCATCACTATACTTGCGGTTTAAAGACCTGTAAAACTTAAAGGCTTTGTATTAGTAAAGACTTTTGGTGCGTCAGTGTTATTAATTATACCATGTTAATGAAGCAAATTGTATTGTGTTTAGATGTTAGCTCTAGAATAGATAAAAAATCTACAATAACAGCAGAGCCGTTGCGAGTGAATGCCTTTTTCATTCAAATATGTCGGAAATGACTGACTGAAGACGGTCACCATTGCATACAACTGCTATATCACAGGCTAGTAGTCATTATGAAATAAATATCGATATTATGTACATACCATTATTGATCAAAGTTGTACTGCGAGACGACAACGCAGGACAACGTCCTCCTTGAACAGCTGATGACTGGCTAGTCATTAACTTCGCGCGGCTTGCATTCGTCAATGGATGTCGGCCTAAAAATACTTTGCTGTAAAATTTTTTAGCAATTCGTTATTGTAGAGACGTTGCCGTACATACTGATGTGTCTTCATCGGCGTTTCAGGTGCAGGAAGAGCCGAAAATGAGAAAGACGCATCGCGCCTGTGCAGTAGGGAACGTAATCTCATTGAGCACGTTAAAACGTTTTCTGGAACAGGCAAAGTTATCGCTGGGTTTACACTTGGCCTTAAGGCTACCAGGTACTTTCGTTTCCCTGGGCGTCGCAGACCCCCGCGCCTTCATTTCCGGCCAGTGTCGACGGATATTTTTGGGCGTAAAAAACCCAATTATGGCTTCCTTCGGAAGGGAAGTAAAGCCGTGGGTCTCTTGTACATTTACGGTACAGAAAAAAAAAAAAAACTCAAACCTGAAAGTAGCCCCTGAGCAAAATTTGTTGGCCGTTTTTTGCCCTGAATTGAATGGGACGCTGATGACTTGAGATGTTAAAGAGCGTCCGTAAATAAAACAAAATCAAAATGTTTCCCTGGGCGATAGCAAGGCTATTCAGAAAACTATTGTTATGCAGTAATGAAATAGCCTGTAATGAAATATACGCGTGTATGTATAAATTTGATATTGTAACTCTTAATGGCCATTTCACCAAGATGATGCCAAAGACTCTTAACTAAAGAGAGCAGTAAAGGACGTACATTTGTATGCATTTCACTACTCTAATCTAGGTTTAAGATAAAGTCAGTCAGTTAAAGCTTTTTAATTTTCACAGCCTTCTTGTTCCATAGTGAAACATATGCTTTCCTATTGTCATTTAGAATTGTCAACCTGTAAGCTTTTTTGAATACTTATTTATGTAAAAATATATTATATTTTTAACTGAAGTACATTATTTAGCTATTTTAACCAATATTATTCAAATTATGAGGGGATTTCTCTTTTCCATTGCCAAGCTAAGAGTACTGGCTATGCTGTGCACAAATAGCATAACCAAAAAGAAGCAAAGAAAAGAATACAAATTTCTCAGAAACAGAAAACTGTGTTTTGCTTGTAGTCATTTCCGAATATATAAAAAGTGTTACAGACAAGGGTCAAACAGTGGAAGAAAAAAATGAAGGTACGGCACCAAATAGAGATTTCAATGCAAGAAACCTGACATTCAGACAGACCATGGATAATATTGGAAACAAACTGGGAAGACCTTAATACAGATGCAAGGAAAAACAAAAAAAAAAAAAAAAAAAAAACAAAAAAAAAAAAAAAACAAACCAAAAAAAAAAAAACGGAGGGATTGAAAACTGAGGTCTTTATACAAACCCTGGTGAGCACACATTACTGGAAAAAGGCAAAAGCTTTCATAGAAGGTACACTGGGTAAGTTGCAGTTACCCTATGCTTGTGATGCACATTATAAAGCAGAGATTCCTGCGGAAGAAGATAATGCTCCTTTGCTTGTAATTAATCTTGCTAATGAGCCTTTGTCTGGTAGTTCTACATCATACAACCTCCCGGATAAAGGTCAGCGTTTAGAGTTGATATTAAATAGTGACCTTGAAAATGTGTAAATGACTTGGGTGAACAAAACTAGACGCACTGGACTGCAAAAAGCTTCGCCAGGCTATATATGGATCTTTTAGATTACCTACAGAAAGCACAATCACGGTATCTCAAACCGCTACGGGTGGCCGAGATCGTTAAGGCGCGTACACGTGAGCGGAAGGACTGGGGTTCGAATCCCGGCAGGACTATCCTCCCTGACTGGGGTTTTTCCCAGGTTTTCCTCAGTCCTCATAAATGGCAAATGCCGGGGAGGGACCCTAAACTTCGACCTGGATCGTTCCCTTCCTTTAAAAAAATATTTTCCCAATATATCATTTCATCTCATGTATCACCAGTGTCTACCGTCTGTGGTGCCTCAGTAGTAAAAACGGGCGTTAAACACTATTAAAAAAAAAAAAGCATTCCCAGCAGACCATCTTGTAACAATATCGGTGAACTCCAGATTTGAGTTGCAAATAGCTTAGCAATTGATTGAAAAGTACCTTTAAATTTCCACCTGGTGATGCAATTTTTACTAGCGTGCAGTTCATAGCCTCAACTGCCAGAAGGAAACGGGGGATGTTGTAAAATCCCAGCTGAGCAGCCTTAACTTATTCTACTGTGATACGAAATTTAATGTACCTTGGGGAAGGCAAGCAATAGCATCACTGAATTGATGAACAGTTCTGTGGGCAATAGCTGCGTTAAATACCACCAGCTGTTAATAGTGTACATCCAGTAGCATAAAAACGCAGAGTACACAGTAGTTGGTTGATTGACGATAAATGAAAGATCCAAGACTGAATTTATATTTTTGCAGCATAATGTAAATTAATTTATAAAGTGCAAGCTGTTCTTCAAAACGTTTACTTTCACTAAACTTCTGTAGTGTATTAGGAAATTCATTATTTATTAAAGTTATAAAAAAAGCAACATTTTGAACAATAAATAATATTTTCTCTAATGATTCAAATCTTTTGTAAATCATATAAAATATCTCGTAAGTTGCTAACAACACGTTAACCATAAAATGAAGGGGGAAAAAAACAGTTATGTATGGGTACCTTGTTTTATAGCCTATAAAGAACACTTGGAATTATCAGAATAAAATGTTTTCCAGTATTGTGTATAAAATTAATTTGTTGTGTCTGGGTGCCAGTGGAATCCGAGCGGGAACCAAGGGACGTTGGATGGCCGAACGGCAACCCGAAGGATGCCAGGATAGGTCGGTAACTTACGTGTTGAAACACAACGTCGATTTTTTTCTAATAAGCTTTTATTTATAGAAGAATAATGAAATAGAGTACAACACTAATATTAAGGCAAATGAGAAACTTCGCTGAGATATTTCTAAATGAAGAAGACGTGATCAAAATGACAAAGAAGTTTGAGCATAAGGAAGTTCTGTAGCAAAACCCGCACAGTCTTAATTACTTTGTTGTGTTGTGTCCCAGATAGCCAAGCCAAGTGAAGCAATTGGTGGCAGACTGGATTATTATCCAGCCTGTGTATTGTTGCTGTGTTTCTACCCTAGCTAGGGTTTAGCCACAAAAGGTATTTGGGGTTGTTATGATGTTTCTTTGCATTTAGTGGTGTAGGTGTGATGGGGCAAGTTTAACTTTTCTATGATGTAGAGAGCGGGTCTGACATCCCCGGGAGGTTGAAATGTGGACATGTTGATAACATATTGTTTAGTCATCAGCACTTACATAATGCTAACTCTTTAAAATGTTGGCTTACGGTGTAGCGTGCATTTTTTTTATTTTGTTCCTATTGACTTGGTGAGAATTATTATCATGCATATTAGACAATCATAATTGTCCAGTGAACGGATGCCCCAGAGAGAGTATTTCTGGGGCCTTACATAGTCCTTCGAGCAACTTCGATGTATCGAAGCAGAGATGAGTGTCTGGCTTTACATGCCAGACGCTCATAAATTGGAAGGCAGTAGTTGGATCTGGACATTAATGAGTGGCTATGTGAGAGCGAGCCAGTTATCCTTCCAAAATAAATGTCAACTAACTTGCTTGTGAGATCGACCAAAAGAGCACGCAGATCAGATCTCGTCTCTCTTCCTAGTAACCATATCTTACGGAGTGATAAAAGTGCACACTGGAATAACATGCAAGAGAATTGGATAAGAGATAAATGTACAAAATATAGAGAAGTTAAAGGGTTAATTAAAAACATGTTCTGGAGGTTTGAGAAACATTGGATAGACAATTACAACATATTGAGAGGTCAACGGATTTCTTCTTCTTCCTTCAAAACATTGGGGGGGGGGGAATTTATATGCTTGGATGAAACAGTATGTCACTGATATATAGAGTATGTGACCAAGTAGATACATATAAAATAAATGTAGCATTTATATCGTCAGTATTATAATACATATCTATTAGATGAAAATTCGAAATCATTTTCAGTCCTTTCCATTATAAAGTGCTAAACTTTTTATAGTCTAAATCTAATTGGAAAATCCTTTCCATCAATTGTGTTGAAAAACAAAATCTTCTTTTATACAGCTTAACGGTGAGTTGAAGACCAAACGGTATTGGTGAAAGACTTGGTATCTTTAATCTGCATTTAAAATAGATTTAAAATCTCGTTAACATTAAATGAGATTGGTGCAACCTGAATATTCTATAAGCACCACTTCTTTTTAACAAGAATTACTGATTTTTCGATCCTATGGAATTTGTTAATGAAGTTTTATTTTAAGACATTTGGGGTTAAAGTTCACTTACCGACTCTACTTGTATTTTTTCAAGAACTGGAAACACAAAAGGACAAATGGAATGGAAGCTAACCACAAATACAAAATCAGAAGCGAGAGACAAAATATTAAAATATCGTAAATATAACGTAACAAGGAAACTGTTCTTGTAACATTAATTGAACTAAGAAAGGGAGAACCGTCCTTACGTTTGATATAAAGTCAAAATAAACTGAATAAGTAAACGACATTTACTTCGATTCTCATTTCCAAGGGGAACCAGTGAAAATCTCCAAGTTTGAGTGACGTTCGATTTAAAAGAGGAATTTTTTCCAGAGGGAATTAAGCCCAAGTTATGCTGCAAATCTCATTTGGAGACATGGCGATAGAGTTTGCACCTTATTCGTCATCAAATAGCCAGCCCCTATACCGCCGCTTTGTGGGTTTGCCTTCCTGCGCATAGCTAATTACTTGTGGCTAGCCGATAGACTAAGGCGCAAGTTCTGCAGCTTGTGGTGAAGGGAGGAAAAT
Source organism: Metallyticus violacea (assembly GCA_030762175.1). Lineage (NCBI taxonomy): Eukaryota > Metazoa > Arthropoda > Insecta > Mantodea > Metallyticidae > Metallyticus > Metallyticus violacea. The sequence goes on along the minus strand of CM060830.1, from coordinate 103,479,946 downwards.
TGCCTTGGGTATTTCGGAGCACTGATCTGCTCTGGTCTTCTGGTTCCTAGCCGCCCAGCGTTACCGTAACCGCCAAGAAGGATGTCTTTCCTATAACAAGTTTGGAAAGGTCCCAAGATGATAATGTTTATATCATGGCGCTTTTTAAACTGCGTGTTACATTTTGAATAAAAAGTTCACTGAAATAATATGTGAACAAAATTAACACAAACAGCTGAAAGTTGTAACAAAGTTCAAAGAAATATAGCTATTGCTGGTACCCGTAAATTTTTTTTTTTAAAAAAGTCTTGAAATCTCTATCTACTTCACCGCAAATGACTACGAAAAATATTTATATATTAACGCTCTAGCGGTTTTAATTTTTGTTTTTTCTCAACGAAACTTTGCACATTTCCATCAATTAACAAACGATTCGTCAAGTTTGTAAACCAGCAAAATTGAACCTTTGGGGGTGGATGTTAACTTGAAGCAAGAATTTAAAAGAAAATTTAAAAATCTCTCTAACGGCCTCAATTTTAACTCGACATATACTATTTAAAAAAAGTAATAAAAATACTTTCTCTTATACCTGAAAACCCAAATTTAAAAATCGCTTTAGCGACCGCAATTTAAAAATGTTACAAAGGAAATTCGGTGTATGTCATTGAAATGAAAAAAAAACCGCTATGGGTGGCCGAGGTCGTTAAGGCACGGACTCGTGAACGGGAGGTCTAGGGTTCAAATCCCGTCAGGACCGTCCTCCCTGACTGAGGTTTTTTTCCAGGTTTTCCTCAGTCCTCATAAATGGCAAATGCCGGGGAGGTACCCTAAACTTAGGGCTGGAACGTTTCCTTCCTTAAAATAAAAATCCTTTCCCAATATATCATTTCATCTTATGTATCATCAGTGTCATCACCTGTGGTGCCTCAGTAGTAAAAACAGGCGTTAAACACCAATTAAAAAAAATGAAATAAAACAAAAAAAGAGCTTTTGAAAATAAGTGAGATAAGATTATTTCACTTTTACTTGAAACCCAACATTTAAAAATCGCTCTAGTGGCATTAATATTTTTTTCACAATAAACTCTGCATATACCATTAAAAGTAAATAAGGAAACTAGTTTCTGAAAATTGGGGAAAATCAGATCATTAGGAGTAGGGGCATACCTGAAAACCGAAATTTAAAAAGTCCTCTAGAGTTTAGTTTTTTCTCTTTTCTTTCAAAATAAATGGACAAATTAACTAAGCAGTTAAAATGATATTTATAACGATGCATAAGTTTTATATTTAAGAAAAGCATTGTCATGAAGATAGCAAATGTGAAATATTAATCTAATATGTTTGGGCATTAAATTTGTCTGTAATAATCTTCAGAAAATGTTTGCATTACATGCTTTTACCACGATAAAATTTGAATTAAATTTCATAGCCCATGAAAATCAATGGTGCTTTCGATTGTTCATTGTTAGTTGTGTATATTTGCTTAGTACATTGTAATTGTTTTTAAATAGTGACACGTTTTTGTTTTATTGAAACATATGAACATCTTCTTAAATACACAATGTATCTCGAAACTTTCTGTTATTTCTCTGTATTTTAGTAAATGTAAAGGTGACATTAAGAGCTCAGTTCATAAACATGGTTACATTTATAAAGTTTAAAACATACCCACATTGTATATCTTTGTCTATCATTGGTCTTATATTTCATTTAATTATTAGTTCACCATCCATTTTTGTGGTTTAATCTCAACAACAACAACAACAACAACAACAATAATAATAATAATAATAATAATAATTCTAAAAATGTGATCTTTCTTTTGTGATACTTATAGATTGCAAGAATTCTAATTTTGTTCCCCTAATACGGCACAGTAATGCCATACCTAATTTCATGCCTAATTTGGATTTTATATTAATTTTTAAAGTTATTCAACTTAGTGAAGAATTCACTTAGTTTACGCAGCTACTGGATGACGGACTTCTTACAATGTACTGGGGCTACAGGTAGGAATTCTTAAGCAACGAATTATAAAATTGTATTTGGATGTAAATTATTTACAATTTTTCTTACATAACATACGAGGGTAGGTTCATAAGTTTCCGGCCTAACCATTTTCTAGGTATGATAAAGACATAAATTATATTTCACTTTTCAATATAGCTACCCTTTATTGTAATACTTTTCTCACATCTTTGAATTAACATTTCAATCCCTACCCCTCCCCCAAATAGTCAGAAGTCTTTTCTTCAAAATGGGCATAAACCGTATCCATCACTTCTTCGTCACACTTAAATTTCCTACCTCGAAGGTCCTTCTTCAGTTTTGAGAAGAGGAAATAGTCCCTGGGAGCTAGATATGGGCTGTAGGATGGATGGTCGATGTCCTTGAAGCCACATTTCTTCACAGCTTCCTTTGCAACAAGAGCTGTGTGCACAGGCACGTTGTCGTGAAGAAGACACACACCACCACTCAGCTTTCCTCGCCTTTTTTCTTTGATGGAAGCACGTAGTCTGTGGAGTAGGCCATCATAATACTCCCCATTTACTGTGGTGTTCCTCTCCTTGAGGTCAATGAAGAGTATTCCTTCACAGACCCAAAAGATTGTGGCCATGATCTTCTTGTTTGACTGAATGACCTTGGCCTTTAGAAGCGGTGCTTCGCCAGGTTTACATCATTCCATTGAATCTCTTTTGGACAAGGGATCATAGTAAAGGATCATAGTTTCATCTCCTGTAACAATAGTTTGCAGAACTTCTCTCTCGTTGCCACGGCACAGCTGCACAAATGCCTGACAACAAATGACTCGTTTCTGCTTTTGAACTGGGGAAAGAAGTCTAGGCACCCATCTTGCACTAAGCTTATTGATGTTCAAATGTTCATGAATAATTCGAAGGGCTGTTGTTTTAGAAAGATCCAACCTTGCTGCCATTTCTGTAACTTTGAGCCTCCGGTCTTCCATAATTTCTCTTTCCTCAAGAGCGACGTTTCCAGCAGTGAGCACCTCTAAGGGCCGACCTGCACGCTCTTTGTCTTCAATGTTTTCTCGACCCATTCGAAAAATTTTGGCTCATTCTTTTACGGTAGAATATGAGCGGGATGCTTTCCCATATACACCGCCCTGTCTCTGTTTAATTTCATTTGAAGTAAGTCGTTCTTTGGGAAGAACTTAATAACAGCTCGATACTCCATTTTGAACATGTCATAATCTTCTACACATAGCCTTCTTTATGCAACTATATCTCAAAACTGAACACAAGGGAGCGGAAGTTACAGCTGCAATTATTTACTTAAGAAATAAAGTATGGCATCAAATAAGGGTTTTGTGAAGGCGATAATCCTTATAGGCGAGGTCGTAAACTTATTGACCTACCTTCGTATATGCATTGCTGTATTGTTTTTAAACATTTGGGAACTTAACTATTTTCCCCCAGAGGCTTGTGTCCGGTTCAGAGTGTTGCGTGTGTAGATTGAATTTTCTACATTGGTTGTTTTCAGTATGGTTTTGAGTTCTAATCTTTAGGGTGTCATAAATGTAGTGAAGCTCTGATAGTAACATTAAAGATGAGAGATGGCAAACAGGAACTGAGTTCCTTAACTTTTAAATTCATTGGGGTGAACTCTTTCACAGGGATGTTCTCTCCCCTGTTGTGAACGTAGGCTCTGGAACTATTTTGCTTTTGTAAAGGAAAGAACAAAGTTTTCACAGATCTTTTTTTCCTCCCTGCTGAACGAGCTAACGTTTGAGACTCACATTCGGGAAGTCCCGGATTCAGTTCCCATTCTGACCTTTCGTGGTTTCTCCTGGTCACTTAGGCGAATGCTGGGATGGATTTTCCGCTCTCCCTTTCATTCATTTAATTCCGTTGGTTCTTGTTACAGGGTCGAAAGTGTCAGTGTGAGGTGATGTAATGGTGGCTTGTGTTTTGGAAATGTTTCTGCTCCGGTATCGAATGAGGCTTCACCGCCATTGGGGTGTTCTATCGGGAAACCTGTTAGAAACCCCATCTGCGTACTTGTAGATACTGCCGCCCGGTGTCTCCCTCACCTCATCCCTTCCTCCCGAAGTTTCCCCCCGTGAGAAAGGCTGAAGCACCTTCGCCCTAGTTGGTGACCATTGGCTGGTAATGCCATAACACACACACACACACATTTCTTTTCGTGTGTTAAAACCACTGATCGTCGCTTTGGGTACAGAACATGTTACGAGTTCAGAGAGTGTGTTTACCCTAACATCGGCGCACGGCCAGTTTCATCCGCCTCATGCTAATTGCTCTTTTTTATTGTTGTTTGTCAAGATCCAACCGCAACTGTTCCAAACTTCTTTCTCTTGCTCAACAATGTACAGAGTTAATACTTAGGAAAATGTGGCTTTAACTCAAGATTGTGAATGTTTTAATTAAACATAATTACTGAAAATTAACAAGTAAAATGAATTTCTATATAAAACAGTAAAAGGGCAGTTCCTCCTACATTCTTACGTTTTTGGGCAATTCTTCAGCTACTGTGGCTCATAAACTACCTAAAAGCAAATGTCATATTATCTTTATAACCACTGGGTGTCTTAAAGATAAAGCACTTCCAGAGGTAAAATGTTTCAGAGTCATAAGAATGTGGCGGTTTCAAAGAAAATCGTCGCTAACCAGTACCAGAAGGTTATATGACCCAACCGAAATTATGAATTCTCCTTAAGGACAGATATACTGGGAACTGGGCCTTTAGAATGGAAAATCAGAACACTGTTTTTATTTGTTCTAATGCAAATCCATTTGTATCTTACCACTTTTTCTGTTCTATCATGCTAAAATTATACAGAGTTGTTTGTACGCTGATAATTATTTGCTAGAATTAATGCATATATATTGCAATATAAAATAAATGACCCTTTCAAGTGATCCATTCGTAAAAATGATAAATATAAACTTGAACTCTTAGAAACAAAAGATTTCTCAGGGAGGAGGAACGCCAATCGATCACAGAGATCTGAGTAAGGGACATTCTTGTTGGCTTGCACAAATTTGGGCATATTTACAGTGCCATAACGTTTCCACTTCTGAAGTAGCAAAATGTGATTGTTGACATCAAAGGCCTTGAATAGGTCACTTTTTTTTTTGATTGATTTATTTAAGGACGCTCTTCAACATCTCAAGTCATCAGCGTCCCATTCAATTCAGGGCGTGAAACGGCCGACAAATTTTGCTCAGAGGCCTCTCTTTCAGGCTTGAGGTTCTTTATCATGCCGTAAATGTACGACACGGGACCCACGGCTTTACTTTCCTTCCGAAGGAAGCCATACTTAGGATTTTTACGCCCGAAAAAATCCATCGCTCCTGGCCGGGTTTGAACCCGCGATCTTGGGTTTAGGAGGCAAGTATGGTAACCACTACACCACCAGGACCGACTTGAATAGGTCACGATTAATACTAAAAGAGTATTATTGCTAGTAATAGCTAATGTCGTGCTTCTGCGAATTTGAAAGTAGTTAAATTTCCCTACATAATCCACCAAGCATTTGGCAACAAAGCATTCAAAGATTTTTGGTTATGTACTTTGTAAAGTGCGTAAATAATAACAGAAGAAAAATGATAACGAAAAACAGGCAATAAAAGGTTTTAAATCTTAAAACAGGTATAAAAAATGAAACAGAACTGGCCCTAACAATTCAAGACATTGGGATGATAGTTACTCGTTATAGAAGCTCTCTTATAGATTGGGATGGACTGAACACATTTTAGGCAATATTGCTATTTATGTTGAACGTAAGGGAGCAAGCTACAAATATGATTTAATAAAAAGTTTAATCTGCAAAAATTACTTTTTAAAACAGTAATTACAAATGGATCAATTCTAATTGGTTAGTTGTTGCAGTGTATCCCCCAAAAGGAAAACGCTGTAATCAGGCGCACAAACATTTTATCAGAGTACAATAATCTATATAACATAAAATTGATTATTATTGACACATTAACAATGGGATCTCTTTCTCTTTCTCCTTCTGCTTCTCAGGAGAGCTGTCAAATTCCAGTTTTCTCTTTCTTCTGGATGTGGATTATATTGAATTGTTGGGGCGGAGGTGGATACTTCGGTACTTCCTAGCCCAACGGCTGGCCATTTTTGCCTACGCCCCTAATGAGGGCACCTCCGGGAGAAAGAGGTGAGATGAGGGGAGGGAGACACCAGGCGACCAGGATCAAGGGAATGTAATCTAGCAAACGTAGACGAGGTCCCTAACGTGTTTCCAGAGGAGTACCCCAAAGGAATTCACACCCCTAAGAAGATCCGCTTTTGTACCAGATGTTGGGGTAAAAACATTTTCAAAGCGCAAGCCACCATAACACCGCGCCTGCCCACCTCGTCTGACACTTTCGACCGGTAATAGAACCAACGAAATGAAATTATATGAAAGCGGAAAATTGGTGCTAACTAAATATCCATCGCAGCATTCCCCTAAACGATTAGGGGAAACAAGAAAAAACCGGTCAAGATGGCCGGCCACAAGGACTTCCTTTGGTCTTGTTAATTCTTTGTTTTCTCTTTCTTTTTCAACAGCTTCCTTTAATGATGTGTTTTGTAAGAAAAGCACGCATTTTCTTACGCCCTCTATTGCCTTTTTCCATGGCTGGGCGTTAGGGAAAGGACGTGTTTCATAATAATTGTGTTTTTAATTAAATCCTTTCATCTTGGCTATTACAATCCTGTCATAATCCTGTTAAAGTTGAAAAGCAGACTCATCTATTATAATAGGCTTACATCGGCACATCAAACTCTTTTTAGCACTGTATTCCACTGTGGATTTGAAATGTAGCCGTCAACACCTTGCTGATGGTTGGTGAAGAGAATAAAGTGAAGGATTTGATTGGCTGCTATAAAACAGAATACTGCCACACTGATATAAAAACTCTTGCTATGGACAAATATACTCTGAAGACAATAGAGAGCGCCTCAGTTACAATAAACCCATAATGCTGTTCATGACTTCGTTTTGTGAAGATATCATGTTTTCGATTTCTCCTGTGTTTACCGACTGTAAATCTAAAGGGAAGAGGTCGAGAAAATAGGATCATTCCTTAAAAAAAAAATCTTGCATATCAATGATTACTAGAGCCTGGAAGTTCAGGCATTTATTTTGGTTAAAATACTGAAAATAGGCAGTAATAGAATTAAACTAGCCATTTATTACAAGTGAAATCAGAGAATAATATCACTCATTATTAATTAAAATGGGTATTTAAGATACTTAATAAGTATTTATCACATAATTAAAGTACTTAAACTTTTCTTGGTTACAAGCAAACAAGATGTTTTTTCAAGACAATCAACTGTCATAGTCAGCCGCTTGTCAGAGAGAACATTTTTCATCATGGAAAAAGAACGTTCTACTTCCACCGAAGTGATTGGTACATATTTAAAACAAGCTATTTCGAAAGGTCTCATCATTTACTACAGCATATTCTCCTTTCAGGACACCGTGGAAATGTTGATCAAGACAATGTAAAGTAGTTTTGAATAGTCTTGGCGAAATAGCAAAAGATGCGCAATGGTTTCTGGTCAAGTTTATACACTGTTTTTGCATTTATAGAGGAACCAGGTTAGTAATTCTCTAGCTTCTGTACCGAAAACAGAAAGCTTCTGTGTTTATTGCACAATTGTACCGCTCTCACCTTTATCGATTGCAATTGTTTGTTAACATCTATGCAGCTGAGAAGTTACCCCCACCACAAATTTCTTACAATTGTCTCGCGCATATAGCTACAAGGTACTAATCAAAACTACAGTACTTCCCTCCTCCTCCTCCTCCTCCTCCTCCTCTCTATTTCCTGTTATTCATATACCCGTGCGTTTCTTTCATGAAGATTCGATTTAAAGAGCTTAAGTGAATGCGTGGAGGAGTCTGCTTGAGAAGAAATAAATGAATAACAAGATTATCAAGCGATATTCTTTTGTTATGAGCATGCCATTTAATTTTTATAACTTTTTTCACTTCGACTTTATGTACTTTTTAAAATGTTTAAATAATCACAGAAAACATCTATGACGATTCAAAAGAGGCAATAAAAGATTTTAAATCTTAAAATAGTGAACAGAAACTAAAATAGGCAATAAATACAATAAAAACTGGTACGTAAACATGTTCATTTCTTCTGACTCCTAAATATATGCACCCACATAGAAAAGGTATTTTGCTTAGCTTCCAAGTTCCGATGATTACACCTAGCTCTGAGGATTTATGATTAAAATAGAAATAAAATAGGCAATTATAGGTCCAATATCACGAAACGGATAACTACCTAAACCCTCATGTTATCATATTAAGGATCAAAACACGCATTTGGTAGAAATCTATCGTGAAAATCTAAACTTGTGAATGATGTATTATATAAAAAAACCATTCAAAATTTATTTTCTCTGCTGAATTTACTTACAGCTCATGGTTCGTATATATATCGATAAAATAATGACTTCTATGATAAAATGAAGATAATTAGTAAACCTGATAAACCCCCTTGTTGCAGCGCATATCTCTTAATAAATGCCACTTAATAGCCTAGGATTGAATTGAATTGTAACGAACAGAGGAGACATTTTCGGTACTTTAGCCATGCTCGAGGGTTGGTCGTTTGTGTCTTAAGTTTAGGCACCTCTGGGAGGAAGGTATGAGAGGAGGGAAACATCGGACTGCCAGAATTCGGAGGCGGTAACGCACAGATGTGTACGGGGTACCTAACATTGTTACATACAGAGCACGTCGACGCCGGCGAAGGAATTCGAGCCCATCGAAAGGGCCGCTACCACACCAATCATTGGGAAGAAATGTTCCAAATGTATAAGCCTGACCTGCACTTTCAATCATGCAAGAAATGAGAGGTCGGAAAATTCGTGGAAAGGAATAATCGTACCAGCATTCGCCTAAGCTACTAGCAGAAACCACCAAAAGACTAGGATGACCGGGGTGAAGGCATCTCCATTGTTAGTACCAAGCGTTACTATCCATACTTGCATAGTAAACTAATTGGGTAAATACGTCGAGGTTGAACGAATAGCTATATAAATGTTACCTGTAATCTTCAAGAATTCTTCAGCTCATGTGCTGAAACATAGCACATTTTTGGGAATGTCATTGTGTCTAAAGTAAGATTTCTAGCTGTCAACTTTTGGGGTAGTTAGCTATAGTGGAAGAAAGGCTATATGTACAATGCAGCGAGAAAGATACAAAGCCATAAGTAGAAAAAGCTGGAAGGTAAATGTCACAGTTCCATCAGCAAAGTATGAGACGGCAATGCCAGGTCGAGTGTTTGCTTGATTCTTTACTTTTATAGGAAGTTACTCAAAAGCAGTGTAATCTGGTAGATTTGAAACAAGCAATCATTTCGCATGCTTTCCTCCGTTTATTTCTAAAGGAACAGATTAAATCTTGTGTATTCTTCATCTCCTTTGATGTGCCTTGTTCTGTATCCAAGGCGAAGTTATCGTTTCCTCAGCAACAGTCAAATAATTACACTGTTCTCCGCCTCGTATCTGCACAGTGTTGACTGATGCGGAAGGAAGGCGTCACATGGTGATGTATGAACCCTTTTGTAGCACCTCCACAGAGAGCTGACTCTGATAGCCGCCCTTGCACACGTATTTATCAAGAACGTCCCATGTAGAAAACAAATTTGCTTTGCCACGTAAACAAAAGGGCAAAGTGTGACGGCGCTACGCGCGGCTGGGCAAAGGGGTGATGTAAAGCTATAGGGACAGGTCAGGGGTCAGAGGTGGCTAGTGCCCATTTATTAGAAGTGTTCGCAAAATGCACCTGCGTCAGACCAGTACTTGCTATTACTGCTGATGGTTAAATTATTATGGTCATTTACATACGTTATTCATGCAAAACGTTATTATCCTGTCATATAAAAACAGACTATAGTTTATTTATTAAATATAATTCTTGCTGTACATTAACATAAATCAATCATTATTACAAATAATTTTAATTACGGTAAAGTCACATATAAATCCTTCGCTATTTCGCGTTTCCTTATTACAAAGTTAAATGTAGAGACAAGAAAAATGTTTAATGTTTTATTTATCGTCGCTTTGACCCCATTAGTATTTATGCAACATCTGTAGATTGTGGATATATACTGTAGGTGTAGTCTAGCCATGAATGAAATGAATTAATGATGGGGCAAATGAGTTCGGGATCCTTGGCGCCTTAAAGCTATTTCACCTTCTCAGGCTAAGGAAAAACTCCGAAAAAAACTTACCCAGACAGGTTGACCTGGCTGGAAAGCGAGCCCGGGACTTTCGGATTAGTAGCATTCTACACTACTATTGGACCATAGAAGAGGTCAAAAGAAAATTGTTACCTGTTCTTTTAGGTTTAGTTTTTACACTTTTTTTTTTCTTTCCAGTTTCTCTACAAGATTGAATCTATTGTACAGAGAGCTTCCTTATCCACTTGCTTTTGAAAGAGAGTTTTGTTTGGTTAATGTTCAGGAGATGACCACGGTAAATCTGTCACTTATTTCTCTGACAGGAGTTTGGTAACGTTCCTTGTATAGAACAGGGCCTACTATTCTGCATTATTTGTTCCAAGGGAACCAGCTTCGATTTTTGGGGCAGTAAATTTTTCCCTGAGAACTGCCAGCGTTCTACAAAATATAGTCTAGCCATTAACTTGCTGATGTTGACCAACTATCACATAAATATGAAAATGTTTTACTCTCTGTAAAGCGCTTTCATAATCTTTTTAGGATCTCCTTTCACAAAGAGTTTCCTTTCTTTGCAGTTAATTCTTCTGAAAAATTAACTATTGGAAAGAATTACCGTATATTATTTATTCTATAAAACAGTAGTTGAGATAAAGCTTTATTAAAAATATAATTCATACATTTTATTTTTCCTCGCTCATGGGAGTAGAATGTAAGCGGCAATATACAATACAGTTGCGCGCTCCCTGCTTGCCGTGTAACCGGCTAAGTGCAGAATACATGCTTAGCCTTTTAAAGGACTATGCTGAAAATATTCTGTTTGCTGCGAGTCAGGCCTAAAGTATATATGTGTGTGTGTGTTTTGAGTAGTGTTTAACGCCCGTTTTTACTACTGAGGCAGCACAGGCGGTGACACTGATGATACATGAGATGAAATTATATATTGAGAAAGGATTTTTTTTTTAAGGAAGGAAGCGTTCCAGGCCTAAGTTTAGGTACCTCCCCGGCATTTGCCAGTTATGAAGACTGAGGAAAACCTGGAAAAAAAACCCCAGTCAGGGAGGATGGTCCTGGCGGGATTCGAACCGCAGACCTCCCGCTCACGAGTCCGTGCCTTAACGACCTCGGCCACCCGTGGCGGTATGTGTGTGTGTGTGTTGCAGCTCAGCTTTCGAAATATTTCCTCTCGTATGTTGTTTTGCAGTTCATTCGTTGTTGGCGGATTGCATTTATAAACCGATCTTTTAAATTGTTCCATAAAATAACTAACGTATTTCTTTGAAACTCAACGCAATACCGCCGCACATAATAACAGACAACTATTTTATCAGCGACTATGCGCAGCCTTGAATGGCAGCGCGCGCAGCTAGTGCTGCTGATGCAGTTTTCGTATATGACAAAATACATGCACTTTAGTTTCGGTCCAGTATGCTCTCAGTCTTCAGCAATGCTCCTTTACTCAACTATGTGGCTATGTCCCCTTACTTTCAGTGACTTCTGTCAATCGTGATTTTTTGTAGGACTGTTGACGTTAGAATTAAATTGATGTTAAATTAACTATTTTTAAATACTTCCTATTTATTTGTACTCACGAGAACATCTGCAGACAGCTAAAATTCTCAACTAGAGTTTTATTTATTGACTTTCTTTTGCAATAACCTCCTGTTTGAAGTATTAAATGTTAAGCTCAGCAACACAACTAATGTTAAGAATAGTTCGCAAAATTGTGTCCAGCAATTAAAACCACGGCTAATGTTTGATGTATTACCAGAATTCAAATGTTTCGTGTACTAACTAACACTTTAAACAAAATAACAGATATGGTATCTAGCATTGTAATCAGTGGTTGCCAAGTACAAGATCATTAATATATTGGCGGCTATAGCTGGCTTCCGGCAATGGGCCGATTATTAGTGGTTTTTTTTAATGGTGTTTAACGTCCGTTTTTACTACTGAGGCCCCACAGTCGATGGGCACTGATGATACATGAGATGAAATGAAATATTGGGAAAGGATTTTTTTTAAGGAAGGAAACGTTCCAGGCCTAAGTTTAGAGTACCTCCCGGCATTTGCCAGCTATGAGGACTGAGGAAAACCTGTCAGGGAGGACGGTCCTGGCGGGATTCGAACCCCAGACCTCCCACTCACGAGTCCGCGCCTTAATGACCTCGGCCACCCGTGGCGATCATTAGTCGGTAGTTACCGTTGGAAACACATGGACCTTAGAGAGTAGGTGTTGAAATGCCCTCCATCCAATTTATATAAACTCCAAATTGCGAGAATATGTTGTCACCACCTCGTCTAGACTCATCAAACTAAAGTTCTGCTTATTTTACGAACCATTTGCAGTAATTCGCTCTCGCCTTCTCGCAAAGCATGATCGTATATGTACCTGTCTGGTTTTAATGTTAGTAATTTTGTTGCATTTCTTGCAGAGGAAGGAGGAACGTTTGTCTCTAGACTTCTTGTCTAGAGCTCTAGATATTTCCTCTGTTTAAAACGTTCATATTCGGGAACTTGCTTCATTCAACAGAGTACCTCTGGTTTCAAATGTATTCGCTAGTTTTTGTATAACACTTCATGAAAACGGAATTGCATTGGGAACAATTTCTTGGGGCACAGCGATTAGAATTTTTTAAAGTGACTTTTACAAAGAAAAACTCATTGTTTTACAACTATAAACGAACAAGAATATTTGTTTATGACATGCTCTTTATGTTAAACGCTAGCGGCGTGGAGCCTTTGTGAGAAAACTCGTGCTTCTATATTGCCATGCTCATTGAGTCTCAAGGCTGGCGTTCTACAGGTGAGATCGAAATCATACGCCAAGGGCATGCTATCGTTTAACTTGCCATTATTACTAAGCATAGCTTCTTCAGGCCTCTTTGGTGGGAAGCAATTTATCTAATTCATTATATTTTGCCTTAAGCCGTTAATAGTGGAGGTTTGTTAGGTGAGCAGTACTGAACTGCTTACGTTGTCAACTTGTCAGGCGGTGATATAAATACCCTTGCAATATCCGAGAGTTTGTTTCTGAATGTCTGAGATGGTTTCTTGACTTATGAGAGTCGATATTAAACTTAAATTTGTAGAAAGCACCAGAGATACAAGTTTCCCGTTGGCAGCATTGGAAAGAGCGTGTCTTTATTAGTAACCTTAGCGGAATTTAACACGCTGCACCCATTGTTGCAGCTGCAATTGTATATGTGCTCGCTTCTTGATGTTCTTAAATGAAGGTAACTTGAGAGCATTTTCCTACGATATTTTTTACGATTAAAGTGCGGCTTGGGCAACCAACGGGTACAACTGCTTCATTAACGTAGGTCTGTAATAGTTTAGCAGAGTTTAGAAGACGAAGAACAGCATAGAAAGACGAGGAGCACATGTGGTTTAAAGTAATAGTAGTCACAGGTGAAAACATTGCTCATATAGAAGCCATGGTGAAGAACGGTCCTCGAGTGACTTACAGCCAGATAGAAGAGTCAAAAATCTTCGGGTAAGGAAGATTTGTTTTCGTTGGGTACCCCACAATCTCACAGAAGAACAAAAAGAAGCCAGAATGGAATGGTGTCAAGATATGCCACTCTCGATGTTTCCACGATATCTTCACAAGTGACGAAAGTTGGATTTACCATTACGGCCCGAAACAAAGAGACAGTCGGCTATCTGGGTCTTCCCAAATGACTACACCTTGTGTAGATCATGTGAAGTGGAAGTTTAGGCCCGAAAATGATAGCCAGTTTCTTCTCAGAAAATGGTCATATTGCAACTGTTCCACTCCAGAAATAAAAATAGTTATTGTCAACTGGTACACCACAGTGTGTCTCCCCAGGATCTTTAGAACACCAAGGAAGAAGGTCGAAGTCTGGCTTTGCGAGGATTGTTGCCTCATTAAGAAAACAATGCATTTCTGTGAATCAGGAGTAACACTGGCAAACTCCCACCGTACAGTCGAGGTGTGGCTCCGTGTGACTTTTCCCTGTTTTCAACTGTCAAGCAAAAACTGAGAGGGCATTAGCTAGATACCTCGGAAGAAGTTGTTGCGTCCTGCGAAGAGGAGGTTGGTGCCATCATGATTGCTTCTGGAAGGTGCAACTTTGTGTCAAGAATCGGGGAGACTACTTCCAAAAGAAATGGGCAAAGTTGGCGAGTGCCAAAAATTTCATACCTAACTAACCTCGTAATGTGGCAAAGGCTGCTAGAGTTTTCATAAATAAAACATTTAACTGCTTCATTTACCATGGGCAATGCCTAAATCTTTTGACACCTTGCATTTTTTGATATGAAACGCTTTTTAACAGTCGAGAGATATACATGTTCATATATTATTATTATTATTATTATTATTATTATTATTATTATTCAATTTAAGCAAGTCATGGCAAACATCAGTTCGGGTAACTAAAGATTAAATCATAATTTTATCAAACAACTTATCGTAGCAGCTTGAGACAGCACATTTTCCTTGTAAAGAAAGCTACCTTGCAAGACCATCAGACTTTGTTTTACGTACCCTCACTCAGCTCTGTGCACCTGAAGTACATGAGGGTAAATCCATAAGTTTCCGGCCTCTTCTTCACAAAATCCTTATCTGATGTCATACCTTATCTGTTAGGTAAATAATTGTAGCTGTAACTTCCGCTCCGTTGTTCAGTTGTTCAGATATAGTTGCATAAAGAAGGCTATGTGTAAAAGATTGTGACTGGTTCAAAATGGAGTTTCGACCTGTTATTAAGTTCTTCACAAAAGAAGGACTTGCTCCAAATGAAATTAAACAGCGATTGGACGGTATATATGGGGAAGTATCCCCCTCATATTCTACCGTAAAAGAATGGGCCAAACTTTTTCGAATGGGTCGAGAAAGCACTGAAGACGAAGAGCGGGCAGGTCGGCCCTTGGAGGTACTCACTCCTGAAAACATCGCTCTTGTGGAAGGAGAAATTATGGAAGACCGGTGGCTCAAAGTTACAGAAATAGCAGCAAGGTTGGGCCTTCCTAAAACAATAGTCTTCGAATTATTCATGAACATTTAAACATGTATAAGGTTTATACAAAATGGGTGTCTAGACTTCTTTCCTCAATCCAAAAGCAGCAATGAGTTATCTGTTGTCAGGCATTTTTGGAGCTCTGCCATGGCAACGAGAGAGAAGTTGTGCAAACCATTGTTACAGGAGATGAAACTATGGCCCTCTACTATGATCCCTTGTCCAAAAGAGAATCAATGGAGTGGCGTAAACCTGGCGATGCACCGCCTCTAAAGGCCAGTGTCACTCAGTCAACCAAGAAGATCATGGCCACAATCTTTTGGCACTGTGAAGGAATACTCTTCATTGACTTCAAGGAGAGGAACACCACAGTAAATGGAGAGTGCTATACTGGCCTACTGTACATGCTACCCATCGACCCTACAGCCAAGATCTAGCTCCCAGTGACTATTTCCTCTTCTCAAAACTTAATAAGGACCTTCGAGGAAGGAAATTTAATTGTGACAAAGAAGTGTTAATGCTCATTTTGCAGACAAGACTTCTGACATTTTTGGGGGGGGGGATTGGAATGTTAATTCAAAGATGTGCGAAGTGTATTGCAATAAAGGGTAACTATATTAAAAAGTGAAATATAGTTTTTGTCTTTATTTTACCTAGAAAATGATTAGGCCAAACACTTTATGGAGGTGAATTCTGAGCACGGTTATTACAGAAACGTATAACAGAAGTGGTTTGAAGATTTGTTTTGCAAATTTTGCGAATTCGAATAAGCAAAACCACACTGAAATCAACTGATATTCATTTTTCTGTAAAATGTCACACCTTACTATCTGAAGACGCGCTATTTGGAAGCATACGATACAAGCACGTCAGCAGAACGTGAGCAAAGAATAACTAAACGAAGCCCTCTAGTGAGAAACTGCGGCGTTTTAAAGAAAACCGAGCGTCACCTAGAATTAAAAGGTAACTGTATTTTAGTGCGGTTTTGTTTGTTCGAACCCGGGCGATTTCCTTGTAAGAAAGACACATGTTTAAGCACTATGACATTTTAACAGTAATCCTCGATAGGATGTCACAGTTTTGGCAAGAGTTTGCTTTTATTTTCAATTGTAAAAGCATCGTCGATTCCCGATGACGACTAACAGGGACCAGATCCAGAGTTAAAAGGCAAAATGTTTGTTTAAAGTATTTTTAAAAAAATTTAGTGCAATTAGAAATCGAGATGAAAGGACATTACTGTAGAGTAACAATTGCCGATAATAAACTCTTGATGTTCCACTTTTATTTTTGAAGATAATGAAAAGAAAGAGAGAAATTAATATGCAATATAGAATGAAACACATAATATTATGTTGAAAATATGTAAAATAGATGTGCGATTTTAGCAAAATACGAGATCTGTTCAATAAAGAAGGATTATATTTTTTACAGAAATAATTTCTCGGATTAAACTTTTACTTTATATTTTGTTAGCTTAATGTGTAATATACACGTAGTATTAGTTTCATTGTTGTCACTTCCGCTTCCCGCCCGTGACAGGTGTTCAAGTCGAGACATGTTAACTTTCGCTTACAGTAAAATGGAGGTGACAGGCGGCAAGCAATAAGCTGCTCTGAAATTCTGCTTTAGTCTCGACAAATCTTCAGCTGAGGTCTGTACAATGTTTCTGCTACAGCGTAGCGCGGAGATTATTTACATTTTTAAAGTGGTAGGCAATTAATTTCAAATGAAAGTGGACGCGGCGCTCCAATTCGTGCTCTAACAGAAGAAAACATCAACACCGTTGCTGTCATTGTGAGAGAGAGGATCGCCGAATAACATCAACAATACTTTCACGTATCACGATCGTTCGCGTGCAGGTTTACATGTAGTTGGAGATGATGTTACAGGAAGATGTGGAGATTCTTCAAACGTAATCATTGCAAACTTGGCTACATCATTTCGATTCTGAGAGCAAGCAGCAAAGCTCTCTGTGGAAATCTCCATAATCACCAAAGGATGTTCCTTCTTTTGGGAAAGTTATGGTCATCTCATTTTTCGATATTCAAGGAATGGTTTACCAGCGTATCCTATGTCCTATCTACATACATAAATGTATTTGGACAATACTATCACTACCACCCCCACCATCGCTATTACTACTGCTACTACTACAAACAACAACGATGTTCTTAAAACTCGGAAAGGCCATATCACAAGGAAAGACATTTACATGCAACAAGCTTAATGTTGCACCCCGATAACGCACGACCGCACATCACAAATGCTGTGTGTTCCGCATCCTCCGTATACTCCAAATTTAATACCTCGTTACTTCTATCTTTTCTCCAAATTGAAGAAACACCTTCGTGGAAAGCATTTGTGTCATAAGGCTGCGGAGGTGATTGTGAAGAACTTGTCATTAAATGTTTTTCAGAAGTCTTTGAAGGTTGGTAGAAACGTTGGGACAGGTACATTGCGTTCAACAGAAATTACTTGGAGAACGATCATCAAAGTTATGAGAATGAGTAACGATATGTTGTCAAAAAATTCTTTATTGAAAATCTTCGTATCATTTTGGAAGTACGAATGTAATTATAAAATTCGCATGGTTCTTATTTCAAGATCAAAAGGAAAGAGGTAATTATATGAAATACAGGTTCTAGCAGTAACGAACCTGCATATTAGAATGCCTGCTGAGCCTGTGCAAAACGTAGCCAGTGCGCCCCTGGACTGTCTGTTCGTTCTGCGCCGTGAACGGTGGGACGATGAAAGGATAGTGTGCAAAGCCAAGCGACGCGTAAAGGGATGATAGAGCGATGATTAATTATTCCCTTTGTCTTGAGGTCTCGCCCCGCGTCCGTCCATCCGTCTTTCCCTTTGCATGGTCAAGAGCATACACCCCCCCCCTCTGCCCTCTGCAGATCGATCCATGGCAGGACGTCCATCGGATGTTCATCTCGCCTCTATTTGCATATCGATATCGAATCTCCTCGTTTCAATTGGAAATCAATTAGTGGGGTGGTTTGAGTAATTGTTGCGTTATCATGCGCGGTCGATCTGGAAAATGGGCTTCATTTTGCGGCATGCTTTGCTTTGAAGAAACAACGCCATGAAACCCATGGAGAACATTTTATTTATTATTCATAACAATAGGAAAATCTTGCAACTTCAGAAACTCTTGGATTTTACGGGATGAATCATTAAATAACAACTTTTGCTTTTAGGTTTTAAAAATGCATTTATTTGTACATTTTTCAAAGTAAAATTATGTACTGAACATTTAAACCTTGGCAAAATATTCACATATAAAACTTTGTTCATCACGACTATTGCTATCAAATACAAATAAATTGGAAACACCTCTTCTCCTTGGCTCGTAGTTCTAAATTCAATGAATGCTCTCTGTTCTCTAGCGTGTAAATTAATTAGTATACCTGATTTGGTTTTAAGGCACTTTCTTTTTAATATTCTTGGTATGCAGAATGTTTCTCATCCTTTGTTAAATTACATTTTAAAACTCCTCTGTTTAGTTCAGTATATACATACAAAAACAAATGAAGCTCGTTGTTCAGGATACACCCATTTTTTTTACTAAACATTTTCTCATTTTCTATAAGTATGTTCATAGACTAAATGCATTTCTGGGGACAATACGAGAGACCAAAAATATTTTCCTGTTAAATGACCATAGGTTAAAAATAGTTCACAAGATTTAGCAGAAGTTCGGGTGTAGACCTTTCTGTGACCCTCGGGTGTTCCTTGTATCTTTTCACCGTGATTAACTTAACTTAAGTTAACTACTATCGAGATAGGCCATTCTCAGACGAAAGGAAATGCTGTTAAAACGAATCCTTTGACCGCCACGGGTGCTCGAGGTCGTTAAGGCGCGGACTTGTGAACGGGAATCCCGCCAGGACTGTCCTCCCTGATTGAGGGTTTTTTCCAGGTTTTCCTCAGTCCTCATAAATGGCAAATGCCGGGAAGGTACCCTAAACTTAGGCCTAACGCTTCCTTCCTTAAAAAAAATCCTTTCCCAATTTATCATTTCATCTCATGTATCATCAGTGTCCACCGTCTGTGGTGCCTCAGTAGTAAAAACGGGCGTTAAACACTATTAAAAAAAACAAATCCTTTAAATTTACAACTGGAGCCAAGACTACGAGTTGAAACAATAATATCCTGAGGGAATACGTGGAGTTATTATCAGGCTGGTTTTAAGGACGAAAACTTTGATATGGGACAATGCATATGGACGAGAGGCTACAACATTCCAGTCTTCTTGAATTTGTACCCATAATCCATCTTTTGCCTTTCTTGCACGTGCTGGGAAGAATGCGTGTACAGTATACAGCATTTAGATAGAACAAATACTGAAGGAAATATTATCATTTTAATTATAAAATAATATATAATTTGTTAATGTTAAAACTTGCTCTGTATGCTGTGTCAGCGTTTTTAGTGCATGTCACATAACACAACTGCTGCAGTGATTACACAGCTTCGCTGGATAACTTGTGAACCGCGCGCTGTCTGAAATAGGACTTATAAGGATTTTGGGTTCAATAAATCATTATTTTTTGTCAAAGGGTGTACACATAAAACATCAGGGATATGAGTGTTTAATATGATTCGTTTCAAGTTGAAAAGAAGGAGAAAAAGGGGGCCTATAATTGAAAAGGCACAAAACATTTTCTGTTCCACATTTTCGCAGATTCTCGTTCATATTCAACGTGACATTGGAGGTTTTCTGTCCCCCACGTGCGAACATTGTGTTCATTGACATTTACACTTACACTAAAAGTTGAATTCGTCATTAAAAATGAGTTTATCAGTAAATTCATCGTCTTCCTTTCGGTGCAAAAAGCCTCCCGGCAGTGTTTGTCACCAATGATTAAGTTTAATGAAGTCTAAGGTGTTATGTAGGGCTTCGCTCATAGGAGCTTTCGTAACACATGCCAAACTGTGCTTTGCGGTGTGCTGCTCCTTGCAGTCGATTTCCTAGGGCTACGTTGACCTGACCTACTGTTTCCTTCGACAAAGAGTTTCCTCCTCACAAACTGCGCATGCCATCTGCGATTGGAATTGTCGGAGGAAGATCTTTTCCAAATGTTGTGTGGATGTAGCGCCGAACAATGGTAACGATCGAAATTGTTGATATTCAAGAGTACAAAACGCCTCCTCCTTGTTCGCCGCCAATTTTGAAAACGCTGACACCTGGCGACAACAATGGTATTTAGCTAACCTAAGAAGAAGTATTTTAGTTTCGGTATTCATCCGTAACAGATTAATATTAAAATACTCATTTCATTACTTATAAGAAATTCGTAAAACTCCGAAATAATTTTGAGAATCTCTGACTATATTATCTCAGACATAAAAAATAAATAAATATACTTGTATAGTTTAGTGGAAATAATACATGGCGATTAATTGCTACACATTGAATGATCATTAACATATTTTACTATTAATTAGTAGGCCTGTATTTGTACTACAAATTGTTTATTTTAAATTATTAATACATTCATATGTTTTAATATGTTCGAAAAGAAAAATGAATAAGAGGATATTTTGTATCCGATTAAAAGAGGATTGATTGAGTGGTGTTTAACACGCGTTTTTACTACTGAGACACCACAAACGGTAGACACTGATAATACATGAGATGAAATGATAACTTGGGAAAGGATTTTTAGGGAAGGAAATGTTCCAGACCTAAGTTTAGGGTACCTCCCCGGCATTTGCCAGTTATGACGACTGAGGAAATCCTGGAAAAAACCTCAGTCAGGGAAAACGGCCCTGATGTAAATAACTTAATACACTCTTTTAGGAACTGACTAAAACTCGCGACAAAATTATGCAAACTTATGCAAAATTTACGAAACAATCATCTCTACTCAGGCGACGCTGCAAGTAGGCTGATCTCAACTGAAACTAGTCTGGGCTTTTTCATCAACGTCGGTTTTGATCGAGACGCGACGCTTTTGGGGTGTCTTAAATCTTGGTAATTTGAGTATTGTTATTAATCTTACGTTTTGGCTATGCGACACATACATGCTTTACGGGACTTGTCTTTATTGGCAGATCAGTTCGCGCCATGCTTGTCTAGGTGAAGCTAGAGGGGTGGTTTTTCAAGATTCATATCTTAACCTATTTGGGAACAAATGATTTTCTCTCTCGTGGCCTCGACTCAAAAGCAGACGTTTCGCATATTAGTTACAGAAAAGAGATTGCGTACTTTTCTATTGGGGGACATTCAAGGCCTCCTGGCGACAAACAAAAGAAGTGGCGGCTTACCATGTTTATAGAAAGAGAGGTTTTCTGGTGCCCTTCCTTTTAATGCATTATTTTTAAGAAAAAGTTCTTGCATTTATGACTGGGTTAGTTAGTCTCAGTATCGGAAAATATCATATTATAAGATACTTGAGCAAGATACACATTACTTATGACTCTTAAATGTGAGAGATTGCATATCACAGGAGTTTAATCTACATACTGTACTTCTGATTATATTGGAATTTAAATAACGTAACCGTGATTACCTGGGGGCTTGGGTTTCGGAAAGAATCTCTTTCACAATTCCGTTTCAAATTTAAATGAACAGATTTAAAAGTTCTAACATAGGTTTGTTCAATATGAAAACGCTCTATTTGTGTAATATAATTATAATACAATTAAACTTATGTAGATATAAATGGGCGGAAGAAACCTGTTTAAAACCAATGTTTAAATTTTATTTCAAAATAGAACTATTATAAAAGCGAAACACTTATTTAATTATTTGTAATTTTGAACTTATAACTTATAACCTAAAATATAGGCACATTTGTGAAAAGTAACATGCTTCGTTTACCTACATATTACAGTGCCTTCATTCCGCTACGCATTCAGTGTTGGTGTACACTAGCGGACAGTGTAGCGGACTTTATCTTCAGTGGACGCGCGATATCCGGTAAGACTGGATTTGAAGTTACGCTGACTCAGGCAATTGTGCTTGCTCAGCCGCGTTTATCGCGCCAGCTGTTTCAGTTGCATGTCACTAGAAACACGTGTCAGATTTTCTACTATGTATTTTTGTTCCGAGAGTGAGTTATACATTAGAACACTAAACATTTATTTAGTATTGTTAAGTGCAAAAGAAATTGTTCAAGTTCTGTAGCAGAGAATTAAGTGACACCTCTATCGAAGTGGAACTTTAAGATTGGTGAACAGAATGTTTTAATTGACAAAAGCCAATTAAAAAAAACCGGTTTTAACATTGGAGGAGAGGCTTAATGAAGTAGGCTATCGATTATAAACTTATCTTCAACACAATTATCCCAATAAGTTGATGTATCTGTCGACAGTGCGTATTAAGACACTCAGCTGCTGTATCTGAAATAAAACCCGTGTAAGTCAGTTTACAATATCAGGGGGGATTGACAATAATTGAGACATGTTTCACAGCGGAGGGTAGGCACTTCAAGCATTTACTATGTTGGTGAGAAAAATACTAATTATTATTTTTTATTCTGCAATGCTTATATCCCGATAACTTGGTTCTATAACAGGACATAATACTGCAGATTAATTTGTATTTATTCCATTTTTACATTTATCAATACAATTTAAATTACAATTACATTTTACAGGTTTTAAAATCTACACTAATAATACTATAACTAAACAAAAGTTAAACTTCAATAAACTAAACCGGTACTGGAAACTAGGAGTACGGCTATTGTAACTATAACGTGTTATTAAACACAACTGCTTCTGATACCAAATGTAAATGAATTGTAAAAATTGATTGGTACCCAGTAGCAATAAGTTTTTACAATTCATTTATATTTCAAACAGCGTTCTTTTTAGACGTCTTAACTGTTACAATTAATTAATTTGCATTTTATTATCTAAATTCTTTATTTCTGCTGATGTTCGGTATCCAGGCTGTTCCCCACCGGAATTTCAGGCAACATGAACTGGACATCAATGAGGTTGCTGCCGATCTCAAGCAGTGGACCATGGCGTGTCTACAGCGCAGTTTCACCATACATTCGGATTGGTCGTTGGTGCTTTTCACTTCTGTGTTTCTTTCTCTTCTACTTTTTCTATATATTCCTTATATTCCCCTCTTTCTCTTGTTCTCGGTCTACCTCTTCTTCTCTCAGCTGCTTCCTTTCCACCCGAAGACTACCATTCTTCCCTTCTTCTAATTCAATTTGGGTGTTATCTTCTTCTTCGTCTTCTTGTTTTCGAACTGACTCTTCTATATATCTTTCTTAGCCTTTCTCTGATTCTCTGGGGTCTTCTAGGGGAATGTAAGGTTTCTGACAGTTGAATTTTCTCTTTTATTTGATTTTTATTTTTATACTCTTCTGCCATTTTATACGATATTTTTTTAAATCATTCAATACCCTAAAATTAGTAATAATTGCTATTTACTATTAATAAATAACGAAAGATAAAAATATGCGCAGTGAGTCCCAACCGCGCAACACAGTTGCCGAGGCCGTTACTTGCGTCGGCAAAATCAATTTCCGATTGCTTAGTGGTATGAGCTTCCTGTATAAGAATCTAGGGAGCGAAATTAAAAATATAAATATTTATTACCTCAAAATCTTAGGCACTTTGCATTTTGATTCAAATAGGTGAAACGATTCGAAGGTTTATAGGTAATATTGATAAACTGTAGACATTTTAAATCTGAAGTTTAATGTTGAACAGTTAGTAGGGAATATAAAAAATAAGTTAGAGTTGATGCTTCAAACTGAGGTACCTAAATTGACACGGTCTGCGTTAATAATTGATGAATCTGGGGGGTGCGTTACTGCTCTATAAAGATGATTATTACGAAAGCAGTGCTGTACTCCCGGCGTAATATTATTAGACAATGAAAACCGAAGCCTGTACCCAAAAGAGAAACACTACGCGGCTCCCACTCAACATTGGGCGACAGGTTTTTGCGATGCGCATCTGTTTTATCATCAGAGAGGTTTTCACGCGTTGAAATCCGCCGATGTGTTTCAGTTGATACTTTTTTTTTTTTTTTTTTTTTTTTTATCAAATTGGAGAGACCAGCTGGTGCCACTGTATGCGTATTTATTACGGTTCGCCTGCAACAGCACCCCCCTCAAACGCCTCCTCCCCCTTGCTTCTCTTTCCTCTCTCGCCCTTTCTGTATAGTCAGATTCTAACACACAACGGCTAGCCGCGGCTGGGCAATCGATTGCAGCCGTGTTCGCGCCATTCCGCTGAATGCTCTTTGGATTAGGCAAAATATCCTACTTAGATCCTCATATACTTTTCCAGGATTATGGTGTGCTGTAACACCTAGTTGTTGTAGGGCCTTAGTGTTTTACATGCAGCTTCCTAGCTCCTATTTCCTAAGCACAGTGTATTTGCTCTTAGGTGTTTCAAGGCTTAACTTATCGCTTTGGACTACTTGTCCTTGCTGTCACATAATTATACACTTTGTTTCATCCATTTACAGTGAAACAATTAAGATAGTTGAGTAAGTATATTCTACTCTTTCGAATATTACCGAAAAATTACTAGCAAAAAATTATAATTGTCTAAAACGGTGGCGTTACTTCCTTTGAATTACATTACTTTTTGATTCCCGTTGTCTAATATATGAAAACACATTCTCATTAATAAAATATATCAAGAAACAGTTATTATAAGAGCGGTGAATAATAGGTTAACATGCGGCAATATTTGATGATAATCTCCTCTCACCTGAACATGTTTATTATCTCGGTTAGTGTGAGCTTTTGCCACGATTCGTTTCTTCTCTCGATGCAAGGATGAACTAGATTCCATTTAGCTCCTTAAAATTAACTCCAGCCTCAATATTTTGTAGCTGTTTCCTCTTCACACCCACTATTGCAAGCTCCAAAACAAACTAAGATAAGACAAAATAGAGGGAAATGTTGCAACCAATCTAGGACTCCAAGCGGAGTTGACGTATAGCTGCTAAAAACAAACCCAAGCAAATGATTGGACAAGACTCTCAAATTTATTGAAGGGAACTACTATAGTAGCCTTCTTGTATTCTC
The DNA here is from genome assembly GCA_030762175.1 of Metallyticus violacea. Lineage (NCBI taxonomy): Eukaryota > Metazoa > Arthropoda > Insecta > Mantodea > Metallyticidae > Metallyticus > Metallyticus violacea. Next base: position 103,454,765 of record CM060830.1, on the reverse strand, counting down.
TGACATGGTTACCGCTTGTATCAAACACTTGTCGTCCGCAGCCATCCACTGTTCCTATAATACGCTTGTTTTCCTACAGAAGACAGAGTGACAGGTGCCTCCATCTTTACTTCTAGGACGTGAAATGGTCGGAAATTTTGACCAATATCTCTTTTCGCAGGTATGGAGTTTTTTAATATACCGTAAAACTACTACATGGAAACCATGGGTTAAAGTTTCTCCCGAGAGACTTGCGTTATGTGTTTTTACATCCTGAAAAATCCTGGGTCACCTGTGCTAATTACATCGACACCACTGAGATCGACCTTTTGAATTAATTCCACTTAGTGAATATCCTCATTGTGGATCTTCTGGATGCAGAGGTTATAGCGCATATCACCGTGGTCATATCGGTGCAGTTCCACCTTGGTCAGTATGAAATTCTCTAGAAAAAAAAAAAAAAAAAGATGCTCTTTAACATCTCAGGTAATCAGCGTCCCATTCAATTCAGGGCCTGAAACGGCCGACAAATTTTGCTCAGAGTTCTTTCAGACTTGAGGTTCTTTATCGTGCCATAAATATACGACACAGGACCCACTTATTTATTTATTTATTTCAGGCTTCAGGTTCTTTTATGTGTGGTAAATCTACGACACGGGATCCACAGCATTACTTCTCTCCTGAAGGTTGTCTAGTGGTTACCATACTTGCCCCATAGACCGAAGGTCGCGGATTCAAACTGAGCCGGGATCGATGGTGAAAAACCATAAGTATGTCTTCCTCGGAAGGGAAGCAAGGCTCTTAATCCCGTCTCATAGATTTAAGGCACATAAAAGAACCTCAAGCCCGATGCCTCTGAGCAAAATTTATCGGCCATTTCACGCCACAAATTGAATAGGACGCTAATGACCAGATATGTTTAAAAAATGTATTTAACAAACCACAAAAGTCGTTCTGATCTACATTTTTTAATAATGGCATTATTTTATTGCGTCACTCAGTATTCTTGTACTCATTCAACTAATATAGAATGTATTGTATATTATATTTCTCTATATGTCTCCAGTTGTATTGAATAAGCATGCACAAGTTTGGTTGCTTTTAAGAAAGAGTAAAGATTCATTATTACATCCAAAATATTGACATTGACGAAAAAAAAAAAACATTTTTATAATCATAACTGCATCGCAAAAATAAGCAATAAACATTTTAAAAATAAATTAAAGAAAAACTTCATCGAATTTAATTACCTAGTGAATTATTGCACCAAAAGATTCGCACCATCCTACTGTGTTTGAAACTATCTAAACCATTTATGGTCAAAAGTGATTTTATGTGGTTTTTGCACCATGGCCTCAATTTGAAAGTTCAATATGTACGTGCATTTTAAATGCTGTTTTATTTATTTAAATTTTAACATGCAGAAAACAGTAGATACTGGACCAATTTGCAATAGCGTGACATGCCAAGGTCAGATAAAGTATGGTGCAAGCATGGAAATGAACATTCTTTGTATGAATGACAGTTAATTTGCGCAAAGAGCGCAGGAGGAAGTCACCTGTGCGTGACCTCGAGATGAATATTCAGAAGCAGAAACAACATCCCGCACTATGTGTATATCGGCAATTCAAAATAAGCAGGGTGGCACATATGCTGCTACGATTAACATATGATGCTTGTTTCAAACAGACGGGGCTATCACGTCAAAATGAATACCATTTCCTCTACCGAATTCTGGCACAATGCAGATTTTCATTTTGCCGGTGTTGGATGCCAGGTGGGAAAACGGTCAACCACGGACGTGTTCCTGGCAATGTCACCTTGGGGGCAGTTGTAATCGGCTCAAGCTTAAACGGCTATAGCCCAGGGAGTCACATTTGCATTAGTACGCTGTAACGCTGTTGGCTACCAAAGCCTTTCATATCAGCCTTACGCATTGCAACCGGAAGAGGTGGCTAAGGAGGTAACGGCTTATGACTCGCATTCGGGAGGTTCTGGGTTCAAATCCCTTGGGGCTGGTCATCCCGACCTTGGCTTTTTCGTGGTTTCCGCTGGTTGCTTATTCGAATGCAGGATGGATCTTTCCTCGCTGCACTTCATTCCGTTGGTTCTATTACAGAGTCGAAAGTGCCAGATGAGGTGGGCTGGTGCTGTGTGTGGTGTGATGGTGATTTGCGCTTTGGAAAAGTTTCTGATCCGGTGTGTAGTATGGAAGTGACTCTTATGAAGGGGTCAAATTCCTTAGAAACTGTGTTAAGAACTCCGTGTACACCCGGTGTCTCTCACCTCATCCCTTCCTCCCGGAGATCCCCCCACGGGGCGTAGTTACAAATGGCTACCCATTGAGCAAGGGTGAAGTATCAAAATATCTTCTTCCATCCCAAACAATTCCAATCCGTAATGCTATAGTTAGATGCCACAAGAATATAATTAAAAAAGACACAAGTAGAAAATACAAAGAAATGGGGAAAGAAAAAAAGAAACATGGATTTTGACAATATGGTACACATGGAAGTATTGGATATAGCAGCCCCTAGTATGACAGTGTACAGGATATCCGAAGGAAAACCATAGGAAGAGAGCAAGAGAGCGAAAGGGGGAGGAACATAATTTTTAATTAATTGCGTTCCAAAGGTTTTCGTACAGAAGTACTTTGAACACAAAAAAATGTCAAGTGTTGCATTTCATGATGTAAATGTCTTAAAAATAAATACGTTGCACAATATAATTGTCATATATATGCTATACAGTACATGTTGTAGTCATAGTCAAGTAGGAAAAATCTAGACTTATTTACTAAAAATGTTTATTATATGTAATACCTCGGGAAAGTATGTAAAAGTAGATTTTGCAGAACATAGTTAATATCGTGGCGAATAGAGGCACAATACATTGGCAATGCTGTACAATATTGTGTATGTGGTGTAAGCATTGTCGATGCATTATTGCCATATATTGTTTGTCTACATAGTTGTACAGGCAGGAAATTTAGATAAGATAGGAAAAGTAGGTCAGACTGATCGTTACAAGAGTTAGCGTGGCTTGTTTTAGCTTAGCGTCAGTGAGGAAACATGTACACATCCACTCTCGGGGTAAACACGGAACAAAGAGTGGGGAAAATAGTCATGTAAATGGTACTTTAAAATGTGATATATTCTTTGAAAATAATAAATACGAACTTCAAACATGTGTTTTTTGTAAGTTCCTTTCTTTTTACGATGCTTTAAATTTCTTTGAGAAGGAACTTCGCGCTGCACGACACCCACCCTGGTCCTTAAGTAATTTTACAGTTAAGGGTTGTGATTTTCCTAAGGTGCGACAATATGTTATCACAGAAATAAAAATTGCCCGTTTATATATTCTTGTACAGAGTAATAGGCCTTCTTACGTGGGTATTCTGTACGCGCAGATTTGCATTTTTATTCATTACCGGATAATGATGATTTGAAATTGTTTAGGAATATATTAAATATTTTATAATTCGTAATAAACTCCCTTTTGGTAGCAGGATAAATTAGCGATTGGTATATGAAGGTTTAAACTAGTGCAGTGGGAAATGGAGTAACCAAAGAACAAATCAGAGTGTCTAAAACAGCATACGAACAACTAGCGTGCAATAGCTTACCATGTTAGGAAAATGCGAACTTTCCCTGCTTGTTAGGAGGCCTTTGCCCTTAAGGGACACGGTAGGCTATCTTTATTTTTATATTTTATATGAAGGTTTATATTTTGTCTAGTCTTGATATTGTGTATTGACATCTTTTCATTAAGTATTCTTGATGTAACATAAAAACTCATAATAAAAAGTATATATTCACAAATAAATCTCAAAACATGCTCTCTTTTTTAAAAATAAATGAGGTTCTTTTGTTAGCATTACAAATAGTTTGAATTGCCCTCTATTGCAGTATAAAAACTCGCTTAGTTTCAACGCAATAACTCCAAAATGTAATCCACACTTCATAATTGAATAGAAATAAGGAAAATAAACAACGTTAGTGTAAAATGATGCAAAAATTGAGATAGCAATGAATATAAACGATGTAATGGAAACTCTGTGTGAAACAACAACCAAATCATGAAAAAGAAATGCTTTGGTAAGAGAAAGCGGAAGAAATAAAGAAGTACGGGAGGAAGAAACGATAATGAAATTTAAAATGCAAAATTATCTTTTCGTAACCTGAAAGTTCTGGGTTTTGAGTCCCATCTTGGACTTTGGAGTTTTTCTGCAGTCCTGTTATTTCCTATGCACAATGCTAGCCACATTTTAAAGGGGTGTCACTAATGTGCCCTGAGTACTGTGAACACAAATTATGAAGAAAAGAGCAGAAAATAAGAGGGATACCTAACTAAAAACAATAAGAAAATACGGAGTAAACAGAAGACATGGATGTCGCGGGAAAACAAGAAAAACATTTAACAAAAACACACAAGGGCGAATGGAGAGAAATGACGTAATAAATAAAAGGAAATAAGATGATTGAAAACAAGGTGGGAAATATAAGAAAAACGGCATGGATGTTACAAAAATAGGGAAAATGCTAAGAAGAAGGAAGCAAAAGAAGAAATAGCGAAAAGAAATAATATAAAAAAAGTGAGCTAACTGTTTTATCTCTCGCCACTGTAGGTTCAGTTTCATCGACACTTGCCAGCATTTAGTTCAACTCAACAACGTGTTGATGGATGGTCGGCAGCACCGAGGTAAACTTAACATTTTGGTAAAACTCCACCCTGGACACACATACTCTCGAGCAGCTGTCACATCCGTAAGGACCGACAAAATTAATGTCCTTTGCTACTGAACCCACAGGCAGTATAGGAGGCAGCATCTGCTGGACCATTCTCTGCGGTCAAGCTGCAGACCTCCGCCCACTTTTTAAAACGCTGCCGAGGAAGACGAGAAGAAACCAGAGCATCTCCGAGAAGGCGCAACATCTGTTAGAGAACCACAACGGTCCAGATATCTGCTCTATTATTCTCTGCACAACAAGTATTTTGTCAAACAATTTTTGAGGGCATAACACGGAAATTCATTTCTGAAAAGACAACTATTTCCAATAAACTACCCGCTAGAAATTAATTTCAATGACTGTATCCTCCAGCATGACCTAACTTCCAGTTGATGAAGCTTCATGAACAACCCAAAAATCTCCTCTAGTAGGAGAAAATTAACGAAGGGCACAGGCCCCAATGAAGCAGTTAAAGGTCAGAAACCACACCTGAAGCCACCTATGAATGGGGCCAGAAGAGCATACAAGGGTAGGTCCATAAGTTTTCAGCCTAAGGATTATCGCCTTCACAAAACCCTTACCTGGCGTCATACCTTATCTGTTAAGTAAATAATTGCAGGTTTAACTTCTGCTCCGCTGTGTTCAGTTATTCAGAATAATTGCATAAAAAGGCTATGCAAGGAAGATTGTGACATGTTCAAAATGGAAGTTCTTCACAAAAGAACGACTTACTCCAAATGAAATTAAACAGCGATTGGACGATGTATATGGGGAAGCATCCCCCTCATATTCTACCGTAAAAGAATGGGCCAATCTTTCCGAATGGGCCAAGAAAACATTGAAGACGAAGAGCGTGCAGGTTGGCCCTTGGAGGTGCTCACTCCTGAAAACGTCGCTCTTGTGGAAGGAAAAATTATGGAAGACCGGCGGCTCAAAGTTACAGAAATAGCAACAAGGTTGGGCCTTTCTAAAACATCAGTCCTTCCATCAACATTTAAACATGAATAAGGTTAGTGCAAGATGGGTGCCTATACTTCTTTCTTCAGTCCAAAAGCAGCTACGAGTCATCTGTTGTCAGGCATTTTTGGAGAGAAAATTGTGCAAACCATTGTTACGGGAGATGAAACTATGGTCCTCTACTACGATCTCTTGTCCAAAAGAGAATCAATGGAGTGGCATAAACCTGGCGAAAGACCGCCTCTAAAGGCCAAGGTCACTCAGTCAACCAAGAAGATCATGAAGCACTGTGAAGGAATACTCTTCATTGATTTCAAGGAGAGGAACACCATAGTAAACGGGGAGTACTATGCTGGTCTACCGCACAGACTACGTGAAAAGTGAAGAAAGCTGAGTAGTGGTAGTGTGCGCTTTCTTCACGACGCGCCCGTGTACACATCTCTTATTATAAAGGAAACTGAAGAAATGTAGCTTCAAGGAGATGGCCCATCCACCCTACAGCCCTATCTAGCTCCCAGTGACTTTTTCTCTTCCCAAAACTCAAGAAGGACCTTCGAGAAAGGAAATTTAAGGGTGAGAAGAAGTAATGGATGATGTTTATGTCTATTATGCAGACAAAATTTCTGACTATTTTGGGCGGGGAGTTGAAATATTAATTCAAAGATGTGAGAAGTGTAGTGCAATAAATGGTAACTATATTGAAAAGTGAAATGTAGTTTTTGTCTTTATCATATCCAGAAAATGGTTAGGCCGGAAACTTATTGACCTAACCTCGTAACTATGATACTGTTATAAAATATTGAATCTATCTTGCTCAACATTTGATTCACACTTTGCTATTATACCATTAATACACACACGTTTCTTCGTTTCTGACGTGAACAAGCCTTCAAGTGTTGATATAGGGCAGTCACTTCACAGCAGAAACAAAAGGCGTCTCGAGTGCATGTATGTCCTTCAGAACGGTAGACCAGCTGTTCTCAGACTGTCCTTGACCGTGGATACCCTTTTAAGATCTTTCGCTGTCGTAGACCCCTAAGGTTTAATTCAAAGTTAAAAATTCTATTCTTGCATTCCGTATATGTTTTTAAAGTTGTTCATCATTGATTTACAAACTTTAAAAATATAAGCAAATACACAAGTGCAACATTTGTCTTTTTATTATAGTGTATCCTAACATAGTAGTAATATAAACATTAAATTCCAAAATATATAAGCGCACAAAATTAATATTAATTACTTTATATGTTAGTACAACTTTGAGCTCTAATTCAAGTTAATAATGCGACTATAGAGATAAGAAATCAAAGAAGTAGGTGTTTAAGAGGGTGGAAATGAAGTGTTTGGGTTTTTAGTTTATTAAATAGTAATAAAAATATGATGACGATTGATATAACTAAGTCAATGATTCCTCTTAATTTATTAAGAATTTATGCGTATGCAAACAGGAAATCATAGTTATTTTAATTTCTGATTCAGAGGAATGATGGGTGTATTCCACTTACAAGCTGTGATATATCGCTTTTAGTAGCAACATTAATATTCACTGTTCTTGTTCTATGTGTATACATATTCATATGTGCACGTACAGAATGTAAAAAAATGTATGTAAAAACATTAGGAGCATATTTTTCTCATTTACAGGATGAAAATATGTTACAGGTACATGGGTTCGAAAAAGCTTGCTTTGTTACTGCTCTACTTATATTATATGTTGCAGCACATTATGAAATAAAAATATCATATCACATAAAAATGTCTTTTTTGTTTGAATTTGCCTGCCCTGTTTTTAACCGGTTTTCTTCCTCTTCCACTGTCCCGCCTTTCCGTGTGCTGACGCGAAGTCTTTGTGCTGTAGCAGTTGGAACGTTGTGAAACACGCGTTTCAGTGTTATAATATAATGCCAAAAAGTCCGTACACTTTAGCACACAGAATCTTCATGTATGATTCCTATGTGACAACAAACTCATGTATAAAAATGAGAGGGCTATAATAGATTACCAATTGTTCGTGCATCTCACAGAGAAACGGTTCGTATTCTTGTGAATAGATTTAGGGAAACGGAATCTGTTCTTGATAAGAAACCGAAAATAAAAGGCCGTGTTGTTATAGAGGAAAAACTCGATGACATCTGAGAAAATTTTAGAAGTCCAAAGTAATCTCTGAGAAAGCTTGCACAAGAATTAGGAATTTCGCAAACTTGGAATGCCACCAACTTCTAAAATTAAAAACCTATAGGATATCTGTCGTTCAGGAATGAGACCACGCGATAATGCGAATGGAGTTAATTTCTGCAATTGGGTGTTGGATAATGTTGATATTAGCTCTATTGACCTGTGTATAATTTAATTTTGGACGAGGCACGGTTTTATTTACATGTCCGCGTAGCGACACAAAATGGATACTGGGGTGCAAAAACACCCGATCTTGTACAAGAAACGTTATTGTATGACCAAAATATTGCTGCTTGAATTGCCATAGAAATGTATCCGCTTGATTTTAAGGGGCTATGAATTCCGACTCTGCCGGCTAACAGCATGCTTCCCGGTGCCAAGCAAATCCCCGCTAAGCGGCCACGCATCCAAACGAGAGCTTTGTAGTTACTGAAAACAAAAAGACGACAAAATACAATTTATTAATATTAATAAAATTTGCTGGTCATCATATATGCTATATACAATGGAGATAATGTATTTTGTCATACCATCTTAATAAAAGCAACATGAAATGTATTATTTTTTTTATCTCCACGCGACTGTACCTGAGCGCATGCTTGTCATCTCTTGACACACTTTCCCCCTCTTCATAATCAGGAGACATAAAATAGCTGTGCACACAAACTTCTTTAACGACGCAATATACAAAATACCATAAAACATGACTGCAGGCATATACGTCTGGATTAGTACCGGGCGCTTTCAATGTATTTAAAATACCTGCCTTCCTTGTTGTGGTTATCTTCTAACCTAGCAGAGGGCAGTTGCTATTGCACGAGAAATAAGTACGGGAGGTTTGCGACGTAAAGGGGAGATAGTAGCCAGTGCAGAAATTAGACACATCCACAAAATTCTGCGCAAGTGTTTTTACATTTCCAGGGATGTTACTGTTTACTTCGAACCTATAAAGTTAATTGACAGAATCTGGACAAAAGTTATCATAGATGGTTTCCTGCTCTTCGTTTGCACAGGATATTAAATGATTGGATGCCCAAGTTTCTAGGACAATAGAAGAGAATAGAGCAATTTATAATCATGGATCTTGGACTATAGGCGACTAGTCAACCTGCGCAGGCAGAAGTAGTAGCTGTATCTTTATTGTTATAAAATTCTGTATACACATCACAAATACCGAGGGTACCACACTTTCACAGCAGACATCTATTTAATATATTTCAAAATTGGACCGAAAAACAACAGTAATATGATGTTCTGTAAACAGATATGACCCACATACATTATGATAGCGTTGCTACGTGACAGGTAAATCAACAATGAACAAATGAAACCGAGATTATCGTATGATATTCTATAAACAGATGTGATTCACATTATGTTATGCTAGAGTTGCTACAACAAAATGGAGACAAGATTATCGTTTGAACAGCGGAAAGAAATCTTGAAGTGATATTGGAAAACCGAGAATGTTGTTGAAGTTCAAAGGCAATGGAGATGTGTGTACAGAACAGAACCGCCAACGCGAGTAACAATTGCACGCATTCGAGACAAATTTGAGACTCATGGTATCGTATGCGATGTTTACAAGGGCAGATCTGGGAAACCTCGCACAGCAACAAGCCCCGCGTACTGGATCCAAGGCCCTATCCAAGGAACCTTTTTTAATAGTGTTTAACGCCCAGCTTTACTACTGAGGTACCACAGGCGGTGGACACTGATGATACATGAAATGAAAAATAAATTGGGAGAGGATTTTTTTTTAAAGGAAGGAAGCTTCCCAGGCCTAAGCTTAGGGTACCTCCCCGGCATTTGCCATTTATGAGGACTGAGGAAAACCTGGAAAAAAAAAAATCCATTCAAGGAGGACGGTCCTGGCAGGATTCGAACCCCAGACCTCCCGCTCACGAGTCTTAAAGACTTCGGCCACCCGTGGCGGTGATCCAAGGTACTGGATATGACGAAGAGGTCCGATTGAGTTCCCACCGCGTTCTCCAGATGTAACTCCGTTGGACTTCTACCTATGGGGAACTCTTAAGGCTGTTGTATACCGTAGAAAATCAGCTACACTGTCAGCACTTCGGGAAGAAATTGAAACGGTATGTGCTGAGGACACTTTCGCAAACGTTGCTCAATCAGTAGTTCAACGTACTCAGAAGTGTATCGACGCCGATGGTGGGCATTTTGAGCAACTGTTGTAACTGTGAAAGTTTAAGGGGATTAGTGCTCATCATTTTCTGTTTGTGTGAATTCAGATTTGTTATGCTAACACAGTTTTTTTCTTTGCTTTGGCACCCTTTGTATTTACGTGGGTCGTAAACGTACGTGCTTAAATATGATACAAAACTTCAAAATAATAAAAAATAGGACAACAATAATAATATCTTAATATTTTTTAATGTTTGAAATGTGAGGAACGGTATTTGCAGATATATGAATTGAAACATGCTACATATTATTCGTAATTAAACTAGTTATTGGGTTCTAACCAGAAAATAAATTACTTCTAGCTTCGCGCACTTTGGCTAGGAAAATACCCCTAGCCAAATTAGCCAATTAGCGAGGTTCGCAAACAGATCCCAGCATGCCAATTGACGTCAAATTGCCTTAAAAACTTTTCTGGGTACAGGTTTTTCTCAGGTATTCCAAGTGGATGCTTTCAGGCAGAAGTATCGACTAGGGCACATATGTTATAACAATTAGTGTGTTAAATGATAAATGTTACAATAAATACTTAAAGGACTGCCGTTAATCTTTGTACTGCAGTAGAGAGTCCAGTGTTCACTGAACAATGTGCAGTGTTTCAAAGATGCCGGGATGACTGTCAACATCCCCCAGTCCTCTCTCTGTAAAGTGGAACAGCAGAAATTGGTTTCCATTGACTGCACATGGAAAGAAAAAAAGTTTGGTTAAATGAACAATTTTATTTGTTAAATGTGGTTTGACAAGGTTTCTTTTTTAATCTTTTTAATTGCCTGTTTTTTTATAATCTGCAGTTCATTTTATGTTCTTTGGATGAAACATTACATAGCCGTGCTAATATCAACTATTGCAGTAAGAACCCAGCCGTATAAAATCGTTAAAAATACGAAATATGTAGTTTGAGGGATATAAAGCGTTTAGATGTGTTCGCTTAAGAGGAACGGGCTGTCTACTTGTATAATTATCACAACGTTAATCACCGCGAAGACTAGTCATCTGACAAGTGACCTAAACATTGTTTGCACACGCAGCATTTTACTTATACCGCAGCCGGCAGCTCCCTTATTTTCTGGTTAGAACGCAACAACTGTATAATTATAAGTAATGTGTTTCCATTCACATATAGTCCGACCGCCATGAGAGGCCGAAGACGTTAAGGACTCGTGAGCGGAGATCAGGGGTTCGAATCCCGCCAGGACTGTCCTCCCTGACTGAGGTTTTTTCCAGGTTTTCCTCAGTTCTCATAAATGGCGAATGCCGGGGAGGTACCCTAAACTTAGGCTGGAACGTTTCCTTCCTTAAAAAAATCCTTTCCAAATTTATCATTTCATCTCATGTATCATCAGTGTCCACAGCCTGTGTGCCTCAGTAGTAAAAACGGGCGTTAAACACTATTAAAAAATGACATACATGCATTCTGTTCTTCCCATTGTTTTTAGCAAAATTATTTATTTATTATTAACATTGTTTTATTTTTTATTATTATTATTTGTTCCTCTTTCTAATTGTGTATCATACTTAAGCATGTACTGCTTAGGATCCATGCATAAAATATATTTGTAATGTGTATATAAATTTTATTACAATAAAGATACACCTACTACTGTTACTACAACAACAACTACTACTACTACTACTACTACTACTACTACTACTACTACTACTACTACTGCTACTGCTACTATTACTACTACTAGTATTACAACTACTATTACTATTACTGTTACTACTACTATTAGTATTACTACTACTATTGCTACTACTATTACTACTGCTATTACTACTATTACTAGTACTACTGCTATTACTACTACTACTATCACTATTACTACTATTACTATTACTACTACTATTACTACTATTATTAGTATTACTACTATTACTACTACTATTAGTATTACTACTACTACTACTACTACTACTATTACTACCAATACTACTATCTATTACTACTACTATTACTACTACTATTACTACTACTATTACTACTACTATTACTACTACTACTGCTACTACTACTATTACTACTACTACTACTACAACAACTACTACTATTACTACTACTATTACTACAACAAAAACAACTACTACTATTACTACTACTAGTATTACTACTACTACTATTACTACTACTACTATTACTACTACTACTATTACTACTACTACTACTACTACTACTATTACTACTACTAGTATTACTACTACTATTACTACTACTATTACTATTACTACTACTACTATTACTATTACTACTACTACTACTACTACTACTACTACTACTACTACTACTACTACTACTACTACCGTTTCGGCTCCATTTAATATAAGGTTTATACAGTTTTGTTTTATAGAAGATTCTGAAATTGTCGCCTTCCCTGGGTTACACAGGCATTGTATTGGATAAACACATTCTAATCGATGCGATTAGATCTGATAGCCGAAATCATTACTAATGTTTTCCTTTACTTTCCAAAACCCCTATTTGTGCTAATTTTTGCCCCAGTTTCGTCTAGTTACTATTTATATGTTAAAACTGCACATTTTTTCCTGTTGTTTTGGTTTTGTTCTAAATGAATGGATCCAAATTCATGCACATTATCGTAAGTTGCAGTTCTAAACAATGCAGTTGATCAGAAAAGTTGTGAATGAACTGCGTGAAGAACTGATTTGTAACGTTTACACATAAAATGCGTTGTTTTAGTATCAACTGTCTAAGCTTCTTTGCGAATGAATATATACTGCCGTGAAACTGGCATGGAACACATTCCCAGGATGTGTCAAAGAAGAAGGAAGCTAAGTTGGAACCACAAGCACCGCCGGCTGCAGTGCGCCTAATATCGCAGAGTAAAAACTCGCGTGAATGGACAAGATTTACCATGTAAGGGATCACTGGAAACGATTTGTATGAACAGAACACATTTGAGTATTAATGCTATAAATTTTCTGATTGTTTTGTCGTTTCCTAATAACGTTTCTTTGTTATTTTAGGTTTTTAATTTTTTTAGTAAATTGGGTTCGAACTTATAAATATTGGGTGATTTGACTTTAAGCCTTCGAGAAACGAGTTGATTTTTTTCTTGAATACTTTTAAATGTTTTGATAGTGTTGTATTTGCCATTCTTTGATTATATTCATATGTTTCGTCCTGTTAAGCATTTACCAAAACTGCAATAAATTTGAAAAAATGGAATGTACCGTTATTGTGCAATTTCCGTCATAAAGAGCACTCCCATACCTTGAGGTGTTTTTGGCTTCTGTTGTTGAAGAAGTGCAACACAAGTGTGTTGCTCTTTTGTTTATCATACTTTCTGAGAAGAAAGGCATTATGTTTCCTTCCGTCCTGTATATGGTTCTGAGTGTTTAATTAAAAAATAAATTCGGCTTTGTAAATCACCTTAAAAGTTTTTTAAAACGTCGTTTGCAGAAAGTTATGTTTTAGTATTAGCTGTTAAATTATTTATTTATTTCCTGTTCTTTTATAGTTTTAATCATTGTAAGATAATGATGAACGCTTACACCCCGCCGTAATAGTAATCTTTTTAATAAAGTGTATTTTCTGTTGTAATTGGCATTTATTTTTCAACTTATATGAATCTGAACTGTATAGATAATATAATTTTAACAGGAAAAACTAAAAAGTATTAAAATGCATCTTAAATTATTGCATAGTGTGTCAAATGAGTGCCCTATATATGGGTAATATGTGTTTTGAAATGGCAATCTAGAGTAAATTTGCATCTTTGAGGTATAACATTAAACTATTTTTATTATTGATTTGAATATTCTGAGTGAAAGTATCGTAAAGTTGGCTGTTTTGTGCAGCCATTACTATATATGTTAGCCAAAATGAGCATTTTTAATTTGTTTTATTTACGAACGGTCTTTAACATCTCAGGTCATCAGCGTCCCATTCAATTCAGGGCATGAAAGGCCCACAAATTTTGCTCAGAGGCCTCTCTTTCAGGCTTGAGGTTCTTTTTCGTGCCGTAAATGTACGACACGGGACCCACGGCTTTACTTCTCTTCCGAAGGAAGCCATACTTAGGATTTTTACGTCCGGAAAAATCCATTGGTCCTGGCCGGGATCGAACCTGCGATCTTGGGTTTAGCAGGCAAGTATGGTTACCAATACACCACCAGACCAATACCAAAATGAGCATGGCACTTAAATTGCTGACAGCAGATGCTTTTGAAAAGCTATCAACCCCCCCCCCCCCCAAAAGGGCTAAGCCGCTAAGTGTATGTAGTTATTCTAGACAATTTAACATTTAGTCCAAGAATACATGTATGTCTTTATCTCATCGACAGAATTCAGGGCATAAATGAGTAGTCGAAAGGCACGAGAGAGTTCCTCTAGCATTTGAAAGTGAACATGGCTAAAGATGACGACGAGATGGGCAACGCGAGGGTCAAACTCCTTTCACAGGGGCAGCACTCGACTTGCGCAAGTTCGACTGTTTCGAAAGGGAAAGGTGACTTATCGTTCATGTGAATGAAGACATTTGATGCACGGCAGTCTTTGAACGTTGGCCTAGTTTTACTCGTATTAGGGACGCCTATCATATTTCATTTTCCTTTCATGGAAATCTGAATTCGTTGCCAGCGTATTCATAAAAACTTTTCTAAGATTCTGTAACATTTGCCATTTTATTTATGTAAAAATACAATAAGATCTAAGAGGGACAATAGATGCCAAAGCTCTTTGCGCTGGAGTTGAATCATTCCCCAAACTTTTTACTTGTTTTCCATCATCCACCAGAAAACTTATGTATAAAAGGACTGAATTGTGTAATGACGTAATTTATAATGTGCAGATCGTCACATACTTGCACCGCAACGGGTGGTCGAGGTCACTAAGGCGCGGACTCGTGAGCGGGAGGTCTGGGGTTCGAATCCCGCCAGGGCCGTCCTCCTGACACCTTTTTTCCAGGTTTTCTTCAGTTCTCATAACTGGCAAATGCCAGGGAGGGATCCTAAACTTAGGCCTAGAACGTTTCCTTCCCTAATTAAATTCCTTTTCCAATATATCATTTCATCTCATGTATCATCAGTGTTCATGGTCTGTGGTGCCTCAGCAGTAAAAACGGACGTTAAACACCATTCAAATAAATAAATAAACAAATCATATACTTGCTATTTTATGTTAAACTCTCATTTAAAACACGAGTTACTGAATTTTCTACACTCGCGGCGACTTAATAGAGAGAAAACGTTGGAGCTATTTTGTAATCTTGTTGATGAAATTGTTTCTGAAATCAAATTTTGACAGTCATTAAAAGGAACTCTTTGACGTCTTCTCAGTTAAAAATACTTTTTCTGGCACAAATCGGCTCCAAATTCAACTAACAAAAATCTTCAGTTGCAGACAATAATTCCAGAATTCAAAAATAAATTTGCACACCTTTTTTTTAAAATAAGGATTCATTTATTTACTTGAAACGAATTTTCTTATGACATTAGTCTTTTGGGATGCTAAAGGATGTTTACTGTTTGATTATTATCTTCATAAGAGTAAAACCATAACCGGAGAGTATTGTTCTAATCTGTTAAATCAATTGCATGAAAACATTCATGAGAAAATATCCGGTTTGTAGATGAAAAAGTTATTTTTTCATCAAAACAATGCCTCTCTCACAAGAATGTTTGGTAGATTGAGAGATTTAAGTATAATTTATTGAAACATCCACCATACACCCCAGTTTTGGCTCTCTCTGACTTCCATATATTTCCAAAGGTCTAGCGCTTCCACGTTGATAAGCGGTTTTCATTAAATCAAGAGGCAATTGCAACTCTAGAGAAGTATTTTGCAGAGCTTCCAGAAAACCATTTCAAGGATGTGATAGTGGTATAAGAGCATCGTAAACGTTTTGACCTTAAAAGAAGTTATGTTGAAAAATAAAATAATATTCAATTTAAAAACTTGTTAAACCGAACACTTTTCAGGGCATTCTCTTACACAGAAAGTTTGAGCAAGCAGTCAGAATTCTCGCTCTGTCCATGTCACCTGTTTTGTCACAAGCTGCATTTACACACAACTGTAAAGAAGTGGCCAATACAAAGCCGAATACAAGCATATGCGTGTATTTTTGCTAGATTTCGAACTTCCATAGAACGTATAGGTTAATCATGCAAGGCTCTCCGGTTTAGGAAAGATCCAGAGCTGAGTTCTTTCCAATTACAATGAACTTTTATGGAATGGTAATGCTGCGCGTTCATCACCAACTGTGCTCTGCTGCACCTCACACAAAGCACAGCACACCTCACTGCTGAGTCTAGAAAGTATGGAAGCCGGAAAGAGAAGTTACTTAGAATTCCTAATGGAGTGGAATACAAATGAGCCACGCCTTTGGTTGGAAAGACAGGTATCACCTATGCGCTTGTTAGATCTCGACACACTGTTCGCCAAGGCGGCACTGGTGGAGACCTTACTTCCAGTAAAGTCATTAGGGCGGGACCGGAGCAATTTTAATGAGTAATTTGAGACAATGGCAGACTTGCTAATTATTGGTGGGGCGTGGTAATCGTCTCGTGAAGGAAGCACTTCAATTTTATCATTGTTCTGAATTCCACATCTCTTCTGAGTATTCGCCTGTTGCTCTCGTGACGTCTTCTGTTTAGCAGCAGGTGAAAATAGAATAATCTGTCGTGAGACGAGAATATTGGGTTGAGCTCTGGCTAATATTGAATTTTTATAAATTCATTTCTGTTCTAATTATAAACTTTCTACATAACAATGAAGTAGTTGATGATCGGTTCCTCAAGATGAAAGCGCGCTTCCATTGACGACTATTTGTACGCAACCAGAATCGCTGCTACACTGTTCCAGACACTTTCCACAATTATACAAAGCGGACAGTATAGGATATTTAACTGTGGCAATGGAACAAAAACAGTAATGCTGCTAATACTGAACTGTAGGTTTTATAGCGTATAAAACGTGGCATTCGTGTAATGGCCGCTGCTTTGGGAGTAGCCAGGAATGGTAAGGAACATGGCATGGACATCCAAATTAAGAAAGGGGCTGGACTCCATTTGGATAGCGAGTGAAGGAAATAAAAAGAGCGCATGGAGGAAGGTTAAGGGCCGTTTGAGGGATATGGGTAGGCAACAGACAATTACTAAATCCGAATTGGGGATGGAGCATTATATCAAAACAGGGCCCATACTTACTGGACAGAGGATTCGCGTGGCTCAGACTAGGGACATGGTGGATGATCAAGATCACCGATAACTATGAGGGGAGAATTTGCCTCAACTAAGAGGAGGGGAAATAATGAATACATGCTGCCTGAATGTAAAGGTACAAAAGAATGGAGGTTAAAGTATCCCTCACTCCTTCATGGGATCGAGAAGAAGGAGATGGTCAAGATGAGCTCTGTGGTTAGCAAAGGAAGGGTATTTTAGGTAAGTTCCTGATGAAAGTGAGACAGCTCAGGTTTGAAAAGACTGATAACCGGGGAGGCGGCGGTGGAAGAAACAAATTGATTGCATCCAGCTGTGTGTGTGTGTGTGTGTGTGTGTGTGTGTGTGTGTGTGTGTGTGTGTGTGTACCATTCCTAAAGTGGATACTTTATACTCTTTTGTATATGTATTTTTAAAACTTTTAAAATGTTTTTTTATTTATTTAATTTAGTTTAAAGTTAAAATTTATATTAATGATGAATATGTATTTGTTGTATAGTTTATTGTGAAATATTCAATATAATATCTTGTGTTAAATCAAACAGACTCAGTGCATAATAAAAGCACATAAGGACCTATTGGAACTGTGAACATGTTGTAGTTTTATTTTATTGGCGCCACTGAAATAAATGCACTACTACTACTACTACTTCTACTACTACTACTACTACTACTACTACTACTACTACTACTACTACTACTACTTCTACTACTACTACTATTACTACCACTACTACTATTACTATTATTACTACTGCTACTACTACTACTACTAATATTACTATTACTACTACTTGTACTATTACTATTACTACTACTATTACTACCACTACTACTATTACTACTATTACTACTACTAATATTACTATTACTACTATTACTACTACTATTACTACTACTATTACTACTACTACTGCTACTACTACTACTAATATTACTATTACTACTACTACTTCTATTATTACTATTACTACTACTATTACTACCACTACTACTATTACTACTACTATTACTAATACTATTACTACTGCTACTACTACTATTACTACTACTACCACTACTACTACTTCTACTATTACTATTACTACTACTACTACTACTAATATTACTATTACTACTACTTCTATTACTATTACTACTACTATTATTATTACTACCACTACTACTATTACTACTATTACTACTACTAATATTACTATTACTACTATTACTACTACTACTATTACTACTACTGCTACTACTACTATTACTACTACTAATATTACTATTACTACTATTACTACTACTACTATTACTACTACTATTACTACTACTACTACTACTACTATTACTACTACTACTATTACTACTACTATTACTACTATTACTACTACTATTACTACTATTACTACTACTATTACTACTATTATTACTACTATTACTATTACTACTACTACAACCACTACTACTATTACTACTACTATTACTACTATTACTACTACTACTATTACTACTGCTACTACTACTATTACTACTACTACTATTACTACCACTACTACTACTTCTACTATTACTACTACTACTAATATTACTATTACTACTACTACTTCTATTACTATTACTACTACTATTACTACTACTACTATTACTACTACTACTACTTCTACTATTACTACTACTACTAATATTACTACTACTACTACTACTACTATTACTATTACTACTACTATTACTACTACTACTTCTTCGCCTTTCTTCTCTTTAACGCTGATGACCTGACATGTCAAAGAGCGTCCATAAATAAATCAAAATCTCTTCTCTTTGTTTTTCTGCTCTCTTCTCGCCTTTCTTGCCTCTTCTCTACACCTTTACTATCACATCTTTTCCTCTGCTATCCCGTACACCTCCCTTTTTCCATCTCTTCTCTGCTTTTCTTTTCTCTTCTCCTTTCCTTTTCATTTTAATAAACAGGTTAATTAAATTACATGACATAAGACACATACGTATAGTCTTTTGTTGAAGTAGTACCGGCTTCGAAACTTTTATAGATGCAAATTCTTAAGGACAATTTTAATTTAGGAAATACATGACAATTTTTCACTGGCAATTCCTTTCCTTTATTTTTGTTATGTGCAACCTACGTAAAATTAAACAGTTATGTTGAAGTAAGATTAACATGTGGCTATACGCCAGAATTTCGTAACCACAGACGTGTGTCACAATTGCACAATTTCTGGATCCTCCTTAATTCATCCATTAATTTCAAAACTTTATTATTCGAATTTGCAGTTAATCTGGAATTTTTGTATTTCAAGTATATGGAATTCATCTGTACACGTTACTTTTGTATTCAGCTGGCTAATTTTGTTTTTGTGATTGAAAAGTTTACGCTTTGTATCAGAAATAGTACACCAAGCAGGAACTGTGTAAATTAAGCGAATTCTTCAGAAATTCCATTTTATGTAGGGTATTACAGAGCATCAGAGCAGTGAAATTGGTGACACTAGAGCGCTTTTTTAATTTCGGTTTTCATGTATACCCCACCCTTCACTACTAATGGTCCAATTTCAATAATTTTCAAAAACCGTTTTTATTATTTTATTTAAATGGTATATATCTGAGTTTCGTTTTGAAGGAAAAAAAAAACGGAATAAAAATAAACGGACAAACATTGGTGCCGCTAGAGATTTTTAAATTTTGGGATTAAGATAAACCCCCACTGATAATAGTTTAATTTCGCTGATTTTCAGACACTATTTTTATAATTTTATTTCATTGAAATATACCTAGTTTCGTTCAGAAAAAAAAAATAGCGGCCGCTAGAAAACTTTTTAAATTTTTGCTTTAGGTTACCCTCACCCCAATGATCCAATTCTGCTGTTGAACTGGATTAATCGATCGTTAATTGATCGTTATGTGCCGAGTTTCGTTGAGAGAAAACAATATATGTATATCCTCATTTTTGGTGCCTAGTAAGCAGAATCGATGGACATTTGAAGAAAATTTTCAAAACTTCAAAAATCTTTTCACGGATTCAACCCAATTCTTTCGGGATTCGCTACAACTAGAAAACCACTGGAGAAGTGTTGCATTGTTTGAAACTGCCCTTAAGCATTATGGACCAAAAGTATGATCAGAGGAATATAGCGTGAAAATAAATAACATGGAAATTATTAATCACTGTGATCAGATTTCCGTAGTTCACCATTTATTTTGATTAAAATAGGCAAGCAAAAGGCACTTACAATTCTGAAACTAATTAAAATAAGGCATTTATTAAAAATCAAAACATTCATTATTATCACTCATTATTAATGAAAATCTTATTTAAGATACTTAATAATTTCTTTATCACTTGTCAGAGAGAACATTTTTCGTCATGGAAAAAGAACGTTCTACTTCCACTGAAGTAATTAGAGGATATTTAAAACAAGCTATTTCGAAAGGAATACCGGTTACAACAGAACATTCACCTTTCACGAACATCATGAAAATATTCATCAAGACAAAGAATAATAGTTTTGAATAGTCCTGGCGAATGAGCAAAATATACGCAGTGATTTCTGGTCGAGTTCATTTTCTGTTTATGCGTTTATAGGGGAATCTTCCGTACTGAACATATTGTAGAACGATCTTTCATCTTTCTCGCTTGCAATTGTTTGTTACATTTATGCAGCTGAGAAGTTACTATTACTACCACAAATTTCCTAGAATTCTCTCGCGTAGACTGGTCAGAACTATTTAAAACTATAGTTCTCCCCTCATCCTCTCTATTCCCTGGTATATTCGAAGTGACCATGCGTTCCTTTCACTAATGAAGGTTCTATTAAAAAAAAAAAAAAAAAAAAAAAAAAAAAAAAAAAAAAAACTTAAGGAATGGGTTTAGGAGAAATTTTCTGACTGCTTGAAAATAAGTAAATGTGTAACAAGATTCTCAATATATATTTTTGTGTGGTGAACATGCTATTTAATTTTATAACTTTTCTATATATTGAAAAACGCTTTATGTGCTTTTTAAATGCACAAATAATCGCAGAAAATGTCCATAACGATTCAAAAGAAACAAAAAAAAAAAAAAATCTTAAAATAGGCAAAAGAAGCCAAAACAGGGAAAAAAAAAAAAAAATGCAAAATAAAAGTTAGCCTTACCGACTCCAAATGTACGAAAACATGTTCATTTCTATCTGACTCTTAAAACCGTATTTACGTGAATCTAATGCGCACCTGTTTGTTCAAATTGCCATATTGAAAATTTGGTGCGCATTAGATTCGATTTATTAGGAGTGCAAATCCGTTCCGTAGCTCGCCGCTAACTTCATTCAAATTTATCATTATTACGTCATAATGCGTTGCTGCGATTCTCGACTTGTTCATTTATTAATGGCCTACAGAGTAAACATCTTAGCTGAGAGCAAAGTAATTCTTTATGCTGAAAAAAACTGGTAACAGAAAGACAGGAAAAGAGCGCTGTGTAGCTGTTCGCTTGTGGTAGCAACAAAAATTGACATTTGTAACTAAAGCTGGTAGGAATAAATTGACTGGTCCTCGCAAAGGAAAACATTCTGACATGAAGAAAAAGAGTTGGAACTCGTACATGAAAGTAAAAAGAACGGGCACCTGTGACTAGTGACACCATAAGAAATAGCTTTTTTTTTTTCCTATGCGAACTGTTCAAGCAACAGTACAAGTGATGGATTTTGTCTTACGTGCTCTAAGATGTAACAATAGTTCACTTATAAACTCTATGTTCTGGTCGTTTAATGAATGCCAATATTTTTTAAAATCATTTTTAAGTTTCACTTTTGGGTGCGCATTACATTCAATGGCGCATTAGATTCGCGTAAATACGGTATATCCACCTTGATAGGAGAGGCATTTTGTCTAATTTCCGGGCTTAGAGTATAATACAAAAAAAAAAAAAAAAAAAAAAAAAAAAACAGTAATTGCAGGTTTCCTGGCTCTGTTCAAAACTTTTCTCTTATTAAAACTCTAAGAAAAAGTCACATATTTGTAATCATTCACCTCTTTGATGGAAGCACGTAGTCTGTTCAATAGGCCAGCATAGTACTGCCCATTTACTGTGGTGTTCCTCTCCTTGAAGTCAATGAAGAGTATTCCTTCACAGTCTCAAAAGATTGTGTCTATGATCTTCTTGGTTGACTGAGTGACCTTGGCCTGGTATTTCGCCGGGTTTACGCCACTCCATTGATTTTCTTTTGGACAAGAGATCATATTAGAGGACCATAGTTTCATCTCCTATAACAATGGTTTGCAGAACTCTCTCTCGTTGCCACGGCAAGGCTCCAAAAATGCCTGACAACAAATGACTTGTTGCTGCTTTTGAACTGAGCAAAGAAGTCTAGGCACTAACCTTATTCATGTTTAAATGTTCATGAATAATTCGAAGGACTGTTGTTTTAGAAAGGTTCAACCTTGCTACTATTTCCATTACTTTGAGCCCCCAGTCTTCCATAATTTCTCCTTCCACAAGAGCGAGCGATGTTTTCAGGAGTGAGCACCTCCAAGGGCCGACCTGCACGCTCTTCGTCTTCAATGCTTTCTTGATCCATTCGAAAAAGTTTGGCCCATTCTTTCACGGTAGAATGTGAGGGGGATGCTTCCCCATAAACACCGTCCAATCGCTGTTTAATTTCATTTGGAGTAAGTCCTTCTTTTGTGAAGAACTCAATAACAGCTGGGAACTCCATTTTGAACATGCCACAATCTTCCACACATAGCCTTCTTTATGCAACTATATCTGAACAACTGAACACAGCGGAGCGGAAGTTACAGATACAATTATTTACTTAATCCTAATCGGCAAGGCCGAAACTTATACACCCAACCTCGTATGATTAACTTCATTCTTACCAGGTAGATGCGAAAATATATCTCTTATTTTTCATAGTTTTTTTAATAAATGTTATCTTTTAAGCAAGAACAGATTCTTGGCGGTGAGCAGTGATACACATACTTACTACAATGAAATACCTATAGCAAGTACTTTGCTTGTGAAGTGCTTTAAATGGAAATATTCCGTATACGGTAAGGGAACATTGGGGCTTAATCCACTTTTGTTCCGAGAGTATCAAAACGCTCTTGCAGCGCCTAAACCAGAGCTCAATAAATCTACATTTTACCGAGACCTAGGCAACAAATTAACAGAGCTCGTAGCGTTGGGGGACATAATTTTTGTTCTCTCATGCTCGAATAACTGCAGCAGAGGGAGCGTTCATGTGGAAAAAGTAAGCCTATGAGATCACAATGATGTGCGTGTATGGTCTTCAAAAAGCTCTTGAATGGCTGAGCCGATCTTCATCCTTACACTCGTTGCGCTTATTTGCTTTGTTCAAAACTTTTTCTATGTCGAATGTACTTTGCTTTTCAAACCAAGCCTTTCGAATTTAAGGAGAGATGGAAACGCTCAAATTTTTATACGTATATATTGACTTATTTTAGTATCAACTAGAACATAAACTTTTAATTATGCTCATTAAGGCTTATAGACTATGATACTTGAATTAAAGGTATAAAATAATATCATTATTTAACAATGATGTTATGAATACTGTCAATCATCAAAACGAGTCCTTACGATAATAATTTTTGTTATGTTTGTGTCGAACATTCTGATATATAATTTCGTCGGTTTATAAATTAAATTTCTCTAAGGTAGGGATAATTGAAAAAGTGCAATAGAAATATACTTTGGTTAGCACAAAATATTTATTAATTCGTTTATGCATATGTCGCCCGATTGGATGTCAATGTAAATCCTCAAATCTACGTGTCGATCGTAGAACTTCGGGTACGTTAATAAACTCGCATGCAGCGACTGGCACACTGCAATGGGCGCTTTGCCTGTAAACATGCGTAAAATCCTGGGTTCAAATCCCACACAGTATTTTTGTTTTATTATTGGTTTTGTAAGTATATATGTAGAATATCATATTGTAATAATATCATATTTTATTTTAACATATTTGAGTTTTATGGGATTAGCTATGCACACCAAACTAATGTTTTGTTTACAAATAATTAAATAAATATATGAACAGAAACTTTTACCTTCTAAAGTGAAAACACATAAAAATAAATTAATATCGGGTGTATGAAACCTCAGTATGTATAACTGCCCTCAATATTTGGGGCATAGATGATATCAGATTTAATCCCAGGCTTCTTGAATTTGTGCCCAAAAGCCATCTTTTGTCTTTCGTGCTTATACAGGGAATACCTGTGCGGGACATTGCATTTAGAATGAACAAATACTGAAGGAAATATTATAACTTTCATTATAGTGTATATAACATATTAACTGAAAGCTTACTGCGTATGGAAAGCAATATTAAGAAATTAATTTGTCATAATATGTTGCAAAGATTAATTAAAATAAAGTGCTTCATGCCAGTAGGCAAACCTGCGCTGTTGGCCATAGTATCACTGCACACTCTGCCACAGAGCTGACGGAACACACATACTAGTCAGCGTCTTTAGTGCATGCCACATAATACAACTGCTGCAGTGGCTACAGGATAACTTGTGTACCGCGCGCTGTAACGAGTAGGACTTTAAAGAATTTTGCGTTCAAGAGATGAATTTTTTTTTCAGTGGTTATATATTCAGGATTAACTATATGTGCGGTAGCAGAGTCTTGCTGGAAATACCCAGCTAGGCAATCAATATCAGTACTTTGTTAAAAATGGTGCGAGTATATGATTCCTGTATCATTCTGAATTTTAGGTATTATAAAAAAAGATACTTTGTATTCATTTATACAGATTTTTTCATTCTGCAAGAGGGTTTCGTATAAAAAATAAGGGTTTCTTTATTCCAGTACCTGTTATTTTGCATCGAAACCAGTAAACGGATCCATGCTTCATCAGTAAAGAATGTTAGGCGTATATCAGTTACTCTGTCTTTAACGTTTCGTAACACCAATTATATAAGATCTTGCCAGGGTCGATGTATTCGAATAAAATCCTAAGTGTGGTTTACTTAGGAAGGGAAGTAAAACTGGGCCTCGCGTGGTAGATTTACGGTAGGTAAAAGAATCATAACGTAGGGCACATTCGAAGTTTCTGAGGAGAAATTGGTCCATATCAGCTATCTGAACCATAATGCTATAGATAAAAAAGGAGTTCTTGAAGTTGGCATTTCGTTCTGCAGATAATAAGACGAGATAAAGACACATAACCTAGCTGCCTGCAGAACACTATGTTTTCGTTGCAGATTATTTATAGGCAGCTATTTTTCGCCTAGCATTAGTTGATTTTTTGGCATAGGTGCTGCTTTTCGGCGGGAAAACCACGAACATTTATTTCCATAACGGGCCTAGCCGACATATAGGGCATTTCTGAGGTTCCTTGAATTTTTAAATTAAATTACATAATTCATTTCTTAACATTCCTGAACATACATGTGTATTTCACCCACTTGTTTCACAGCAGCGATACTCCAGCTGTTCCTCATTAAAATTGAGAGTAATGCACACTTAATGAGAAGGAAAACAAACGTTACATTACTGGACAGTCAATAGTCACAGAGGCAGGTTCAAAACAGGGGATAAACTACTTAACAGTTATCCATCCTACTTCAACCATTTCATTACATTTAAATCACTTTTAATTTGTTTAAAATGGAAATAAATAAATAAAATCGGAAATGACTAAAGCAAGTACACTTTCACTTGCAAAAATCCACTGTAAAGTAAGCAGCTGCTTGGTATTTTCTTTGCTTCAAGCAAAAGAAAAGAAAGAAAGAAAGAAAGAACGAACGAAAGAAAGAGAGAGAGAGAAAGAAAGAAAGAAAAAGAGAGAGAGAGAAAGAAAGAGAGAGAGAAAGAGAAAGAAAGAGAGAGAGAAAGAGAAAGAAAGAGAGAGAGAAAGAGAAAGAAAGAGAGAGAGAAAGAGAGAGAGAGAAAGAAAGAAAGAAAGAGAGAGATAGAAAGAAAGAGAGGGAAAGAAAGAGAGAGAGAGAAAGAAAGAAAGAAAGAGAAAGAAAGAAAGAAAGACAGAGAGAGAGAGAAAGAGAGAGAGAAAGAAAGAGAGAGAAAGAAAGAAAGAAAGAAAGAGAGAAAGAAAGAAAGAGAGGGAAAGAAAGAGAGAGAAAGAAAGAAAGAAAGAGGGAGAAAGAAAGAAAGAAAGAGAGAGAGAAAGAGAGAGAGAAAGAAGGAAAGAAAGAAAGAAAGAGAGAAAGAAAGACAGAAAGAAAGAGAGAGAGAAAGAGAAAGAAAGAAAGAGAGAAAGAAAGACAGAAAGAAAGAAAGAAAGAGAGAAAGAAAGAAAGAAAGAAAGAAAGAAAGAAAGAAAGAAAGAAAGAAAAATTTTGACACATGAATTGGATATGAAGGATGTAGGATGGAAATTCGAACACCAAACGTATGAAGTTTACTGTGTCGCATGTTATACATATCGTGTTGTTTACATCAAGTCAGAGCTCCCTTCATTTTCTGCATTTACCTGCAGGTACACCAATAAAATAAACAGTGACGGCATACTACAGCCAGCGTTCCATAAACCGTTAGCCTCATTTAGGCAATGATTTTGTTCGTTAATTTTGTGAAAGAATGCCGATGGATGCCGCTTAACCGACACCAACGCAAAAGCAACTCGAAAAAGAGTACTTTAAAGTAGTGTTCGAAAATTTTTTCAGTGTCTCATAGCTGTAGATGATATTTGACTGCAGCACTACACTCGTGAGACAAAAGAACGGTCAAAACGATGGAAATATAGAGAGAGATTCTCCGCCAACGAAAGTGACACCATTGGCTTTAAAATTATGGTTACTCATTTCTGGGGGATAGTGAAGGTATACTTTTCAGCGACTACCAAATAAACAGAAACCGATAAATGGATAGTAATTAAACAAAAAACTAATCGGCCGCATTGAGTGCATAGCTCTATTGCATTCTGCTTACACGTAAGTTGGGGCTAAGCTTTATGAATAAAAATTCTAATTTTTTCCCAATTCTCTTTGTTCGTCAGATTTGACTCCGGCTGTCATTTGTTCCTAAATTTGAGAAATGGAACTGTGAAGAGTTTTTATGTTTATGTATGAAAGCGCTATAGCCCATGGTTCGATGTATTCATTGAACCTAGAAGAGGGTATATTGAAAATTGAAGACCATTTTTTTATAAATATTTTCTTAAAAAGGTTAAACATTTTCTCAAGTCTACGACATTTGGGGGTACTCGGGATAAAGAGCAAGCAAGAGTAAGGTCTTCGGGGTTTTCTGATCACGTAAATAAGCATTGATTTTTTATAGTCTCAATATATTGCAATATAGAATGCAAACACCTTTTTCTCGGTCAATTTTTGTTCGAAATATAAAATCATTTTCCTGTAGATGACAGTTGTTGAGTGTTTAACGTCCGTTTTTATTGCTGGGGCAATACAGGCAGTGGACACTGATAATACATGAGTGATATATTGGGAAATAATTTTTTTATTTTAGGAAGGAAACGATCCAAGCCTAAGTTTAGGGTACCTCCCCGGCATTTGCCATTTATGAAAAATCCTCAGTCAGGAACAACGGTCCTGACAGGAATCGGAACTCCAGACACCCCGCTCACGAGTTCGTCATTTATTGACCTCGGCCACTCACACGGAAGATTTTTTTGATTGATTTATTTACGGATGCTCTTTAACAGCTCAGGTCATCAGCGTCCCATTCAAATCAGGGCGTGAAACGGCCGACAAATTTTGCTCAGAGGTCTCTTTTTTCATGCTTGAGGTTTTTTATCGTGCCGTAAATGTACGACACGGGACCCACGGCTTTACTTCCCTTCCGAAGGAATCCGTACTTAGGATTTTTACGCTGGAAAAAATCCATCGATTCTGGCTGGGTTTGAACCCGCGATCTTGCGTTTAGAAGGCAAGTATGCTTACCACTACATATATGGAAGACTGAGATAATATCCGATTACCATGCTCAGATAGACTGCTGTGAAACACATGAAATGATGGAACACATTGAAGACGACCAGGGAACAACACCTAAAGTCAAACATGGTTTTGTTTGTTGGTTGAGATTTATTATTTAAACAGCCTAGAACATTCTCTAGGGCAAAACCCTCTTTCGGTAAAGACAGGTATCTAAGTTTTAGTGGATTCGGTTACCCATTCCGGAAAATTTCGACCTAATTTATTTTTATACTTTTATAATGCATTTCTTTCACTGTCTTTGTCTTCGCCTTCGTAGGCCATCGGCTGTGAAGATCTTCAATTCCTCTGCCCATCTTGTACGTTGACGTGCCACATATTTTTATGTCCAGTCCCTCTGTTGAAATCTCGTCACAACACGTGTACTGTCCACTCCCATATGACTTCTTGCAGTGGTTTCTGCGACATGGATGTCTGTCTGTTTCCTTACTTCGTCATTCCGCATGCGGTCTCTCAAAATTCTTAAATTTTTATTTTTGTTTATTTGTAAAGTTTCTCCCTCTTTTTTTTTTTTATTAAACATTCTGGTAAATTCTGGTAGAATGCACTCATTGTTCATAACTGTACTTTTTAATTTCAACGTAAAGTTCTTGCCTAAAAGGATACATTTGAAATTCCAAAATTTTTGCCATTCAATAAAGTTCTTCATAGTACGTCTTTTGTGTTCGTATTTATGAGTGTTAAAAACTTTGAGCAAGATATATGAAATCATTTAGGGATTCCAATTAGTCCTTATTTAGTATTATGTCCATCCAAATCATTCTTCATATGTTTAGCATTTGGCGCACTATATGTGGGCAACATTAACAAATGAATAGTTAGCACTCACTGGTTACAGTATTAACGATTTGTCATTTCTAATTGCTCACGTAAACAAACACAGTTTCTAAAACAGTTGCTACAAGTAGGGTGAGGTACAGCAAATTGTGGGTTTTTTAAAGAGTTTGGTATTTTTAGCGAACGGGTGAATTTAAAAATAAGAACAATTAAATACTGGTTAAGGATAATACGGGAGAATCAAGCTCTTCTTCGAGCAGTCTGTCAAAGGGAACAAATAAATGATGGGATACGGAATGGGCATCAAAAATAATGAAAGGTTAAGACAAAATTGAATTGGGGCATATTTGCTTAAAAGGAGAGTACATTACACGAAATAGTTGGAAAATAGTTAACAGACGTTTGCGAGATATAGATAGACGAAATATTTTGTCTCAATGCGCAGAAAAAGTATCGCTTAACCTGCAGACTCAAATAGATCCGGCTTGGGGGAGGGTACATTATTTAGATATCTGTGGCAGGGAAGAAAGAAGTGGTTTCGCATGGTTCAGATTAGGGGATTGGAAAGGAAACAAAACAGTTAATGCTTTCAGCGAAAGAATTTGCTCACTGTACGGAGAAAGCGATACCTGCAGGCATATTTTGGCAGAATGTAGGGAAACGCAGATTTTGAGAAATTGGCAATTTTTGAATGCCAATAGAAGTTTGAACATTTGCCGGGAAATGTTGGTGCATGCGAGATGCACAATTTGGGAATATTTCAAGAGAAGACTCGACAAAGAAGGTTAATGACTATAGTGAAGAGAGGGGAGTTAGAGAGGAGGTGTGAGTAAATGGAAGGGGGGCTCAAGAGTTAGGGTTCCATTCATGTTTATGTATTTGTATATAAAATTATTTATAGACAATGTAAATATATGGAAGTATTTTTATATTTGTATGTAGGTATGTGTGTATGGTTATTTTGATTGTTATAAGGACGGCCGTAAGGCCCATGCGACAGTTGTATTTATTTGAATGTATTCTAAAACTGGTACAACAAAACGTCCATTACTAGTACTACTCCTTCTCAGATCTTCCGTTCCTAGACGTCGGGCTCTTCAATGCTGTAACAGATGCAATACGCGGGAAAAGAGATGGTTATGCTAAGGACGTTATAGCCGCCATACTAAGAGACTAACACTAACATACACACTTTGACATCTCGTGATGCAAAGTCATATATTTACAAGTCGAGTTTGGGGAAAAATGGAAGTGTACACAAACAATTGAATAAAACATACTACATTAAAAAATAAATGACCCTGAATGAGAGAAAAATGTAGCCGAAATATATGATATTATCGAGTTATTGCAGTTTCAAATGATAGTAACAGCGTTTCTGCCATCTAGCGGGAAAAAGCATACATCAGTGTTAAGAAAATGTCTACCTTACCAACAGGTGGTAGTTGGTGTATACTGGAATGTGCATCAAATTAAACTATTTTGCTGGTATACTCTTCCGACACGTTCACTGAAACACGGCGGTCGTCCCACATCGTCAATCCAAAGGGTTAACAACAATTTAGCAACAGAGATGCACATGTCCCAAGGGAAAAATATCCGGGAAGAAGTGTCTGCAGAGAGCTAGTCGAGAGCTGCACAGGGTCCACATGAAGAAAGATTCTACCGAGGTGTACACGTATAAATTGCAACTGAAACAACAAGTCTAACCAGATGATTCAAGCAAATATGAGAACATGTTTATGGCATCAATAGCTGAGAATATGTGGCGAAGAGACAATTCATTTACCAGGAAAGGTCAGTAGGCACAGTATCTGAAAATGTGATAGCCCCAAATGAACGTGTTTGGTCCACAATACTTCCGGAACACATTCATGGGATATACTGGACATATCTAGACATTCGTGCAGGAATAGAGATTCGTTTACCAACAAGATAGGCCTCCTGGCATGTGGACGCCTGAGATTATGTAAATGAACTCTTACCGGGTCGTTGGGCTGGTCGTACAGTCGCTGCAAATGTCACCTAATCACACACGTCACACAGTACAATTTCTTTCTATGCGATTTATCAAAAACAATGATTACCCCCTCCATTTCCAAAGATTCTGCCGGGATTGAGAAGGCGCTTCAACACCACCATTGGGAACACCGCTGGAGAGAGTTTGGCAAGAATGGCAATACTTTTTAGACATCTACCGTTTCACAAGGGGCACATAACGAATCATTTAAGTGTGTCGGTTTGAAATTGTAAGTGTTACTCTTTCAAATGTTGATAACAGGGTCACTATTTCATTTTCAGGATTTGAGGAAACTATGAGAGAGGCATTTGCTGTTGTCAGCAATAGTAAGAGCACGTGTAACCACGACGAAAGTTAACGCACTGCACCATTGTTGCTCTCTGACGTTCTAAGATGGAGAGACATGAGAATCTTTTCATGAGATGATTTTTTTTAACAATTAAAAGTGTTCCCATAGCCAGCAACAATATTCGAAAAAATCACACAGAGCTTTTCCAGAATCTATTTCTTCTCGTACAAGAGTCTGTAAAGAGTTTTGCGGAGTTTAGACGAGAAAGAACAATCTTGAAAGACGAGGAACAACATAAGTCACAGATGAAACCATCGCTCGAGTAGAAGCCATAGTGAAGAACATTTCGCAAGTGGCTTACAGCGAGGAGTGTCTAAACATTCATTCGCTGCAGATGTCAGAAATCCTGCTCAAATATCTTCGTATGTGGAGGCTATGTTGGGTACCCCACAATCTGCAGAAAAAGGAAGCAAGGTTGGAATGGAGGGCAGGAAATGGTCCGTCGTTTCGACAATGGCAGCTCTCAACGTGTCACAGGTAATGAAATCTCGGTTTACCAATATGCTCCGGAATCAAAGAGGCAGCCGGCATTCTGGTCCTTCCCAAATGAAGACCTCCATTGAAGGTTAGGCAATGTGGAAGATAGGCTGCCAGTTTCTTCTCACTAAGCGACCATATTGCAACCAGTCATCTCCAGAAATAGAAAACAGTCACTGGCAGTTGTACACCACAATTTGCCTACCCAGGACATACAGAACACTAACAGAAAGAAGAAATAAACCTGGGTTGCGAGAATTATTGCTTCGCCACGGTAATATATCTACACATATCATTTTGAAAGCAATGAACTTTCTGAAAAATTCGGAAGGAACACTGGTGAACCATCCACCATAAGTCGAGATAGGCTCTCAGTCAGTCACTTTTCTTCTTTCCAGCTGCCACCAATGTGGGAGTCCGAAAGAAGTCGGAAGAGAAGAGAAATTTGATGCTGTCTATAAAGGCATGGCAAGCCTGTTTCCATGATTGGGACCGGAGGATGCAACTTTGTATCAAGAGTTGGGGAAGATTACTTCGAAAATAAATATGCAGAGTTGGTGACTTATGGCCCTCTACTTAGCAGAATTCCGAAAAATATATAACTACCCTAGTAATATCACACATTCTGTTCAATATTGGTTAAAATATTACTTTACAAACTTTTTGCATTATTTTTGCGCATCCTGTATTTACAAATGTTAATGAGCATTTCTATAGGCTGTGTAGAAATAACAGACTTTAATATCGGCGGGACAACTTTGTGTCGTTCTTCCATGGAATGGGTTTCGAAAAACCAAAATGAGAAATTGCCGAGAAGGTGAAAAAAAAAAAAGCCCAGAAGGTCTACCCTGTAGTCGATTTTTTATCCTTACTTTTCATTTACGCATTTTCGACTCATTCCTTCAGCACACATTTGTAACGTTGCAAATTATCGCGCCTGATTTATCGATGCCGATTTGCCAACAGGTAGCCATCCGTGCATTATGAGAGAGAGAGGGGGGAAACGGGGAATTTTAATTAAATTCTGTTGGATATTTTTCGCCGAGTCGCCTGAAAGGGTTGAGACAGCTGGGGCATATCTTAGCTCCACCTGTTTATTAATGGCGGAGCGAGATAGTGACATAGATGGAGAAATTGTCATACAGTCACTTATTAAATGTCTGAGATGATGAAAAGCTAATCAGAGATTACAGCGATTTAGTGAGCTTTAGTTTAAGTTATGAAAATTATCACAATAGTCTTATCGTATACAATTTAAAATGCTAACTAAATGAAAACAGAAGAAAAAAAAACTTACTGTATAACACTATTTTTAAATTACAAAATGTTTAATGATAGAGTAAGGAACACCCTAAGTGAATATAACATCCTGGTAAACTTGCTCAATGTAATTAATACTATTTAACTTAATAAAACACCCGGACATATGCCGAAGTTTGAAGCAAGGATCCGATCTATGTTCCATTCTCTTCAATGTACAGAAAAATTGGATAAAATCAAAGTAACCGAAAAATATTTGTACGGGGTTTCATTAGCACTCACTCATAGCAGAGACAGAAGAAGATCTTCAAATAAACACACAAAAATAAAATACAACTTTTCAATATTACAATATAAAAAAAACTCAGTGTGTAAACGGAAAAATCAGCAAAAGAACTAAAAACGATAACTTAAACACTGATATAAAAACTAGCGTGCATTAGAAAGAAATATTAGTAAACGGTATAAAACTAAGACTAAAATAAAATGTCAAATCGTATTTAGTAATTTTGTACAGAAATTATAAGTTGATATATCGCAGCCACGTGTGAGTGATTTTCTACATAGGACTTGTCAACTTCTGAGTGCACACGCTTATTCAGAAGAGCATTCCTCATTCACTCCATTACCCGGACATAATCATAGCATCTTCTTTTTCTTTCCAGGTAGTAAACAAATATTTGTCGAATGAGACTCATAAATTACTATTTTAGAATTTGACAAAACTTATTGGTAAAATTAAACAATTATAAAGTTGCTGAACCAAGCATATTACTCTAGAAGAAGACAGTACTTTGAAATAAAACTTATATTAAAAATGAAATGCAGCAAATACTTCCCGCTAGAATAGTATCAAGAAAAATTCTCTTGTACATTACTTGACCCATTAAACAGGAACTCCTTTGGTTTAGACTTGGGGCATGGCGGTAGATGAGGGTCTCTGATGAAAGTGGAGAGAGAATCTGTCATATATGTGTGTGGAGAGAAGGAATCGTGGTCGCATATCCTGGTGAACTGTAGCAGCATTGAGGCTTGGAGGAAGAAATACCTGCCGTCTTCCTTTACTGATTAACAGAGGACAAAGGGGTTGCTGGGCTCTGCTGGCAGGCAAGGGTGAGGAACAGATGGGCAATCGAAGGTGCAAAGGAAGTTGCACTCTCTCGTTCTTCTGCGTTGAACTCTATGCTCATGAACTCCACACTATATTTCAACCCATTTTCACTCCTTAAGCCACCGCCCTGAGTGGCCGAGGTCGTTAAGGCGCGGGCTCGTGAGCGGGAGGTCTGGGGGTTCGAATCCCGCCAGGACCGTCTTCCCTGACTGAGGTTTTTTGAGGTTTTCCTCAGTCCTCATAACTGGCAAATGCAGGGGAGGTACCCTAAACTTAGGCCTGGAACGTTTCCTTCCTTAAAAATCCTTTCCCAATAAAACATCTCATGTATCATCATTGTCCACCGCCTGTGGTGCCTCAGTAGTGAAAACGGGCGTTAATACTTACTCAAAAAAAAAAAAAAAAAAAAAAAAATCCCCCTAAGCCAATGACAGATGCATGTTTCAAATTTTTAGAGAAAGGTGCGAGGCCTCTAAGTGCTTTTTGGCGTCTCCTAGCCAACGATTTTTGATTTGAATTTAATATATAAGGAAGAGTTTGCTTGACTGGAGAATTCAGTTTGAAGTTTTACAGAGTTACAGGCAATCCTAAGTTCTACACTCCGCGAGACGCATTTCCTCATTGAGTTCGACTCAATTGCGCAGTTTGCAGTGCTCATTATGCTTGACTTTCAATTTCACGCGCCGCGGCACTCATCTATAAGTTTCACACGCGGTAAATAAGTTTGTATTGGCGTACCTAAGTCTATCGTAAGCAAAACAGCAGAGGACGCAAAAGATTCTAGATTTAATAAAGTGCCAATATATATTACGTCTCATCGCGTTCTCATTTACATTATTGAATTCGTCTCCCTGTCCCAATGAGATCTGACAAGTCCCATTTCTAGTCAGCAACGTGTTGAATTGATACAATGTCACAGTTGTTGCTGTGTTTAGCAAGTCTGTTTGTTTTAGTTATAGCAGTCAACAAACTTTAACCATCTACCTGCACCTTATAAACAGTTCTACATTCACAGAACGAGTTTATAAATTTGGATTACATAGACGAATAATCTCGCTTAGTCCTTGTTTTTCCTTTGTGGTAAAAAGCTCTGAAATAATTCTTATTTAGGAAATTTGTTCCATTCATGGCTGAATCAGAAACACTAGAAATCACAAATTATCAGAATTATATACCTAATCATTAAATGGCGAGTTTTCTGCTTTTCTAGAGTGATAGAGAACGCCGTATTCCTCACTTATATGTCGCATTTCGGCTCTATGATGTCTGAACATTAACTAGAGAGAGCTCATAGCGTGCTGACATAAACTGCACATTATTATTTAGTTGCATATCTACCTAGCCGCCCTTTATTGCTGGAGCCAAGAATTACAGCTAGGTATACAAGTATCTACTTCCATTTGGTAAACGAAAAAGGGGCCCCCTGTAGGCACTTCTGCTGCCTATATTACTCGATTTAGAGCAGGTAAATAATGCCGACAATACCTTAGGCACAATTAAGGTAAAGCATATTAATTGCATTGTAGTGAACGTGCCAGAAGTTTAGTTTACTGCCTGCAGCCTCTTGCAAGCGAAACGCATTTCCATCATGATGCGAAATATCAGAGGTTGCCCAAGAGATTATATTACTCGATCAAAGGAAACTGCAATTATTGGATTCTGTGGCATGAAATTTCATTAAAATCCAATACCCATGGTGGCTTTGGCCAAAAAGAGAGCAAAAAAAAAAAAAAAAAAAAAAAAAAAACTTAATTGAGATCTTGAAATGAAACGGTAAAAATCGCACGATCGGCCGGATTAATTGTTTTCATTCCCCAAATCGACCGTTTTGGAAGTTGATTGGTATTCGCAATATACATATATTGAAAGTTAAATAATAATAAAAAAAGAGAGTTTCGACTCGCTTCTGATCTAACGGGAGTCTATATTTTATTTTCAAATACATTGATTTGGTAAGTTTTCTAAAATTCTCTCCTTAAAAATTACAGAAAAACTTTATTTGAAAGTTATATTGAACTCTCATGATTGCGTATAATATTATGCACTGTATAATAGTAGGTAGTGACTTAAAATGCTTTAAAATATGTGGATCCGTTATAAAAGAGAACTGCCGCTGTATAGATTCAGATTTAAAAACAAAATATATTTTTGGTATTTTAAACCGCAGAGAAATTAATTTTTAACATATCTTGAAGGATTATTAACAGTTCAGAAAATTCTAAATAAAACACACACACACACACACACACACACACACACACACACACACACACACACAAACGGTTGCGTAGTAGTAAGAGGCGTATTTGGCAAATATTGCGCCAGAATCATAATTTGAATAAAATTATTTCAACAGGAGTTTGGAAAGTACACCCTTTTTTTTTTTTCCTAACCTTGTTCACTTCTTTTTTGAGCATGAACTACCTGACTTTCCAGTTCTCAATTTTCGTTCCATCTCTCAAACAGCAGCGATGCCAGATCCATTTTGTATGGAATATTGTTAGAGATTTGTGGTTCAGGAAATTTAACTAGCGAATCCTGATCAATGAAAACTTCTTTGCCAAGAAGCTGTGTTATTACCAGAAGCACATTTAATGCATCATGAAAATCATTGGCAACTATGAGATACCATTGACACGCTGGTATTGTTTCTGATACCACGAACACCAGTTCTGTTTATATCTCTTACGACTTCTGCGGGTTCGAACCCGGCCAGGACCGATGGATTTTTTCGGGCGTAAAAATCCTAAGTATGGATGGCTTCCTTCGGAAGGGAAGTAAAGCCGTGGGTTCCGTGTCATACATTTACGGCACGAAAAAGAACCTCAAGCCTGAAAGAGAGGCCTCTGAGCAAAACTTGTCGGCCGTTTCACGCCCTGAATTGAATGGGACGCTGATGACCTGAGATGTTAAAGAGCGTCCATAAATAGACCAATCAAAAAAAAAAAAAAAAAAAAAAAAAGCCGACTTCTGCAGTTTATAAACATAAAAGTATATTAGGGGCTTTCTTATATTATAGTATAGAAGATCAAAACACTTACGCAATTATTGGACACAATCAGTGCAGAATTATTTCGGAAACTCTGTCAAACTTTCACCTGAGCTATCATCAGCCCTTGGTTGCTAAAACCTACAGAAACAGCAACTAACAGTGGGGAAGATGTTTCGGGAGGAATGTTTCAAAAGTTTGCTTTTACCAGGTACATGCTCATGCCATTGTCTCCCATATGTGCTCATATTATACGAAGGATTCATAACAAAATTGAGAATGGTTTATTTTGTTCAGTGATTATCGTTGAGAGCCCTGACCAATGAGCTGATGTCACATTTCTGGAACATCTTGGTTGTTGAGAGGTGCCACTCTCTTAAGAACGTGTTTGTCATGTATAGCATAAGTTTGAAGCTACTACAGCAATCAGATTTTGTTTGTTCTTTTAAACAAACGTACAACTGAAACCCTGGAAACCATGTACAGAGCGTTGTTTAAACGCGTGGCTGGCTTAACGGGAATTTGTCTGCCAAAGGCTACGCTGTTTCTAAACGGTTCTGTTCCGTGCTTCATTTTCCCTTATCCTTGACGCGAAGTCTTTGTGCTGTACAGGAGTTGAACGTTGTGAGACCACTAGTGTGTTAATGTTGTTATAATGCCAAAAAGTCCGCTGACTTCAGCGCTGCGGTTTCTATGTGACAACGAACTCTTGTAGAGAACTGAGACAGCAATTTATAGACAGATTTTCTGTTCGTGCGCCTCACAGAGAGACGGTTCGTAATCTGTGAGTAGCTTTATGGAAACGGGATCTGTTCTTGATAAGAAACCGAATATAATACAGAGGAAAAATTCGATAATACGGGAAAAAAAGGTTGAAAGAAGTCCAAAGAAATCTCTGAGAAAGTTTGTACAGGTATCAGGATATTCGCTAACCTCGGTTTGGAATACCACTAGACTTTTAAAATTAAAACCCTGTATGATAATTGTAGTTCAAGAATTGCAACCAGCCAATAATGTGAGTAGAGTTAATTTGTGCAATTAGATGTTGGATAATGTTAATGATGGCTCTATTGACCGCGTTTATTTTTTTTTTCTTTTGACGAAGTATGGTTTTATTTACATGGTCATATAGCGACAGTAAACAATAGCTACTGGAGTGCAGAAAAATCCGATCTTGTATACAAAGTGCCATTGTATGACCAAAAAATTGGTTTTTGGTGATTGTTTTCAGAATTATAGAATCTATATTTTTTTAAGATATAGTGAACGGGCAGAGGTACAAGAATAACATAATTACACCATTCCTAGAAGAACTGTGTGACATTCATTATGTGCAGACGCCTTGTTTTCAACAAGAATCCGCTACAGGGCATACAGCTGATCTCTCGTTAAAATTAATTTAGGAAAATAGGTGATAGGGGATATTGGCCACCGCGATCTCTAGATCTTACCGTAAGCGATTTCTGTTTATAGGGACCTTAATAAATTAAGTGTATCAGAATAAACCACATACCTTGCAAGAACTGAAAGACTGTATAAGAA
Source organism: Metallyticus violacea (assembly GCA_030762175.1). Lineage (NCBI taxonomy): Eukaryota > Metazoa > Arthropoda > Insecta > Mantodea > Metallyticidae > Metallyticus > Metallyticus violacea. The sequence continues at coordinate 103,416,095 of CM060830.1, read as the reverse complement.
GAGAAACTGCTGCTATTTCACAAGAGGAATTAACGAGTGTTAATGCAATTTTATTAAAAGACGTGAGAGATGTGTGACGGCACACAGACATCATTTCCAACATTTATGACGAAGCTATGTGGTTATTGTAGCTGTGATTTGCATTAGAAATCTGTGCGCTTGAATTTAAGGGGCAATGAAAATCCGACTACGCCGACAAAGAGCGTGCTGTCCGGTGCCAAGCAAATTCCCGTTAAGCCGGCCACGCGTCCAAACGAGGGCTCTGTAGAAAGCCTATAAGCAGTTAGAATTTTTTATTAAGAGCATGTGTTTTTGAAGTAAGGTGAGGAATAGTTTGTCGATACTTCATGCCACAGAAGACATGAGATGAATGTGAAATCAGTGATGCACATTGGGAAAAGATCACCGATAATGGCCATAAAGTTTGCTGACGTCACTCCATAATGTTTTGGAGTACAGGAAAGTCGCGCTAAAATGAATGCTGAACAAGGCACAAGTTTCAACCACCTGGATATGATGTGATAGCACACAAAATCTTGCATGCTCTGACTTCCACCTGTTTTATATGTGAAGTAAGCTCTGTGGATGCCCTTTGCAGACAGTTAACTTAATGCTGTTTAGGTTGTACTAAAGACACTAAAAGAAGGGATTCAATAAGTGCTTTGAATGAGTTTATTAAACGAGAAGGAAATTTATTTTGAAAGCTTGAAGTTCAGTAAAGGTGGCTAATATTCTTAGAGCAGTATTAGGAATATTTTTCGACATTTCCTCGCATTGTCGGAATATTACAGACGTCTCGACACCTCATGTTGCACATGAAGGCTAGCAAAATATTGCATAAGCTATTACAAATGACCCCGCAAATAAAAGTGCATCGACTTTCCTTTGCGCAACCTCAAGCATTAGCCTCGCTATGAAATTCCAAACAGTCGCTTGCTTTAAGATTTGACCCAAAATGTCTCTCGCCTGAAGTATTTCGGTTTCTTACGCCATACAAACTGGCAACAGAATTCTTGTTTGGTTAACAACGAGCGATACCGTATCATCTCAGGAAAATAACAGATGATCTCCTCTTCCCAATTTAGGCAGGCATTCGGCAACCTGTTTTTAATAAACTACTTTCACCGCCAGGTGCCATGTTGAAATGTAAGGCGGGAGATTTCATCAAGCCTATCATGTAATTAAATGCTAAGTGATAGTTTGTGTCATTAGCCTCTCACTTAAAAATGTAAAGGCTGAATCTGTAAGTCACCATAGGAGGCAGTGCACAGCGAGCAGTCAGTTAATTATAAGAGAACAAATAAACGATTTGTCACGCTTATTTATAGTGGGGAATAGCTAGACAGACCAAAACACTCTCTCGAAAAGAAGCTGAAACGCTCGTATGTGTCTACTTTCCAGGCATACGTATGGCTTAATACTAATACTAATAATAAGAATAATAACAATAATTTAGCTACTGTTCATATCTTAATATGATCACGATACATCGCGCGATTTTATTTCAGACTTATTCTTTACTTTGTTCGTGTCATATACTTGTAATGATATCGAGGTCTCGAAATCTTCGCTTGTGCGTTTATCTTTCGCTTGCTGTCGTCAAAATGCAGTAGCCCATGGCACTAATATTACTTGTAGAACTTGTGAAATAAAAAGATATTTATCAGATATAGACAATGCTGATTTTAGGACCATTTTTTGTGGGGAAACTGGAGTAAGATATGCATAACTTAATCGCTATACAATCGAGAAGTTCAGAAAATCTGGGGGTGTTAAGATAAGTTTAAATATATTTATGTGCTAAATAGTCATTTTTTGAGATCCTCAGGTTTCTGTAGTACGTTAACAAACCCTTCCAAGCAGTAGTAGTGTTAAGACATAATTAGAATACATCATAACATATCCCAAAGTTCAGGCATTTATTTTGGTTAAAACAGGCAGGCAAAAAGGCACTTCTGTACTGGAAATAGGCAGTAATATAATTATCATAGACATTTATTAGAACTAATGCATTTCCTGCGGTGTCTTCAGACACTGAGATTTGCTTGTGACACTTAATACAAAGCTCGGCACTTGTGGACTTTTAAGCGGTTGTTTACTGAGGTGTGTCGACGATGCCACCCCTCTTTGGATGTGTCTGGTTTGAAGCGGATTTTCTATGCTGGTGTTGTCGTTGGACCGAGGGTCCCATTTCATACCCCGGGTCGTTCAAGGGCCCGAAGTCGCTTTTCGTGTTTTATTGGTCACGGGAGGAGGAAGATGGAAGGAGATAGTTCAAATCACACAACCTTGTTTTCTTTGAGCGCATTGAACTATTTAATCTCATTACACTTAGTTATTGGCCGTTGTGTAATACTGACAAGCGTCGTATTGCTTTAATTTCCTAATCTAAACTGCAGTTGCTGCCATCTGCTAAGAACTCTCTGGCAGAAAAATGTGCTTTGCTAGATTTGTTTCCCCTTATATATGAAATCCAAACGTCGCCACGTGGTTTCAAAGCGTCACGTGGGATTTAAAGCACAGCGCCCACGGTCTTCCCTGAACCTTTGAAATATTTAAATATTATTGATGAGTTTTTGAGTTCCCAACGCGTTTAATTTAAATTTATCACCTTCCTGATACTATATTGGTGAGTTCATCATCATACGATGTAACGATTTCATCGCCGACACCTGTTCCCCCTTCTACCTTTAACGAATTTTGAAACATCTTCAGCAACTAAGATGCAAAAGGATCTATTGTACGGCCACCTGCATGCACTTAGCTTTGTTATAGTAGCGAGACCTATAGCTCTAGCCATTACCAGCAGAAGAAACACATAAGATGACAAAAGGTAACCCTTTCGCTATTGTCATAGAGTAAAACGTCCAGGTAGCCACAAATACATTTTCGTAACATGAAATGTCCCAGTTTTCTGCTCTAAGCTATGTATGTTTTATAGTTATTACTATTTATATGATCTAAAAGCATTTACTCTTGGACGTGCATGGGTGTGAGGATATGTCATAATTTCCACTTCTACTTTGTTATTAAACATTGTTCACTTGCCCTTCTTCACGATAGAACGAGCCGAAAAATGTTTCATGAACATTTTATCATATGTTATTTCATTGTTTCGTCTCGGGTCTTGTCATTAACGTCTAATCAGAGCGAAGAGTGTGGTATATGGGCCTTAAGGAAATATCCTTAACGATATCTTTAATGTTCAACAGCGTTTCTTGGTTAGGGAGCTCTTTACATATTTATATTATACCATCGCATTAAAACCTTGATTAAATTTTAATAATTAATAGAGTTTAAGCTCAAAAGAAGTATGTATTAAGATATTTTTTAAATACTGGCACTTGTATGGCTCTGTTAGCCGTTTCGCGGCAGTTGGCGAGTCGGCAATCAGGGCGATAACTCCCAAAGGAGCGAATGTAATATCCGCGCATCTGATCCAAGTGCTCGTAATTACAACTATATTAAGCACGTAAGTTTTGACAGCAAATGTTGGCAATATTGTCCTGTTATACATTTCTAGTGTCGTTTTTTGGGTAAATTGTTATTCTCATGCATCCGTTCACTTCACGAAATTGAGTCAATTTCTAGCCTGATATTTCCCATCAGTTTTTCTAATGTGCAGGTTTGACCCGTACAATTATTTTTCTACTTCCTCCTTATATTATTAATATATCATTTCTGTATCTCTCTGCATTTATAGTATTCTCAAAAAAATGTTGGCACTATTACTCTGTATGCGTTTACTGCGCACCAATTTTCTCGTCTTGTAAGGGTGTTTTGCTTATAAAATCGGACTTACTGTTATACAATAAATACGTGCTATTTTGTATGGAAATATGAACATGTAACCACATTTCAGCACTAAAGAATGTAAAGCATGAATCAATTACTGTGTCATTAACTTTGCGTAACATACAATTAAAGATTTTTACCCGAATATCAGCGTCACCTGCTCGTAATTCGTGGACAACACTGACCTTGTATTTAAATTGACTCAATTTCGGAAGATGAACTGATGCGTGTGAACGAAAGCTTTCTAAAAAGAGGAATTGATCCAGCAAGGCAAATTTCCAACCTCTGTACGTGCTTATTTTCATTATAATTGTGATAACTTGCGCGTATTTGACATTCTCTTTCCCAGGAGTTATCGCTCCAACTGCCGAGCCGCCAGCTAGCGTGCAAAGCCATAAAATACCCAGTGAATGATGCACATTACATTTACTATGTTGTATCACTTGGATGCAGAACTTGTGACCAACATATTTTGGTTTCTTTTGTTCCAGGTGAGTTGAAAAGTGACCAGATGCCCAGACCCATGGATGTGAATGTAACTAAATGTAGCAATAAACATCTAAATACCTATCCATACTGCATTTCGCCTCTAACTATGAACGTGTAGGAGCGGTATAATTATTACTACTTTTGTATACGTTGTTGTGTAATTAAAGTAGTAGAATTGCTCAATTATCCTGCCATTTATAATTTTAAGGTTTTACAACTGCATTAGCGGCAATTTCGTTCATAGTTTCGTATCGTAATTTTGTTGTTATCGTGTGTTAGCTGTACGGAAATAAAATTATTTGTGTCATACACCAGTAGATCACTCAAGTGTTCAAAGTCGCTGCTACAGCTACCTGTAGCATGCAGTGTAACTTTACAAATATTACATTTAATTTAATTTCTAGCAACATCAGTAATTTAAAACTACATTGGTCACTTTAATATATAACACCATTGACTTAGAGTGATTAGGCTTAAGGCCTGTTTCCGGTTCTGACGCACCATAGGAACTATTCGAATTTAGCTACACTTAACAGTTATAGATATCAGAAGTGTAGGTGGTCTCTCTAGCATGATGCTAAGGTATTAGTTGGACGTGAAATGGCCGGTAATTTTGTCCAGGAACTTCTTTTTTAGAGGCATGGCATCCTTTAACGTCATTACTCTATGACACGGGACCCTTTGTTGCTATTCCATCCCTACAAATTGATGAAAACACTATCCCAATCTAACTCTCAAAACCATTGATCACTTTTACTCTGTTTGTCTATATATATAGGTTTCAAACTAAATCCCTTCTGGAAGATTTGCACTCAAACATTGAAACTTAAATAATATAATTTCAATTTTTACAAACTATATATTGTTTAATTCAACAAATATATTTTTGAACAGAACCGAGCGTACGAGGTCTGTCCAGAAAACTTTCAGTTGCTTGATATTTATAAATAACTATTTGCTAGAAAGTCTAGGCCCATATTTGTTTTTAAATATCTACAAGGTTCTCTTTAGAACACCAGATTCCCCTAACTTCTCCTCCCCTTTCGTCTCGTTTGACAGAACAGCTCGATGTAAGCCTTGGTCTGCCGCAGCGACCTCTGTTTCCACTGCCTCCGTCTTACGACTTCATTGATAGAGGTCAGTATTGTAAGGGAGCATGTGACCAGCATAGCGGCACCCCGCAGGTTGCCTATCACGTCTTAACTTCTTCCACTATCTACTTTTCCCTGCTTTCAACTCGAAGTCGTAAGGAACCAAGTATGCACTTTCGTCTCTTGTCAACTGATTTTGCATGTGATCCCTGATCACTGATGCATGTGCAGCAAGGACAGAACTCATGTAATGTTGTTAATTGTATTTTTATCTGAGAAAAATGTGGAAAGCTTCGTGTAGGTTAATAAAAACAGCAATTTATGACACAAACTGAAATCTTTTCCGGACAGTCGAATGTTAAATCTTCAACAGTAAAGGAACACGTCCGTTGTTTACCCCTGTAATCTGTCATTGATTCTCATTCAAGGGCACATAAAACATTTTTAATATTGGGTTCGTTGTTTAAAATCGTTTTTAAATGTCCACCCTGAATGAACGAATTCTTTTACTGCTCTGAAAAGCATTGACCCTGATGAAAGATCGTCACCGAACTCTGTTCTTTGCCAGCACTTTAATCTCCTTCCAACTTTGTCCTGTTTTCTCAGCTTCTGTTTGAACTGTGTCATGTCACTTTATTCTTGGTCTGCCGTTTCTTCGTCTACATATTTCTTATAGATTTCAACCACTGTATGGGCGGAGTAGGATGCTTCTGTACTTCAGCCTTGCTTTGCGGCTGGCCGTTCGTGCCTACACCCCCACAATGTGGACATCTGCGGCCAGAATCCGTAATATGTCTGCAGATAGAACAGCCCATCGCCCAAAAAGTTCGAGCCCCTTAGAAGGTCCGCTTTAGTGCTACTAAAACGCAAGTCACCGCCACTCCGCGCCAGCCCATCTCGTCCTGGCACTTTCCACCTTGTAACAGAAGCAACGGAATGAAATGGAAGAGCGAAAATTTCGTGGAAAGAAAAGACCCAGCATTCGCCGAAGCGACCAGAGGACACAACAAAAAATCTCAAGGTCAGGATGACCAGCTCCTAGGGATTTGAACACGGGATCTCCCGAATGTGATTCCTATACTTTACCGCCTGAGCCACCGCTCTCACTTCTTTCAAATTCCTGATTTCCTTAATTTCTTATTTGACATTTTCTTTGGCCACATGACCATCAGGTTTTCACGTATCTATTAACAAACATTTGTAATGTTTCACATTCCCATAATAAGACAGTTAACATTTCTATTAAATTTTTCAATATTTAACACCAGGTACATTTATTTAGATTTCAATAAGGAAGCTCATTTTGAGAAAGCACGCTTTGCAGTGGCGGCTCGTGGTCCCTGTAGAATGGTGGGCCAGAGGCGTGGGCGAAGGATTCTTTTATAAGGACTTATATTCCCTCAGGACATTCTCTCATAGCTGCAGCGCCATCGTACGCTTGTGCTATAAACTTCTGGATTATTTGGAACTTTTCTAATTCAGCTGTTAAGTACGCCTTAAGCCTTCTGCAGTCAATTCAGAAACAGCAATGAATTTTATGAATCTTTCAGCCGATTTACATAATATCATAACAAACTGTGACCTGCATGTAATATTTTCGTTTCGTCGGCCTTACAGAAACGAAATTTACCCTTTCTAGTTGTTCTTTTCTGATTTAATTCATATATACAAGACATGTTTCTCACTTCACAGGCTGTCAGTCAAGAGAGGGAGAGCGGGGGGGGGGGGAACATTGTGCCGTCTTGCTGAGTAAACTCCTACAGCTTTAAATCGACGGGGTCCAAATCGTTTTTTCACTTCCAACTTAACAGCTAAACTTAGACGCGAAAATGGATTCTTCAGTAAAATATATACTTTACTCATTGCCACGAAACAGGTACGCTTTTTTTTTTTTTTTGTAACTTAACAGTCAACCTTTCAATGACAAACAGTAAGGAAGCCATCATATTTCAAACCGCCACGGGTGTCCGAGGTCGTTAAGGCGCGGACTCGTGAGCGGGAGGTCTAGGGTTCGAATCCCGCGAGGACCGTCCTTCCTGACTGAGGTTTTCCCCAGATTTTTCTCAGTCCTCATAAATGACAAATGCCGGGGAGGTACCCTAAACTTAGGCCTGGAACGTTTCCTCCCTTAAAAAATCCTTTCCCAATATTTCATCTCATGTATCATCAGTGTCCACCACCTGTGGTGCCTCAGTAGTAAAAACGGGCGTTAAACATAAATAAAAAAAACGTATTTAAAAAAAAGTGCGAAAACAACCCTAGTCAGTTGTTATGCGTCGTGTCAATACCTCATAACATCTGGTTCCTAAGAAAAGAGTGAATACCGAGCCCCGGCTATGAGCTGTCTTCTGCTGGCCCAAGAGAACATAGAAATAAGCAAGAAAAAGGCTAACTCATCTCGAAGGAAGACAAATATAAGTCATTGTAAATGTTTGCTGGCCCACGAAGGTATAAGTTTAAAGCGTAAATGTTTCGCCCATGAGCTTCCCTTTCTAACGGAGGACCCGAATGCTACCGCTACTACAGTTGGGAGGAAATGCGCTTATTGCATAAGATACAATCAAGAACTAATCAGTTATAAATCGCTGTTTCATGTATGTTTTGTTTTAAAAGTTGACCAGTAGAAGATAAAATGTAAATAATTTTTTTTTCTTAGGGCATGGGGAGGCATTTAACCCTTATTGATTGATGGCTGCCTCTGATATTTTGATTTCTTGATTATGTTCTTAAAATGTGCAACTATTCTATCGATTTTATGTCAAGATCTCTGGTTCACACAGAAACTGCTTCTTTGTTTGCTTCTTTCTCTTTCTTTTCAATGTTTTCTGTTTCATAATAACAGCTCATTATCGGGGGTTTCTTTATTTGGTTTTTGTTAAAATGAATTTATAACAAGAGTGGCACGCTCAAATGGCATGCATTTATCTGAAATGCTATTAACGAAAAGAAACGAGCCCTAAATAATTGCTATTTACGTCATTTAACGACTCGAAACAATTGCTGATTATAAAAAGTTGTAGTAGGGGCATTCAAAAACATTAAAATTAATTCTAGATTGTCAACTAAAACATTCACCGCTATAGCATTTGATTAGGGTCTGTATCGCGATGGTTTTGGAACCAATGGGTATGTACACGCGGTATAGGGTGTGGGCCACAGTTTGTAAGAGCTTGTTGGAGCAGAACGGGGTCAGTGTGTCTAGACAACAGGTGTGGTGGTAGTGTCGGATATCCATAAAACAAAAGAGAAGCGGCAAAGGTTCCTGTAGTGCTCACCCGATCTTCACTCATATGAGAGTGGAATCGAAATTCCTGTGATTTAGGAAAAGTCGTAAGTGTCTCGAACCTTATGCATTACATGCAGCCTCCTGCATTTATTTATCTTCCTTCTTCGCAGAATTTTTATTATTGTTTTTTTACACCCGTCTTTTAAAACTTTTTTTTTATTTTAATCATGAGCACTTTTTTCCATTTATTTTACACGTTCTCTTCTTCCTCTGCCCATCGTTCTCTATTTTTATTTATTTATTTTTCACTTTTATATTTGCTACCTTAGCTTTAGTGTTTAAGCCTTTCTTTATTTTCTACTTCACCTTTATTCATTTATTTTTTAGATTTTAGTTTTGTTCGCTGTGTAGGTGCTTCTTTCTCGTCTTCTTTCGTTAACTTCCTTGCTTCTCTGATGTTTCTAGGCAGGTTTATTATTATTATTATTATTATTATTATTATTATTATTATTTTAATATTTAAACGTTTTTGCTGTACTTTTTGCCTCATTCTCAAATGTTTTTTTAAAAATATATTTTCTGTTTAGTTATACTTTGTTTACATTTTCAGTCTCTCTTTCTGCCTTGCTATAGTTTTCCCTCTTAATGAGATCGTTTATGGAAAGTTTTTTATAGAGTTTTTAAATTTTTTATTATACGGTCGATGCTTAAGTTATATATCTCTTCACCTTTTCTGTTTGTTAATTGCTTATCCATTTATTTTCATCTGCAGTCATATATCTGCAGAGAAAGGTTCCCCCCTAGCAGGGGTGCAGTTATCTAACGTAATTATTTGACCAAAGTACTAAAATGTTCCATCGGCTAAACTTGAACTGTTTTGAAAGGATTTTAGACGATAGGATGTTAGTTATAAATTAAACTTACACGGGTTTCTTTTGGTACAAAACTGGGGGAAAAAAATAAAAAAGGAACCTTACTTTACACATACACCGCGTACATCATTATTAATAATTAATTAAACAAATATTCTAAGGTTCATTGTGAATGTATGCTATTGAAAAACAATTTTTAGGTAAGTAATGTAGATAGCCAGTCTGGAAGAAGAAATTTGGGGAGATCAAGGCTATAATGGCGATACTGGAACAAGTAAAATGCCTAATTCTGGACGGTTATAAGAAGTCAACACTTGGCAACATTCATTATAGTACATCTTTCATTTAGTGTCCTACAGTAATATCGAGCTTTTTAATTAAAGAACACAATAATCAATCGGCTTTCAGATTTATCCGGTGATATTTTTCAGTAACAAAATTCATATAAATTTTGAAAATACTAAATACCTTAACTTTCACAAGCGTTGCAGATCTAAAGGCAATGAAATCATCGAACCTGGTAATATAAATATGATCATAATATGAATTGGAAAGAACATATTGATCATATCTTACCCATTGCAATGTTTTGAAATCATACCTTAAATTCATTTTATAAATAAAAGCATCATAAAAACTTACTTCCATTCCTTAATAACTTATGGAATAATCTTCTGGGAAAATTCAGTAAATGTTATATATATATATATATATATATATATATAAGAGAGAAGAATAATTGCAAAGGCAAAACGATCAATTCGTTGTAAATCACTCTTCTCAAAATGTTTGGAATTTTACAATTAACTTGCGTGTGCATTCTAGTTGTACTTTTATTTGTTGTAGACAGCTCAGAAGTATTCAGATATATGCAACAAAGAATCCAAACATAGGCGGCATAACTTATATAGACCAAGTAACAAATTGAAACACTCCAAAAAGGAACTGTATATTAATAAAAATACACCTTATAACTGGTATCTTCTATAGAGAAGAGGCTTCATACAATCAAATACGTGTATTAAATTTTTCTCCTAAAAATGATTATCTCTTTCAAACTCTACATCAAAGAAAATTTTGTAAATATGAAGAGTATAATAATTGTATCAAATGTCCGTAATAAATGTAATTTCTGACGGAATCTACATCCTAGTTTTGAGTTGGCTAAACTCTTTATACGATCCACAGATTAAAGTGATGTTCTTGATAATGGGGAAATATCTGTCCTAGGCAAGATCCTCCGTACGTGCTAATAAATTTTCTAAGTAAGAGAGTTCTAGAACGGAATCCACCCAGCCTCGTGAAGACAACTGAGGAGCTGCCTGAGAGAGATGGGCGTTCTTTGATCCAGAAAGCCTTGAGACTTGGCGACCGGCGAGGTGTCGGTAAGCGGATCACATACCCCCTTTATCGGTGATGTCGTAGCGGTCCATGCAGTCGGCCAAGGCCCGTGTAGGCAATCACGTTATGAATAAAGAATAAAGAGGGAAGAAATAGAAAAGCAAAATGATACGGGCTGTATAGTTTTTAAAATGAAAAAAAAAAAGTGTGTAGGTAAGAACATAATTAGCAACAAACAAGTATATTATAATCCTCCTGAAATAAATAATTGCTACAGTGGTTGTCTTGAACTATTTCCAGAATCCAGAAAAATATTGGAATGAAGTATTGCGATAAAATTACATTTCCATGTTTAAAAAGAAAGAAAATAAAAATGTTGCATTTGTTTGGCGTAATCTGTGCAGCAGTACTCTCCAAATCAAAACGGACAAAATTTAATTGATAAACTCTTGTTTACTACATCATTCAGGTGAAAAATGGAAGCATGTAATGGGTTTGTAAAATGCACTTAGATAAATCAATTTTCTTAGATACCTAAGTTGTTTTTCATTATAGAGTAACCATATCCAGTCTATATAAATAAACTATCCGAGAAAATATCAGTGTTAGAGGTAGAAATATTAATACTCTTTACGACTCAAGGTATGACGTAAATATACAGAAGAACAATTATTTATTGAAATTCTACGAAATTGTAGCTACCGGTTAAATTTTCTGGCTAGACTAACTAATGTTATGCTTTTCGTATAACTGATATCCAAAATAGTAATCTAAGATTAGGTTTTTATGGGAAGGAAAAAAAAAAACGGTTTGTCATCCATTTATCAAAAACCTATGTTTGTAAAAATAAAGCATTTATGTATTATTTGCTTGTACAGTTTGGGCCGTTGCAGAACAATCTAGGACGGGGCTGTCCAATGGTTTCTGCTCGGGCACATTTGCAATGAGGGGTACTTGGTCGCCAGTTCAACATAACTGCTACTACAACGACTGCTACTACTACTACTACTACTACTACTACTACTACTACTACTACTACTACTACTACTACTACTACTACTACTACTGCTACTACTACTACTACTACTACTATTACTATTATTACTACTACTACTACTACTACTACTACTACTAATAATAATAATAATAATAATAATAATAATAATAATATTATTATTATTAATAATAATACATTATAATAATTCTAGAATTAAAATATATGAAATTAATTTTCTCACTAAATAAATATAGCTCTACATTACTTCTTTTAGGAACAGAGACGCTAGCATTACCCAATAAACACACGTGTTTTCCTTTGTTTTCAATAGTGCAATACTGGTCCTACCATGTACTGTTAAAGCTTTGGTTTCTTTGTCATTTTAAGAAGAGTTATACTTAAAATATAACTGAATAATTTAAAATTTAAAAAGTAATGAAAAAACACTTAAAACATGTTGAATGTACAATTTATCACAACACAAGGCACTCACAAGTAATATTGAAAGCAAGGAACTTGGAGTATTCTTGCTGCAAGACTGTTTGTTCACTGTTTGTGGGATTAAAGTTATTTTGAGGGCAAATTGGATGTCCCAATGTGTCTTAGTGGAACTCTGTCATGGTAGGTAGTTAATAACACTGCAATAAACCATAAGGAAGAGGCCTACTTTGCACAATCAAAATGCCGATATAACAAATTTCCTAAGCTTTAGGACGGTGCTTTTAAAACGAAGCGTAATAATCTTTATTAAAATAGGTAAGGAGATGAAACAAAAGTGTAAAATATTAATTAAAATTTAATTTGGTAATTAGTTGTGTAGGGCGCCGCATTGAACAGGGCTGATCTAATACATGACATCTCTATTTGTTTCAAAGCTTAGACGCTGCAGATTTTTTTTATTTGTTTTATTTACAGATGCTCTTTAGCAGGTCAGGTCATCAGCGTCCCATTCAATTCAAGTTGTGAGACGGCCTACAAATTTTGCTCAGAGGCCTCTTCTTTTAGGCTTGAGGTTCTTTATCGTGCCGTAAATGTACGACACGGGACCCACGGCTTTACTTCCCTTCCGAAGGAAGCCATACTTAGGACTTTTACGCTCGAAAAAAATTTATCGATCCTGGCGGATTTTGGTTTAAGAAGGCAAGTATGGTTACCACTATACCACCAGGATTGGTCTACGCTGCAGAAATTCACTATTAATATCCGTTGACTATTTGCAACCATGTATGAAGTTAAAAACTTTCCCCTTTTATGAATTAAAGTTCTTGGCACTCTGAATAAGGAGCACATGACGAATTTGACCCGGATCGGTAAGGATCATGAAAGATGGGGCCAACCCAAATATTCTTGGTATTTACCGACTTTCCCTTCCTTTAGTATGTTATGTGCGGTCAGGGAAAGTTCGCCTCAGTAATTATCACATTGAAACTCTGTTCCGCCATGAGATGGGATGAGCTGTGGGAGAGCAATAAGGCAGTAAGTATGTCCTCTTTTACTGGCCTGTAGCATTCCATCTTTACACCTGTCTCTTATCCGCCACATCTTTAGTGGAAGAGGCGGTCCAAATGTTTAAGCGGGGGACTTAAGCATATCTCATCTCAATGGTTTCCATTTTCGTAATATTCTGTTGAAATTCATTTCAAAATTTTATGATATCAATTATCACTGATTATATAGGGCGTATGAAAAATGCAGAGAACATAATAGAAAATGTAAAAATGTAATATAATCCCCTAATGTTACACATCTCTTCCTTTTAAGTGCAAAAGAAAATGAATGTGACCAAAGCAGTTTGATGTAAGCAGCAAATACATCGCTTTATTAATCTTCATTGTTATTTTGAAACTCTTTCGCTTTTGTAACCTGACTGTTTTCCACAAAGCGAGATACCGCCACGGGTGGCCGAGGTCGTTAAGGCACGGACTCTTGAGCGGGAAGTCTGGGATTCGAATCTCGCCAGGACCGTCCTCCCTGCCTGAGATTTTTTCCAGGTTTTCCTCAGTTCTCATAAATGGCAAATGCCGGAGAGGTACCCTAAACTTAGGCCTGGAACGTTTCCTTCCTTAAAAAACTCCTTTCCCAATTTATCATTTCATTTCATGTATCACCAATGTTCACCACCTGTGGTGCCTCAGTAGTAAAAACAGGCATTAAACACTGCTCAAAAAAAATATATATATATATTGGTTGCGCACCAAATATTAAAAATGAAAAGATGTTAATTAAAACAAATTATTATAAGCGCACATAGGTTCCAATTCATAAACAGGTCACATTTTGATCTGTTGCATGTACGCCGTTGTTCACAAGTTGCAGCAGTAAACGGCGGTAGATAGCCAGAACTATAAAATAAATAAAGTAATATAATAAAATTACATTTTTGTTATACCACATCTCGGTACCTTGTTTCCTACACCGGAACGTATATTGCAGAACTTTTATTCTTTAATTACATGTTTACATTTGTTGCATTATTAATGTTCAGACTTATCCAAATCTAAAAATTAACTAAAAAGTGATTAAAATAATAATTATTATAATAAAATAGATAGAGGGAGAACAAAAGGAAAAGTACTATAAGAATATCTACTTTAACATATACAACAAAACATATACATAAACTAAATTATAAGTTTCCGTTAATACTGGAAGCCTGCAATGACCTGCAACTGATAATCAACTGTTAAAATAAAAGTACAAACTACAATTTAACACTGTTATTTACTTACCAAATTAAAACAAAAACTGTTCCACCTGTTTCCGGCGAAAATGTGTTCTGGGATCCTGCACGATTATAATTTACCTTAAATTTATTTCTTCTGTATCGCAAATAAATATCGTAAGTTTAATCCAATTCCTGTTAATTATATATAAAACAAATTTAACTATATACTGCACAATTTCTTCCCTAATGCCTAACTTATTCTATAATTTAACTTCCCATAAGTTTAAGTATTTACTATTATTATTATTATTGTTATTATTATTAACCTTTTAATACTAGTTAATTTTTATTAATAAATAAACAGTTTATAAATCTTATCAAGTGTAATATTGTTCACTTATTTTTAACCATTAACTTATGTTATTTTTCCCACAACACTTTACTAGAGCTTTTTTGTGTTTTGAAACTATGTTGCTATAACAAAATACTCTCTTAGTAATTTTATATATATATATATATATATATATATATATATATATATTATCTTCCTTCCCGGCTCCTTTCTCCTTTCTCCCTTCACCTCACCTCTTCTTTACAATCTAGTTAGCCAGAACTGCATGTGGGCAGTAGAGTACAATGTTTCCAGCGATATAATGCTTCATGCTTGCTTTTGGGGCCAGCCATCCTGACCTTGGATTTTATGATCTCCCATTTTATGCCAGGTATTCCAGTGGGAAGCAACCCGGATACCGAGCGTAAGCAGAAATGAAGATTATAGATATTAAATTGGATAACGTTTGTAAATTAATTAATTTTAAATGTAATTATTGGATGTAATTATAAATCATAGCAAAATAGCCGTAGTGCTGGATTCCAGTACCGGTTTAGTTTATTGAACTTTTAGTTTTGTTTAGTTATAGTATTAGTATTGTAGATTTAAAAATCTGTAGAATTTAAATTGTATTGAAAATGTAAGAGGAATAAATAAATTAAATCTGGAGTATTATGTCCATCAGGATGTAAGTATTGGCGAATAAAAATAAAAAAAAATCTCACATTTTATATCATTTCATTCCGTTGGTTCTGTTGCTGATCGAAAGTGCCAGGTGAGATACGCTGGTGCGACGTGACGGTGGCTTGCTCTTTAGAAAGGTTTGTGTACGGAAATGGTCCTCTGAGGGCTCAAACTCTATAGATGGGGTGGGGGCGCCGCCTGTGTTTGTAGGGACCCTGTCTGCGTTCATGACTCATCGGTGAATCCTAGCCTTCCAGTGTCTCCGTTACCTCATCCCTTCCTCTCAAGCAAGGGAAGCGTAGGCACAAACGGCCAGTCCCTGAGCAACACTGAAGTGTGGAAATTCTCCTCTGTCCTTAATATTCCAATCTAAATGCAATTGATTTATTTAAATATTCTCAGAGCAAAGGCTACAGATCTCAATCCTGTTTTTGCATATGTTTTTATTGTATTAAACAGAAGCGCGACTTTTTAAGTGAATGTTTCAGAATGAAAGGGTTATAAATATGAACTTTTATAGTGTAAAATGGAAATTGAGGTCTTTTAAAGACGCACTACATTTCACTTGTTTCCTCCCCCCCCCCTTACCAATTATGGTCTGCAGCAGTTAATTGTTTTTCATAAGTTGCTCGTCGAACGAACATTTTTTATTCATTTCTATTATAGTTAACAAAAATAAATATCAGATACTTCTTTCTGTCTGCACGAATCATGGAGAATGCCATTCATAGTTAAATGTCTTCCAACTTATTGGTTTATTTATTTAGCCAACGCCTGTCCGTGGCTGTTCGGCCATTTGACGTCAAGCCTCCCAGTAGCGCAGGGTGATATCATCAGGCAGATGTTCCAGCCTTGTACATTTGGATAGATGATCGCTCTCCATCCTTGACGTTCGACACAGATCGTCAGCCAACTTATGCTGTATGGGGGGTCATGTCCTGTCATAATGAGGAACCGATGACGGCTATAGATCTGTCTAATGTTCTTGGGATTTGTCCCTCAGTAGCTAGACGTTTCCGCTGCTTTGGTTCCTTAGAGTTGTTGATAGTGGCCGTTACTTGATTTAGGGCGGCTCTGAGTGTGGTTGATGTTGATGCTGCTTCCTGTGCTGCTCCGGTGAGGAGCAAAATCAACTCCAATAACTGCTATAACAGCTACAAACGGGCATCGAACCCTTAGATGCCCGTATAGCTAAACATACCCTGAAGTTCCAGCTTATTCAAAATAGGGCAGAGTGACCATATTCACATCGATTAAAAAAAGTGATTTATATTTGGGCTTATATTATATTTAAAATTAATTCTATATCTGTTATATAATAATAATAATAATAATAATAATAATAATAATAATAATAATAATAATAATAATAATAATAATAATAATATACACCTCGCCACATATAGGCAAGGAAAATTGATTCTAAATATTAAATGATCAAAAACAAAAGGAACGCACTTAATGTGATTTTAAGATCACTTGTTTATGTATTTAAGAGGCATTAGGTTGTATATCTACAGATTTTACAATCAATTTCAAATTCATTTCTTCCTTCTCCAAACGCAGGATATTTGCTGGCTATGGCATCTTAAACTTATATGGCCTTGTTGACATTTTGAGTACATGCATGATGATATCTAACGTAGTCGAGGAAAGAAACACGCACGTGTACCTCGATCCACAAAGTCTCTCAGTTCATTAAGCATTTGTGAGTAATTTCAAAATTTCAGGCATTCAAGTTAAGAAGTCAAGAAAAGGAGTTTATATAATGCATTTTAAAAAATTCTCCCGGAACTCGGGCAAAGGTCTAAAACGGAGAGCATATCCGCGTCTGGTCACTTTTAAAATAGACCTTGAAACATCAAAAGCACCAAAAACATTGTGCATTTCAGTAAATGAGCTTTTTGACTAGCAATTGAAAACCACAGATTTGTGTTTAAAAATTGCTGAAAATTAATTTTCTCTCAAAATCTGCGTGTCATATCGCTGCAAATGTGATAAAATTAATGAAACTGCGCACCTAGTGTTTGCTTAATGCCAAATTAAAAAAAAAAATGGACATTGTGTCTGCGATAGTAATATTTGATCTACTCTTAATTAAATGTCGGTCCTGGTGGTGTAGTGGTAACCACTAAACCCAAGATCGCGGGTTCAAACCCGGCCATGATCGATGGATTTTTTCGGGGCGTAAAAATCGTAAGTATGGCTTTCTTCGGAAGGGAAGTAAAGCCATGGGTCCCGTGTCGTACATTTACGGTAGAAAAAGAACCTCAAGCCTGAAAGAAGAGGTCTCTGAGCAAATTTTGTCGGCTGTTTCACGCCCTGATTTGAATGGGACGCTGATGACCTGAGATGTTAAAGAGCGTCCATAAATAAAACAATTAAAAAATGTAAATCTTAATTAAATAAAGACGACGATTTATAAAAAAGTGGGTTAACGGAGAAACATATTATTACATTGCATATCAAGAAGAAAATAAACGGAAGGTGGAGTTTTATTTACTTGTTTCTAAAATAGCGTCAACACAGTGAGTTGTAAAAAAGGAATTAATTAGCTTGAGACTGAAGCTTATCTGACTCTCCGTAGACCAAGGAAATAGCTGAGGTCACATGGAGGATGTAAGCAAGCAAACCCTTTGAGAATGCACCGGCATCCTCTAATCTGCAAAGCAAATTAACTCCACCTTGAGGTGAAAGCTGAAGGCTTGCTTTCACTGTCACCAAAACATTTGGTCGTGACTCTGGATGACTTTGCTCCTCTATCCTTCCCAAGCAAGTACAGTACCCAGCCTGCCGCTTTCCAAACGTGGCCGTGTGGTGTGATACCGGTTTTGAGCAAAGAAACAGGATGCTGCCTGCACTCATTTCCGAACATCACCTGAAGCATTTTAATAATAATGAGAACTTGTCTTCACATCATAAATATATAACGATAATAATAACAAAAGCAGCGTTTACCATCTTCGTAATTATTTACGATATCCACCTGCAGCCTCATTTATCCCTTCTTCTTTACTTTCTTTTGTTTTTCCTTCATAGTCACCATACAGCGCCGTCATCCTTTACTCCTGCCACCCTGACCAAAAACTTGAATTAGTAATAATAGTAATAATATTAAATAATCGGTTTTAATACCTCGTTTCGTCACATAATTGGAATGCATTTTGAAGCATTGTAGTTCAGTTTGAAGGACATCTTTCTGTGCTAACAAAATGTTCTTACTTCCTTTCATATTTTTATAATAGAGCGCCGGACGGTTTGTTCTATTTGGCTGTTGATAGTTTAAAACCTCTGTTAAAAATCTTAAAAAGAACTCTACGAGTAATAAACACAATGAATTAGGATAGGAAGGATAGAAAGAACAGGAAATCATATTATATATCCCCCAAACAATTTTGGGCCTTTGCTTTCATGTCGATTTAATGTTGATTCATTCTTTAATTATTAGTACACAGTGGACTATTAAGGTTTAAAACAACAGTTGGGCGCCTAAAAATATGTAAATGGACATTACAGATATATTTTAATTTTTTTTTAACTTTCACAATCTTAATATGAACTTGAGTCAATAAATTTTACACATGTAGTCTCAATTTTATTTACTAATGGCTTTTAAAAAGTCCTTATTTAAACTAATATGATGAACTGAAAAATCGTTATATTTGGTACCTGAAAAAATAGTCTAAATTATTTACGCTGCGCTTTAAACTGAAAATACTTGTGATAGATTTTAAAAGTACCTTATTTAAACTAATTTAGCAATTATACAACATGAAAAAATCACTTATATTTTGTAACTGAAAGAGTCAATTAGAAAATCACAATCTCACTGCTTAACTGACACAGTTTATAATTTGTTTCATTTTTCCAAGTAAATTACAAAAATACGTGTTCCAAAGGACAAGATATGTTTGAAATAATTAGTAAAATTATGCTCATACTGATTAACATTAATCACTTATTTCCCGTAGTTACAAGTGCCTTTTTTCAAATTTCAAAATTTCCACCAAAATTGCATCTTTTGTCTTAAGCAAAAATATCTTTTCCATATCTACAGACACTGGAGTGTATTTCATCTTAGGCACATGCATAAGATCAACAGCATAAAGTCAGTTTTGTTTCCTATCAAAATATTAACCACTGTACACATATATTCCTTACTTTAATTCTCATTTTCATCCAGACGAAATTCAGTCACTGAACGAACACACGCACGCACGCACACATATCGATCTATAAGGCAACAGCAGGTACGCTGTCTCTATGTAAACAAACAGGGGCTAAGGTAAGAAAACGAAATATATTTCGTGAATGCAAAATTTGCACACTATGCCTAAGTGCCGTATGTGAAAGAAAATATACGCTTCCTGACTTCATCCCCCCCCAACCCCCACGGATGGCCGAGGTCGTTAAGGCACGGACTCGTCAGTGGAAGGTTTGGGATTCGAATCCCGCCAGGGTCATCCTCCCTGGCTGAGTTTTTTTTTTTTCCCAGGTTTTCCTCAGTCCTCATAAATGGCAAATGCCGGGGAGGTACCCTAAACTTAGGCATGGAACGCTTCCTTCCTTAAAAATAAACCCTTTCCCAATATATCACTTCGTGTATTATCAATGTCCATCGTCTGTGGTGCCTCAGTAGTAAAAACGGGCGTTAAACATCATTCATCATTTTCATCCCCCTTCCCGACGTAACTCACGTGATATTTACGTTGATATCGTGTGCACGAAACTTTTGTCTTATTTATTTTAATTATTATCAACTGCATATAATGAACTAGAACGCTAACATATACAAACATTTGGAACCAAAATACAATCAGCTTTTTCCTTGAAGTTCAACAACTAAGAAGGTATACTTCTAAATATCTGTTAAAAATTGTGACCGATTTAACACCAAGCTATACCTTTTATATACGAGGGTAAGTCATTGAGTATAAATTTCTTAAACAGATCAGAGTACGGATTTGAAAAATAATTTTATTGAGGTACTTGTCTTATCGTTTCACAAATCCCTGAATTCCAGCAGCATAAAATGCTTTGGGCTATTGTCGGAACCATGCGGTGACGTCCGACCTCCTTTTCTACAGCTTCGTCGTTGGGAAAATGTTCACCGAAAGATTGGTCGCTTTGAGCAAGGTCAGAGCTACTCGGGAGATGCTTGAAAACCTTCCACTTGAAATATGGCAGCATCTCATTTGTCTTGTTGGCGAGTTGTCATGCAAAAGCAACACTCCTTTTGGTGAGTCGCTTCCGTTGAATGACCTTACGAAGTTTTCTGAGGATGTTACAGTAGAAGTCTACATTTATTGAGGCTGGAATGCGGTGAGCAGTATGCCTTCATGTTCCCAGAAGACTTCCCGGCGGATGTTGTCATTTTAAACTTTCATTCCTAAGCGACGCTGGAAGTTTCCACTACCCTGCAGCACGCTTTGAACCCAAGACTCATCACCTCATCATGTCTTTCATAGTGTTAGCGATTAACACGCTGTAGTGTTAGGCTCATTCTTTGTATTTTGTGTTGTGGGGTCAGAATGCGCGGCACCCTTCGTGCACAGACTTTGTGAAAACCTTACTTGTCACGCATTATGAAGTGGGTCATGCCGTTTGAACAACCAATAGCAGCGGCGATAGTTACCCTTCTGTCTACTCGGATTAAGTCTTCAACTCGTTGCAAATTCGCCTCTGTGACAACCTCCCTTAGCTGGCCGATGTGGTGTTCGTCTTTAATAGTGTCCGCACTTTAAATTGTAAACACTTGACAGCACTTATCACTGTACATGGAAAGTATGTCGTTATAAACATTCTTTGATTTCATATCTTTGGCCCACAAACATCGCACAGAGAAGCTCGAAGGTTGTATACTTAGAGAAGTCGCCACATTGTAACTGCTGTTTTGCTATTATAAACATCGTTTTTTTTTTCGAATGTCACCAATTGCTGTCGAGCTAATGCTACCATCTAGTGGCAATAACCTCAGATAGTCTAAATGGACAGTAGCGTTTATGGTAGAAGAACATAATAAGATGAAAATGAAGATATTGTATTTTGGTGTGTAAATATAATTGAATAATCTACAATTGAATGAAACTAGCAAGCATAATTATATAATTAATAATATACTCTATCGTTCTAAAGACCTTGGTCAGCTAAATAAATGCATAAACTTTTAAATACAACAGTTTACCATCCAAATGTGATACATTCGGCACTTTTGCAGAAAGTAGTTTTGAAGAATTACTAACTCGGCTATAATTATTCTGCATATTAGGACCTTAAGCTTAGAGACTGCACTACTAGTGCATTGTAACAGTTAATTAAAAATACTTACAAAAAATCAGTGTATTAGAAATGTCAAGAAGTTTATCAGAACTTTTACCTAGCAGTAAACGTTTTCTCTCCCAAAGCTTACAACTATTTCTATATCTGAACTGAAATTGTTTATATGCAAAACCCCTCTATAAACAGTACAGCACTCCTATCTACGAGATATTGCAATAAGTTATATAAAACATTCATGTATAATATTAAATTACTGTTTGTGTACATTTAGTGATTTGTTGATATCCTATAAATATTATACCACATTTTCAGTTTCGTATAAAGCCAAACACACTATCCTTTAAGTAGAATGAGAATTTAATCCTCTAAAAACATTTCCCACAGGAATTGCAATACATTTTCATTCAGCCTTACACAATCTATATTAAACATTTTTGAGCCCCACTGACTACCCTTCTGTCAGTGAATGTGGAGTCTATTTCACAATATTTTTTTCCCGAAAAGATTGTGCAGTGAAAAACAACTATCATAGAAAACTTTTTGCCATTAAAAGCAACGGTCTTTAGCGCCTAAAAAGCTTTAAAAGACATGACATTTGTGATTATAAAACATAAAAATAGACATTAAATATATATATATATATATATGTATATATATGTATATATATTTAATCCCCATTTTATGTTATATATATAATTTAAATATTTTAAACGTTTATATTCTGTTAAATTTAACATATATAACCCCTATTTTACTTTCTCAGCGTTTTATGTAAAAATAAATAATAATAATAATAATAATAATAATAATAGCTTTTAAAATACACTATTTAAAATAATATAACCATATACAATCTAAACATGATATAAAATTAGTATTTAATAGAAGCAATTAGAAAACGTTTATATGAAAATTTTGGTTTAATAATAAGAAAAAAAACACAATTTCTCTTTATAATTCGTTTCATTTTTCCAAGTAAATTACAAAAACAACTTTTCGAAATAAAATTTAAATGAGGACATGCTATATATAAAAAAATCACACTGATTAACATTAGTCACTTATTTTCCATAGTTTGCCCACCCAAAAAATTACAATTACCCTTTCCAAATATTCCACCCAAAAGTTTTATCTTTTGTCTGTAAGTTTGAAAGCACAAAAAAGCATTTTTTCATATCTACAGATAAATTCAGTTTTGTTTCCTGTCAAAATATTTGCCACGCCTCACAAATACGAAAAAATTTTGTCTAAGGATCTAAAATTCTTTTTATTTATTTCCATGTACTTAATATACATCGTGGATATTGCATTTGTATTACCCATTCCAGTTAACATTATCGCTGGCATAGAGTCGCTAGTGTGGTTGTTGACAACAAAGCGTAGATGATTGCGGGAAGTGGGACGAGATGTGAGGTCGAAATCATGGTATTGTTAACGCATAATGTTATAAGCAATGAATAAGCTATACACAGATTATTAACAGTATTATGTAGTTAGTTCCTGAGTTCGGCAGAGGTAAAGTAAGCTATAATGGATAATAGTTTTTAAATTTTTTAATTGTATACGACAAAACATTTTTAATACCTGGAACATCAAAGCTGTTAATAAATCGGTGTACTTGTTCAATATTAATTCTTAGGAGTTAACGTTATAACGTCAAGAAAGAATGTAAAAATCATACTTTATTAGCATAATTAAGACAAGCTCTATGAACGGACAGAAGTTATTTTAATTAAAATTCTCACGGGAAATGGAAGATAAAAAGTGAAGTGGTATATAAGAGATTGGGATGGTAATGTGATTCGTCCATTTCTAGCACACCCATACTAATACTTTTAAAAGTGTAATTAAGACAGATTTTTAAGGTCTAGCAGTTAAAACTGTAGACAATAAAAATATTTATAATCTTTTATCCACTTTCAAGGGTTTGAAGTGCGGACTATCTGTCTGACTGATCGTCTTTCTTTCTTTCTTTCTTTCTTTCTTTCTTTCTTTCTTTCTTTCTTTCTTTCTTTCTTCCTTCCTTTCTTTCTTTTTTTCTTCACTCAGCGATCTACCAGTCAGTGGATTCATGTAACGTTGTCACTGAGATTGGCTGTATCATATGATTGTGTACGTGTGCTCTGCCAAATTTAATTTGCTTTGATACCCCGTTCCACTTTTTATAGAAACATGCGTAAGCAAAGGCATCTTTAATTTACGGTCTTAAGCGAGGTGCTGAACATGATAAATCAATCCTCCCAGCTTCCTACGTTCCATCACACGATAACTCTTTCACAATAATTACTGTATTAACAGCACAAGGCCTGAAGGATAAAATAATTAAAGAAATGCGAGGGGGGTGAAACAAAGTTATAAATCATTTGCGAATACATTGTCACGGCAACTAATAAGTTTCTTCATAGAGTGCTGTTATTTTAAACATCACTTAAGGACTCCACGTTTTTAAGAATTAAATTTGTGTTGTCATGTTCTAAATATATTTACAGACAGCAATATTTTTGATATTAAAAGCAAAGGTCTTTACCGCCTAAAATAAACTATAATGTAAATAATAAAACTTAAAAATGGGCCTTACAAATGTATTTTTAAACTAATACAATCAATATACAATCTAAAAATGATTCAAATTTAGTGTTTAATAGAAGCAATTAGAAAATGTTTATAAGAAAAAGTATAATGACAGTTTGTTTCATTTTCTAAGCAAATTACAAAAAAAAAAAAAAAAAAAAAAAAGCTAAATAAACTTTAAACGAAGACATGCTTATAAAAGAAAATTAAAATCATATTGATTAATATTAGTAATTTACTTCCCGTAGTTTATCCCAAAATAAATTTCAAATGCCTTTTCCAAATTTTTCACGAACAAATTGTATCTTTTACCTGTAAGTGTAAGTTTGAAAGCTGAAATAAAGATATTTGCGCATCTACAGATATCACATTTTCATTTTGGGCGCATGCATAAAGTCAACAGCACAAATAAATTTAGTTTTGTTTCCTTTCAAAATATTTACCATCACAAACAAATGCCAAAAAATTTTGCCTAGCCGGAGTTATCATTTTCAGCCAAACAAAATTCACTCAGCATAAAAAAAGAAAAAGAAAAAATAAAGAAAAAAGAAAAGAAAAACATGTATTCTTGATTTGGTTGCATAACATTTTCATATGTAAATATGCATATTTTAAGCACGAAACTAAGGAATAGAATTCTATGTGTACCATAAAAGCATTACACTTGCCTGAAAATTTCTGTCTAACCATTACTTATAGGATTCTTTTTAGCATTATTTTAAACATAGAATGTTGCGATCTAAAGGTGAAGGTTTATCTATTACAAAGAAATAAATTTATATCTAACTTTTTCTTATAATTATTAATTCTTGCAAAAATAATTATAAGCAATTGCTCATTTGGTGAATTCCTCAAACTTAAGTGTATTAATTCGGAAGACCTGTATATGAACTGACCTATTCGTTCTTAAGTTTAAGTTTGAAGGGCTTTAGTTTTGGAATTGTACCTTGCTTTCACCGCTGAAACAACAATAAAACGTCATCATTCCGCTACGCTATCGGAAATTGACGTGAAGTTACTGCGCCTGGCCACATGCCGAGGGAAATCATGAGGCGCGGTCGGAACTTCATGGCCCGCATTTTTTGCTTCTTTTAATTATTTATTAGTAGTAAAAAGTAATTATACTTTACTAACACTTATAATAATATTCCAAGCGTTTCTCTGCTGTGAAATGTGCCTAAATCCTTTTGAAAAAAATTTGAGACACTTGCCGGCATTCACCTTACCAAACATTATAAACTGCCTCCCAGATATTTTGTTTCAGCGTTTGCTCAGGTACAGCAGTGATTTTATATGAATGAAGATGCAGCAGCTGAGTGGCTTTATACACACTGCCAACAGATGCACCAACTTGAGCTAAAAGCGTTTCTAATCGTTAGTCTATTTCATCAAGCTACTTCTCTGTTAAAAACCGAATTTTTGGTATCGGCTTCTTGTCAAAGAAAAAGCTTTGGCTTTGAATTTTACAGAAACATTTGGTGTGATAAAACACGTCCGAGCAAGCGCAATTGTCTGTGTCAGCGGAACTAACCGGAAATTACGCGTCCTCTGAGGTAAATGGTTTCCACTAGTATGGAATAAGGGCACAGTAGAACTGCAGTTTTAGACATGTTATAAGAATTATTTAGTTTCCCATGTGCCAGTGCAAACGTTTTTACAGACAGTTGAAATGTTTACGCAAACGAATGCTTTTTCATTTCCTTCAAAATTTCCCCTAAGCATAGTCCCTAACTATTTGATGTTTAATGTTTTATATCTTGGGAATTTAAGGTAGGAATATGTGGCTCATAATACTGAAAAGTGAAATTATCTATGTCGGTTGAGGACATTTTTATCCTAGTTCTACAGATACTCAAATCCATTTAACCAAGTTCATGTCATTTTAAGTGCTAACCATTTGTATAACAGTCGGTAGTGATAAACCCATTGCTTTATTACGCTCTAAGACATTTAACCGCTAGCAACTTTATATTTACATGCCAATGTGACAACACCTTAACATGGCTACTTGAATGCATAGGCGTTTTCTACACTCATTCACTCACTCACCAATGTTGTTGAGATCGATTTTAGGTTAGGTTTACTGCCTGATATTAATGCTACTTACAAAGGAGGACAGTAAAACATTCTTCAAATCGTTTAACGCAAAAAACTAGAGGAACAGGCTTTGTAAGGACATTATGATGGGTTACGGAATAATGTTAGTTTCATTTACATGGCTCACTGTGTTGAAACATATCACTGGATGAGAAATGCAAGAAGAATAATGTTTATGAACGTCTTTGTAGGGGAAAATGGTTAATAAAACTCTGTGGCCCCATTCACAATGAAAATTAAACGTAAACATAACAAAATGAGATGTAACACGTTAACGTAGTAGTATGTAGGCATTTACAATGAAAGACGCAAACGGACGTATTAGCCAATCAATAATAAGAACAAGCGAAGATCAACTAACAGCTGATCGAAAGTGGCTGCTTCTGAGCAGGCGGCGGTAGCGTTTATGCATATACAAAGTGCAGTAATTAATTAGCTTGGAGTAATATGAGCAAGGATAGCTTTCTTATAATGCAATTAAACTTTTGTCCACTGACGCCATTCTGTCTACAGAGTCGCTGATCTTCAGCTCTCTCTACCATAACTTGTCCTTATACGGAGCACAGAAATCAAGTGCAACACCTGCTGCTAGCTGCTGCAAGTCCCGAGTGACAGTAGAGAGAGCCGAACTACTGTGCGTGGCCGCAGTGTAAATGTTGCATGTAGAATCTTGCTATGATTAATTTTTTTTTTTGCCAAAGGATACACCATTCTTAAATTTATAACAATTATAGAGGAAGGCTCAATCAAACGATGTTAAAAGCACACCCCCCTCCAAAGTTGCTACACCAGAAACTGGTACCAGAAGTAGCTTTTGGATGAACTTTGGAAGGAATGCATACTCTTTATCTACCAGCAGATATACGAGGGTAGATCCATAAGTTTCCGGTCTAACACTTTTCTAAGTATGATAAGGACAAAAACTATATTCCACTTTTCAATATAGTTACCCTTTATTGCAATACACTTCTTACATCATTGAATTAACATTTCGATCCCCCCTCCTAAACAGTCAGAAATCATGTCTGCAAAATGGCCATAAACAGCATCCATCACTTCTTCGTCACACTTAAATTTCCTTCCTTTGTCAGTCCTGGTGGTGTAGTGGTAACCATGCTTGCCTTCTAAGCCCAAGGTCGCGGGTTCAAACCCGGCCAGGAACCGATGGATTTTTTTCGGGCGTAAAAATCCTAAGTATGGCTTCCTTCGGAAGGGAAGTAATCCCGTGGGTCCCATGTCGTACCTCAAGCCTGAAAGAAGAGGCCTCTGAGCAAAATTAATCGGCCGTTTCAAGCCCGGAATTGAATGGGACGCTGATGACCTGAGATTTTAAAGAGGGTCCTGAAATAAAACGAATCAATCGAATCCTTTCTCGAAGGTCCTTCTTGAGTTTTGAGAAGAGGAAATAGTAGAAGCTACATCTGGGCTGTAGGGGGGATGGTCGATCTCCTTGAAGCCACATTTCTTCACAGATTCCTTTGCAACAAGAGTTGTGTGCACAGGCGCGTTGTCGTGAAGAAGATGCACACCACCACTCACCTTTCCTTAACTTTTCTCTTTGATGGAAAACGTAGTCTGTGCAGTAGGCCAGCATAGTACTCCCCATTTACTTTGGTTCCTCCCCTTGAAGTCAATGAAGAGTATTCCTTCACAGTCCCAAAAGCTTGTGGCCATGATCTTCTTGTTGACTGAGCGACCTTGACCTTTAGAGGCGGTGCTTCGCCAGGTTTGCGCCACTCCATTGATAATTTTTGGACAATAGATCATAGTAGAGGATCTAGTTTCATCTCTGTAACAATGGTTTGGAGAACTTCTCTCTCGTTGCCATGCAGAGCTAATAAAATACCTGACAACAGATGACTCGTTGCTGCTTTTGAACTGAAGAAAGAAGTCTAAGTGCCCATCTTGTACAAACTTTATTCATGTTTAAATGTTCATGAATATTCCAAGGACTTTGTTTTAGAAAGACCCAACCTTGCTGCTATTTGTGTAACTTTGAGTCGCCGGTTTTCCATAATTTCTCCTTCCACAAGAGCGATGTTTTCATGAGTGAGCACCTCCAAGGGCTGCACGTTCTTTGTCTTCAATGAACCCATTCGAAAAAGTTTGGCCCATTCTTTTACTGTAGAATATGAGGGGGATGCTTCCCCATATACACCGTCCAATCGCTGTTTAATTTCATTTGGAGTAAGTCCTTCTTTTGTGAAGAACTTAATAACAACTCAAAACTCCATTTGAACATGTCACAATCTTCTACACATAGCCTTCTTTATACAACTATATCTGAACAACTGAATACAGAGGAGCGCAAGACAGCTGCAATTATTTACTTAACAGATAAGATATGAAACTAGATAAGGCTTTTACGAAGGTGATAATCTTTATCGGCGAGGCCGGAAACTTATGGACCTATCCTGGTAAATACAATTAAGTTCTTATAGTAAGCATAGCCGTATTCTTTTCATCCTCGTCAGTAAAGTGCATAGGCCTCAGAGTGCTGTTTCCGAACTTTCTTCGAGAGCCAAGATGCAGTAGCTCAAATTTACGTGTGGCAAGGGAGACAACCCAGTTCTTTGCTATAGAGTGACTGCCAGAAACTGGATGCAAAGCGTGCTGTCCCACATTGCAGATGATGATTCCAAAGAAAAGAAAGTTTTGGAGACAAATCCAAGTGGATGTACGTGCTGATGGAATAATGAGCCGATTGCTTTGAGTGAGCTGTGTTTATCTCAGCGGAGAAAATCAGTCACGTGGCCCATGGAGGTCAGTATCAGCCGACGTGTCCGTGGGATATTGTCGCAGCATTGAAGAGTTAGCCCCTATTGGTATCGAGATCAAACGTTTGTGTTCATTCTAGCCAGGGACTAATTTCATCCCTACCTGCGTGTTTTTAAAGCTGAATGTGCTTTTACGTTTACATCGATTTTCGGAAATACAAAGTGCTTTAATTGACAAGATCAATTTTTTTATGTGTGTTTCGTTCTGTGTTTTTCGTTTCCAGAATTTTAGATTATAATTTTTATAATTTCATCGTCTTTAGATTTTTTAAAACATTTTAGTTACATCAGAATCAGTTTTAAAGAGTTTTGCAGCGTTTAACACTTCTTTCCGCTAAATGTTCATAATAGGAAAGCAATTTTTTTTATTAAAAGTAAGATTTTTCTTGAAGTTGTCACCAAAGAAAACACTGACACTTTGTTAGCTAATTTAAATAGTGGAGCATTGCCTTAGATTTCACATCTGCATATTTCATCAGTCCCTCAATATTCCATGGTAGGGAGAAGAGGAACATTCATTGTCAAGTATGCCAAGCTGAATGAAACATTCTCGTATAAATTCATGGTGAATGTCAAGCGAACTAGTCAGAACTTGCAGAGCAGTATTTATATTTTCATCTGGCACCAAACTTGACCGATTTTCTCTTCAAGTTGTGAATGCTTTTTGTAGTTTATTAGCTCATTCTACAAGTATATTTTGAAATTGTGTTCAGTTATTAATTTTTCAACTAAATTTTGCTATATATTTACTTTTTTCCCCAGTTAAGTCATAAATTTAATATTTTGCGCTATTTCGCAAGTAGAAAAATTCAATATTTTGAGTTATCGGCTATATTTAGAAAGTAATTTTTACATTCTTTGAAACAGATGTAACTTAAGTGTTAATGCGAAAAACAGGTGGATTTGTAAATTTAATATATAGGATTTAACATTGCCGTAAGAAACATATGCATAAACAGTTGAAAGCAACGGGCCTTGTCTTTTAAATTAGTGGGCCTTGAAAAACGGATGACTACAATAATTTAATGCGTTTTGCGTTAATTTACATGTAGTGTTTTATTATGTCAGTATAAAGCATTATTTTTCAAATTAGTTACTTTCACGTTTTAAAGTTGGTCCTGGTGGTGTAGTGGTAGCCATACTTGCCTTCTAACCCAAGATCGCGGGTTCAATCCCGGGTCGATGGATTTTTTCGGGCGTAAAAATGCAAAGTATGGCTTCCTTCGGAAGGGAAGTAAAGCCATGGGTCCCGTGTCGTACATTTACAGCACGATAAAGAACCTCAAGCTTGAAAAAAGAGCCTTTGTGCAAAATTTGTCGGCCGTTTCACGCCCTGAGTATAATGGGGACGCTGATGACCTGAGATGTTAAAGAGCGTCCGTAAATAAATTAAATCAATCAATCACATTTTACATTTTAACCACACCTTTTTTTACTGTGTTATTTATTGTCGCTTTTTTTAATAGTGTTTAACTCCCGTTTTTACTACTGAGGCATCAATGGCGGTGACACTGATGATACGTGAAATGAAATATTACATTAGGAAGGGATTTTTTTTAAGTAAGGAACGTTCCAGGCCTAAGTTTAGGGTACCTCCCTGCCATTTATGAAGACTGAGGAAAACCTGGAAAAAACCTCAGTCAGGGAGAACGGTCCTGGCGGAATTCGAACCCCAGACCTCTCGCTCATGAGTCTGCGCCTTAACGACCTCGGCCACCCGTGGCGGTATTGTCGCTTTGACTGCTTTGGTGTTCTTGCGACATCTGTAGATTGGACGTGTATTTGACTATAGGGCAAGTCTGTAGTTATGAATGGAATGATTATGAAATAATGATTGTGCAAATGATCTTGGTGTCCTTGCCGCCTTACAGCTTTCTAGTATTTGTCTTCTCAAGGTAAGGAAAAAAATCCGAAAAATTCCTCACCTAGACAGATTAAACTGACCGGGAATAGAAACCTAGGACCTCGGTAGTAGTCACAAATGCTGTCACTAGACCGCTGAGGTGGTTCGGCACCTTTAATCATGTTCTTAAATGCAAAAATGAAAACAAAGGTATTCAATTGAAAATAATGAGGACTGTAGTCTTTTCGTTTTCAAGTCCTGCTAATTTAGAAGACATAGCTGGTTTCAACGAGTTTATTTTGGCAGTGTTAAATCCCTATGTAGCTTCTTTCCAAATCCCTTTGCATATGTTATCGATATAATCACTATTACGACAGTATTTCGAATGTTGTTATTGTTTTTATATAATTTAATATTATTTATTCAGCACACTAAATGAAGTATTAAATGAAGTTTGGAAATATAGGAGAAACTATGATTATTTCATAAAATTTAGCAGCCTGATTTTGCTTCGATTAAATGCTCTTGTAATGTTGAACAAAGAGCCATGTTCTAACTGTAGCAAAGCTTCTCTCTACATTTGCAAGTGATTCTGGAAAAGTCAAGAATAATATTATTGCACAGCTGAGACTATCCATACTATTTTACTCATTTTATGTAGTTAGTAAAAACGTTTAAAATATAAACTTCATCAAAAGGAGCATATTTCTAAGTTCTTTCGAATTCATATCAGACATTTCAATAACTTCATATTCGGAGCAAAATAATATCTTTTACTGTTAAATACAGTCGCTGTCGATATCGAGTACTTCTGTCAAGCGATAGAAGACTGTGGATTCCTTTGTGATAGAACTCCATCGGAGAGGAAGCAAAAAAAAATCAGAGTAGTTTCCAGATCGCCGAGGGTTCTGAGGCAATTCTCTAAAGAAAGGAAAGCATGATAATCTGATGGTGCACTGTCTGGAAAATACGTTGAGTTCTCTAGAGAGTCCCAGTCAAGACGGGTAATGGGCTCACGAGCTGTGTGTGGTTTTCCGTTATCACATAAAGTAATAACACATGCGGCTCTGTAGCTTTCAGCTTTTCTTTAGTATTTCAAGTACACATGGTGTTGATTGTTTGACCGGCTGACAGCAGCTAACCCCGCACAGTTCACCAAAACACAGGCCACAGCTTTCTTTTGGTGCAGTGGTAGTTCAGGTTGTTTCAGATAAATTCATGGGCGGCCAATCTGCGTCTTGAAATTCGCAGACAATCCAGTTCTCATAGCTTGCCAGCAGCCTACCAAGTAAAGAATACTTCTGCTGATGTGACAACAATGCAAAACGTCATCTGAGTCATTGTTAACTCGGTGTGGGAACCAACGACCGAGTTTATATACTTTTTCTTAGCTGGTGGAGATGGATTGAATGTGGTTTCTGCACTGACGTTGAATTTCTGGGGCACGCCCTCACAAGTTTGACTGCTGTTCGCCTCAGTAGTTGCTAAGAGAGCCTGATTATTCATTGTTGTAGGTCTTTCTGCTAGTGGCTCTTCCTAGGGTTTCGTTGCCTTTTTGGAACTTCACGAACTTCCGTTTATTCACAGCATCAGCGCCGTTGCTGGTGTTCAGCTACTGTGTTCCTCTGTTCTTCAGTTGAAATTTATTTTGATATCGCACCATTGGCCTGCAATTCTCTTCTTCGTTTTTACTGTTGTCATTTGTATTCTCACATTTCTTATATCTTAATTTGTAATCACTCTTTCAGTATTTCTTACAAATTTCTTAGAACTTTCATTTATGCTCTTTGGAATATTTTTTCATCTTCTTCTTTAAAAGAAAAATCCTCTGCTCCATACAGGCAAGTAAGCAGCGCAGTATTTTTATATACTTTTATTTTTGTCTCCTAATTTTATTTTTTAAATTTGTATTAATAGTTCCTTTAATTTAATTCATTGTATAATTCTTATTATGCATATCATCAGAATTATAACTTACTTCAGAGTCAATAAAATTAATGGATGTAACTTATTCAATTAGTTTATTCTCAGACGATGTTATTTCTTTTTATGTAAGAACCCCAAAAGGCAATGAATTTTGTCTTTTGAGTGGTTATTGTACTATATTTATATTTTTTTTTTTTTCAAAAATTCGAATAATTCTCTTTGTAGTCTTTCATTTTCAGCAATTATAATTTGATCGTCCGCAAATAATATATTTTATTAACAAATGACCTGGCTTACATGATGAGTTTACCTATTTAGACACAGAACAACTTGCAGTAACAAGAAAATAAAGAATACACAATTGCTGAAATGAAATCAAAGAAAAGAAAAAGGTATAAAACTTAAAAGTTACAGATAAACATTTATTTCATACACTTGTATTCTAAAGATCCTAATAGAATATTTTATGACAGTTTTTATTAGAGCACCTCATAATCTTGCTTATATTTTCCTCTTCAGTTGACAGATAACTTCGGAATAGTCTACTTGCTCCTAGAAGTAGGTCAAATTTATTTTCGAAATTGTTGACTCATATACCTTCTTTGTTCAAACGTTTTTATTAACTGGCTTTCTTGTCTGTTCGGATGGAATTTTGTAATTCATTTTTCATGCCCTTCTAAATGAGATAGAGACTTGAAACTTTTCACATAGATCAGAAATAAACGACAATACAATATAATGCGGTAATTATCATGGTTCAATGGTTCCACGTTTCAAAAATATTGTGTCGCAGTTTTGAAAGTAAAGCAGCGCAATATCAAACACGAAGGTTTTAAAAAATGTAAGATTGAATACTAAGAACACATTTCTGTAGTTTCGTTAATAACACATAAAAATATGAAATTTATAATAATCTTTATTTAAAAATAAGAACAGTTGCTATGATGACTGTATTATATTTATCAATACAATAAATAAATTATAGTGTAACTTGATTTATATTTAATTTCAATGTTTTATTTGAATCTAAAATGATTTGAATTCTTTTTGTTATATTTTGATAACAACACAGTCGTCATGGCAACTATTCAAATAAACAGCGCGATGTCGGACCCGCAAATTCCAACGCTTGGCTCAAGCGCGATCAACTGAGACGATGGAAAAAAGTTCTTCTCGACTCGCAACGACATGCTAAATATTTTGATATCAATACAGTCGCCATGGCAACTTTTCAAATATAAACATAAAATTTAAATCCTCACAAATAACACGTAATAAATCTGTTTTCTGTTACATAAATGCAATTGCGCTAGTGTTAATGTGTAACATGTATTAATATTATATTAATAATTTAAATGTGTAAATAAGTAGTGAATGAGTAATATATTTAATATAATATAATGAGTTACATATATTATTAGATCATCTAGGATAGTTTGCTTATATTTTTCTCTCCAGTTGACAGATAACTTAGGAATAGTTTAATTGCTCCTAGAAGTAGGTCAAATTTATCTTCGAAACAGGAGATTGTTGACTTAAATATCTTCTTTTTCTTCTGTCAACTTCAACAAGTTCTGTTTTACCTGTACGAGTGTCTGTTGTATGATTGTTTTTATCTATTGTAGACACACAGTGAATCTGTTCATGAACTTGGTTGCAAGAATGGATCTGATGTTTATTAAGTCGTTTAATTCTTAGTAACCCATCCTATGAGCAACTCCTAAACAGATGCAGTGGTTTGTATACATGGAGCGACCTGGGAACAAACAAACTGGTGCTACCATTGCCGTCATTTTAAGCACGTCACGCCACTCCGAACTTGGCATTCTCTTGTTTTTTAAAACCAGCAGCAGACGGAAAGTCTGAAAATAGACACTTTTTTTCCCCTTTTGAGGATATGCAGACCAGTTTTAGTATTTTTTGATGTGAAAGGATTTCCTGAAGTATTTTTATTGTTTATTTACATGTTATTAAAACAAGATATCTGAGAAGTTTGTATAGAATTGCAATTCCACTACATCATTATGTAGATTTTATAAATTTTTCAGTTTTATTAAATTGTTGTTGGCAAGCTTCCCAGCTTCATAATTGATAAGCGTTTATATTATTATATTTTTTATAATTTATTAGCTACAAATTTCCATTCCCACAGAACTTCTTAATGTAAAAATTAAAAAGCAGAGACAACAGTTGGCAATCCTTACTCCCATGTTTACTGTTTATTCATTTTTAATTTTATTTTAATCTTTGTTTTATGTAGACTTTTAATTATCTGAATGAAATATAATGCTATGTCTGTTTTATTTAAAAGAATCCATATTTTATCTATAATTTATCTACAAATAGTCTTAAAGTCTATAAATAAAATGTTTTTTTTTGTTAAATTTGATTAATTGATTTAGAGTGAGAACATTTCTACATAGGCCTTTACAACATACTTTGTACTTCTAATACAACACTTTCACCAAGTAGTAATCTTGGTATAATATGCACTGCAAAGAATACTTATCAAGGTTTTTTTTTTAATTGTGCCAAAGATCCAAAGATATGCTTTCAAACTCTAGCATAGTAGTATAATGCATTAAAACATTGTTTAATAGCATACATGTTTCAATAATTTTAACCACGCTTTTTAAAATGTACTCTTAAGTGTTAAAATCTGTTGGCGAGAGAATTTATTGTAACAGAATTGCTATTATTTTTAAATAAGAATTGTGGAATTTGTATGTACCATTTTAAGCAGAGCTAGAATATAAATAAGAATTCTTAGGGCAAACACTATTTATTATAAATAATCGAGAATTAAGATAAAATACAAAACATTTTAAATATTTAGCCTTTAGGAAGTTAAAACAATAATTTAAAGAAAAAGGAAATAATTATACCCCTAGAAATATATACATTTAAAGCTGATAGCAAAGTAATTGAACGAATATATCCAATCATTATAAATATCGGTCCTGGTGGTGTAGTGGTTACCATACTTGCCTCCTAAACAAGATCGCGGGTTCGAACCCGGCCAGGACAGATGAATTTTTCCGGGCGTAAAAATCCTAAGTATGGCTTTCTTCGGAAGAGAAGTAAAATCGTGGGTCCCGTGTCGTACATTTACGGCACTATAAATAACCTCAAGTCTGAAAAAAGAGGCATCTGAGCAAAATTTGTCGACCGTTTCACGCCCTGAGTAGAATGGGACGCTGATGACCCGAGATGTTGAAGAGCGTCCGTAAATAAATCAATCAAAAAATCATTATAAATGAGTTTAGGCTTACGGCCTGTTGCTGTTCCGACGAACCGTATGAACCATCGAATTTAGCTACACGTAACATCTACAGCTGTCAGGATAGGTGATCAGCCCTTAGAGGCTAGCAGCGAATTTAGTTACTCTGTTGTTTTACATTTATAAGAAAAACTTTTCATTCTCTCTTGTATAGTTTTCCTTTTCAATATTGTTAACTATTTAATACCAACTAAACTCTTTTAGAATATAACTAGAATATCTATAATGTTTAAAGGTGTTCAGTATTAAGTGTTTTATCTCAGTTTAAAGTCACTATATGATAGATAATTTGCTAAAGCATTTTTAATTTCTTTTATTACTTAGTACGTTTTTGGGATAGTTAAATTTCTTTCCGTTTAACGAAATATGGCGAATCTCAGTTGTTTTAAGTTTTCAAAATTACTTTTTTTTTGTAATAAGCATTTTAATGGAATTTGAGCAGTAACTGGGCCTGGTATCACAGATATTTACTTTTCTTTACATTTATCTATTAATGTAGGTAGGTGGGTGAAGGGAGAGCGGGCAACAAGACAGCTGGCGCTACAGCCGCACATTGAGGAGGTGAAACTGTGCACATTCTGTTGCCTTACATTCATACGCTCTCTGAATCAGTCGTGCTTTATCATTGTAAACACTTGGCACTTGATGTTCTCATACAACTTTCACCCTTTCTCTAAACATTAGCCTTGACGTCACAGCCACACCCCCACCTGCGATTTATGTTGCCGTTTCTCTTTTGTTAGTCATATTAGCGCTTCATTCTCTTGATCGAAACACGAAACATGTATTATTTTTACCTAATGATACAACTGTTAAGCTAAGCAATGGGATCGCTTGTAACTTTTTTTTTAAAGGAAAAGCAATACCTCCGCTATTAATAATGCTCTATTTGACATTTCATCCTGAAAGCTTTCCATTAAGAAGGCTTTTATATAATACATCCTTGTCCACCTTTTGCCATTCCCTCTGCCGGCAGTACAAAAAAAAAAAAAAAAAAAAAAAAAACGCGTCTTTCTCCGTGTCCCTTTCAGGCGTCCGAAAGGGCAAAAATTCTTTGGAGAATACCAGGCTTCGGAAAGGTATCTTAAATTCCTCTTTCTTTCTCCATTTTCTCTTGGAATTTGAGTGATCAAAATATAATTCAATGCGTGATCACAACGTATCCAACTTTTCGGTACCACGTAGAGCCGAGATTAATATGAGATAAATTGGAATCAAAACTTAATACGAAATCTGTTAATGGAACAAACTATCAAACGCTTAAAAAGCAACGGAACCTACGATCTTCAGAAAATGTTTCATTTTGGAACATAAGATTAGTTAGATGCATTTTTTTTCATTCTGAAATAGGCCCACGAAATCTATTAAATGCACAAGACAAATTATTAATGAATGAAATAGATTCAGTTCATGAATTAAAATTGTATTTAGACTACGCTTGTGAAAGATCTATACATTTATTTAAATAAGTATTCGTAAAGCTAGATAAGTGCATGTATGCAATACACTCATGCTGAGAGAAGGAGCGCATTGGTATTCACAAATAATAATTTCAGTAAGCACACTACAAATTGAATATATCTGGAAGGCTTGAGACTTTCGACACTTTTTGTAAATACCTAAGGTGCCAAAAAAATGTATACACCCTTTCACAATAGATATCTATTTAATATATTTCAAAGTTGAACCGAAAAACAACAGTAATGTGTAGTATGATGTTCTGTAAACAGATGTGACTCACATACATTATGATAGCGTTGCTACGTGACAGGTAAAACAATAAAGAACAAATGAAGCCAAGATTATCGTATGATGTTCTGTAAACAGACGTGACTCACGTTACATTATGCTAGCGTTGCTACAACAAAATGGAGCCAAGATTATCGTTTGAACAGCGGAAAGCAATTTTGAAGTGGTATTGGAAAACTGAGAATGATATTGAAGTTCAAAGGTTATGGAGACGTGTACAGAACAGAAACCTTAACGCGAGTAACAATTGCATGCATTCGAGACAAATTTGAGACTAGTGGTACCTTATTCAATATTCACAAGGGTGGATCATTGGATCCAAGGCACTGGATAGGACGAAGAGGTCCGATTGAGTTTCCACCACGTTCTCCAGATCTAACTCCGTTCGACTTCTACCTATGGGGAACCCTTAAGGATGTTGTATACCGTAGAAAAGCAGCTACCAGCTACACTGACAGCACTTCGGGAACAAATTGAAACGGCATATGCTGAGGACACTTTCGCAAACGTTGCTCAATCAGTAGTTCAACGTACTCAGAAGTGTATCGACGCCGATGGTAGGTATTTTGAGCAACCGTTGTAACTGTTAAAGTCTAAGATGATTAGTGCTCATCATTTTCTCTTTGTGTGAATGCAGTTTTGCTATGTTAACACAGTTTCTTTGCTTGACATTTTTGGTGGCACCCTCTGTATTTACTGTCGCTTTGACTACATCATTTTATCGCGACTTCTGTTAGCTTCTGATTGCATGATAACTTAGTTATGTTTAATTACTTTTTATAGGATAGGTGAATTCACCTGTGTAGTTCCTTCCTGTATCATCTCTTTTGTTTTATTTTTAGTGGTTAATATCAACTCTTTGGGTGTTGTGATTAAAAAGAAATCCAACTTGGTATATACCTTCGTGACTGTCGAAAAATCGTAGATAGGTGCAGTGGAGTATTTCAAATAACAGTTGATAAGAGCCACAAAAGTTGACAAATTGCTCGACCACTACCAGTCAGGAAAGATGTGATGCTAAAAATATATTTTTAATACTATAGATTTACTCCCCCTCCGCATAGACAGGGTTTAAGTGATATTACAGATGTTAAGCATGCGAATAAAATGGTTGAGAAGCATATTTAAGTAAATTACTTTATTTTTCGCCTTGTGAGATCGAGGCATAGGATTATTACAGATATTAAGCAGTTTCATATTATTGGCTGCAACTCCCGCCTCGACAGACCGGGACTCATTCCAGATAAAGAAGTTAAAAACGAGACGCTTACACTATCCATGTATTTACTATCCGCCTACTGCTCCTAAAATTATGTAATTATAGCCTCGTTCCTAATTATCTTTCCAAATATCCGTGTGACTAAAGACACCTTATTCCTTGGCCTCTGCGCCCACA
Organism: Metallyticus violacea; assembly: GCA_030762175.1. Taxonomy (NCBI): domain Eukaryota; kingdom Metazoa; phylum Arthropoda; class Insecta; order Mantodea; family Metallyticidae; genus Metallyticus; species Metallyticus violacea. Next base: position 103,376,686 of record CM060830.1, on the reverse strand, counting down.
CACAAAAACATTTTTCATGAACTGATATCTAAATTACTATCTCGTTAACATGTTTTTGCTACATTCTGCCATATTACATAGTGGCCCATGCGTTAAAGTTTGAGATTCCCATTCAGGAGGTTCCCGGCTAGTTCCTGTGGGGCTGGCATCTTGACATCTGGAATGGTACATATGTCCGCTGCTATATTTCATATCATTACAGAGCTGAGAGTGCCACGGCGAGGTGAGTTGGTGCGGTGTGATGGTGGCTTGCACTCTCGAAAGGTTTCTACCCCTGCGTCTGGAATGAAGTAGGGCATTCTGAAGATCTGGAACAACCGGCATCGGGGTGTTCTATCTGGAAGGGGCTTCATTTGCGTGCGCGCAGTCACCGTCCGTAGATCCCGGCCGTCAAGCGTTTCCATTACATCCCTTCCTCCCGGGGGCAAAAGCAGCCATCCATCCAGGGGTTGAAACTGGAACCTCCCGAAGAGAGGTTAAAATTATATGTAAATAAATATACTGTATGATCAATCATTTACAGTTCATACTTTGCCGTTATTGCAGCTACATATAAAAGAAAACGCCTTTAAGCTCATACTTTGCTTTCAGTAAAGCGGGAAGCGCCAGTTTTTTAAACAGTGAATGCAGCTGGTAATGGAAAATGAAATAAAATAAGGTTTAGCTCGCTTTAAGCACATAAAAAGAACAAGAGGAATAAATGATAAGTGCTAGAAAGACGAGCAGGTACAGAGAGAGAGATAGAATGCAGACCGACCCTCTGCGGGAAATTGAGGGATCGCCAAATAAGATAAAAAGGAAGGAAAGATACCTGCAAGGGGCGAATAGGGCGCCGACGAAAGCGAAAACTGTCTTGAGGAATGTTTTATGTCTCAAGGGTCACGGTCAAAGGAGGAGAAATTTTTTTGCTTAGCTCTGGTATACCTGCTAGATTTATTTATATATCAAGGTCATCTTGTGTGGAGAAAGGAACTATCTTTTATATAAGTGACGGGTACGAAAACTGCACCCTCACTGTGGAGCAGTGTTGTCAGTTCTCGCCAAACGTTCTGCGGCACTTGCAAAGTCAGAAACATCCTGGCAAATGCTGTTGATTGACTGAAAACTATCACCAGTGCTCGCTCTTTCTCCGATAGTTTTAGTTCTTGCTCCGTAGATGCCAGACAGACTGCAAATGCAGTTAACACCTTGTTTATTGGAAAACAAGAGACTGACATAATGTACCTGCTACATGACTGACAGCTCTGATGGTCAGGTCCTACACAATCTTTTAATTTTTTTACAGAATGCCTCTTTGCTTGTTAAAAAGTTCGATGGGAATATTTTTTTTCCCCGATTTCACGGTGGACGCTTTTCAAAATCAATTACCATATGGGTTTCCTATATACGAGAATACTGAATTGGTTTTCTATTTTGAATAATGAGAAACACGATGCACGAACAGGTAGGCTGCACCTCCCTTCCTCCGTTGCAGTTGTGAACTTTCTAGTCAAGGAAAACGAAAACAGTTTAGACTGAAGAATATATTGGAAGAGACTATTGTTCGGTTCTCATTTTTGTTTATGTAGTCCGTAGAAGAAGGAACTTCTTTCAGGGTGCCTCTCGGCCACCATGAGCTGAGAACTAGCATGAGTTCCCCCCCCCCCCTCAATAATACCGTTCACTCGTTATTCACAGGAAAAAATTCGGATTCAAGAGCAAGAGGCTTATATTCGGCTTATCTTGGGTAACGTCACTAAAATAACTCATGTAACCTCACGCCCTCAGAGTTTCACCTCCCATGGGTGACTGCCATCTGTTTGAACCTCTTAAAACCTGTCTTAAGTGCTCAGCGTTTTGAAGAGGATATCAGTCCCCGTTTCCAAGTGGAGAGAGAAAATCTTCCGTGTTGTTGGGACGTGGCGATGACAGATTACTGGAAAAAGTGTGTGGATTATTAATAGAATGAGGCTACAGTGGCACCACAGGCGATGGACACTGATGATACATGAGATGAAATGATATATTGGGAAAGGATATTTTTTAAGGAAGGAATCGTTCCAGGCCTAAGTTTTAGGGTACCTCCCCGGCATTTGCCATTTATGAGGACTGAGGAAAACCTGGAAAAAACCTCAATCAGGGAGGACGGTCCTGGCGGTATTCGAACCCAGACCTCCCGCTCACGAGTCCGTGCTCTAACGACCTCGGCCACCCGTGGCGGTAATATTAATGGATATTGATTGATTGATTAACACTGGAGTTTGTTATACACCTTGACACTTAAACCACAATGTCACTGGCGCACTCCTCCTAACTTTGTAGTTCGAGACTTACCGCTTTAGTGAGCTCTAGAATCTGTCCTATAAGCTTAGGAAATATATATTATAAAGGATTGCATACTAATAGATATCTTGCATAGTTTCACACTTTAGTAAGACGTGCTTAGCAGTTTCATCAGACTGTTCACATATACGGCTTGAGGGAGTCCCATCGTCCAATGTTTTCGTAATAGCCGATTGCTTTCCATCTCTGTTCAGTAGATCTTTAGCATTCCATCGAATGTTTTATTAAGAATTTTATCCCGTTCTTAACCGGGAACACTTTCCTATTATCTGATTTTAATCCTTAGTGCAATGATATACTGCGGTTCTAGAAGTTTTCTATTTTCTCCTTCTTTTGCTAGTTTATCCACCCCCTCATTGCCTTCCAGCCCCTTTTTCATTTTTCTTATTGTTGCAATGAAAAGTAGATCAATAGATAGTCTTTTGGAAGAATTTATCCCCTATTCCCATGTTACTTCAATTCCTAGAAGTAGAATTAAATCGTTAGAAATGGCAACACAGAGACGAAATTAAGTGGAGGAAATAACGCTATTTGCGTGCGTGTTTGTCATGAAGTGGGAGTAAGCGAACATTCCATAGAACATTCAAGTTTCTATGGATTATTATCCTCTTAGCATTGTAAATGAACGAGTGCACTATTTGGATACAGATAGGAAAGAACGACAAAAGCAAACATTGCTACCCAAATCGCTACACGAAAGGGTTGAAAGGAAAACCATTAAGGAGAGGCAAAATTCATAAGGTTGAGATCTCACAAAAGGGGAAAAAAGTAATGAATAGTGTTTCCGTTTTTGCTACAGAGGCACCACAGGCGATGGATACCCCGATGATACATGAGATGAAATGATGTATTGAGAAAGGAATTTTTTTTAAGGGAGGAAGCGTTCCAGGCCTAAGTTTAGGGTACCTCCCCGGCATTTTCCAGTTTTGAGGACTGAGGAAAACATGGAAAAAACCTCAGCCAGGGAGGATGGTCCTGGCGGGATTCGAACCCAGACTCCCGCTCACACGAGTCGTGCCTTAACGACCTCGGGCATTCGTTGCGTAATTTCAAAGTATGATGATATAAAAAAATCCCATACGCTAGGTAACAAGGCAATGCCGGAATTTTTAAAATTGTGTAAAAAATGAAGTAAATATGAGGAATTAAAGTTAATTCTTACTTTTTAAAAACTATGTATTTCAAGTTTATATTAGGTATACCAGCTCGTGTCAGTAGATGCCATGTAACCTGAATACTTAAAATTAGACCTTTGGGCTGCTTCGCTATGGCATCCTTTTATTTCCTTTTAAAAAGTTAGTAATTAGTGTTATGACATATGTTCTCTTCACTTTCAATAAAATGTACCGCATCTCATCTTGAATATGATTGTCTTCATCTGTGTCATCTTATCTGATTATTTAACTTTTTTATTTCCGAAGTGCGTCACTGCATCAATTGTAAATACAAACTTATAGGGCAGCCCTAATATTTGTTCGTAATTAAATTTCATAAATTATTGATATATTAAAAATATGCATATGAATTTTTATATTATATGTTTAGATTTGCGGCGTTTTTATTTCGTTGTTTACTCGTTTTCATTGCTAACTTGTTTAGCAAGAAGACATTATTACCTAGGGTACAGATCTAGAAGATCTGCACATTGTTTTATGCTAGAAGTGCAGGAGAGAAATGAAACTTTATTCTTTCACTATTTTGAGATCTAATAGTGCAGATAAATTTCCTTTTGTGGTCACGAAAGTTGCTTCAAAAGAGAGTGGGTTGAACAGGCACCTAAAGATGGTTTCTTGGATTTGTGTTAACATTTCCATAAAGGAAAGCTACTTCATATTTACATATACCAACACTTGTAAACCTGCAGGAGAAGGCTTTCTTTTTATCTCGCTGGTGTAATCTGAATGCTGCAGGGTTTTTCATAATTATAAGAGTACACTTTCCAAAACAGGATTGCTGGTGCAATGGAGCGAAAAAAATGCAAGCTGAAAATATGGACAACCCAGTTTCATTTCAGGAAGGCCTTCAACACTTCGAACATGAGAGTTGTTGGCAGTTAAAGAAGCATTGCTTGCTGATGTTAATATAATTAAATTCAATGGAGAAATGGTGGGCGGATGAAACATTCTCCTGAAACTCCAAATGAGAAACTTTTAATAGTGTCGTTGACATACGCGGAATTAAAGCACTATTTTAATTCCTGATAGATCTATTTTTTTTTCCGACGAGTCCAGTGAAATTAGTGAATGTTCACAGTTGGAAAGAAATAAACAGCTTGAGGATTACTGCCTAACGAAGAGCTTTCTCATAGATTAGGAACATGTGGTAAAACCGTTGCCTCTTCGATGATATTGCGTTCTTACATTGATTCAGGTACAGTACTTTATGGAAGTATGGCACTCAACTCAATTTCCTCATTCTTTGAGTATACTTATCTAAAATAAGCAACCATATCTAATCGAAAATAAATACCTTTAATTAAAGCGATCGCAAGAAACACGTGTATCGTTTATAGACCTCTAAGTATCAGGTAGCAGGTACCAAGAACTGACCACTCGACTGAAGTAGGTATATGGAAAAGTGATTTTTAGCTTTTCACGAACATGGAGAAACCATGCTCCGCCTACAGTTCTGAGTCTGATCAATGGAGTAGTAATGGGTGTTTTATTGTACGCTTTACAATACATTCAAATAAATACAACTGTCGCATGGACCTTACGGCCGTACATGCTAATATCGTCCTTATAACAATGAAAAGGGCCACACATAAACATACACATACAGAGGGTGCCAAAATTATGTACACACTTCAAGCTAGGGAAAAATTGTGTTAACATAACAAAACTGAATTCACACAAACATACATTGATGAGAACTAATCATCTTACACACTTTTACAGTACCTTTATAATACACGGAACCAACTACTTTATTTCCCTGCAAAGGATGCAATATCTAGGATTTTACGTCCTAAAATCCATGGACTCTGGTCAACTTTAGATCCTAGACGTTAGAGGCAAGTATGAATTTTCGCACAAGCCACAATTCAGGTCCTGGCTTTGTTAATGATCTTTGTTAATGAACACCGCTGGTCTCAACCTAATCTCATTTTTGAGGTTTATCTTCTGGAGTTTAGACGCCATGGAGCTTTCTACGATTTCGGTCAGATCAAACAACAAGCCAAGGGGACTCTTTGCTTCCGTAACAAAGCCAAAAATGAACTCGACCTAAGCATTAGCTGGTTATTGGTGAGAGTATAACATAGTTAACTGTGTGCAATGGAATTTATGGCTGCTATTTTCTCACCGTAACGTTTTATCGCCACGGGTGGCCGAAGTCCCTAAGGCGCGGACTCGTGAGCGGGAGGTCTGGGGTTCGAAACCCGCCAGGACCGTCCTTCCTGACTGAGGTTTTTTCCAGGTTTTCCTCAGTCGTCATAAATGGCAAAAGTCGGGGAGGTACCGTAAACTTAGGCCTGGAGCGTTACCTTCCTTAAAAAAGAAAATCCTTTCCTAGTTTATCGTTTCATCTCATGTATCATCAGTGTCACCGCCTGTGTTGCGTCAGTAGTTAAAACGGGCGTTAAACACTAATAAAAAAAAGGGGGGTTACCAAACTTTGTCACATTACTAATTATTTGCACATTGCCTAAAAACCAAATATATTCAATTTAAAGACACTTGCATTTTCTCGAATCATTGATAGCTAAATTAGGGGGTGTATTCAGAGTTTAATCGCTTTTAATTTATCGCCTCCTTGTTCTAAAAATTAACTAACAGGTAATAGAAGAAGTAATTTTATCTAATAATTGTTATAAATCAATTTTTAATGTTCCTCTCATGTTAAAAACTAGTTTACTGATACCTGATTTACATTTTATACCGAAAAAGAGGAAGTCAAAGGAGTATTGCTTAACTTTTAAAGAAGCTAACGCGCCACCTTTACACGCATGCGCTTAGCATCCCTTTTCAATTCTAAAGATCCCCCCCGGGCACATTGCTATTCCTACCATATTAACAAATATATTACAATTAAAAAATATACAATTCCAAAGTTCCGTACCTCGCTAAAAAAATTGGGGGTTTTCCAAGCTCCTGATTGGCTGTACAAGACGCAAAACTGAACAGAACATTATAACCCATATTACATACGCTGTTTTCATAACTAGGCGTTATTTAACGCTGTTGCTTTATACCTAGGGTGCCAAAAATGTATACACACGCTCACAGTAGATGTCTATTTAATATATTTCAAAGTTGGACCGAAAAACAACAGTAATGTGTAGTATGATGTTCCGTAAACAGATATGACTCACATTACGTTATGATAGCGTTGCTACGTGACAGGTAAATCAACAATTAACAAATGAAGTCAAGATTATCGTATGATGTTTGGTAAACAGACATGACTCACATTACGCTATGTTAGCGTTGCTACAACAACATGGAGCCAAGATTATCGTCTGAACACCGGAAAGCAATTTTGAAATCGTATTGAAAAACCAAAAATGTTGTTGAAGTTCAAAGGCAATGGAGACATGTGTATAGAACAGAACATATTCTCCCAATCTAACATCGCTGGACTTCTACCTATGGGGAACTCTTAAGGATGTTGTATACCGTAGAAAACCAGCTACATTGTCAGCACTTCGGGAATAAATTGAAACAGCATGTGCTGCAATCGCTGAGGACACTTTCGCAAACGTTGCTCAATCAGTAGTTCAACGTACTCAAAAGTGTATCGACGCCGATAGTGGGCTTTTTGAGCAACTGTTACAACTGTAAAAGTCTAAGATGATTAGTGGTCATCATTTTATGTTTTGGGAATTCATTTTTGTAATGTTAATACAGGTTTTTATTTGCTTGAAGTGTGTATACGTTTTTGACACCCTCTGTATGCTCGTGGTTGATCATAATGGCGTTTTGTGAGATGACAAGAATCTGGTGGGAAGAAACACAGGTATTCAAGATATCGATTAATTCTTTAGCATTGCCAGAAGAAGTTAACTGAAAACTAAGAGGGGAAAACAAAAGCCTTTTGTAGCTGGCTCACAGATAGTGAGTGAAAAATAAAGGTTATACATATCGTATGCAACTATTACATTACAAGTGCCTACATACTCGTTTCGAAATTTCGGGCCTCGCGTATCTCACTAAACTATAAAGGGTCTCTTTCTGTAATGATTTCATAAATAACTATTGCTAGTTACAGAGACAGAATAGATGCTTTCATCACTGTCAAAATTCTTACAGATTGAACATCAGTTCTTAAACTTTTCTTTGATGATAAATTTCAACTGTTCCTCATGTAGAAATGTAATCTCGTGTCATGAAAGAATGTCAGTACTTCATGAGGCACATACTAGCGTATAAAACAAGATTAAACACATGAAGTCGTACATTTTGTATATTCCTCATGTTCGTTCTGGAATTACCTTCATCTTTGTACTCAGCCGGATGGTTCTGCCCTGGTCTCTTGTCTCGAACCTTAGGGATGGACCCCATGTACTCAATTACAGAGACTGGGCGCCGTGAAAGATGTAATGACAGTTAATTTAAAACCTTCCTTTTTTTTTATTGCTGTGTGTGCTTTTACACACGCTATGGGTAATGCTCTAGTCACATGGTAGTGGATTGTTACGACGGGCCAGTTCTTCATTCTTTTGTTGTCTCGCACTATTTTTAGAGAAGCAATTTGACGCTGCCCAATGGACTCCATCCACGCTATGCCCTGCACACATTGTGTCGGGAAATTGCGTTATATCACTCAGCAATGTAGTCTCTCTGCTTCTTCATCTTTCTTTTGCTGCAAAAAACTTCGCTTTCCTTGCCCGTGTGCAAGAAGGAGGGAATGAAAAGAGAGCGAAAAAAAATTCTGACGAAATTTGATAACGCAAAGATGGAATAGAAAGATCAAGATTTAATCAACACCTTCACCCTCCCCACACACATTCATTTTTTCCCCCTTTTTTTTTTCTTGCTTTACTTTCGCTCTCTCTGCAAAATAGGAGGAGGTATAAAAGCCTCTGAAAATTACAGTCATTACTTTTTCTTAGTGTACAAAATTCGTTAGTATGCCGATACAAACTGAAGCAGTTCATGGCGTAGAAGTTGAAATTTGATACTTTTTCCTTTCCTCCCTTTTTATTTTTGCTACAAGAATTGCTGAATAGCAAAAAAAATCTCTAGTTTAAGTCTAAAAGCACAGAAAATTATATTGAATGAGATCTCTCGCAAAACAAAATGTGAATACAGAAGTGGTAAGAACTTTAATACACAAAGTTACCAAACCACAAGATGAACGCTGAAACTTAGCCCCTGCGTCATTTGAAAATATGGACAATGTAACACGTAGAACACACTAAGGGATAATAATTAAGACAAATTAACACAGTGTACAAATAATGCTTGTAGTGTGATATTGAATGTTTAACTTGGTAGCATGATTTCCTGCGCCTCTTTATCCAAATGAAATTTGTGACTTCACAAGTAATCTGCCCAAAAGTGTCAGTTGCAGTCAGAAACATTTCTGCTGTACTCAAAGTACCTGAATTTGTAAAAGCCAATCCTTAAGTGTTGTTGAAGCATGGGGTCGGGTATTATCATAATAATAATAATAATAATAATAATAATAATAATAATGATGATGATGATGATGATGATGATGATTCCTGTCGTGAGCAGTTCAGACATTTTGGACGCGATTAATGCTCGTGGAGATTTGAGACAATCTGAGCAGCATTCATGATGTTCCATAACGAAGAAAATCAACAGGATTTGATTTATTTGATTGGCTCTTATACACGATGTTCTGGAATCGCCGTACATTTTTTTCAAGGTATACCCTCATGTACTTTCTTGCCATGTTGGTTGCATGTTACAGAAGGACAAAATTAGATTTATGTAAAGACATTTCTTTCCTTTAATTTTCTTTTTAATATTTCCATTGCAGAATAAGCTACGTAGCTAATATACAATCGATACACAATCATTAAAATATGTCACTTTTATTCTCTATTTGTGTACTTACATGAAATACACTCAGGGACAAAAAAAAATTCAGACACTTTTATGTTTTGTTCTTAATTATTTTAAAATGAAATAACATCTATTTAAAGAAAATATTTTTATAATTAAGGGCCATAAATTACAACAATAGAATCAAAAAAAACTTAACTCTGACAAGAAAAGTTACAAAAGACGTAAAACAATGACAAATTTTGTTTTAACTGTGAGTACATTTTTCTGTTCTTGAAACATTAAAACACATTTTAATTACGGATGTCACCCCTATTCATACGTTTTGGTTTTAGAGACCAATGCTTATGTTTCAGTCATCTGATGAATAAGAAATGTTACGAATTCCAGTTAAGAAGGCATCAGTTTCCTGTCGATCAGGTTAGTTGTGTTTTCTTGAGGAATACGCTCCCTTTCTTCAAGAAGTGCTCACCTCAACTCTTGTAATGTCTCTGGCACCGGCAGTCTTGTTGTTCCAGAATTTTTTGAATAGTGTTTAACGCCCGTTTTTACAGCTGAGGCACCACAGGAGGTGGATACTGATGATACATGAAATGATAAATTGGGTAGAAATCTTTTTTTAAAGGAAGGAAGCGTTCCGGACCTAAGTGTAGGGTACCATCTTGGCATTTGCCACTGAGGACTGAGAAAAACCTGCAAAAAACCAGTCAGGGAGGACTCCTTGTGGGAGTCGAACCCCAGACATCCCACTCACGAGTCCGCGCCTTAACGACCTCGACCACCAGCGTGCCCCACACGTGTTCAAGCGGATTCATGACGGGATTCCTTGCTCGTCATGATTGTCTCCAAGGATTCGCACTTCTTGGAAACAACCTCTGACCACTTGGGCAATATGCGGGCCTGCATTGTCGTGCATTAAAAGTTATCGTCTATAAATGGGCTATAAGGTACAACATGATTAGCCGAATGTTCATTCATGTACCTATTAGCTGCTAGCTTCCATTTTCTACTAAAATTAACCAAATATGAGCATCCATAGACACTCCTGCCCAAACCATCACTCCAGTTCCGATTGGTAACTTTTTGAATATGCAGCATTGTGCAAATCGTTCTCCCCTCCTTCCCGAAACTCCTTCACGTATCAGGGTTGAAACAGGACTCGTTTGTGAACAGAACACAGCTCTACCGTTCATTTCTCCAACCCCTATGATCATTTGCAAAACGCAGTCGTTCTACTTGGTGCATTCTCAGCAAAATGCAACCAATTGCAGGTTTAGTTGGTATCAGTTTACTTGCTTTCAAACTTCTTTTAACCTTTTTGACTGAAATCGAGCTTCCAAGCGCGTTAACAAATGGCTGGGCTACAGTCATAACTGGCAAATTGCGCTCCCTAAAAACTGTCAACACAATGTACCTGTCTTCATTTTGATTTGTAGCTCTCTCGATCTTCTCATGTATTCTAGAGTCTCTAAACCATTTTATGGCATCATGGACTCTGCTTCTAGCCATATTCATTCCATTTGCAATGTAACGCACACTGCGTCCATCATCGTTTAGGGCTACAGCTCGAGGCTACATCTTCAGGTCGCAGTTTTTTAAGTTGAAATGTGTGACAACTCTATTTGCATTTACAACATATAAAAATAAAGAAATAGATAATGAAGCATAGAATGGCTAAGGCAGCTTGAGTCTTTATAAACATAATTGAAATATTCGGTTACATTGCCTTGTTTATAAAACAAAAAACATTCAACATAGCCTACATGTCTTCATGACGACAAATGCCTATCATAATATTTTATGACAAGCTAACGTTTTGCAACATACAAGCAAATACAAACGTGTCCGTTTTTTTTTTTTTTTTTTTTTTTTTTTTTTTTTTTTTTACCATTAGTATATAATTAGATTTTAGCTGTTAGTGACTCTGATCTTCTAAATTTACTGTCACGTCACACGGATAAAATATTTATGCAATGACAGCCTGTGAAACAAAGAAAAAATATAAGTATGTTTTTAGTACTCAGGTATTGACGGTTCGCCCTTATAAAATAATATATTGTGGGCTAAGTACATTCAACTAATCGAAAGCAAAGTGCACGAGACACAAATGACAGCCCAAATGATGGAAATGATGAAATATTTAGATACGTTCTGTTTCAGTGCTGCTAAAAGCAAACATTAAGCAGGATCCAATGATATTATTATGCATGGTAACTATCCAAGAAACTATGCGTATATTGATATTTACTTTACTATATGATAGGCAAATGCATTGGTCTACAAACTCCACTTTTTCTTCGGAACAATACTAAAACTATTTTTATTCGGAGTTAGATTATGCCTTACATTTTAAATATAAAAAAGGGCTTTGTAGTGACAGGTTTGAGGTTTTAAAGATTATGTACTTAAGTAACACCACATGATAGATACACAACATATTCTGACATATCAAAAATGTTGTTGAAACCTTTATGCGAGGAAGGTCCATACGTTTCCGGCCTAACCTATGTAGGTATGATACAGACAAAAACTATATTTCACTTTTCAATATGGTTACCCTTTATTTCAATACCCTTCGCACTTCTTTGAATTAACATTTCAATCCCATCCCCCAAATAGTCAGAATTCTTGTCTGCAAAATGGGCATAAACAGCATTCATTACTTCTTCGTCACACTTAAATTTCCTTCCTGGAAGGTTCTTCTTGAGTTTTGAGAAGAGAAAATAGTCACTGGGAACTAGATCTTGGCTGTAGGGTAGATGCTCGATCTCCTTGAAGCCACATTAGTTCACAGTTTCCTTTGCAATAAAACCCGTGTGCACTGGCGCGTTGTCGTGAAGAAGGCGCACACCATCACTCACTTTTCCTCGTCTTTTCTCTTTGATGGAAGCACGTAGTCTGTGCAGTAGGCCGGTACAGTGCTCCCCATTAACTGTGATGTTCCTCTCTTTGAAATCAATGAAGAGTATTCCTTCACTGTCCCAAAAGATTGTGGTCATGATCTTCTTGGTTGACTGAGTGTCCTTGGCCTTTAGAGCCGGTGCTTCGCCAGGTTTACGCCACTCTATTGATTCCCTTTTGGACAAGAGATCATAGTAGAGGACCATAGTTTCATTTCTTGTAACAATGGTTTGCATAACTTCTCTCTCTCTCTCTCGTTGTTACGGTAGAGCTTCAAAAAGGCCTGACAACAGATGACTCGTTGCTGCTTTTGGACTGAGGAAAGAAATCTAGGCACCCATCTTGCACTAACCTTGTTCACGTTTAAATGTTTATGGATAATTCGAAGGACTGTTGTTTTAGAAATGTTCAACCGTGCTGCTGTTTCTATAACTTTGAGCTCCCGGTCTTCCATACTTTCTCCTTCCACAAGAGCGAAGTTTTCAGGAGTGAGCACCTCCAAGGGCCGACCTGCACGCTTTTCGTCTTCAATGCTTTCTCGACCCATTCGAAAAAGTTTGGCCCATTCTTTTACGGTAGAATATGAGGGGGTGCTTCCCCATATACACCGTCCAATCGCTGTTTACTTTAATTTGGAGCCAGTCCTTCTTTTGTGAAGAACTTAATAACAGCTCGATACTCCATTTTGAACATGTCACAATCTTCTACACATAGCCTTCTTTATGCAAATATATCTGAACCACTGAACACAGTGGAGCTGAATTTACAGCTGCAATTATTCACTTAACAGATAAGGTATTACACCAGATAAGGGTTTTCAGAAGGCGATACTCCTTATCGGCGAGGGAGGAAACTCATAGATCTACCTTCATATGTTCTATTTTGTCTCTCTTGTATCCCAGAGTTCTAGGATTTCATTTACCTTAGCACCTCTAGAAATCTGCTGATAAAAAGTTCTGTGTGCTGCTCGCTGATAGCTGCAAGACTTTAGAAAGAGGCTAATTGAGGGTATAGAGTGAATGTTTAAAAGTGAGCTTTATTCCATATATTTGTAGCTTTCAGAACTCCAAACATTACATCATAACATTAAGTCGCTACACTAATAATGGTGACAAGTGACTAATAAAAACATTTTATGATTGTGGAATAAATGTTAGTGAAACAGGTTTTGTTAGAACTGGTGGAATTACGGTTAATCACTAGTATCTAGTTTAGAGGCAAATTGAATGAAATGAGAATTAAAAAATTTAATAGCTATAGAATAGCTGGTGAGGAAAAAGTATTTATTAATCGAAATCTGGTAACACCCGACTTTACGTGATAGAATCTGAAGACATGTGGGTAATTACTGTTCTTGCCAATCTGGGGTACACCGCAATGACCAACAGGTGGGCACGATGAGGGAAAGAGAAAGAGCACAATTGGAAATCAGTCGAAAAGTCTGGACAACTCATCATCTTGTCCATCTTCATACAACCTGGAGCGGGAAGGAAGCACACGCGAGTCACAACGAACACTTGTCTGTCAGTTTGCACCTTGCCGAGCAGAAATATACGCATTCTCGTCACATGTTGGTTTGCCAGGAATTGATTCAGCAGTTGAAAGTTTGGGGGGCAATCTAAATGCAAATAGTTTGTTCTGTTGTTCCGGCACTGCTCCAAACAGTTCGTTTTGCTTTTCACTGTTCTCCCTTCCCGCTGCGGTGAAAGTTGTATGCTTTAGTAATTGTAAAGTTTTGCGGGTAATAAAATGGAAAGACGAGCTGGAATATTTTTCGTCGAATGTTACGAAATATGAATAGGGCAGTCACGGAAGAAGAGGTTTGCACTTTCCTTTCTACAAACACACAATTATATGCAAAATGGAATATGGAGATCTCGATTTTTTGTGCTTACTAGAGGAATGAAACAGGAAAAAAAGTTCTTGTCTCACCTTGGCACTTTAAACACATTCCTAGACCAGTAACGTGGCATTTTTATTAATATATTTGTAAAGGCAAGATCGTATTATACAGGAAGTTTGAGTAAACGTGTGCAAAAAATTAAACAGAGAATAGAGAATGCTCAACTGAACTTTTTGAGAAAAGGGACCTTCGGTCTTAAAAGCCAGCTTAAGGAGATATGGACTTAAATATAAGTATTACTGTTTTCCGATTACTTAAAGCTGATGTTTACATATCTTAAGTGTTTATCTTATTTTCAGTTATAACATTGACAAACTTTATACGTCACAGCAAGTGTCAAAATGACCGCCTCCAATCCCAACGCTAGCCTGGCATGTAGTGGTAACCATACTTGACTTCTACACCCTAATCGGTCCTGGTGATGTAGTGGTAACCATACTTGACTTCTACACCCTAATCGGTCCTGGTGATGTAGTGGTAACCATACTTGACTTCTACACCCAAGGTCGCGGGTTCAAACCCGGCCAGGATCGTTGGCTTTTTTCGAGCGTAAAGTATGGCTTCCTTCGGAAAGGAGGTAAATCAATGGGTCCCGTGTCGTACATTTACGGCATGAAAAAGAACCTCAAGCCTGAAAGAAGAGGCCCCTGAGCAAAATTGACCGGCCTTTTCACGCCCTGAATTGAACGGGACGCTGATGACCTGAGATGTTAAAGAGCGTCCGTAAATAAACTAAATCGGCAACAACTCGCCAAAATATTGCCAATTAGCCGATATACAGAAATAAACGCTTGTGATATCTATTACTTAATCATTCTCTGTACAGTCTTTCCGCGGCGAGGGCATTGCTAGGTGTAATAAATACTTCCCCATTCACAAAGTGAACGTTGTCAGCTGTGCGAAACCGCGCCCCATACTGCTAGACTCATGGAGTACTATAAAAGGGTATGTCTTGATTCATTTGTGACAGTGTAAATACGATAAAACAGAACCATTTTTTGGGGGAAGATAGATAAACATAACTATGCATAATAGATTGCCTAGCATCCAGGCTAGTCCCATGTTTAAATCGATATGCCTTTAAGCAGGCTTCGCATATCTCAAATTCACTTGAGCATTCCTTATCTCCTTTTACTGTAATACCCTGTAGAGCCCATAGTAAGAAGACAAAAGCATATTGTTTCCGTAGATTAATTCAGGAGAGCGGTAATAATCTTTAGAGAGAGACAAAGAAATATATCTATTGACTGAAGTAAGTAAAGATTAAGACGGAGTACGGTTTATAAGAACAATATATATAAGACAAAAGCACTATTGTTATCTTTGCCTGGCAACCTGAACTGTTGTTAATTGTTGTTAAAAGTGCTATATAAACCACCTCTTGATCTAAAGGTGATTGCTGGTCCCTGGTTGGATTCCTTGCTTAGACATTTTCTCAGTTAGGGAGCTCTGGAACTGATTTCATCTAGTCTCTTGAGGACAATTGGCGAGATGCCTGATAGACAGGCGGTGTCCTTCCATCTTGAAATAATAGGATGATGTGATACCGGTATACTATTATATGCCCTTCTGCAGTTCTACCCTTTATCAATGATATTGCAATACGGAGGTAGAGATACTGCGCTAGACCAAGGCCTAATATCGCGCTGTTACGCCATATAAGAGGAATGTTTTAAAAAGTCCGTCACAATACTAGAATTCCTGCAGTCTGTAAGTATTACAAAAGAGAAACCACACTTTTAGAATTATTATTATAATGTAGATAAAACTACAAAAATTAATGGTATACTATTAAATAAATTAAATATATGACCACTGATAGACAAGCTATACTGTGTGGGTATTTTTAAACATTTTTAAATATAACTATGTTTAATAACTTGCTCTTTGATATCTTTCTTCTTTACGTTCACTAAAATAGAGAAAAATAACACAAATTTTCGAGTTACGTTGGTATTTAAGAAGATGATGTTCATATGTTTCAATTAAACAAAATCATGTTACTATTTAAAAACAATTTCGATGTACTAAGCAAATATACAGAATCAGCAAAGAACTATCGAAAGTTTCACCGATTTTCATTGGCTTTGAAATTTAATTAATTTAAATGTTATTGTATTAAAAACATGTAACGTAAACGTTTTCTGAAAGTAAAATACAAACCCCTCTTACATATAATTCTCAAACACATATTAAATTAATATTTCACAGCTGCTATCTTCATGACGATACTTTTGTTATGCAATTTACTTATATGCAGAATTAATTTGTCTTTTTATTTTAAAACAATAAAGAGAAAACTAAACACTTGAACACTTTTTAAATTTCGGTTTTCAAGTATACCTTTACTCCTAACAGTCAATTTCCCTAATTTTAAGAAACTATTTTTCTTATTTACTTAAATGATATATACGAATTTTTGGAGGGAAGAAACTAGTATTAGTGCCGTTAGAGCGATTTTTAAATTTTGGTTGTTTTCAGGTATCCCCCATCCCGGTCTAAAGGCCTGTTTTCCCTGAATTTCAGAAACTATTTTTCTTGTGCTATTTAAATAGCATATTGGGAGTTTCCTGGCGAAGAAACATGTATTAATACCATTGGAGGGCTTTTTAAATTTTGGGGTGCAGACAACTCCCCTCCTAATAGTCCGATTTCACTGATTTTCAGGAACTATTTTTTTGTTTTGTTTTATTCCAGTGATACATGCAGAATTTCGTTGCGAAACAAATATTAATGCCGCTAGAGCAATTTTTAAATTTTCAATAACCCCTGCTCCTAATTGCTCGATTTCCCCGATCTTCAGGGGAAAAAATATTTTATTTCAATGGCATATGTCGAGTTTCATTTAAAATTTCATAATTGCCACCATTAGAGCGATTTTTAAATTTGTGCATAGCTCCCAAAAGTTTTTCAGTATATACCTCCACTCCCAATAATCTGATATTTTTCAAAAACTATTTTTCTTATTTGATTTAAATTGTATATGCCCAGTTTTGTTGTAAAAAAATTATTGGTGCTGCTAGAGCGATTTAAAAAGTTCGGGTTTCAGGTAACCCCCCTCCTAATAGCCCGATTTCCCTGATTTTCAGAAACTATTTTTCTTATTCTATTGAAATGGCATATTCAGAGTTTCGTTGCAAATATATATGATATATATATATATATATATGATGATATATATCATCACTAGAGTGGTTTTTAAATTTTGGGGTGCAGACAAACCCCCCCCTCCTAATAGTCCGATTTTGCTGATTTGCTTAAACTATTTTTCTTACTTTATTTCAATAGCATATACCGAGTTTCCCTTAAAAACGATTAAAATTGCAGCCACTAGAGCGATTTTTAAATGTCGCTTTAACCCTCCAAAAGTTTTTCACGGTCCGATTGCCGTAAATTTCGAAAGCTATGTTTATCGATTTATTTTAAAGATTTTTACTGAGTTTCGTTAAGATAATGCAAAAATTGTCATTTTTATTTCCATAATTTTTGCTGTAGGTTAACCCCCCCCCCCCCCCCAGAATTTTGCACCAACTCGACGAATCATTTGCTAATTGATGGCGATGTGCCGAGCTATGTTGAGAAAAAACCAAAATTGTGACCGCTAGAGCGTGAACAGATATACAGGCACACACACAGACAAAAATTGACACCTTTTTATAATTTTTTGGTCTTTTTCGGTGCCTAGTAGGTACGATCGATGCAGATTTGGATAGATTAGTAAACATCTTTTAATTGATATAAATAACTACAATAGCTTACATTCCTTCAGAATTCCCTAATAAATAAATTAGCTAAAAACTGACGTTTTACGTGTATGGCTGCAATAGCTCCATTCCTTCGGAATTCGCTAAAACTACTGCTGCTTCTACTACTACTACTACTACTACTACTACTACTACTACTACTACTACTACTACTGCTACTACTACTACTACTGCTGCTGCTGCTGCTGCTGCTGCTGCTACTGCTACTGCTACTGCTACTACTACTACTACTACTACTACTACTATTACAATCATAGTAAGTATAAATAATGAAAATAGTATTTATTACAGATTTTAATAGCTGCTTCATCAACAGTTATAACGATTGCAAACCTATTTGAATCAATGATTTGCGTTCTGCCCCCCTTTTGAGGGTAAATTTTATATAAATAAAATTATTATATTTGTACGACATTAAAAATACCTTTCTGATATCAACAAATATTGTCACGTGATGAAGAGACAAGTGACATCCGCAGTTACAACTCTTAAACAATTAACGAAAATGCCATCTTTTGTGAGCTTAACCCGTAACCAACGTTTTTAACTGCAGACAATTCTTTGGTTTCCATGCAGTTATATATATTTTCAAAAAATAAAAATTTAAGGAAATGGATATCATAATCCACAAAGCGCATATTATAGAAGGTCGGAGATTCTCTTCGGGTTAAGATGGTAACGCAGTAACGCGTGCGAAATGCATGAACGGACAAGGGGCTTGGAAATGACGTTATTAAATGTAGCAGAAAAAGAGTAACATGGCGGTGTGGCGGAATCCTTAATTAATCTGAATGTAGCGAGGATCTGCTCTGTAATTGCCTGCCCCCTTTGCCCTCTTGTTTCCGTGTCCGAGTTCTTTTCTCCTGCTGCCACACACAGCATTGTCCGTTCTTTCTGCAACTTTTTCGCTAATTACTTTTGTCCATTGCTCAGTTAATTTCTGTCCTCCCATCCCAACCGCTCATTTGTCAAATGCAGTCATTTGTCTGTTTTCTTTTTTCTCTCTCTTCATCAAGTAATCTAATCCACTATGTCCGTACATCCAGCGCTATCATTCACGTTAAGGTTCTGAACGAGAGGGCCAATAATACAGACTCCAAGCATATCTGTTATATGAGGGGATATAATAGTAAATCGTGTAAATGCACCATAACAGTGAATAAGAAGGACAAACACAATGAGCAAAGCTGATAAAAGGTCTGTTCCAATATATATATATGGGAAACTTGAACCAGCCCTATTATATATATATATATATATATATATATAATAAAAATAAAAATAGTAGCACTATTAACAATGTAACAAATTACCAGTAATAATAAAAGTAGAATAGGATAAACACTTAAATAAATCTGCTAGATTATATTTAGAAGCTATTCCCATGTCCAGGTCTTCGTGGGTTGCGACATATTGGTGGAGGTGCCGGGTACAATTTTGATATATTTGGTGAATGTATGCCGGGTTAATTTAATTTATAATAATATAACTTAGCAATTTCAAGTGTGACTTTATCTAAGTGTTTATCCTCTTCTACTTTAAATGAACTTCATTTTCATCACGTGACCAAGAGCCAAGCTCGAAATATAGTGTGATTTTAGTGTTCAATTTTACGGTTTTTAGTGTGAAATTTTATGTGAACCTTTTTATATTGCACTCTGAGTGTTTTTTATGAGTTTTTATGCTTTTTAGAAGTTTTTATTACTCTATTAATAGTATATATATATATATATATATATATATACACATACATATTGTGGCATAAGGAGGGTTTAACAGTTAATAATGGGGGTGTAATAATTGAGTTATAATGAGACACATAGTTGTAACGGTCACAGATCAAGAGCATTATTACAGTCACGTACGAGCCAGCTTTGAAAATATTTCGCGGCTATGTGAAAGGGAACGGAAGCACACACTGCACGTGCGCAGTGATAAATGTGTAAATTGGGAAAAACTTCTTTACCCAAAGTAGTGAAAGAGGAAAAACATACGACTGTCAAGTCATCGTGACGGCATCTAGTTGGTAAATTCATCTTTCGTAATTTGTATATCTGTATAATGTGACTTCAGTACAGGGCTGCACTGCCACGGGTGGCCGAGGTCGTTAAGTCTCGGACTCGTGAGCGGGAGGTCTGAGTTCGAATACCGCCAGGACCGTCCTTCCTGACTGAGGTTTTTTCCAGGTTTTCCTCAGTCATCATAAATGGCAAATGCCGGGGAGGTACCCTAAACTAGGCCTGGAACGATTCCTTCCATAAAATCCTTTCACAATATATCATTTCATCTCATGTATCATCAGTTCCCATCGCCTGTGGTGCCTCTGTAGCAAACACGGGCGTTAAACACTATTCATTCATTTTATAGGGCTGCGGAACTATTAGTTAGAACCTTGCACTGCGCTTTATTTACAATTATAAATTAAATTAAACCCGGCATACATTCACCAAATATATCAAAATTGTACCCGGCACCTTCACCAATATGTCGCAACCCACGAAGAGGCTGGACATGGGAATAGCTTCTAAATACAATCTAGCTATATAACTGAAAGGACAGGGAAGTATAACAGAAACAACGAACTGTGTGGCGCTGCTCACGGCGTCAGGCATTTGTCGGATTCGTTAGTTACTTGTACACAAAGTATTCCAATTTGAACAGTAGGCTATTCATTTCGAAGGACCGAACAAATAAAAATGTTACGGGTGTCGGAGTGGGAAAAAAGCGCAGGGAAACCAATAGACCTTTCAGAACATGCTGAAAAATTGTCCGACCAGAAATCTTGTGTCAGTTAATCAAAGATGTTGGTGTACCGTGTGCATATACTAAATGAATATCTGACCAGGGATTTATCAAACTCCTCCAAGCAAGTGTGATGTCTTGACCATAATTTGAGAAGCAGACGAGTAAATATGTTTTGAAATGTACTGAGCCAAGCACCAGGAACCGATTTCTATTGATAGATTTATTTCTCTCTTTTTAAAGAGGCACTGTTGAGAAGTGTGGTAGCTATTCCATCTCTCTAAACGTCACTGTAGTCAGTCGAACCCCTCAAACAACTGAACCTATTCTACATCATGCCGCAAACTAAACCCTTCCACTTTGTCAAATAAACTTATGACTACACTAGGTAGTGGGGGTCTCTTTAATGGCTTTTTTAATTTCATCTGTTACTAATATATGATAAAATTGTAATAGAACTCTACAAAATCCAAGTGTACGCTGGTCTACATTTCTTGCCAGTCGGCAAGCGTAGCAGAGCTGCTAATAAAGTGAAGTTAAACAAATTCAGTCTCGAGGGACATCTCTTTTGAAGACAATGTGTTTAGTGGATAAAATATGACACATTCCCTCCATATACTTTATTATTCTTATTATTGCAGCATTAAAATTTTCAATGAATAAAGTGATCAATTATGCAAATGAGAACGACACGTAATATGCAGCCAAGTTTAGCATGTAAAACAATCTCAAAGCTCGCCGTTAGCGCACTAATAAACATTGTACACGAAAACAGGAACAACTGGCAGAAAAACAACGTGCAAAAATTACAACGTGCACTTGCATTAAAAAAAAAAAAGATCGACGCACTTCTCTATTTGATACCCTAGAGAATTCCCGTTTTCTGAGTGGTTGGAAACAGACGCAATATACATGGCACTTCGTAAAACACACGTTTCGTTTTTTCCGCATAGATGCGAGGACTGTGCAAACCGAATGACCAAACTTTATCAGGCATAATTTCTCACGCTAAAATTTAACTTTACAATATGTTGTTAGATTAATGCATGATGTACTCATGGTACTAAGTCCATTGTTGTCACTTCCGCTTCCCGCCTATGAGAGGAGTGCAAGTTAAGACATGTCTCAACAAAATTATGCTCTGAAGTTCTGCTTTCGTCTCAAGAATCTTCAGTTGAGGCCTATGCAATGTTACAGGAGGCCTGTGGAGAGTTTTATTCTTTCCTATACCACAGCTGGAGGATGGTTTAAAATGTTGAAAGAGGGAAGGAAATCCATTTCAAAGGAAGGTGGACCCGGGTTCCAATTTGTGCTTTAACGGGAGAAAACAATAACTCTATGAGAGAGTATCGTCGAACAACATTAAGAACATTTCCAGAAATTATAAAATTTCACCAATTGCCACTCCCATGTTAGTAACTGAAAAGTTCTTCTGGAGACGAGCTTGTCACGGTGGGTTCCAAGATTACTAAATCCCAAACAGTCGTGTTCAGTTTGCATGCAGTTGAAGATGAAGTTTCTTTCAAAGGTAATCACCGCTGATGAAACTCGGCTGAGAGGGGCAAAGCTGTGTGAAAATCTCCATCATCACTATCACCAAAAAAAAAAAAAAAAAAAAACAGAGTGGTTACTTCTGCTGGGAAGATTACGGTCATCTCATTGTGCAATATTCAAGGAATGACTGTACCAGCACACACAACTGTTACTGGGCAATACCGCAGAGATGTCCTGAAAACTCTGCAAGGCAAAAAGTCGCATCTCTGTGCAACAATCGAAGCTGCACCTCAATAGTGCACGGCTGCACATGGAAAAAGGTTTTGCTAAACATCTCACAAAAAATCAATGCGAAGTGTGCATCTCACCCTGTCTATAATCCAGATTTAGCTTCGTGTGACTTTTATCTTCCAAAAATTGAAGAAAAATCTTCTTGGAATGCATTTTCAATCATTAGAAGTAGCCGGGAAGGTTGCGGAGGCGATTCTGAAGGACTTGTCAAAATATGGATTCCAGCATGTTTTTGAAGACTGACAAAGACATTGGGAAGATCCTCTGGGCAGACCTCCTTCGCATCCTCTGTAGTGGACAGAGAAATGGACATCAATAAAGCGTTTTTCGTCAGTGAATATGTAAGTAGGTACCATTTATTATGAAAGAACAGCAGCAGAAGCTCTAGAGAGAAATGGAAGATATTTCCAGGAGGAAGGATGATTGACATACAAATAATCTCGAATGATTACGGTCGAAATAATGACAAGCCGTAAGAACGGCTGGTGACTTTATGGCTGGTGAGTTCACATACGCCCGTTGTGTGTGCATTATCCACCATTTCGTGGTTTATAAATTTCATGAGTTATTTATGGACGCTCTTTAACATCTCAGGTTATTAGCGTCCCATTCAATTCCGGGCGTGAAACGGCCGACAAATTTTGCTCTCTTTTTTTCAGGCTTGAGGTTCTTTTTCGTGCCGTAAATGTACGACACGGGACCCACGACTTTACTTCCCTTCCGAAGGAAGCCATACTTAGGATTTTTAGGCGCAAAAAATCCATCGGTCCTGGCCGGAATCGAACCCGCGATCTTGTGTTTAGGAGACAAATACGGTTACCACTACACCACCAGGACCGACGTCATGAGTGCAAAACAGTAAATACATGACATATATTTAGGAGTCACTGTATCTGATATTCAAGCAACAAACACAAATAAGACAATGCTTTTAAAAGGATTAGAGAAGGCTACAAGAAAACTTTGAGATATAAAGGTAAAATGAAGAGAGAGAAGAAAGAGAAAATGAGATTTCATCAGCTGTTAGTTAGACATTACCAAGATTCAAGAAATCAAAAATCGGGCAGGAACAAAATTCCGTTTTGGAAATAAAAAATGTCTAACAATTTTTATTTTCAATGATGTTTAACGCCCGTTTTAACTGCTTAGGCAACACAGGCGGTGACATTGATAATACATGAAATGAAATGATAAATTGGGGAAGGATTTTTTTAAAGGAAGCAAGCGTTTCAGGGCTAAGTTTAGGGTGCCTCCCCGGCATTTGCCATTTATGAGCACTTAAGAAAACCTGGAAAAAATCTCAGTCAAGCGTCCGGTCCTGGCGGAATTCGAACCCCAGACCTCCCGCTCACGAATCCGCGCTTTAACGACCTCGGCCACCCGTGGCGGTTTGTAACAGATGACTGTAGGGAAAACCGGCTATGTTGTATTTAAGGAATGGAAAACAATTACTGCAGTAGCAATGAATTGTTTCACCAATAATTAGATGTGTAGGTTACTGGTCAAGAGCACCCAACTTGAAGTTCTAATTTAATGACAATGATTGTTAGCATTATTTGCAGTAGTTCTTCCAGATTATTTAATCAGGTTTTTCTAATTAAGGTGATAATGTATTTTTATCAACGGTTAATATTTCATAGAAAAATTACTAATTAATTCTCTAAGTGTATTCCTCAGTATATCTGATTATTAACATCTTTTCTTGTAAATTTATCAACATGGCATATTCTTAACATTCATTCTTATATGCTTCAATTTCATGTTTATCTATCTTTTAATTATAACACATGAGCGTTTTTGCACTATAATATTTTGGTTCCGAACGTTTTTTTTTTTTATGTATGTATATATAAGGTAAAACGCTTAAGTATCATAATTATTCTCCGGAAAAATATGCGCAATTTAATTACCAAGATGACCAGAGCCTCTGGAAAGAGAAAATTACAGAAATGAAAGTTTGGCAACATTCACAAAGCGTTCAAAATAAAGCAAGGGCAGTGATGTCCACAGACACAGTTAAAAAAAAAGATAAATAATTATGCTGAAAACCGGGCTCACTAGCAAAGTGGATGAAAATATAATTAGATTTACAGATATTCAAGAGACATTCAGA
Organism: Metallyticus violacea; assembly: GCA_030762175.1. NCBI lineage: Eukaryota > Metazoa > Arthropoda > Insecta > Mantodea > Metallyticidae > Metallyticus > Metallyticus violacea. The sequence continues at coordinate 103,352,182 of CM060830.1, read as the reverse complement.
AATATTGCGGCAATCACTGGCAACAAATATGAATTTGTACCTTTGTATATTTGTCAACTCTTCCTTCCCACGCCCCCGAGATTTTCAACCTAACCTCGCCCCGCGCAATTAATATAGCACATTACACAAAATTAAATAGAATACAATTATAACATTTAATACTACATAGTCCCCAGTTTCTTCCTTGGGGGAGCGAATATCTATTCAAAGTCAGAGCCGGGAAGTAAGGCTAAATACCTTTTCTATTTGAGTGAATATATTTAAGAGTCATATGGAAATGAACATGTTTAGTGCATTTGGGGCCGGTAAGGCCAGTTTTATTTTGCCTTTTAGCCTATTTTGTCTTCTGATACACATTTTAAGGCTTAAAACATTTTTATTTAATTTTTTTGGATGGTTATGGATTTTTCCTGCGATTATTTACCCATTTAAAAAAAAACACAAAAGAATTTCAAAATATAGAAGTGAAAAGTGATATAAAAATTAGATGGCATACTCACCTCACAAAAATATCGATTGAGAATCCTGTTATACATTTATTTCTTTTCGAGCAGTCAAACACTCCTTAACCCCCATTCACTTAAGCTCTTTAAATAGCAGAATCTTCAGGGTAAAAGGTGAAAGGAACGCACGGTTACTTACGAATTGCAGGAAATAGAGAAGATGAGGGAAGTGCTGTAGTTTTGAATAGTGCTGACGAATGACCTGTGCGAGACAATTCTAGGAACTTTGTGGCGGGGGTAACTACTCAGCTGTTTAAATGTAACAAACAATTGCAAGCGAGAAAGACGAGAGCGGTAAACGGTTCCTACTATGTGTTCAGTACGGAAGTAAGAGAGATACTAGCCCGATACCCCCCATAAACGCACAAACAGAAAATGAGCTCATTCACAAACTACTGCGCATCTTTAGCTCATTCGCCAGGACTATTAAAACTACTTTGCTTTGATTTGATAAATATTTACATCATATCCTGAAAGGTGAACTGGTATGAATCCTCCGATAATAGCTTGTTTTAAGTATGGTCCAATTACTGCAGTGGAAATAGAGCTTTCTTTTTCCACGATGAAAAATGTTCTCGCTGACAATCGGCTGACTGCGACAGTTAATAAATGCGTATTTAAATTATGATACTCCTATTTTCAGTTTTTTTCAGTGCCTTTTGGCCTGCCTATTTTAACCAAAATAAATGCCTGAACTTCTGAGCTCTGTTCATGTCGCACAACAAAGAAATTCAAGCTTGCGAACAGTTATAAAGAAATACTTAGCCGCTCGAGTATTAATCTTTCTTTGCACCCCTCGTGTTATTGGAAGAAATATTGCTCATTACGGGACGTTATTCTTTCCCTATGGTCCTTCTTTTACTCACCTAAACACTTTAACTATTAATTCATGCACATAAATAACTAAACGACTAAAATTGGCCTGTAGGCTTGTAAAAGTATGTGGTGAACATATGGTCAAGTCCCGGTACCTTTTTTTTGAGGGGGGGAACGTTCCTCTTAACACGCATAAATCCGCCACCCACACCGCCAAAGGCGTAAACTCCCTCCCGCCGCCCTCCCTAACCAACCTGCATGTCCCGCATCCCAAGGGCGGACAGGTGCCTGAAAGTGAAACTTTGTGCATAGTTGCGCACTCCCGGATGACATACGGGCCGAAGCAACGGGGAAAATAAAACAAAAAGGGACATAGGTACCTGCTAGCAAATACACTGTTTGGTGGACGGTCATTTGTCAGTGTCGCATCTGAAATAAGAGTCACTGAAACACCCGCGCTCTCACTCGCCGCACGGAGGAAAAAGACTCTCTCGTGAGAGGAACAGAGCAGAGCTAAATCTTACAGATGGAAACTATCGCAGCAACTGCAAGCAATTTACATTGTTCATTATCTTATCCGTTATCACCAGGGAGTTAGCGCTCGTCCACTTGCTGGGGAACAAATTCCATCATGACTGAAAAAAAATTCACGTTTTTTCCCAGTCTCTATTAGTTATCTTACTATTACTGCTGTCTATACTGTATTTTTTTACATAACAGTGCATGCCGAAGCTGGAAATCTGTTTTTCAACTTCTTAAGTTTCCAGTGAATAATTATTTTAGTTTGTGAAAAAACAATGACCTACCTAAAAATGCTTTAAAAATTAATAATTACGATGAATTTTAGCCTTATTTACCTTCGGAATATTTTTCTTAACAGTAGGTCAGTATACTGACGCTCCACTCGCCTTGGTATCTCTTTCTCATAGTAGAAATCTGCACGAAACGTTCACCGTGCTCTAGAGGCAACCCCAAGATTTTCTGGAAAAAACTCTAAGTGCAAGTCCAAGAAGTGAATTTTTAAAACATGTTGCATCACTTTCTTTGTATGAGTTCACAAGATCACTCACTATTTCACTACAGTTTTCTTCTTTATGGTTGCCAGAACGACAACAGATATTTTTGGTTGATTTCCACGCTGCTTTTTCCGGTAGATTTAACAGTTCTTCAAACTGTTCATCATCCATTAGTCATCTTATTTGCGGCCAATTAAAAACACTTCCTTAAATTTTGCACAACTTTACAAAAGTTTTCTAAACCCCAGTTTTATAAGTAGGGGGAGTGTAAATACATCTTTTCGGGATTCACTAATGAAGTATTTGACTCATTTTTATGCCCAGGAATGGATTCATGTTAGACTTAGAGCATATACGAGGGTAGGTCCATAAGTTTCCAGCCTCGCCGATAAGGATTATCGTCTTCACAAAAAACTTACCTGGTGTAATAGTGTAGAAGATTGTAACATGTTCAAAATGAAGTATCGAGCTGTTATTAAGTTCTTCACAAAAGAAGGACTTACTCCAAATGAAATTAAACAGCGATTGGACGGTGTATATGGGGAAGCATTCTCCTCATATTCTACCGTAAAAGAATAGGCCAAAGTTTATGGAATGGGTCGAGAAAGCATTGAAGAGAAGAGCGTGCGGGTCGGCTCTTGGAGGTGCTCACTCCTGAAAACATCGCTCGCTCTTGTGGGAGGAGAAATTACGCAAGACCGGCAGATCAAAGTTACAGAAATAGCAGCAAGATTGGGCCTTTCTAAAACAACAGTCCTTCGAATTATTCATGAACATTTAAACATGAAAAAGGTCAGTGCAAGATGGGTATCTAGACTTCTTTCCTCAGTCCAAAAGCAGCAACAAGTCATCTGTTGTTAGGCATTTTTGGAGCTCTGCTGTGGCAAAGAGAGCGAGAGAATTTCTGCAAACAATTGTTACAGGAGATGAAACTATGGTCCGCTACGATGATCCTTGTCCAAAAGAGAATCAATGGAGTGGCAGGCATAAACCTGGCGAAGCACTGCTTCTAAAGGCCAAGGTCACTCAGCCAACCAAGAAGATCATGGTCACAATCGTTTGGGACTGTGAAGGAATTCTCTTCATTGACTTCAAGGAGAGGAACATCACAGTAAATGGGAAGTACTATGCTGGCCTACTGCACAGACCACGTGCTTCCATCAAAGAGAAAAGGCGGGGAAAGCTGAGTGGTGTGTGGGTCTTCTTCACGGCAATGCGCCTGTGCACACAGCTCTTGTTGCAAAGGAAGCTGTGAAGAAATGTGACTTCAAGGAGATCTACCATCCACCCTACAGCACAGATCTAGCTCCCAGTGACTATTTCCTTCTCTCAAAACTCAAGAAGGATCTTCGAGGAAGGAAATTTAAGTGTGACGAAGAAGTGATGGATGCTTTTTATGCCCATTTTGCAGACAAGACCTCAGACGGTTTTTGGAGGGGTGGGATTGAAATATGAATTCAAAGATGTGAGAAGTGTATTGCAGTAAAGGGTAACTGTATTGAAAAGTTAAACATAGTTTTTGTGTTTATCATACCTAGAAAATGGTTAGGCCGATAACTTATGGATTTTTCCTTGTATTCGAGGCCCAGTCTTTATCAAAATCACCAGCTTTACTGCCCAAATAAAATTCACTATACTTTTTCACAAGAGATGTGAAATGTCACCTCTAAGAATTGAAAGTTTGTTCACCATACAGGTAGCAACTTTTGGATTATTTAAACCCTTTCTTGGTGTATTGAAACTTTTGTAAATCTAATAAAAACAATAATACTGCAGAAAACACTGTATGTGTTGACGGGCTTACTACAATTTTAATACTGGCTACTGGTGTTTGCTTGCTATGACAATGCAATATTTAAACATGTTTGAATGCTTGAATATGAATAAACCTGCATAGAAATATAACAAGTTTCAACATGAACCATTCTGCACTGTTAACTTATTCTAAATAAAATCTTCATGTCTATAATTTACTAAATTTATAAACAAGAAAGAAGAATATTATACAAAAATGACTCACAAAAAATACTATGGGGATGGAAAAAATTCTGATTACATATTTGAATTCAGAATAAGTCAGTAATCAGTTTTCTTGTGAGAAAGTATGTTATGCTCCAATTTTGAATCAAGAATATGGAACTGTAGTGGTAATAACAGAGACATGTACTGTAAGATGCTCCCCTCTCAAAGTTAAAAGCGAAAAGGTTAGGGAAGCTACTCGGCTGAAGCCCCCGCATTCATTTAGAACAATTTTAAAATGTAACTTGGAATTAAGTATGAAGAATCAATCCATTACTGGGGTTGCGAGTGCGATGGTGGAAACCCCCCGGCTTTAACATAACCATGGGGTATTTGGTTGTTAAAATAAAACCACCCCCTCTGTAATTTTTCCTTATTGAAATGCTGACAAATAATAGGTTAAATGAATGTTGAGATAAACGAAAATCTGCTTTATTATAAATATATCATGAAAACGGCTCTTTTATGTTGTAATAAAATTGTTACAATTAACTATAATAATGTGCGCAAAAACAGAAGTTCCGAGTTTTCTAAATTTTGTCGACGTTATTGAAAGTATATAGGACATACTTAAATATTTTAAGCATTTTTCATTAGTAGTTAATAAAGATATATTACGTTCTAGACACATTCAACATTAATTATTTTTTGCATGCTTTAATAGTATTTATATTTCTACATCTACTGCGGCTCTAGTTATAATTATAAAAAATGACACGTGATTTTTTGCCATACAGTGTCGACAGCATACTCGACTTTCTGCCATCTGTATTATAATAACCAACGAAATGTGCAGTTCTTTCTGTGGTATTGTCGCCTACTATAATAGCAATGCTAAATGATACAATCAAGAGTATAATATGAAATTATCACTTCGTTTAGCTATGACTATCTAAAAATAAATAAATAATTTATAATAGAAACGTAATTTTGCCAGGCGGGGTGAAAATGAACAAAAAGCTCATTTTCCTACGTTAAATCTACTTGTATATAGGCTCCTACAGTGCTTTTTCATCTGTCACTTTAGAAATGATTCTTGACTTTCATTGATATGCCTCTCCTATAATCGTAGTAAGATACCACGCCTTTCCACTGTAGCTTAACAATTATGTAAAAAAACAATTATAAACAAACGTTACCAAACTATCATACGATGGTCGCGCGTAAAATAAAATATGTTTGAAGGAGTTTAAGAATGAATTTTAAAAATTATAAATCACAATAACTGTCATTTATTGTTAAAATAAAGAATTGCATCATTTAATACTATCGCATCACAATTAAAAATAGCGAAATATTACATAATAAAATGCTATTCTTTGAATGTTGGGCTTCGGGTTCTGACAGAGATCAAGGCTAGCCTACACAGTAATGAAAATGAAAAAAAAAAAAAAAAAAAAAAAAAAAAAGAATACCTACACCTCTCTCTTACAGTTACTGGAAAAATCTACGCTTGCGCAGACAGAGCCCAGTTTAAATAGGAAAACATTTCAGTTTGTCGATAAAAATTGACACGCATAAGCTAATACCTAAATGTTAAGTAGGCTCAATTTTACAGTCTTAATAGACGCTCCAACCTTCAGTTGGCATATGTAATATAGATTATTTTTTATCTATGCCCAATTCGGCGAATTTATTACTTTGTTGTCGTTGTCAATTATTACTGGAGCATTCCACTTGTAAGCTAAGGCCTTTCTAATCAAAGGAATCGATTATCGTCTCGTAGAGTTGAAGATTTCTTCAGACAGACTCGAATTATCAAATTATGACGAAGAGGCTCCGAAACATGGCCATTTCAGTTCTGTAATTGATTTTATTTATACCTTTTTGTATAGTCCTAAGATATGGACAGTTAAATAATTTTATAATGTTTTATCTCTATTTTGTGTTATTAAGTATTTTGCTTATGATTTAAGGTTGGTATTATGGCTTGAAACTGTGTTAAAAGCACATCATATTTTCTTTTATATAATTTAGTTCCAAATTATTAAATAATTGTAGAAAACTTCGATTATATTTGACATACACAATTTTAAGGAAAGTGTGTGCTCATCCTAAAATTTTACTGTAGAAAAATAAGTAGTAGAAATTATTGCAGAGCATTTTTCACTTTTCATAAAGCTTCAAAAGGCGTATATTTTTCACAATGTTGATTATCTTTAGTAAACAATGGAGTATATGATAATATGTTAGCAATATATGTCTCGAGAAAAGGCAATAGGGGGTCATTCAACAATTAAGCTGCATTTTTTTCAATCTGAAAAAATGGACAGCAACAATAAAGAGGAATTTAATTAGGGTATGTTGGCAGCCCTTTAACGGTTTCATGATATGCGCAGTACTTAACTGGACATTATGGAGGTGCCATTGCGAAGTGTGTGCGATTTAGAATTGCATGCAGTCATACTTTTTTCCCCGTACCACATCAAAAACGATCAGTTGTGAGCACACATTGTTTGTTAACTCGTGTTTATGGGAAAGCTATATGAGCATTCAGATGATTAACAGCGCAGTGGAGGCTGATTGCAATAGCTGGCAACAGTGCCGTCCTTGCAATTCTAAACTTTTTGTCATCCACCTTACTCTCCAGATCTTGCTCCGCATTATAGTTATCTGTAAACTCGTGAAGCTACCTCTTTGGTCAACTATTTGGATTAGTTGTTCCTCAAAAATAATTCTGTATGGTGCATAAAGATTTTATAAAAGCTTGTACTGTACAATGAGAAAACCAGCTACACTGACAGCACTTCGGGAAGAAATTGAAACGTGCTGCAATTGCTGAGGACACTTTCGCAAACGTTGCTCAATTAGTAGTTCAACGTACTCAGAAATGTATCGACGCCGATGATTGGCATTTTGAGCAAGTGTTGTAATTGTAAAAATCTAAGATGATTAGTACTCATCATTTTCTGTTTGGGTGAATTCAGTTTTGTTGTGTTAACACAGTTTTTTCTTTGCTTGAAGTGTGTATGCATTTGTGGCATCCTCTGTATACATGCATACATTTATGGAATTATTAATATTCTTTAAAATCAAAATACTAATATAATATGTATAGACTGTAACAATTAAAATTTTCATTCAGTCCCCTAGTAACAAATTTATTTGGGATGTTATTTTTACACTACATGTTATTTCACGTTACGCAGATGGAAACATCGTAAAAGGAGGAAGGGTCGGTTGCACCTTGCATCTGAGTACTATCAATGAAAAAATACAGTGCATGTCGAAACTGAAAGTCCTTAAACCATTTGCATTTTCATAAAAGTTGGTTAATTTACTGAAGAATGCAAAATTAAACTTTGAATAAAAACTAAAGACCATACAAAACCACCTAAAACAGTAATTAAAATTGAAAAATATGAACAGATATTACGATTTGTTATACATATTGCTAAATATTATGAAATATGAAACATTTCACTTATTGGATTCTGCTCATGCTAAAACAAAATAATTATGTTTTCTAGTACTCTGCCTAAAATATAAAATTTAATATTTTCCGGTTTCTCATTATGAATTATGACCAGGGAATATATATTAAAATGTATTAATGTGTAAATACATTAGCAGTGTTAGATATTGATATTTTAATTAAAATTATAAATGCAAAATGACAATTTTCGTTAAGCAAGCGGCTCACCTATTTAAAAGGAATACAACATTACATTGTTACATTACATTGTTACATTACATTGTTTTTAATACAAATTTAAAATACAAATTTTTTCTGTGTTATCAAAACAACGAATTACAAATATTTCCTTAAATGTTAAATTGTTGTCCCTAAACATAGATTTATGTTAACAGAAACTGCTCTCAACACGAAGTATTTGGAGTATGCTAAAATTAGCAATGTCTTTAGAAGTTAAGTTTAAATTGATATTAACATTTGTATCCACGAATGAAATTCCGCTAACCCTCTTCATATCTTCATATCCAAGAGTCCTTTGAAAATACAGATTCCACCTTCACCACATCTGCAACCTGCCCTGTACCATGATTTAATTTTTTAACCTTTTTATTTACTATTTAAGAACTCTCAGAAAGAGAAATATCTCTGTTCTGAGAATTTTCGCTACTTTTATAATGTACCAAGTAATTTTTCACACCAAGTGTCAATTGGTAACTGTTTTTGTATATTCAATTGGGGTTGCGCCGTGTAATCATTAGTCGTTGAATATATTCACACACTACTTCCAGCCAAATACTTCATCTAGTTAATATTGGCTTAGTTGGCAATGACATTTCGAGGTGCATTTCTTTTAAAATATGAACTGTATTGCGGACTTTGTGCAACGCCTTTTTACAGATTAAATCAATAAATATAACATATTTAATTAACTCGAACCAATTCAGCAACACGTGAAAGGCGTGTGCAACACAAGTGAAACGGTTCATAGATAAACAACAGTCAATGCTTGGCCGACTTTCAACGTGAATAGGGCAACATTGCTGTTAAAAAGGAACACATTAATTTAGTCCTCGAGTCATAGAATACGATAGTATTGTTGTTGCATTTCTCAAACATCTCGGTAACCATACTTGCCTCCTAAACCCAAGATCGCTGGTTCAATCCCGGCTTAAGGATTTTTGGGCTTAAAATTCTAAGTATGGCTACCTTCGGAAGGGAAGTAAAGCAGTGCGTACCATGTCGTAGTTTTACAACACGTAAAAAAACCTCAAGCCTGAAAGAAGAGGCCTCTGAGCAAAATTTATCGGCCGTTTCACGCCCTGAATTGAATGGGACGCTGATGACCTGAGATGTTAAAGAGCGTCCATAAATAAACAAAGTTAAATCTAAATAAAACATATCACAATTATATAAAAAAAATGGTTCAGAATATTGCTGATGTAACAAATCAATGATCATGTTGGAATTTATTTGAAGTTTCGTCAACAGAAACCCAAATTGAACCATATTGAATTTTTTCAGTAACTTAACATTATAAATGGCCGAAGGCATAGGTAGATATTGATATAGATATTGATCTTGGATCTTAGACCTGAAGTTGTTGGTTCTGTTAGAAACAGCTGTTTTGCTTAGAGCTTCCTTATTTTTGCTCACTGTTGTTTATCATTTGAAATGTGTTGTTGAACCAACTAGTACCCATCGGTCCTGGTGGTGTAGTGGTAACCATACTTGCCTTCTAAACCCAAGGTCGAGGGTTCAAACCCGGCCAGGATCAATGGCTTTTTTCGGGCGTAAAAATCCTAAGTATCCCTTCCTTCGGAAGAGAAGTAAAGCCGTGGGTCTCGTGTCGTACATTTACATTTTACATTTACGGCCTGAAAAAAAGAGGCCTCTAAGCAAAAATTTTCGGCCATTTCACGCTTGAAATTGAATGGGACGCTGATGACCTGATATGTTAAAGAGCGTCCGTAAATAACAAATAAATAAACAAATAAAATAAAATAAAACCAACTAGTACCCGGCACTTTAGTTTCACTGAAATTGCACAATAATATACTACTATCATTTTTAAAAATGTTATACTTAACTTTTGTGACTGTCTTGAGTGCATAGAAAACTCAACTAAACTCCACACTAATTTAATTGGTGATCGTATAAATTGTTTTATGATGAATGCAATTTTTAAATTAAGCGCCTCTGTCTGTTTGTTAGGTTGCCGGATTTGAAATTTAACAGACTGTCACTTGTTGTATTGCGATTAACGATTGTATGTACCGTTAACAGTTAAAATGGAGCGATACACGAAGGATCAACGGTCCAGATTGTGAAAGTGCATTTTAAGTGTAGTGAATGTTATGCAGAGATCGAAGACTCCGTGTAAATTTTGAAAGACGAAATGTGCCTAACTTGTCAACAAGGCAGTTTAGAGACTGGTAAGGAAATTTGAAGATGCAGGCTCGACAGAAAACATCACATCACCTGGGCGTTCTCTTTCTCGTCCATCGGTAGAGAATGTTGCTCCACGGACCATCCCTCAACTTAAGGTAGAAATTAGACATGTCATGAGTGTAATTCAGACTAAACTTTGCGCTAAAGTTGAAAAATTTGCCAACAGAGTGAAGGTGTGCCAACGAAACTATGGAGGACATTTATTGATGTTTTGTTTCACGTTTGATGACATTGTTTGTCCTTCATATGACTTAATAATATCAGCACATTCTAAAACAATCGCCTCGGGTGGCCGAGGTCGTTAAGGTGCGGACTCTTGAGCGGGAGGTCTGGGGTTTGAATCTCGCCAGGACCGTCTTCCCTGACTGAGGTTTTTCCAGGTTTTCCCCTGTCCTCATAAATGGCAAATGCCGGGGAATTTCCTTAAACTTAAGCCTGGAACGTTTCCTTCCTTTAAAAAAAAATCCTTTCCCAATATATCATTTCAACTCATGTATCATAAGTGTCCATCGCCTGTGGTGCCTCAGTAGTAAAAACAGGCATTAAACATCATTAAAAACCTTCTAAAAATTCATGTGTTTTATTATTAAAGCAAACATTGCAGTCATTATAGGGCACCCTATAGTTGGATAGTTTGTGCACATTTGTACCTCTCTCTTGTTGGTCTTGGCCTTCTAAATTTCAGCACGAAAGCATGTACTTGTATTTCTAATGTTGTCTAGAAATTTAAATAACAGATGGGTTGTTTATTTACAAGAAAGATAGTACAAATGAACAATGCAGCTAAATTGAACAAAGTTAACTACCAAACATTAAAATTTCTAGCGGCGATCACACTTAGCTCCTTTCGAAGTAGGGACAGTATATACCTTTAATATTTAGCAGGAGAAAAACAGTAATAGGCAGTTTGAATATGTAATATATGTGAGCAAATATTTAAAAATTAGAAGCTATATGTAAATATATGCTGAAAACTAATATGGTAAAATAAAATAGCATTTATCGAGCTAACATTATCTACAATTGACCAAACTAACACAAAATATCATTAACATTATATGTAGATGTATATGTACTTAGAAAAGTGTTCCCTGCTTATGACTTGTGCAATGGATGGGTATTCCGTTTGTCCGATGTGGCAAACGTTTGCACAACCACTATAGTGTAAGGTTTTTGTATTGCAAGTAATGTTGAAAAGTTTTTTCGGTCTCTGGACAGACCAAAAACAGCTAATGTGCCAACCAGTAGTGATGCATGGCTTTTTGTATAGGTTAAGTTTAGATGTAGGATGTACAAATTAATGGAATATCTAATTTTTGTTAAACATACCACGAAATAACTCCGTAATGTTGTTATAAAGTGTTGAATGTTCAAAATTATGACATTGTGATTATCAATAACACAATGTAAATAATAATAAATTAAATTACATGCAATATTAAAAAATAGTTCCATGACTCATCCTGAATCTGCTTGTGCATGTATATGAGCTCAAACACCCGGTCCTTTTTCTGTGCACATACATAGATCACTCTTGAAATGAACTCTTGATGTTTCACTAAATTTTTACTTGCCTTGCTCTATAATGTTATAATGTACCGAATGTTCCGTGAGTTTTAAAAACAGGTAGTCATAGCATGTTGTATTTATTGTTAAAATAAAATAATTGCATCATTCCATATTACCACAATAACTAAAATAGGGAAATACTGTATTTTAAGCTACCATTGGACAGACATAAGTTGAGACCAAGACTGGCCTACAGCGGAAAAGGTAACTCCATTAAAGACTCACCTTACCTTCCTTGACAGTAACAGAAACTGACCATTGCGCTTGCGCAAGACAGGCTGAGCCTGAGACAAGTTGTGTCTCAAAGCCCACAGTAGTCACTCCGCCGCAAACTGTCAGGGGATTGTCACAGACAGCGCACTCGTTCAAATGAGAAAGCATTCAGTTCGTCAATAAAAGTCAGCACACCAGACTTAACCTTGCAGACTTACCGAATGCTGCAACTTGAAAGAAGTTCATGGGAACTTACACAGCAACATCAAATCTATGCTTATATCTGTCATAACTTCTTGAGCATTGATTCACTAATGCTCCCTTTTGAGACTTACCTGTACTGATATACGAGTATAAAGTACAGTGCTGCAGACGATTAAGGATTACTATGTTGAATGAAACCACATAATGTAAAACATCTTAATCGTTACAATTTAATATATATATATATATATATATATATATATATATATATATATATATATATACCTACCTACCTACCTACCCACCCACCCACCTACTTACCTATCTACTTACCTACCTACATACCTACCTACCTACCTACCTACCTACCTATCTACCTACCTACATACCTACCTACCTACCTACCTACCTATCTACTTACCTACCTACCTACCTACCCACTGCCTGCCTGGCTGCCTGCCCGCCCACCCACCCACCTACCTCTTACCTACCTATCTAACTATCTGCCCCCCTTCCTGGTTGTATGCTTACTTACCTACTTACCTGCCTGCCTACCTACCCACCTATCTGCTGCATACCTCCTACCTACCTACCTACCTACCTACCTACCTATCTGCCTGCATGCCTCCTACCTACCTACCTATCTGCCTGCATTGCTCCTACCTACCTACCTACCTACCGACCTACCTACCTAATCTACCTAACAAAAAAGTGGTACAAATATAAAGAAAAGTATGCAAAATTGTTATTACGTACATATCTAATGACGATTCTTTTCGCATTTGACAGAGCAATTTCTGCTTGAAAGGAAATACTAAGAAAAGCAAATGTTTATGTGTTTGGAGAAGCAGATTCGTCATTTTGATAATCAAAACTCTTCCAGTTATACATTCTTCACGTATCTTCCAACTTTTGGAAGAATTTTGTTGCTGTTGGTCCATCTTCTATCACATCGTTAATGGATACATGAGAGCATAGCTTTGGGGAACTTGTAAATAACGCGCACCTTCTGCTAAGAATGTTTACTTCCTTTTTGCAAAATATTTAGCTTAGTGCCACAGAAATGTGGGAAATGCTACGTCAGGCAACGAGGAAGTTGGTACTGTCAATCTGCCTTCCAGGATGCTGCATGTTTCTTGCCATTCTCGCACTGCAGCTGCAGCCAATCCTTTAGCCTCCGTACCTGTATAATTACATTTGAATTGGCATGTTGCACTTTATCTGTACATCTGCATATTCCAGTCACGATCATGCTTTTTGTTGACGCTTCTTCCCCGTTCTTGTTCTTTCTTGTTACTGACAGCATACGGTAAGCTTAGTACAATCAAGTGCAATTTCAAAGGGACTGGTTTCCTCCGCTCATCAATTGGCTAAGTTTCCACTTTAAATAAAATGTATGTGCTAATTGTAATGTTAAATTTAAACCAGATGTGAATAATTTACTTAATATATGTCATAGTCGTATATCTAATACTAATTGTGACAATACTTGAGTGATATAGTAAAACCAAAGCACAGTGACCTGTGAAAATGGGTATTTTACCGCTCTGTTCAATCATGGCTTACTTCCCGCCCACCAGCATTGACAGTCATAGTTCACGCTTTTAATTTCCCATATTCCGGGTGTCAAAAGCATTCAATATTTTGAAATGTGATATATATATTAAAAAAATGAAACATTCTAATAAATTTAATATTTTCCGAGACACGAGTCCTTTTCTATTTATTCATTTATTTTGCATCCATGACTTATTCTGTCCAAATTCAAACACCAATCAAATAATGACCCGAATTTAAATACACTTTAGGCTTCACCACCTTACCTTCAGGCACCCACTTTCAAATTTCAATGCCACCTTATATTTTGACACTTAAATTTTAAACATTTAAACTGTTTTACATTTTATTTTCTTTCGTTTCCTGGCAATGTAGACTTTTGTATTTTTGTTTGAATTTGGACGTAATATAAATGTCATTTAATTATAGGAGAATAAAATACTACATTTTATTTTAGCTAAAATTACAATGTTGAATCTTTTAGTAATTAGCCTATTTCGGAACTTCTGCCTAATCCGCTTATATTCTGTTCTTCTTTGTAAGATACACAAAAATTTGAAACAATTTTTTCCAAAACACAAGCATTACGTAACGTGTTCAATAATTTCTGAAGTATTACTACATGTGTGGGTATTTATTAATTTCAATTAACTTTCACCCAGTGGCATTGGAGAATATCGAAAATACAATGATTATTTGCAGCAAAATACTAAAAAAAATGAAACAATTTAACTTAATTAAAAACATCCCAACATTGAATTAAACAATTAAATCTAATTTAAATACATGTGAACTTAATTAATATATTATCTTAATTAAATACATTTCACCATGCTAAAACAAGTCAATCTAGTTAAATATACATCGCTGTAGTTAAACATGCCGATTTAGTTAAACTAAATTCATGTCTAAATTTAAACAATAACAACAATAGCACAAGCTACAAGGTAAGGATTTAAGGTAATTTAACCGCCATTGTTTTAAACGTCCTCCTCAATATTTTAATTGATATTTTTTAATTAAATGGGTATCAAACAGGTAGTTATTCTGACTGGGGTGTTTTTAAATGAAAGCCCCGTAGTTTTTTTTGCTACATATATTATTAACATTTTAATATATGTATTTTAATGCCAAATATCTAGTTATATAAAATTTGCGCATTTTCTTTATTGTTTTCAATCAATATTTAAGTCTTGATTTTCCAATTGCACAGCTAGTTCATCCCTCTTTTTTTATCTTTGCTGATATTACTGCTTGAAGATTTTAGTGGAATAGAAGAAACATGTGTATTATTTCCACGGTAACTTTCCAGGAAAACACACTCACAATTTAACAGCAAATTGTCTGGGTAGCGATTTCCAAAAACTTTTAGAGTAGATAAACAAGTACTTAATTATAAAGGATAGTATCTAAGAATAAACAATTGAACACAGAATTGAGACAGAAAACGAAATTAAGTGCTGAGTGCGTCCTGTAAGTAGCAAAATGAAAAATTTGGCTTCAAATGTAGCAAGGCAAAAGAGTAAGAAGTTTCTAATCGAAAAGGAGAAATGCAAAACCACAGCGTATCGTTAAAAAATAACATTCAAGGAAAATTTTTCATTTCTGCGCGGATTTTAAAACTCGTTCTAATGTACACCCTACACCTCTGTGGTCAATTTTTAGATTATACAAAAATATATACATCAATTTATTTTTAAAGAAATGGAGGTTTATTATAACAAAAATAATCAACAAGTTTTTAAAAGAATAAACAAGAAAAAGTTAATTATGAGCACCATGCGTTGTTCAATGAGAATTAATGGTTCTTCTGTGCTATGAACGGTATTATAGCATTTTTCAATGGCATCCGATATCGATTATCGATTACTAAGGAGATCAAGTGTTCCGAAAATGCCCACTAATTACACAATCACCAACTGTGTTATTTAAATGTTCTTACGGGTTTGTGTATGTAGGGTGGGGCACCGTCTTGCATGAAAAAGCAATGCTTTCGATACCATTATTCAGTAATGTTGATGTTACAAAGTCTTGCAACATTCGAAAAGGTTTTCGTTTGTCCGTTTTCCACTTGTTCATATAAATAAGGTTCTATTATGAAATGTGTTGTAAAACCACACCAGACAGTAACCTGGACACAATGTAATTCATGCCGAAAAAATTTCTCGCCCATATTCTGCAATTGTGAGTGTTATAATCTCCACTTAATTGGAAATGTGCCCCATCTGTTCACAAGATTTGGCTAGTATTTCAACATTATTCTGAATTTCTACTTGCATTAGCAAAGTGGAAGTGGCGCGAATCCGCTAATCTTATTCTTTGAGTTCAGAACACATTTTCACGGATACCGAAACTGTTTTTCTCAGACTTCCCACTCTATTGAATTATTCATTTAAACACTTTTGCAACTTTATTAGAACTATAAACATTATATGAAGAGTTTTCGCCAACATTGAACTTTTTGTAAAACTAAAGCTGCACTTATTTTGTTTTCTACTTATTTCCGTCTATTCGCCCTTTTTCTTCTTTTGCCTATAACGGCGTATATTTTATTAAAACTTATTTGCTCACTAGTTTACGAAATTATTTTGGAAAATAGGGTCCATTTTTAAACCCAATTAACAATGAAATACTATCAGTGCATTGGGATATTGTCTATTGCGTTCGTAATAGCTCTGAATGATAGTAACAAGAAATCAGCAAGGCAAAGCTATTTAAAAAAATTATTGCTTTAAAATTGATGTCAATGTTCTAAATATATAAGCATTACATAGTTATCATAGCCAGAAAAGTTATACCAATGCAAATGGATAACAACTCAACGCCTCTAAAGTACAATGATATCTGAAAGGCCCTTTCCGGCCTCGCCGATAAGGATTAGCGCCTTCACAAAAGCCTTATCTGGTGTTATACCTTATCTGTTAAGTAAATAAATGCAGGTGTAACTTACGTTTCTCCGTGTTCAATTGTTCAGATATAGTTACATAAAGAAGACTATGTGTAGAAGATTGTGACATGTTCAAAATGGAGTATCCAGCTGTTATTAAGTTCTTCAAAGAAGAAGGACTTACTCCAAATGAAATTAAACAGCCATTGAACGGTGTATATGGGGAAACACCCCCCTCAAATTATACCGCAAAAAAAATGGGCCAAACTTTTTCGAATGAGTCGAGAAAGCATTGAAGGTGAAGAGCATCCAGGTCGGCCCTTGGAGTTGCTCATTCCTGAAAACATCGCTCGCTCTTGTGGAAGGAGAATTTATGGAAGACCGGCGGCTCAAAGTTGCAGAAATAACAGCAAGGTTGGACCTTTCTAAAACAACAGTCGTTCGAATTATTCAGAGCGTTTAAACATGAATAAGGTTATTGCAAGATGGGTGTCTAGACTTCTTTCCTCAGTCCAAAAGCAGCAACGAGTCATCTGTTGTCAGGTATTTTTGGAGCTTTGCCGAGGCCACAAGAGAGAAGTTCTGTAAATCATTGTTAAAGGAGATGAAACTATGATCCTCTACTATGATCCGTTGCTCAAAAGAGAATCAATGAAGTGGCGTAAACCTGGCGAAGCACCGCCTCTAAAGGCCAAGGCCACAATTTTTAGGGACTGTGAAGGAATACTCTTCATTGACTTCAAGGAGAGGAACACCACAGTAAATGGGGAGTATTATGCTGATCTACTGCACAGACTACTTGCTTCCATCAAAGAGAAAAAGGCGAGGAAAACTGAGTGGTGGTGTGCGCCTTCTTCACGCCAACGCGCCTGTACACACAGCTCTTGTTGTAAAGGAAACCGTGAAGAAATGTGGCTTCAAGGAGATCGACCATCCATCCTACAGCCTATATCTAGTCTCCAGTAACCATTTCCTCTTCTCAAAACTCAAGAAGAATCTTGGAGGAAGGAAATTTAAGTGTGACGATGAAATGACGGATGCTGTTTATGCCCATTTTGCAGACATGACTTCTGACTATTTTGGGGGGGGGGGTTGAAATGTTAATTCAAAGATGTGGGAGGTGTATTGCAATAAAACGTAATTGTATGTTAAAGCGGAATATAGTTTTTGATACCCAGAAAGATAAGATCATTTCAAGCTAGGTATTTACTCTACAATAACGCTATATATTCAAATTGTTAAACTAAGTGCCTGATATATTAACACTGCTTTCAAGTCAAAGATACTTTTTTCGTACATTTTCTAGTTTATCGAGAAGATCCTGAGCAAACAGCGAACTATCGATGCAGAATATTTATAATCTTTATTCTTCGCTCTTGCTGCTAAACTCCGACTAGAGTTTTTAAGTACCTTCCATTTCGGTGCCAATTTTCTGCCCTACCCTTCTGGGCGAGCGGACTTATGGAGCTGAGCCAAGCTGTATTTGAATAATTCGGCTCCCTATACCAGATATACGAGTTATAGGCACATGACACCCCATCCCTCCCCACGCTAGAGGGATGGTGTCTTGGTTTGACGTCACCGATACAGATCTTGAATTATGAGTCAGTCTCCTGGGGCCGTTCACGGTCACTTCACACTGCCCAATCACACTCTTGTTCGCTCATAAAGTATGGAGCAAAGGGTTCGTTAGCTTCTCCGCCTTTGCTTACTGATGCAGCTCTGCATGGCGTCCTTGTGACAAAATTAGCAAATATGGCAAAGAACTAAAAACGGCCAGATGTTTGTTTTCGATACGCCTACAGAGAATGCTAAAGTCGATTCTTGAAGTGAATTAAAATCTTTTGAAGTCTGCGTCAGCATTTTTTCTGGTACTGTTGTATCTACATTTTTCATCGTTTTCTCTTGCTTTTTCGTCGGTCCTGGTGGTGTAGTGGTTACCATACTTGCCTCCTAAACCCAAGATCGCGGGTTCGAACCCGGCCAGGACATTTGGATTTTTCCAGGCGTAAAAATCCTAAGTATGCCTTCCTTCGGAAGGGAAGTAAAGCCGTGGGTCCCGTGTCGTACATTTACGGCACGAAAAAGAACCTCAAGCCTGAAGGAGAGGCCTCTGAGCAAAATTTGTCGGCCGTTTCACGCCCTGAGTTGAATGGGACGTTGATGACCTGAGCTGTTAAAGAGCGTCCATAAATCAATCAATCAATCAATCAATCAATCAATCAAAAAAATCTCTTGCTTTATTTATATCTACATGGTGATCCGTTTGGGATGTCAGAAAAGTAAAACCACATATACAAGATCTAATCAGATTTATTACCTGCTAATGATATACATATGTGTAGCAGCGTTGGGAGATTTTTTTCTCCTAGCGGATGAGTACTCAAATATCCACCATTTTGTCTATCATGCTGAGACGGCAAGCAATTGAGATCGGAAACACCACCCACTCGAAACTTTCATTCTTTCTGCATATATTATGGCAAACCATAAGAAACATGTACTAAAACCTCTGTGTTATAAAGTTTACTTTTCTTACATTTTAAACAGAACATCCCGTATTTGGAATTTTTCTCTTATGGAACTTTTTTTTTTTTTTTTTTTTTTTTGGCATAGGCATTCTTTGGGTGCTTCCGTGTAATCTTAACAGTCACTTTATCAGTTATACATTTGGCATTTGATTTTTTTAAAATAGTGTTTAACGCCCGTTTTTACTACTGAGGCACCACAGGCGATGAACACTGATGATACATAATGAAATAATATATTGGGAACGGCATTTTTTAAGGAAGGAAACGTTCCAGGCCTAAGTGTAGGGTACCTCCCCGGCATTTGCCATTTATGTGTAAGGAAATCCTGGAAAAAACCTCAGTCAGGGAGGACGGTCTTGGAGGGATTCGAACCCCAGACCTCTCGCTCAAGAGTCAGCGCCTTAACGGCCTCGGCCACCCATGGCGGTTTGCATTTGATGTGGATAGGTTGACAGAAATATGCTTTTTGGAGTCTAGGAAAAATGTTATGGCCACTGGAGGGACCAATTCTCTAGAACCACTTTTGATCTGAACGCTATCAGGAGAAACTTATGGCGAGAAATTGAGAAAAAATTAAAAATTTAAAGGAAATATCGTAAAAACAAAAACAAAAAGAAGAACTACCGTAATAGCATGGAGGTAAAACTGTGGAGTAACTGCGCTTGCCTGAGTCAAACATTGTCCTCATTACTGTTATGTAGATGTGTAAATAGAACAATCTTTTGAGGAGTCACACAGTGTTTCATGATCAATGTGCAGTTTCTCTAGGAGTCGTTGTGCTTAGTACAAGTCAAAGGTGCAATATAAAGCAAGAACAGAGTTCGAAAGGGGACGGCTTGAGGAAGTGACATGGGGCGTGATGCCACGACAATGATGCGAGTGACCGAAGAGAAACAGACACATTGAAATGTGACACCAGCATATAACAGACATCTGTTCCGCATGGTATTTCTCCCTCGGCTTCATTAACATTGTAAAAGGCGTAGCATCCGCTTCACGGAGGAGTACCGCTTTTAACTTGGTCGCATGTATTCACGACGTCGTTGTGAACATGCATCCAGCATGCACTGCACGGTTCTTACTCATTTGGGTAGTAATTGTGATCTCGGCTGCAACTAATCACAAAAGTACTCGTAATGTTAGGGAAACTGTAGATGCTTAGGTCATATCCTTCCTTCACAAGACATTGCAAGGGATGTTTGAGTCTTTTCACAACGTGCAGATAGATACAGCTCTGGTCAGCTCGTTTATCAGGCAACATGTCTCGGCTACTGGACGATGTACTCCAGCAATAACTATGAACTGTGCACTCGCAAGTAGTTTCCTAGAAACACAATAAAAACTGTTTGGATTTAATGCTTAAACATCAGATGTAGCAGTTCTAACAGCAACTCTGAACGGCTTTATAAAATATAATATTTTATAGCTAATACAGTTAATTGTTCTGGAACATTTATGTATATCATTATTAATAATATATACGAGGGTAGGTCCATAAGTTTCCGGCCTAATTATTTTCTAGAAATGATAAAGACAAAAACTTTACTTCACTTTTCAATATAGTTATCCTTTATTGCAATATACGTCTCACATCTTTGAATTAACATTTAACCCCTTCCCCCAATAGTTAGAAGTCTTCGCAAAATGGGCATTAACAGCATCCATCACTTGTTCATCACATTTAAACTTCCTTCCTCGAAGGTCCCTCTTGAGTTATGAGAAGAGGAAATAGTCACTGGGAGCTAGATCTTGGCTGTAGAGTGGATGATCGATCTCCTAGAAGTCACATTTCTTCACAGCTTTATTTGCAACAAGAGCTGTGTGCACAGACGCTTTTGAAGAAAGCACACATCACTGCTCAGCTTTCCTTGCGTTTTCTCTTTGATGGAAGCACGCAGTCTGTGCAGTAGGCCAACAAAATACTCCCCGTTTACTATGGTGAAGCCAATGAAGAGTATTCCTTCACAGTCCCAAAACATTGTGGCCATGATTTTCTTGGTTGACTGAGTGACCTTGGCCTTTAGAGGCGCTGCTTCGCCAAGTTTACGCCACTCTCTTTTGGACAAGGGATCGCAGTAGAGGACCATAGTTTCATCTCCCGTAACAATGGTTTGCAGAACTTCTCTCTCGTTGCCACGGCAGAGCTCCAAAAATGCCTGACAACAGATGACTCGTTACTGCTTTTGGACTGAGGAAAGAAGTCTAGGCACCCATCTTGTACTAACCTTATTCATGTTTAAATGTTTAAGAATAATTCGAAGGACTGTTGTTTTAGAAAGAGCCAACCTTGCTGCACTTTCTGTAACTTTGATCTGCCGGTCTTCCATAATTTCTCCTTCTACAAGAGCGAGCGATGTTTTCAGGAGTGAGCATCTGAAAGGGCCGACCTGTGCGCTCTTTTCTTCAATGCTTTCTCGACCCATTCCATAAACTTTGGTCCATTCTTTTACGATAGGATATGATGGGATGCTTCTCCATATACACCGTCCAATCGCTGTTTAATTTCATTTGGAGTAAGTCCTTCTTTTGTGAAGAACTTAATAATAGCTCCATACTCCATTTTGAACATGTCACAATCTTCTATACATAGCCTTCTTTATGTAACTATATATGAACAACTGAACACAACGGAGCGGAAGTTACAGCTGCAATTATTTACTTAACGGATAAGGTGTGACACCAGATAAGCGTTTTGTGAGGGCGATAATCCTTATCGGCGAGGTCGGAAACTTATGGAATAGCACTCGTATATACGAGATCATTTTATACTCATCGCAATCTTCCTTCATCGTATTGCATTTTCATAAACATCAGATCGTTAGATTCCTTAGAGACCGCCTGCTTGGTCTAGCGATTAGACTCCTGGATTCCTCGTATCTGCTTAGAACTTTTCTGGAACGAGTTTCACCCAGCCTCGTGATGACAATTGACTAACTATCTGATGAAGAGGTAGCAGCAACAGATCAAGGATGCCGCGTGGCAGCGGCCGGCGGGGTGCTGTGTGCTGACCACAAGCCCCCCTGCAGTGCTCTGTCCACAATGGAGACAAAGGACGCAGCGGTCTTGCGGTGAGCCTTGGCCCTCCGCTGTTGGGTTCGGCGTTAGTTAGTCAGAGACAGGGTCACCTAATCCCAATGTACTAGAAGAAATAGGCAACCTTTCGGAAGCTGGGCTGCAGCCTAAGAATCAAATGACGCTTCCTGCAACCGTCTTTGAGAAAGATAAGCATGTTTGCTGCACTTTGCCGGTTGCTTAGCCAGTTCGGTGTGTACTGGCACTGCCACTCTACTTCCGCGAGCGCTTATAGATAAGAATGCACTACATATTTCAATAAGTCCCGGGTATAAAGCACCGTTGCAAGTGTGTAGATGTATGAACTATTTTAGCGGATATATTTACTGGGCGAGCAGTCGGCTACATGATAAGGAGCATTCTCAGCTATATCTTGGGTTTGATATGTTTATTTGTCTCTGCTCAAGACCATAAAACTATTACATAAAACACTTTATAGATAGGGAGGTAAAAATCGAGAAACCACTTTCGGAGACGTGCGTATTTTGATTAACTCTAGTTTTGAGTTAAGGAAGTTGTTTAACTTATTAATACTTTTCTGTACAACTTTTTAAGAAAACGGACTTTGTTTCGGTTAAATATGTAATCTTTCGAGTCGAACAATGCAGACAAATGCGCATATATTTAACGATAAAGGAGTTTGGAGGTTATGAAAATAAAAATGTATAGTTTAGAACACAAAGCTTTTCAGTTTTAGTAACTTGTAATAAATATTTGCGTGATAGTAGAAAGTTCATATAAGAACATTAAATTAGTTTTCGGAAATATTCAAACAAGACAATAAATTATGGAGAAACATATATATATATATATATATATATAAACGAAAAATAATGTGACAGTATTAACAATGTAAGTATATAACAATAATTAGAAAAGTAGAAAAGGATAAAACGCTAAGAAAAAGTCACGATTAGTAATCCCTGTATTTCGAACTGCTTGAGTTCTTCAATGGCAAGAAATATATATATATATATATATATATATATATATATATATACAGGTAGCTCATAGAGGTACCTATATGAGCTATAAGAAAGAGTGATTAGATTAATATATATTAAATAATATCATAAAATTTAGCACAAAATAAAACTGTAATTATAACATGCAAGATATAAAATAAGGTAAATTATAGAGTTGCCATTGCCCCGTTAGATGTTCTTATGAATAAATATAAAATATTTAATAAAATACCTAGATCAGTTACATTACGGAATAAAACTACATTTAAAACATTTTAGAGTTTTCTGACATTAAATGCCATAACTGAATTATTATACGTTGAATTTGTTATGCAATAGCTGAATGCACTTAAACCACAATCATATTCTTTTGTAACTTGTTTCAATATTTTAGCAATTGTCTTTGCACTTATTTTCATAATACAACACTTCCAGAATATGTTCTTACCCCCGCACAAAGTTTTGACTCTCGGTAGCTGGTCGGCCGCCCTGTCCTCTAACACGACCATGTTGGTGGAACTGCGTCTCGTTTAAAAAGAACACAAATGGGATCGATTTCAGTCACTGATGAAAGAAACCACTCACAATAGCGCACACTTGCTACGGGATCACCTTGTTATAGACAATGGATACGTGAACACTTGTAAGGTCTGAGTTTTAGCAGTTTTGTTGCTGTATGTGTAGAAAACACTGAAACCGCAACTTGTGCTAATTTCAGCAGTAATTTTGCTGGCGAGCATTGAAGATTTGTGCCAATTTCTTCTAATTTGTCTTCTGTTGAAAGTGTACATCTTGTGTCTCTTGTTTTGCACTGAACCAGTAATATAAAATTTATTTACAAGATTGTGAATTGAAGTTCTGTAAGGTGGCAATTGCTCAGGAAACTCCGAATAAATTCATCGGGAACGCGACGAGCTAATTTTTATTAATAATATTTATACACAAAACACAAAAATACTTGCTCAGAAATCTTCCCAAACGATTGTATACTGGTTGTTCCTCGGACTTTGAAGGATAGGCAGGCAGGCAGGCGCTCGTGAGTGTGGAGGGGAGCAGACTTTGCCCGAGAAGCAAAACCCCCAATTTTGAGGACATATTCTGAAATGAAACCCGATATGACAATATTCAATGTCGCATTGTGCAGTCTAAAGAATAGCAAATATGCAGCGGAACCTTTATTGTGTATTATATATTCATTAAGATCATTGGATCTTCATGAAGGTTTGGAAGCAGTGGTTAAACATTCAACTATTATTTTTGCAATGATGAATAAGTAGCAAGGTGAGGTTTCCGGGGATGGTGAAGCTATTTGAGGAATCATTTTTTATTCTCTGTTTGCGACTATAAATGAGTGAAATTATATAATACTCAATACAATAAATACAAAGTAAATTAAAGTATACTGAGTTATATAGTCAATCTATCACCATACACTAATTATAAATTCTTCTACTAATATTTATCTCAAATTAGTTACTGTCTTATGACCCAAAATCCACAACTCTGTGTTTATTAAGATATTTTATTTGTTCACAGAATTAAGTCGTCATTTTTAACAATTTACCGTTCATTTGTTTCTTTTTCTTCTATTGATCCTACTCAACAATTTATTTCTCACCTTCCTTAAATAACTTCCTATTTCTTTACATTTTTTTCTCCGTGTTTAAACCCATTGTCTTATTCGGAATTACTTCTGTTGGAATATTACTCCATTTCTCCAAAAGTGATTTCTGTGTCAATAACCTCGTTTCTTTACATTCTAATGCATATGTCAGATATTACGCTTTTTCTCACACATTGGACATATTTTTATAAGGAAATTTTCAACGTCACAACTCATTTCTGACCCTTGCTGATCTTTCTCTGTAATTCTTATTACAACATTAAACATATATTTCCTTTCCAAAGTATTTCACCGCCACGGGTGGCCGAGATCGTTAAGGTGCGAATTCATGAGTGGGAGGTCTGGGATTCAAATCCCGCCATGACCGTCCTCCCTGACTGAAGTTTTTTCCAGGGTTTCCTCCGTCCGCATGAATGTCAAATGCCGGGAAGGTACCCTAAATTTAGGCCTGGAACGTTCCCTTCCTTATAAATAAAGATCCTTTCCCAATATATCATTTCATCTCATGTATCATCAGTGTCCATCGTCCGTGGTACCTCAGTAGCAAAAACGGGCGTTAAACACCATTCATTCATTCCCCAAGTTTTTTCGTCTGCAACTATACAGAATCCGAGGTGCGTGCAGAACTGACATCCCAAATATCAATGACATCTACAGATGTACAGGACAGAGTCGAGTGTAAAAATCCTAAGTATGACTTCCTTCCGAGGAGAAGTAAAGCAAAATATATCGGCCGTTTCACGCCTGGAATTGATTGGGACACTGATATCTGAGATGTTAAAGATCGTTCGTAAATAAATCACTGCATCAAAGATATCATTTATTGCGATTGCAGAATGACAATAGTTGAACGTAATGATCATTTGTAATACTTCTTATATTTATTGACTGCAACTGAGAGCAGTGTCTCAGGCGGTAACGCATTTAGATCTTCCGAGCCCGCCATCTTAGACTTTTTTCTTGGATTCTTCTGGTCACTTAGGCCGGTGCTGGGATGGGTATATTTCCGCTCTCCCTTTGCATTCCATAATTAAAAGTTCTAAACTGTAGGGCAGAAAGGGCCAGGCCAGGAGGATTGGTGTGGTGCGGTGTGGCGGTGGATTTGCGCTGGGGAACTTTCTGTTCTGCTCTGGCATCCACTCTTGGTTCCCCAAGGCCTGCGGGCGTCATCTAAGGAAATGTTAGGAGCTTTGCCTATGTCCATGTATCGCCGTTCAAGGTGGCCGAAGTATATCCATTTCATTTCATTTCTTTCTCCGAGGATCCCCTATTAAGTGGCACAAGTATAAAAGTTCCAGCTATTCCTATACTTGCTGACTGTATCGTGACGCAATAAGTGCATGTACTTAAGAACATTGATAATAGTAAACTACAGCGAATAAGTCAAATAAATAACACAATGCAAACCATAACAATACATTAAATTATAAACTCAATAATTACAATAACTTCATTCCAGCACATTAAAATATTATTGTCATTTTAGTGTATAAAACTAGGAATTACAAACGACTGTTATCTTATATAGGCTAGATGGAGTTAAAAGTTAAATAAGCAATCATAAACCTCTTTTTTAAAGTTTTATTATTGTAGAACAAACGTTAAAACAGATGGAGGTAGTCTATTCAAATCTGAAAATTTCCTATATGATCTTCGTTTGTACTTTGTAGTTGTTCGATCTATTAAACATTATTTTTTAACCGATCTTGTCGTTTATAGTGCGCTGAAGTCTGGATAGAAGTAGCTCTTACTCTGTTATTAAGGTAAGGTAAGGCCTCTGGCCAATTTGCTAAACATCGCCGCTCTAGATTGAGCCTTTTCTGAAGTATCCATTACGGGACGATCAAGGAAAGATGTGTTACGTTGCTTTGGGGCTAAACAAATGTAGCGGTTTCAAAGTGTTTCTTGCGGAACTATTTTTTCTTGTATTCAAGGTACTTGCAGGCAATTCCAATAACGTCAATGAGGTTTCTGGCTGTCTTTTGCCAAATGCCATGTATTTGGCTTGACTTTGTGCCCTTCATTCTATCCACACCTAGTGCAGGACGTTTCTATTACCACGGAGATATTGTTACACTTATTTTCCTACAGAGAGTAGTGCAGCAGGTCGTAAACCCTAAAGTCCTCTATTATACAAGTGTGGATATGCTTTGCGGCGG
Source organism: Metallyticus violacea (assembly GCA_030762175.1). Taxonomy (NCBI): domain Eukaryota; kingdom Metazoa; phylum Arthropoda; class Insecta; order Mantodea; family Metallyticidae; genus Metallyticus; species Metallyticus violacea. Next base: position 103,325,184 of record CM060830.1, on the reverse strand, counting down.
AATTTGCCGACAACCGAGCTCCGTGATTGGTTCGCCAACATCAGCCTGATATCTGTGTGTTGTGTCATATGCTTATATGGAGAACATTTTTAAAATGTTATTTTAATTAAGTTCATATGCCTGGGTGTTGTGCATTTGGTTGTACAACTAACTCAAGGAAAGAAATCGCATTCAAGGTTTAATTTGACATGTAAACTGCATTCAAAATAACTTACGTAATGTAATAAAATATTTGGATATGTTGTATTTAGTAGTGACTATTAAGTGTATTATACTTACAATATTATTACTGTATTACAGTGTACTCTGCGCTTATTCTCGAATTCATGTACCATAGCTTTAAAAAATCAGATGAATGTGTGTAATTTGTGAAGGTGTTTTAATTTTTTTGACATAAAAATAGTTTGCCACAATCGTGTAGTTCATTTGCAAAATCACTATTGCAGAAAAAATAATTTTAAAAATGCAACATGCTACTCTAAGATAAATAAATGCACGTTCATAATTGGAAGAAAAGAATTAAAAAATGCAGATCCATGGATTATGAATAGTTTAAAATTTCAAGCATATCATTTAGTTTATTAGTGGTCCTGGTGGTGTAGTGGTTACCATACTTGCCTCCTACACCCAAGATCGCGGGTTCGAACCCGGCCAGGACCGATGGATTTTTTCGGGGCGTAAAAATCCTAAGTATGGCTTCCTTCGGAAGGGAAGTAAAGCCGTGGGTCCCGTGTCGTACATTTACGGCACGAAAAAGAACCTCAAGCCTGAAAGAGAGACCTCTGAGCAAAATTTGTCGGCCGTTTCACGCCCTGAGTTGAATGGGACGCTGATGACCTGAGATGTTAAAGAGCGTCCATAAATAAATCAATCAAAAAAAAAATAGTTTATTTATACTTGTTTTCACACACCAATTGAAAATATCGGTTTCTGGTTGTCATAGTCATTCTCATCGCACCAATTTAGAGCAGAGAAATGTTAAACTACATAAATTTTTTGTTTTAAATTGAATTTGGTAGGAATCCCTCTAAGCCCTATAATTCTTATAATTAATTTTTAAAACTGACAGGTTAACTGTAGACCTTATACGGTTTATGCCAACACTGATATATTAAATTCATTACAATAAATAATTTAAATAGTAATTAGCAAAATAAAATGAGAAACTTTTATTTTAAGTTTCACGTGTTAAAAGGATGTAATTAATAAGGCCTACGTTTTATATTGCAATTTCTGTTTTAACCGATGACAGCCTTTTCCTCTGCTGGCAAGTGAATTGAGTTCGGATGCGGTACAATGCGAAAGTGCCGTAACTATAACTGACATAGTCTCAAAAGTTTGCATTTTCTGTCTGACCGAGGCCTTATAATGCAAAAAGAAGAACATGAGCAGACACAGAAGGTATCATTCAACAGTATAAGACAAATATTTTGGGAATTACTGTATGACAATCCAGTAAAACGACAGAAACTTAACACGTAGTTTTATGGGAGCTGGAGACGGTTAGGCCCAAAATGCGTGTCTATACTTGCACAATAGAGGGCTTTAGTAAGCCCTCGCCCCCTTCGTCATCTGATAGGGAAGTAATGTATTACTAGGACGTGAAACGGCCGATAATTTTGTCAGGTATGGAGTTCTTTAACGTGCCGTAAATCTACACGCGGGATCCACTGCTTACAGCCCCTTACATCTTGAAAATTCCATCGATCTCGACCTGATCTCGACCTAATTTTGTCGAGATTAGTCATCGCAAAAAGTCTTATTTGTGGCGTGCTCTTGGCATTTTTATATTTTATGTAAATAAACAATAGTGGGTTAAGTGGAGCTCCTTCAAGATTTTTTTAAATTAATTTTTCTTAAAAGGACCAACCTGTGAAAAATGTAATGCATGACAATTTTTTTTCGGATTAAATAAATTAATTTATTTTAGATTCCTATAGGGAAGCTTTTTTGCCATAATTTCACTTTAAAGGCCTGTCACGTGACGGTTTATATGGCTCTGCGCACGGTTAATGATCATCTCTTAAATGTTAAAAGTCGTTTTTCTCAAAACTGCTTTCTGTTGCACTTATGGAAATTTAAACAGCTTCTCGCGGTGCTAAATTTCACCAAAAAAACTTGAAATTTTCAGCAGAGGCTCTTGATATATAGATAAACAAATCATTTTTGCTCATGTAATATTCTGTTTATATTTATATTATAACAAAATGCAACTAAGTAAGATATTTTTTCTAAAATAGTACTTTATTCAAATAAAATTTAAGCAGATAGTTTGTGTTTGGAACCCAAATCTGCAGTTCTTTATCCAAAATTTTGAAAACTGCTCTACAATAAGTATTTTATTAGAGGGCGCATAAAATCACAAAATAATTTTTTCTCAAGAAATATTTGGTGGGTTTGTCTGAAATTGCACGACTTATTTGTATTACATGTCATTAATATATTGTAAAAAATGAAATTAATTGATCAAGAAATGTAGAATTTTTGTTTTTTTCAGATCGGTTCCTTCATAGTATGTAATACATTATAACGAATGCTATTCTTACAGTTGACAAGTAACTAGAGCACTTTGAGAGATTTTTCACACAGTAAAAAGAGAAAATCTTATTCCTGACTAAGTGGAGTATTAAAAAACAATAATCTGTTTCAATATCTCTCTGCATTTGAATCGTACACGTCATTGTTAATTGAAAACTAATTAATCTGTCCGTAAAATACCGCGTCTTTTTTTCCTCCACACGCGAGGAACATAAGGGGGAATAAAAAAGGAAGAAGGTTGAGGTCAAAGCAACATCCACACGAACCTGTCCAGAAACTGAGAAATTACCATAACTGGTAGCGAACGGCGTGACGTTGGCGGCTGGGGAAATCATCAGCCTTCACTAATGGTCCACACATCTCCTGAGATTGTTCTCTGTGCGAACAAAAAGACGGCTTGGGAGGAATACATAGGCAGGCATTACTGGGCATCATGCCATGCCGCCTTGCAAAAACCATGTGAGATGATACACCACACGTGGAGGGCTAGAAGAGAGAGCTGGTGAAGGCTACAAATGCAGAGGGATATTCATTTGGTTTTGGGACACTTGTTTGAGGTGGTACAGTGTTGAATAACGAAACGAGCACTCATTCAACAGCTGTTAATGATCACATTCTTCAAGGCTATAAAACCCCATTACTCTTTTTTTGCTTTTTTTTATAAATTATTATAGTATAGGGTAACATTCATTTGTAGTGAGATTCCTCTTCCCCACATTCCATAGAATTCGTTGGTCACTGAGGAGGTAAAACCATGTCAGGGGCGACTTCTCTAGGAAATTGCTGGTTTGCGCCAGCCTCAAACATTTCAACGCTTAATTTCCTACAACTATTGCTTTGCACGTTTTATTCACTCATTTTTCAACTGCACCTCTAAGAATGTTATGTATATACTTAAATGCAAATTTTGTCCAGCTTTTTATATTGGACTAACGTCCACTAAGGTATCTATTAGAATGAACAATCACAGGCATTCGGTTAAAACCTGTTCCCCATTGCCGGTATCAAAACATGCCAATTTTCACCAGGCCACGTTCGATAACTGTTTCTCCCTTAATCTCATAGATGCCGCTCCTCCATCCAAACATACCTAACTTAGAGACGTAGAGATGGCAGCAATAGTTTTGCATAAATCCCGTATTCCTCCAGGCCTCAATATTTCCTTGTAATACTGTCAGGTTTGCCAAACTACTTTGTTCAGCTAGAGTTGGCAGTTTTGTTGCCACGTCACATCCCTTATGCCTCACTAAGACAGACGCTGCCTGCCACAGCTCAGTTCATTCTCAGCACGTGACCAACAGCCAAGCTCGAAATATAGTGTGGTTTTAGTGTTCAATTTTACGGTTTTTAGTGTGAAATTTTATGTCAACTTTTTTATATTGCATTCTCAGTGTTTTTTTTTATGAATTTTATGCTTTTTAGAAGTTTTTATTATTCCATTAATAGTATATATGTATAGTGTCCTATGAAAAAGCACCCCCCGCCTGATATACAAAGTGCGTTAATTTATCTGTCGATTTAGAAGGGCTTCTAGGCATCCCTGACCAAAGCAGGCGTGAAAGCGGATGGGGAGCTCATTTTTTTTATTTTCGCGTTCGCAACTGATCCCATTGTACATGAACACTTCCTCAAGGCACAAACCGCGTCCTCGGATACAAACATTAAATTAGCCACTACCTATGGGTTGCAGTTTTTTTTTTTTTTTTTTTTTTTTTTTTACTTTCTTCCTACCGCCTCGCATGAACTTGGCTACATGCATGGACCAGTGTTTTGTGGGCCACTAAGTAGAATGAAGGGGAGAGCAAGAAAGAGGATAGGAAAATGTATGAAAATGTTCAAAGTGATGAAGGACACCCCAGATGATTCGGACGTTGAAGGAAAGGACCAATATCACAAGCACGATTACTTGGGAGTAGGAAGAGGAAGAGGAGGAAAAGAAGAATATCTGAAGAAAAAGGCGAAGAATGTTATGGAATAGGAGAAAAATTAGTTGAAGAGAGAGCTGGAGAGAGAAAAGACCAGACACTGAAGATGAATAGCAAAGAGGAATTGACAACTGAAGATCACAGAAGGAACAGCAGAATGCCGCCCCCTCCCCTCCCAAAGCATTTCCTTGTAACCAAGCAGCGCATGTGAGTACATACATATTGAGAGTTCTAGCAGAGCTTGTAATGTAACGGATCGTGAAATGGATGTACACTTTCCCTTTTCCAAATTGGCCCATTTCTCGAGCATTACAGCTATAAAAATAGCAACATATTGCGAAACCCTACCGAGAGTATATGAGGAAGATATTTATGTGTCTGGAGCGATATGTCTCTCCAAAACATGTTCACAAGGAATTTGATATTTTTAGTTGATGTGCCCTCACGCAGCGCGTAGAAGATTCTCAAAGAAACTGCTCTCCGTGAAGTGTTGGTCGGGTTTAAATTTTGGTGATTCACTGCACAAAATTGAACGACCTATTTATCCACATCTACCCATGCGGTATTTCGTTTTTCCCCATGCTGTTAGCAAACTTGTCACAGATTTCCCAAATAATTTTATCTTATGCTTCCGTTCTGTTCATTTGTTTCTGATTCATATTATGACCGGTCTGCTTTAATTTTTCATCATTTTCCTGCTCCTCTGCGTCCTTTTCCTCTCTGAAAGTCTAGCGAGTTGGTTTTTATGCTACTTTCTTTTACACATATCTATGAAAACATTATCAATAGCTATTTTGCAATTGTTATGGATTTTAGTTGGAAAATTGACTGTATGCATAAGATTAAATGTTCTTAATAATGAACATTTTTTCCCCCCTTTTTGATTACTCTCTGGTTTAAAGAGTTCTTGTTAGACAGCGTCTAGAACATATCGATCCTTTACGAAAATACAGATTGCTTTCTTCTGCTGTATTGTATGAGTGCTAGAGAAGTATAATTTTGTTTTTATATACCTACTTAATGAAATAGTACCAGAAAAATAAATTCTAAGCACGTGATAAACATATTTACTGTCAATATATATATTAAAGTAATCAAACAAGCTATACTGCAATCTATATAAGTCCTGTACGTTTTAGAACCGCATTTAAGCATTTTATTAAACGACAGCACTATTTATCGATCAAGATGAGCGCGGCTGCATCATTCATTCCAGTGTATAGGTAACCGCAGGAGTAGAAAAACAAAACGCCCTCACCATTTCTCAAAGCACGGGGTTCTAAGCACTGTCCTTGTGTAAATGATAGTGATCGCAAATTTCGAAGGCGCCTTCCAGGGTTGGAGTGTGAGGTAACTGTTAGTTCGGGCCAGTCTTTAACAGCAAAATTAAACGGCAATGGAACGGGAATATAACATTGAGATTTTTATATAAATTACTTTAAAAGCTGCACAATCAACTCTGCTCTAATTTACACCCATGATACATAAAACATTAAAAGTTCCAATTCGAGTGTTCAGTCAGACTAGACCAATTTGCAGAACTTTTCTTTAGAACTATGCGTAGTCCAGCTTTTCCTATTTTATTCCCTAAAAGGGCAGGTATCCCGTGTCTTCTTATTTCAATAAAATTACATATCTAGGGGTTTTAGGTATTGAGACAAACAAGATAATTACTACAGGTTCTTTTAATATTTGTAGCACATAAAAATCATAAAACGTGACAGTTATAGAAGTAATGTATTGTACTGTACCCCCTTAACCTCGTCGTTGTTAACTAGTCACTAGTGGAAATCCTCACAGCATCCAACGGTAAATTTCCCATTCTGAACAGCATGTGAGAGTAGAATAAACAGTCGCTTGGTTGAGCTGATTCCAGTCAGTATGTACATGATGTAGTTTTAATTTTTCACTTTGGGCACTTTAACGGAACAAGTAATTAAGCTTTATAGTGTGTCCTGAAATCAATAAATTGCATTTTGGACGGAGGTATGACATTCTCCGTCTCAGAGTTCTACCTAAGAGTAAGTTGTTGATGATAAATCCTCTATACAATCCAATAAAATAAGCTTTCTGGGCTTGTTGACCGTGGTCCAGAAGATGTTGAAACGTTTCGCCCGTCTCTCCGTCGGCCATCTTCAGAGGATGACTAAAGACTGCGTAGCAAAGTATTTTACTACGCAGTCTTTAGTCATTCTCTGAAGATGCCTGACGGAGAGACGGGCGAAACGTCAGGTGTTTCAACATTTTCTGGACCACGGCCAATAAGTCCGAAAAGTTCATTTTATTGGATCAACGCCGGCTGTGAAGGCCTAAGGTTTTCTATCTATACAGTCAACTTTCATTATTTATTTATTTTTTGATCCATCTGAAATCTTTCTTAAAACGTACATCATTGCGTAATTTCAACGAAAACTTCTGTTAACGACTATCAACAATTTTAAAGAAATTTTTAAATATTCTTAGCTCTTATAAATACTTAAAAATTACATTTTACCTTAACTACGAGGGCTAGAAAGAAAGTAAAGGCAACATATTCATAAGCAGCAAATCATTTATTCTAGAACATGGAGACTTAATGTAATCACTTGACACGTTTATTACCCTCTGTCACACCTCTGGAACACGCTGGAAACCCGTAATGAAGCCGTTGTTATTGACATCTGAAAAGGAGCGTCCTACTGCGTCACAATAGTGCGGCGGCTGATTCCCTTGTTGTCCTTCGCCGATCCATCTTCAGCACAATCAAAGTAATGCGCTTCGAGGAAGGAGAAGCTGTACTTGCGCATCTTACACACTATCAGTTCGTATTCGAAAGCTGGGCATCCAACGAGCCACCGTTCGATATGATAAGACTTCACAGATTTCTCGGAGACTCCCATGACATTCCCTCGTATTGGTGTCAGATGCCATCTCAATTTTAATCTATGCATATTGCTCTTTTTAGAAAAAAAATAGCTTTAGGGCTATCCAAATTTACACCACTACTTGAGAGATTCATCCGTTTACTTGCACTACACTAGTGACGCTGAGTGTGCTGAACACTAAGCTCTTTCTGTATAGGTATGCTGGGAACAACGCCCTAACAGCATGTGCTCATAGTATACATGGAGTTACAGATCCCAGAGAATAAAAAAACAATAATAACGATAATAATAAACTAATGTTAGTTAGCTATATTGTCACAACCTCCGCTATAACCCTCGCTTTTAAATTATTTTCAGTTAACTTGGCATGAGGTCGAATACTAGGGGCACTCTCCTGATTTTAATCCAAAAAATACATAACATACTAAGTTAAAATAATATGAAACAACACAAATAATACAATGAAATTATAGTTAAGTTGAGATGCTGCTACTGCAGCCTTGAGTATTCTCTACATCATTCCTATTACATTTTCAAATGTTACCTACAACACGCTGTTGGGATGGCCAGGGAGGGGAGTTGTGCATCTTTACCCGCTCACGTCTCTCGATAGACTGACGCTTTTCCTTATCAAAACCTCCAAAATGCAGCTATACGCATGCGCAGAGCTTTAGCCTTTCCTATGTTTCACACAGGCCATATGAGCGGGGAATTAGCTCGCGATTATTGATTTCAAGAATGCTTTACTGTTACAATAATCAATTCGACAATCAGAGCACATTATTGCCCCATTATTACCCCCCCCCCCAAATGCCACGATATAAACACTTTTAAATACAATTGTACATATATAGGGGGGCCAAAATTCACCATCAATTGCAAACGCTAAGAAGGTTTGCTGCTTTAACTTTCTTATCAATTATTTAAAATTACCAGTCTGATAATAATTAATGATGTAGACACTAGCTATCCTAACAAATATCTTTTTAATCGTATTTGTTGTGTTTATTAGTAGTGGTGCTTTGTATTATAACAATTCTTGCTAAAGAATGAAATATTTTGCGATAAAACTTAATATAAAAGTGGTTTTAGTTTAGTAATTAACGGTGGAATAATAACTTTGACACTATTCCATCAACGAGGAAGGCAATCTACAATTTACCCATTTTTTTTTTTTTTAGAAAAATTAATATTACTGAACAGTCCTAGTTAACCAAGCCTTCATTAGTGATGAAATTAAGTTTAATGAGGATTATTCAAAATCCTAAGAAGTATGCTAGTTTGTTTTTTCTTCAAGTAATGTTTTAAGAACTTTTGTTAGAAAAATTTGTCAGTCTAGATTCAAGCATTTCATTCCAGGTCTTTTTGGAAGAGATTTAGATCGCAGGCTCCAGTGACGTGACACGTTGGTTATACCGAGTGTTTTAAAAGAAACATTTAAAGTGATGAAGCTACTTCCAAATCAACTGGCCATGTCAACAGACATAACTGTACAGAAAATCATAGGCTTTCTTAAAACGTAGCTAAAGCAACCTGTGTGACCCTTTGGGGTGGTGTCCAATGCCAAGAAGTCATCGGGCTGTGTTTTTCGATGGTAGATACACAGTGAAGTATTCGAAATGTCGAGTACTTGTACATTCCAGGGCTGCAGATGTACTATGGCAATTTCTTCTTACTTTACTTCCAACATAACGTGTTACAGAGCATTACGCAAGAGCTGTCCGTCATTAGTTGACGTGGAGCCATAGAAATGCTCCCTAAATCACCAGATCTCAGACCAATTTCCTTTTAGGGGTTAGTGAAAGGCAAAGTCTATGCTAGAAAACCACCAACAAGGGCTTCAAAGCAGAAATTAAAGTTGCCTTTGAAGACAATTATTTCGATGAAAACATTATGCGAATAAAGATCAAAGTTCAAATGATACTATTCTCAGCAATAAGTTTTACAATGATTAAATACTTTTGGCTCACTCTGTGTATGTAATAAAATTTGATGTACCTGGACATTACATTTAATTGTGTTGCAGTAAAGAATTGATGAAGGTAGTTATGGCGGTTTCAAGTTTAAATGTGAACCTAGAAATAAATTATAAAAGAAACATGTAATACATCTAAGTATTTTAAATTAAAATGTACTCTTTAATAAAGTTCTGAAACGTAAATGGCATTTTGAGAGTGTTTATTGTGCGTGGCATTCCACAGTGTTCCAATTTGAAAGCTTGTTTACAGATTTAAGCAGGAAAGTAGCTCTCAAACCCGGACAAAGCTTTGCACTTGCTTATATCACGTATATCATCCCTCAATAATCACTATGCTGCCAAGATGATGTTGAAAACAATTTAGTGCTACTACTTTTGAGTTTTCACGAACTTATCCAACAGCCCTCGTGTTATTTTCCGCGTTAGGCTTACTATGAATGCGGAGTGATTTATTTCTGTATGAAGATCAATTATCAGAAAATCTGGTTGCAATAATCCACCCTAGTGCATTCTTAGTTAATGGAGATTTGCTTCATAGCTGCTGCTTGAATGATGAAATGTGTTAAATGTAGCGTGTTGACTAAGGAACCGTCGGTGAAACAAAATAGATACGTTGTTATCAAGAATATGCTATATACATCGTAGTATTAAAGAATAAATGCCCTTGGCTAAATTAGTGAAATACTTTTGCAATTCATAATTCTAGGAATACTTTGCACCAGTGTTTGTGTACACTCTGTTTTTGCAATTGTACCACGTATGACGCTAGAAATTTCGCGCATTGAAGCTAAAGCTGTATGAGTTGTAGCTCTGTCTTGCTGGAACACAATATTTTGTTCTTCGGTTAACTGGAGGAAAACAAAAAACTTTCAAAAATGAAGGGCATGTGTCAATTAGCATCAATTGGTTAATGATAAAATAATAGGGTCGACTATTAATTCTGTCCTTTCCTATTAATGATATGGTTTATACCGAGGGTGCCAAAATGTATACACATTTTCACAGAGATGTCTATTTAATATATTTCAAAGTTGGACTGAAAAACAACAGTAATGTGTAGTATGATGTTTTGTAAACAGATGTGACTCACGTTATGTTATGCTAGCGCTGCTACAACAAAATGCAGCCTAGATTATCGTTGAACAGCGGAAAGCAATTTTGAAGTGGTAATGGAAAACCGAGAATGTTGTTGAAGTTCAAAGGCAATGGAGACAGGAGACAATGGAGAATGGACAATGGAGACTGTATGCGATGTTCACGAGGGCAGAACTGGAAGACCACAGCAACAAGCCCCGCGCACTGGATCCAAGGCACTATCCAAGGTACTGGATAGGACGAAGAGGTCCGATTGAGTTTTCACCGCTTTCTCCGGATCTAACGCCGTTGGACTTCTACTTATGGGGAACTCTTAAGGATGTTGTATACCGTAGAAAACCAGTACACTGACAGCACTTTGGGAAGAAATTGAAACGGCATGTGCTGCAATCGCTGAGGACACTTTCACAAACGTTACTCAATCAGTAGTTCAACGTACTCAGAAGTGTATCGACGCCGATGGTGGGCATTTTGAGCAACTGTTGTAACTGTAAAAGTGTAAGGTGATTAGTGCTCATCATTTTCTCTTTGTGTGAACTGTTATATTAAAACAGTTTTTTTCTTTGCTTGAAGTGCGTGCACATTTTTGGCACTCTTTGTATAAGAATGTGCGCGGCGTACTGCTATGTTTTGTCCAGTACCTTTAGTTCCGTGATTTACGCCTTGGGGGATTTATTTCGTGCGTGCTGGGCTGCTGACTCTCATTCTGCATCAAACCAAACAAATGGACATTCCACTATTAAAGCACTTCTGTTGTTAAATGTGGTAGAACTTTCTTTAAAACTGAGCGTGGTGGTCGTCCGAGAAGAATCATCACAACATGAATAAAGGGCACTATATGGCGTTGCAAGATTATCAAATTACTGTTATTATGCCATAGCTTGACAAAAGAGGTGACTCATATGTTTATACTCAAAATTGTTGACATTTTTTATTTAAATGTGATAGGAAACATTTTGGGGGTATCGACAGAAATTTCTTGCAAACATCATGTATGGTATCATGGCTTCACCACTAAGACCTGAAAGCTAAATTCAGGATGGGAATTTAAATTGGAGTCTTCACTCTTGAGAAATTCAAGCAAGGCCTTATTTATTATTTTTTTTTTAACGCAGAAAAGTTTTTGGCGAATTATTTATAGAGAGGAGCCGTCACAACAGTCAGCGTTTGTAAAAATGTAATTTAAACTTTTCGGGATGCAGTTCAAGGAGAAAAAGTCGTGGAAAGTTGAGACGAGGTATGATCTTTGTCAGGATAATGGTTCAGACCACAAAGGTATTACGCTTTCACAATTAATTTTATCTCCCTGACTTGGCTCATTCGGACATCTATCTCTTCCTTAAATTCCTCGACGGAAAGATCTTTTCGTCCGGCGAGGAGCTTAAGTCATTAGTTGAGGTGTATTTTGTAGGCCTAGAGGAATAGACTTTCGTAATAAGACAAAGACCTTAAAGCATTGCTGGAAAAAGTGCATTAATGTTAAGGGAAACTATGTTGAAAAACAAGAATTATTTCAAAGAGCTATGACGTCATTTTGCGCTTCATCCTGAGTAATTTTCAAATGATCTTTGTATATTTGATCAGATTTTGAGTTAATAGAAGACCCTTCTTATTCATCAGAACTGCTCTTTCCATCGCCACGGCTGGCCGAGGTCATTAAGGCTCGGACTCGTAAGCGGGAGTTCTTGGGTTCGAATCGCTCCAGGACCTTCCTCCCTGACTGTGGTTTTTCCTCAGTCCTCATAAATAAAAAATGCCTGGGAGGTATCCTAAACTTAGGCGTGGAACGCTTCCTTCCTATAAAAAAAAATTCCTTTCCCAATATATCATTTCATCTCATATATCAACAGTATCCACAACCTGTGACTTTATACCATGCTCTCTTTGAATAACCTCTGTTTCAGGAAGCTGTGGCAGCGTTAGAGTATCACTTTAATGGTTCATCAATCTTATTAGAAACTATGTTGAAAACTGATAAAAATTATTATAATGATTATATAAACTTTTAAGATACGAGACATTAAAATACATTGGTATAAGCTGTAGGAATCCCCTCTCTTTCCATTAGAAGTCAATGAACTATTAGCGAATTATTCCGAAGCTATTGTGCTCATTAAAAGATTAAAAAAAATCCTCAAATCTTCGTCGGCAGTACTTTCTAGTCACCAAAAACGATGAAAAAATTCCATATCTATGTGTGTGTTTCTGTTAATGCTCTAGCGGCTGCAATTTTTGTTTTTTCTCAACGAAACTTTGCATATAAAGATCAATGAGCAAAATATCAGCGAAATCAGAATATTATGAGTGGGAGTTTACTTGAAACCCAAAATTTAAAACCATTTGTTTTTTCTCAACGAAACTCAATATTATCATTTACATAAAACAGGAAAAATATTTTCTGAAAATCAGAGAAATAGGACCATATGGAGTGGAAGTGTACCTGAAAACCAAATTTTGGAAATCGCCGAGGACGTGGATTACAGTGACCCGCAGGGAGAGATGTGGCATTCACAAGATTGTTATTGTTAGCATTAACAATGGTGTATTCGCGCTAAGCTGTCATGTAAAAGAGTATGGGGGAATAATCTGCGCAAGTGCATGGACGAATAATAATCGGACAGCGGCCCTTGTACAGCTTCATTAGGCAACAGCAGCGAAAAAGTCCGAATTCCAGGGAATGCTGGAGCGATACGGAGCGATCTTTAGCGGCAACGCCTTTAAACCTCTCAACCTTGGTAGTGTAAATTGTACATAAATGCAGGCGGAGGAAAGATACATTACGTATATCTTTAGTTGTCGTTGCTTCTTTTTATTTATTATTTTTTACTACATTCTCTACTCTAGCGCTCTGTTATAACCATCACAAATGCAACTTGCTGAGTAACTCGCTTAGTTTCCGCACCTTGTGCGTGTCAGACTTTTTTTTTATATTGCAGCACATCTTTCGGTTGATACGTTAAGGAAGGAGGTTCTCTATTATCGCTGCCTTAGGCACCAATATATAGAAAGGATGTACAATTGGGATATACATCAGCTTTGATATTTTCTATTGCTTTAATTATATATAACTATTTTATGTAAAAACCAAGCACATAAAGTTGGGGCAGTTTTGTCTACAGGTTCTAGTTTCGCTTCTGAGAGTTGACCCAACAATCAACTTGAAGTTTTACTTTTAGAGTAGCTGTTTACAATCATGTTTCTTGCCAATAAAGTGCATTGCTCCCATCAAAGAACTTTCCGAGATACCGTTGACCCAATGCCCTGTGACTGACCAAGATTGCATGACCTCCCCGTGATCCGAGCACAGGAAGAGAAAGGTCTAAGTGGCCAGTTTACTCCTCAACGATAGACAGTTTCAAGCGACTTTCTCTGCTTCTATACATAATCTAATAGATTACAACACGTAGTTGCTGTCCACCAGCCACGAGACGTCTAGACAAGCTGTTTTCTCTGAGCTCGAGGTTACAACGTATCTTTTCGACTGTTGGGAATCAACCCAAGGCCATGTTTTTGAAGTTGTTTGTGTACTTATAAATGTTGAGGTGTTGCCTAGACTACTACTTTGCAGTTGTTATAGATTTCTTCAATTTGAACATATTAGGAAATTATGTCTTTTTATTCTGATCAATAAATTTTCTCACATAGTCTTGATAATAGCTTTGTGTTGAATCATGTTTTAATGAATAATAACTGTACATTTATTAATAAAATATATAATTATAATTGTATGAAGATATTTCACCTTAACAGAGAAGGATGAGGTACTGAAAGGTAGTGAAAGCACAGAAACACTTCAAATGTATTATTATATAGTATTAGCACAAATAAGCTATAAACTATTATAGAGAGTTCAAGATCGATTACATTTATCAGACACCAATGTAGGTATCGATAGTAGACAAATCGGTGTAAGTTGTATTCCGTGCCTTTAATTATATGACCTTGTTATTTGGGTTCGTTGCAGTTACCTGACTTATTTCTGTTGTTTATAGTTAGAAGTAAGTCAACAGTAGCGTGTACTTAATTTGCTTTTTTTATCAAGTTAATATTAATTTAGGGAAACCACACCAGGAACTTGCTTGATATAAAGTGTTAGTACAATATGGGTTGCTCTTGTATGTCTTAGTTATGGCAATGCACCGCATAATACCATATCTGCATTTCCTAAATAGCAGTGCAAGTTTTGTAGTTGATGATGAAATATAGAGTGTATTAAACGCTTTGTATCAAAATATGAGGTTAGAGAGGTCATTTTCTCAAAACTTTCTGTAATGTACCATCTTATGTGACCGCGTGGATTAGCAAAGAAAGGAAAGAACGTATGAAGTGGGATTTGGATCGAGACGATTATAATTTTAATGAATAGTATGAGTCTGATGTTTCGACTCGTTTGCAAGTGAGGTTATGCAAAGACAGCACCAATACTAATGCAGTTACCTTGTTTATTACAGTGATTTATAGTGAGAAGTAAATCAAAGTATTGTATTAGTTTCTTCGTTTTTATTAAGTTTGTATTGATTTAGTGAAGTCACACCAGGGACTTGTGTAATAGAAAATGTTTAGTACAACATGGGTTGCTCTTTATTCCTTAATTATAGTAGTGCACCGCATAATATCACATTAAAATTTTTTAAATATTGGTGATTAGGTAGTGAATAAACAGTATACATCATGCATTTTGAAATCAGTGGTGAAACTATAGTGTGTAACATTTATTAAATATTTTATATCAAAATTTATGGTTAGGGAGGGCTTTTCCTTGTGCAATTTTCTAGATCTTCCATCGTGTGTAAGTTAGCAATGAAAGAAGAACAATGTAAGTTACCAATGTAAGAACATATGAAGCGGACTTTGAAGCAAGATGAAGAGAATTTTAATGAATGGTGTAAGCAGGATGTTATGTTTTGGTTCATTTGAGAGTGAATTTAAGACATTAAAAGTACGCCCTTTACAACTATTGCCAAGGAAGATCATGTCCTTTTCATTAAAACAGACGTAGATAAATATGGTGCTGTCCCATTTATATCCATTAGTTTTAAAGTGTCCAGTAATTTGGAAGTTAATATATTTTATAAAGATTTTGTGCCTAACTGTGGAGAAGTTTATAATTAATATTATTATATATTCAATTTACATATGAGAAATATTGTTTGTAAACAATTTCAGATTCTTAAAAACCATCAAAATATTTTAAAGGTAAATAATGTCATGTTGTAAACGTAATACCACATAAAAATTTTGTATTTGCCATTGATAGTGTAAGGGCAACTTCGGTTACTTTTTTATTCTCCATGTTGGGGATCTGGTAAATGTAGTCGGTTTTGGAGAGTGCATCAGAATGAATGCCTTGGATTGGAGGCCTATCTCTAAAACCTCTATTCGATTATTTCGCTTCGGATGTAGCGTTTATTGTTCTACGCTCTGCTTTACCAAATACACAATTGGTCACTTTAAACGTCAAATATATTTTGGGATGGTATTAGCAATTTGTGTCCTCCAAGTCCCCCGAATTAATACTTACTTTTAAGAATATGTAAACATTTTTTTGTTGTTTCTCCATTAGCGATAAGTCTGACTGAACGGGGGCCCGTTTCAGCGTCAACATCGCTGTCAATTTGCGTAGGAGTTATATCGAATGAAAAGTGTTGAACGCATTTGCAACATTTAATGGTTCTGAAGATCTCTCTTAGCGTATGGCATAATTCAATGTGCTGTATACTCGGCTCTGCTTGTATGCAAACTGAGAAACACGAAGGCAGATTGGGGGGTTTGATTTCAGAGTTTGCTTTTCATATTAACTCATGTTGTGCTCTAAAAGTTAATGGCGTCCCGTACGTTAGTTTTATTTGTACTCAAGATGTACAAGTGTTTACTTTCCGCATGCTTTCTAATCGATGCTCCAGTGCCGTATTCATAATTATTTATTTGAATATGTGCGTTTAAATGTGCAGTGTATTAAACGTTTTACGATTCTGGAATATTTAACAAGAGCTATTGCTTGCTTTCAAGTGTTTAATTCAATATGAACAAATTACAGTAAAAAAAAAAAAAAAAAAGAAAAAGAAAGAAGGAATGCGCCGTATTTGACTAACCAGTGTTTTTCTTATAGCGTTAGGTGATACAGTTATATACAGTGTACTAGAGTATTACTCAAGCGTAACAGATAGCTCATTGGAAAAAGACTGCATGTACTGCATTATAATACAGTAAAATCTCTCGCATTCGGCAACTATGGAACAAAGCTAGTGCCGGACAACCGATTCTTTCGGATTAACCTGGAAAATATTTTTTGAAATACAAATTTTATTTGTTTTATAATTAAAACACTGAAATTACTGTTAATGTAAATGTTAATTGATGGCCATGCCACTTCGAGATCAGGTGGTGTAGTGGTAACCATAAACCCAAGATCGCGGGTTCAAACCCGGCCAGAATCGATGATTTTTTGGGCGTAAAAATCCTAAGTATTGCTTCCTTCGGAAGGGAAGTAAAGCCGTGGGTCCCGTGTCGTACATTTACGGCACGATAAAGAACCTCAGGCCTGAAAGAAGAGGCCTCTGAGCAAAATTTGTCGGCCGTTTTACGCCCTGAGTTGAATGGGACGCTGATAACCTGAGATGTTAAAGAGCATCTGTAAATAAACCAAATAAAAAGAATTGGTGTTACCACTACCATGCTGAGTCCATAAACTGCATCTATGTCGCAATTAGAAAACAATGAAAAATTTAGCATACTGACCGCGTGTCTAAAACTGCAATGTATTTTTTTTATTCCTTTTTTATTACTGAAATGTGCCGTTGTTTTGGTATTGCCGGTTACGAGGTATTTTACTGTTTAAATAATAGTAAATAGAAACATTTTGGAAAATTTATGCAAGTCAAATAGAATCAATCATTATAATTATAATTATAATTCTCAAATAGCCATTCCTATGTGATTTGTACACAGTAACCTCCGTTGTTCTTTATCTTTATTGTTCTTTATCTAAATAAATTAACAGATCAATACCAAGCTGGTAGCTTATTTTATGTAGATATTTTAACCCATTTTTCACCTAAAGTTTTTGAGCGTTTAACAAGTGTGTGTGTGTGTGTTTATGTGTGTGTGTGTGTGTGTGTGTGCGCGCGCGTGCAAGTTGTTCTGTTTTGCCGTTAATATACTTTATGCTAGGGTTGTAGACCATACATGCTTAAGTATGATACACAATTTGAAAGATGAACAAATAATAATAAATAATAATACAGTGTTAGTGTGGTAATAATAAATAAATACTTTTTTAAAAAAATTTAAATTATAAAGAACGGTATTTACAGATATATTAATTGAAATATTTTGCATACTATTTATAATTCCAATAATTATTACGTTCTAACCAGCAAATAAATTGCTTCTGGCTTCACGCACTTTGGACAGGAAAATGTCCATATTCAACCAATCAGCGTGGTATGCAAACAGATGCCAGCATGCCGATCGATCTCTAATTGCCTTTAAATGTTTTCTGGGAACAGCGTTTTTCTATGGTGTTCCCCGTGGGTACATTCTGCCAGAATATTTATAAAGCGTATCTGTTGATTTTAAAATTGCCTTCAACAGTGTTTTCTTAGAGATGCTCTGTGAGTAAAATTGTGTCAGGAAAGTGTCTCTAATTAAACGATAAAAGCTCTGATGCAGATATACAGCGATGTAAGTCGGTGTTGGTCGGAATGAAGATGGATCAGCAGAGGAGTTCGTTCAGATTTTTTTTTGATTGATTTATTTATGGAGGCTCTTTAACATCTTAGGTCATCAGCGTCCCATTCAACTCAGGGTGTGAAACGGCCGACTAATTTTGCTCAGAGCCCTCTCTTTCAGGCTTGAGGTTCTTTATCGTGCCGTAAATGTACGACACGGGACCCACGGCTTTACCTCCCTTCCGAAGGAAGCCATACTTAGGATTTTTACGCCCCGAAAAAATCCATCGGTCCTGGCCGGGTTCGAACCCGCGATCTTGGGTTTAGAAGGCAAGTATGGTTACCACTACAACACCAGGACCGACGGAGTTCGTCATGGATGTATTCTGTCTCCGTTATTGTTTAATTTATTTATAGATGATATCTCAGATGCTCTGTTAGCGGGGGAAATGAACGCCCTTGAAGTGAACGGTACTTGCATTCCTGTACTTATCAGACAAGAGGAAACATTGATGACTTTTGTGAAGTTTAAAGCTTTTTTACTTTCTTCAATTTTGCTTTAAAGTGTACGTCTTGAAATTGTCTAATCATGTGGATACTGCAAGGGTTTAGCTTGAGCATTTCTTCTAGAGGCATGTGAGCTCACTGTAGAAATATCCAACGTCATGTGGACATTTGAACTGCCGAAATACAAACACGCTATCTGTAGTAGAGACAAACACGCGCACAGCTGTGCCCAATGAAGGACGGCAAACACCACAATGCCATTCCTAGGACTTCGCTTTCGTCCGTGTACCAAATTTAGTGATTGGAGAAAATCTGGACAGGACTGAAACGGGGAAAAGAAGAACTGTTTTTTTTAATTTGATGTTAACTTAACAGTTGGGGTATCTAATGTGTAATGCTTAATAGAAAGACGATTTTTTTTTTATATTTTTCCCACAAATTGCCAAAGCATGACTTGATCGATATGGCTTAGTTACAGTTTGTAATACCATGGGGGATGCCACTTTCGTTCATTGAGCAACTTAGAAACGTGTCTTCTCATCACGCTGTAAAACCGTGACTCTGAAGGGTAGACGTGTTTTATAGCGTGACATCACGAATGAAGACGCTGAGTTAGCTTTGAGCCTCTTCTTTTGGATTTAAGGAACAGATCGTAATATTAGCTACTTAGGTTGCAATCTTTTACAGCCCTAGGAAATATTCGCAATATCAGAGCAAGTAAAAGTGGTGAGTACTTCATCACGCAAACAGGAGAAGATCGCTTCTCAGGTTCGAACGCACAATCAATGAATTCTTTCTTTTACTTGTGGCTGTTTGTCGTATAGCGAGTTTGTTAGGATGGACTGATATCACGTATTAATGGGCATTATTGTGTTGTGCCAGTTAGCTCTACATGTAACGTCTGAAACTGTCCATTAGAGGTTATGGGTTATCTTCGGTGAAGCATCGTTCCTGGAACCACACCTGCCTCCTAAACCCAAGATCTCCGGTTCAATCCCGCTCAGGATCGATGGATTTTTTCGGGCATAAACATTTTTGTTTGGAGGTTTCGCAGCAATAGAGTTTTCGTCTCGCCTGCACGCTTAAGGTCGATACATTACTATCGGCAAAACAGAACAGCTTGCACACACACACACACACACTTTAAATTTTGCGAACATTATATGAACTGAAAAATCAAGTATGAGAAGAATAAGTGACTGTTTTGGAAGCAGGTTGACGATTTGTAAATCAAAGCCGTATTATTATTTACCTCGCGTGTCCGTGATTTATAAGAATACACGTTTATCTCTTTTATTTAACAGATTGCCGATAGTACCATTGCCTATAGGGCTTAAGCGGGCCTATGTAGTGTGTGCTGGGCTGCCGAGTGTTCAGATCTCTGTTAGGTAAAGCGATTTCAATCTAAATCTTTGGAACTTTTGGTAAAAAGGGGCGATTTGGAATCTAAATGAAGGAATTTAATACAAGGTAATAGTTGTAGAAGCTGCTATTTATAAGTATCGGGTTATCTAATTAGATGTTGGCGAGATATGGCGAGGAACTGCATCCGCCGGTAAGTCATAGCTCGAGGCCAGCTGGGTTGCTCGAGTCGGGGCGGGCAGGTATTCCTGAACTACTACGTTGGCCTTGAGTTCTCAGTGATCCAGCTCCAATTCGTAATTCGATTCATAAATTAATCGTGATCACACGCTTTAGACCAATTAATAATACTTTCATCTATCTAAATCCACTCTTATATTTGTTTATTACAGTTGGTAAGGGCATAACTTCAGTTATGTGTTCTTTCGTATGCTTTTCACTATTCTTATTTTTATGCCACACATTTTATGTCTGTAATTTTTTTTCTAACTCTTGATCATATTTGTGGCCGACGTCACATCTTAAATAGTTAAAGATTATGTTTTTGTTTTGCTATAGAAACATTTAATTTATAGCGTTTGAAAATATGATATCTGTATTTGCAGTTTATCCTCTCTCTCTTTTTCTCTGTGTCTGTCTCTCTCTAACCGGCACAGGTGGCCGAGGTCGTTAAGGAGCGGACTTGTGAGCGGGAGGTCTGGGATTCGAATCTCGCCAGGACCGTCCTCCCTGACTGATGATTCTTCCAGGTTTTCCTCACTCATAAATGGCAAATGGCGGGAAGGCACCCTAAACTTAGGTCTGGAACGATTCCTTCCTTTAAAACAAATCCTTTCCCAATATATCATTTCATCTCGTGTATCATCGTCGGTCCTGGTGGTGTAGTGGTTACCATACTTGCCTCCTAAACCCAAGATCGCGGTTTCGAACCCGGCCAGGACCGATGGATTTTTTCGGGCGTAAAAATCCTAAGTATGGCTTCTTTCGGAAGGGGGGGGGGACCGTGTCGTACATTTACGGCACAAAAAAGACCCTCAAGCCTGAAAGAGAGGCATCTGGACAAAATTTGTCGGCCGTTTCACGCCCTGAGTTGAATGGGACGCTGATGATCTGAGATGTTAAAGAGCGTCCGTAAATAAAACAAATCAACAACCTGTGGTGCCTCTGTAGCAAAAAACGGGCGTTAAACACTACTCATTCATTCTCTGCTGTAATTAAAAGATCTGAAGGTGGTGAACAATTTAGTTATTTGTTTTAAGTAATTACATCTGGGCAATTAATCTGTCATTTGTTAATGATTTCAGTATAAATGTTAAATAAATCCAGGGATAAACATGATCCTTGTCTAACTCTATGCTTACTTAAAGCAAGTTCTTTGTTCTCCATGTCATTTAAAATGATCCATGTGCAATTATATAAACTTTAACGGGTTATAGGAGGTGCTTCCGATATCCTATTTTGTACTTTATATCCCATAACCTCTTTCCTATTATTCTAAAAGTCTGTGAATATTAAGTAGATTTGCATATTATGTTCCCTCCTTTAATTAATTATTTTACTGGAAAAATATTGCCCATTTTGAGCTCACTCTTTTATTCTATCATCACGTACGTTTGAATAATTCGTTTCAATATATTATTCTGTATTCCTGCACATATATTATGCCCGGTATTCGATATAGCAATTCCTCCCACAATACGGTATTTTAATACCTCATTCTTTTTTGAAAATTGATCTGCTGTTAGACAGATATTTGTCATAATATCATTCATAAAATGTACATTTATAAGACGAACAGTGCATTTTTTAAATAGCAATCCTCCCATTTTTATTTTGCAGTTCTCTCTGCAAGCCCTCTCTGGTGCTACTTTATACGTGTTTTATATTTGGTATAAATTTTTGTAAGTGTGATTTTATACCCTTTAGTTTTCTTTAATCGTTTTTCCTATTTCTTCATTGCGAATCCTTATAATTGTCTTATAATGTAGATATATTAATATATTATCCAGTAATGTTAGTATTTTGTTTTAATCTATGTTGATACAAATCTCTTATTGAGTTTTGTTGTATAAGTGTACATTATATCTCTTTTATGTTTCGTTGATCTTGCGATTGTTTTGAAAAATGATTGGTACGCAGTTCATTATACGCATAACTTTTTGTTATATATAAATATATTATCTCTGCTACTTTGGTGTATTTTTAATATCTTTTTTGCATATATTTGTAATTTTAGGCTTATTATTACCGAATCTGCATTTATAGTCAAATAAAATGTTTATCATATTTCCTAATTTACATTCTTTTTATTTTCAGTTGCTTATAACCCCCCCCCCCCCGGTCTTCCTGTTTTCATTTCTTTGTACCATAGACTTCAATCACAGATATCCACGTGGTGTCTTAAATCTTAGCGCCATAATTCTTTCATAAAAATAAAAAGATCATTAATTCAAATATGATGAACTCTAGGAGCACTGCTGCTATATTTATGTTTATCTTTCAGTCCTGCCTGTAATTATCTTTTTTTTTTTTTTTGTTACATTAACAAAGTTATATTTTAAGAGTACATGGTAGAACTATCGACCCAGACTGTGGACTGAGGGACTGCCACGGGTGGCCGAGATCGTTAAGACGCGAACTCATGAACGGGAGGTTTGGGGTTCGAATCCCGCCAGGACCGTCCTCCCTGACTGGGATTTTTCCAGGTTTTCCTCAGTCCTCATAACTGGCAACTGCCAGGGAGGTATCCTAAACTTAGGCCTGGAACGTTTCCTTCCTTAAAAAAAATCCTTTCCCAATTTATCATTTCATCTCATGTATCATCAGTGTCCACCGCCTGTGGTGTCTCAGTAGTAAAAACGGGAGTTAAACACTACTCAATAAATAATTTGGACTGAGAGTATTGGGGAAAATTGCAAATTTGGGATTTCCTTACCGAGGCTCACAACTAGAGTGCAAATTACCCTGTGCAGTAACACTGCAAATTGGGCCCTAATCAAGTATGTGTACTACTCACTGCCGGTTGGGCTTAAAACTTGCAAACGGGCATGTGAAATAGGCTAATTAAAATTCACTTTCCCATTCTGTTGCTCACATTATTAGCTACATTTCAGAAGAAAGAAATATCTTTGAATATTTTTGCTTTCTTTAATATTTGGGAATGTCACGTTTTAGAAGTATCCAGTTGCACATGTTTTAGAGCAACGTCATTGTTTATGACTTAAAGAATATGAACTATAGAGAATTTAAGTTTTCCATCAATGAAATGCGATGGTGTTGGAATTTCAAATATAAAATACAAGAACAACACGTGAAAATGCCATATCTAATGGGAATGTTCCTAAGGCACACGTCTCAGATGAATGTTTTCATTCACGTTTGCAAGTCAATCATAAAGATCACGAAGGTTTGTTCGTGACGCCACGCCACAATGATTTCCACCTTCCCTTTCTAGCAGAAATCATCCTGTAGGTGAACACTGAACACTATGGTAATATTGGCAGCAACGGTCGTGGGACTCCCTTGTCCCACTTCCTACTTTCACACAGTGACACAACAATAGATCTGGTTTTTCGTTGGTGCATTGTGCCTTATATAATCGATCTGTTCAGGTCTTCTTAGCTGTCATTGCAAACCGCTGTTGCTAATTCGTGGGAATATTGGCACATTTCCTATGATTTTTTAAACATCAATTTAACATACCCTAAGTCGATTTTGCGTTTATTATTTCCAAGTTCAAGAGTTTTTTGCAGAAATAGTAACAGAGGCACTGAGATAATTAAAAAATAATAAATAAACAAAAGTTAACTTCTGACGAAAGTCAGTAACCCTAAGGTGTATCATGCTTTGCTGTTTGCTATGGAATGACGTAGAAAGTATTCCTATATAATCCCATGGAGGTTTTCTAATTCGATATATAAGCTTCAAATCATTTTTCATTTTAATTTAAAAAATTATCAAGAACTTGCACCCTACTCTTATTCTTCCGGCGAGCTAAATATAAAACATGCTGGGTTATTTTTCCCAAGTTCTTAATAATAAAACCTCAATCTCAACCAAGATTTTAAAATCTCTTCTTTTGCCACTTTTATCAAGCATTTTGTATTGACTTATCTTCCACACTTTTCTCCGTAAGAATGAACAATCACAGACGCTCAGTAAAAACTAAATCTCGGTTACTGGGTCGGTCCTGTTGGTGTAGTGGTAACCATATTCCCTTCTAAACCCAAGATCGAGGGTTCGATCCCGGCCAAGATGAATGGATTTTTTCGGGCTTAAAAATCCTAAGTATTCCTTCCTTGGGAAGTGAAGCCGCGGGTCCTGTGTCGTACATTTATGGCACGAAAAAGAACCTCAAGCCTGAAAGAAAAGACCTCTGTGCAAAATTTATTGGCTGTTTCACGTCCTGAATTGAATCGGATGCTGATGACTTGAGATGTTAAAGAGAGTCCATGAATAAAACAAATAAAAAAAATGAAGGGTAGAAAGAAAAGCTTATATAACATAAAAGGGCTATTAAAACGGTTATTGGAATTAGGAGGGAAATGAAACGTTGAGGTAATAAATCTCACCCCCACGAAAACTCCGGATTAATAAATCTGGGTACTTCACCTTGATTCCGGTTGACCTCACTGCTATCATTTACGTTTCTTGAAAATGTCTTTTTCATCTTTATATTTATTTTGTACTGTTTTCAGGTTTCGTTAGGAAGTGTTTGTAATTTATTTTATAACCTTTTAAAAAATCATACCCTACAATTACTAGAAGCCCCGTTTCTGCTACCTCTGTCCTTTTAACTTTTTTGTTACATTCAAGACTAGCAAGAAAACGATTAAGAACAGACCTGGGGTTGGTTGGTTGGTTGGGGTTGGTTACAAATGTAAACAACCAAGCGCTGGCTGACTTCAAACTGTGCAATGAAACTGGAAGGATTTACAACTTACAAACAAAGCGGCCACTACAACTAGATGGAGTAAAACAACTTATTCCTTGATAGTGGGGAGGAATCAGGCAGGCTTTGAAAACAATCCTGGAGGTTAGAATCATAAAAATTGTTCTGACACCAGTGCCCTTATGAATTCGTGTACGTTATGTCTCTCAAGTTTGAACGGCAAATTATCTGGGAAATTATTTATTGAGAACAGTATTATTATTATTATTATTATTATTATTATTATTATTATTATTATTATTATTATTATTATTATT
Source organism: Metallyticus violacea (assembly GCA_030762175.1). Taxonomy (NCBI): domain Eukaryota; kingdom Metazoa; phylum Arthropoda; class Insecta; order Mantodea; family Metallyticidae; genus Metallyticus; species Metallyticus violacea. Next base: position 103,300,037 of record CM060830.1, on the reverse strand, counting down.
ATTATTAATATAGTAGTAGTACTAGTACCTTTATTGTTATTAAATTGTATATATAAATATATTTTACGCATGGGTCGTAAGATCATATATGCTTAAGTATTAGAAAGAGGAACAAATAGTAGTCAAAATGAAAAATATGAATAATAATAAAAATAAATAAATAAATTTTAAATTTGGAAGAAAGATATTTACAGATATATGATTGGAAACATATTACATTATTTATAATTACACTAACCAGAAAATAAATTGCTTCTAGCTTCGCGCACTTTGACTAGGAAAATGCCCATATTTAACCAATTAGCCTGGTTCGCAAACAGGACCCAGTATGCCAATCGTCCTCTAAATGCCTTAAAAAATAACTTTTTCAGGAAACAGCGAATTTCTCAGGAATTCCTAGTGCATTACCATCCCCTCCACTACCACCACGGGTGGCCGGTGTCGTTAAGGCGCGGACCCATGAGCGGGAGGTCTGAGGTTCGAATCCCAGGACCGTCGTCCCTGACTAGGTTTTTTTTTTCCCCAGGTTTTCCTCAGTCCTCATAACTGGTAAATGCCGGGGAGGTACCATAAACTTAGGCCTGAAACCTATATATATCATTTCATCCCCTGTATCATCAGTGTCCACCGTCTGTGGTGCCTCAGTAGTAAAAATGGGCGTTAAGCACTACTCAAAAAAAAAAAAAAAAATCCCCTCCACAAAATGGGCAGATTCTACCAGAACTAACCGTTATTTTTGGAGCATTCTAGCCTGCAACTGTAAACCATGCCATTCCTGATCTTGCCTTTCTCCCTATAATTAGCATATATACGTCGTTACCCCAGGTTAATTTAATTTCTTTCGATAGGCTCAAGGAGGCTTTCGTGTTACAATCTGCCTCGATTTCCTGCCTGTTGATTTTCTCTAGTCTTGTTATAACCTTCTTTCAAATATTTTTATTATTTGCTTTGATTCGTTGCCATATCGAATCCAGGCCAATTTCATTGAGTGCTCTTTCCACCTCGGCAGCCCAAAATTATTAAGAAGTATGGAGATTCCGTTCCTCTTACATTTCTGTCTCGTATGTGTGATCTAGCGCAATATGCCTATAAGTCACAGCAACTAGGTAATGGTACCAACACTGCTTAACTCGTATTGTGCCTGCAAAAATTGGAACGTTTTAGAGCAAACTGCTCATGCTGGGAAGTGTATGGCACTTAATTTCACACCGCCTGGAACCTGCATAAATCCAGAATCTCGATGTATTAAGTTTTTCAATGCCTATAAAACATTAATGCTATAGCCGTGATTACCCATTTCGGTTTTAGTTCGTTCTTCAATCCATAACAACAGCTGTGGTTGGTACAACCTGCAACTACGATAATTTTTCCTAAGCCTTGATTCCTAATATCAAAGTTCTTATTTCTATGCAGCACATTTTTATGGGAACGATTTTACTTTAAAATCAATAACATATTCTTAGTTTATAGGTCACAATATAATCCCTATCAGTAATATAGCTAAGGATGTAGATAATTGCTTCAAACAGGATAGGGAGAACAGTACTTCTTGGAGACGCGAGCTACCACCACTCACCGAGAAGAGTCGTTATATTATTAGGTTAGGTTAGGTTAAACACTCGGGGTGGCCAAGATCACTAAGCAGAGCTGCGATTAGAATTCTTGACTATGTTTTTATCTAGGTTAGATCCTCATCAATAACAAATGCCGGGGAAGTACCCTAAACTTAGTCCTGGTAAGCTTCCTTCCGAAAATTCCTATCCCAATTATTATTAGGTTAGATTAGGTTCTAGTAAGACCAAAAAGCAATAACTTACTCTGCATAAACGGCTGCAATCCATGACATTGGAATATACAACGCATGAAATGAATGCTGAAGGCTTCACTAAGTACAAATAAAAAGTGCATAATATCCTTTTATAAATATTAAATGAAATATTTAATATTATAGGAATCCTGGGCTTTAGGATAAACTTCACAGTGAAATATTTGGTATTCAAATCTTCACGATTAGCTAATTAGATTTTACATGAATAGTGCAAGAGTGGGTTGCATTGTATGGGCGAAGATAATTCGATACTTCAGCCTTATACACGGCTGGCCGTTTGTGCCCATACTCTCAAAAGAGTCACTAGAAAGAGACAGGCGAGGAAGATACCGGGTGGCCAGGATCTACGGACGGTAATAAGGTCCCTAATATGTCTGGGATAAAACACCTAGGCGCTGGTGGAGTCCCTCTAAAGGTTCACTTCCATTTTAGGCTCCGGACCAGAAACCTTTATAAGGCTTGTTGATTCGGTTTATTTATGGATGCTCTTTAACAACTCAGCTTTCCATTCAATTCAGGGCGTGAAACGGCCGGCAAATTTTTCTCAGAGGCCTCTTCTTTCAGGCTTGAGGCTCTTTATCGTGCCGTAAATGTACGACATGGGACCCGCGACTTTACTTCCCTTCCGAAGGAAGCCATACTTAGAATTTTTACGCCTGAAAATATCCAGCGACCCTGGCGGGTTCGAACCCACGATCTTGAGTTTAGGAGGCAAGTATGGTTACCAGTAGACCAATCAGGGCCGACTTTGACAAAGCGCAAGACTCATAAACCTCACTCTGGTGTCCAGGGAAACAGTCGTAATAGCCGGCCTCAAGAGATTTGAAGTTGGGACTTCTCGAGTGCCAATTATAGCACGGTACAAGATATTAATACATTTTTAACGTCCCTGAATGGCTTACCTGTCCCAATTAGTAAAGTTTTGTTCTCATTGTGGCCAGTTATTTTTCTTAAAGTTGCTGTTTCATAATAACGTATTTTAATCCACTTTAAAACATTGAAATAATCGTTGAAATATTCTACTTTAAAAACTGAACAATTGTCAGTTTTCAAAAGTATGGTCCGGTATCTGAAATAACTTATAACATTTAAAACTTCGTATAAAAAAATTATTTTAGCGCTGAATGGAGGCTATGGCACATGCGGCCATTCTTGTCGAAACGTGAACTCGCACTGTCGTTAATTGTTAAGCACACCTGCTACACGGCCATGCAAACTGCGCACGAACGGAAGAGTTTAATAGTGTTTAACGCCTGTTTTTGTTACAGAGGCATCACAGGCGGTGGACACTGGTGATAAATGAGATGAAATGATAAATTTGGAAAGGATTTTTTTAAAGGAAGGAATCATTCCAGGCCTAAGTTTAGGGTACCTCCCCGGCATTTGCCAGTTATGAAGACCGAGGAAAACCTGGAAAAAACCTCAGTCATGGGAGGACGATCCTGGCGGGATTCGAACCCCAGACCTCCCGCTCACGAGTCCGCGCCTTAACGACCTCGGAAACCCGTGTTGGTTTTTTTTTTCAATGATTTATTTATGGACGCTCTTTAACATCTCAGGTGATCAGCGTCCCATTCAACTCAGGGCGTGAAATGGCCGACAAATTTGGCTCAGATGCCTCTTTTTCAGGCTTGAGGTTCTTTAACGTGCCGTAAATGTACGACACGGGACCTATGGCTTTACTTCCCTTCCGAAGGAAGCCATACTTAGGATTTTTACGCCCCGAAAAAATCCATCGGTCCTGGCCGGGTTCGAATCCGCGATCTTGGGCATAGGAGGCAAGTATGGTAGCCACTACACCACCAGGACTGACACCCGTTTTGGTGCGTAAGAGAGTGAATGAATAGTGTTTAATAGCCGTTTTTGCTACATAGGCACCATAGACCATGGACACTGATGGCATATGAGATGAAATGATATTATTGAGAAAGGATTTATTTTTACGGCCTAAGTTTAGGGTACCTTCCAGGCATTTGCCATTTATGAGGACTGAGGAAAACCTGGAAAAAACCTCAGTCATGGGAGGACGATCCTGGCGGGATTCGAACCCCAGACCTCCCGCTCACGAGTCCGCGCCCTAACGACCTCGGCCACCCGTGGCGGTGAAGAGAGTTGAAACAACCCCCGTTTTATTTGCAATTTATTTTCTTCCTTCCTGTGAAATATATCACTAATCTGAAAATTGTTATATTGTTATATATAAGAAAGGAATCAACATGAATTGTAAAACAAAACTAAAAAAAAAGTTTAAAATTACTGCAAGATAATGAAACAAATTAATTCCAAAAGCAATCACTAGGACAAAATAATATTTAATAAAGAGGCGATTTATAGCAAGTGACTTATGCTTTCATTAGTTTGGATCATATATTCCGAAATATTTATAAATTATTTATTTCGAAAGTTAAAAAATACTTTAATTTACTTACTCTCTCCTGTTTCTGTAAGTTCATAAAGGTTCATTTAAATATAAACATAGAAAGTTTACTATCCAGTAGCCCACATGTGTTTTTGCTTTAACATACCGTACAGAGTCTACCATTTCCTACTTTCCTACTGCAGTTGCCTGTAGTACACATTTTTGTTCTTAACCGCTATACAGTTACAGAAGATCACGGTTTCCAGATACTTTCCAACAGTAAAACTAAGCAACAGACTTATGTGGAAGAAAATTTTTAATAAAAATGCTCTTATCAATCAGCCACCTAATGTGTTACACAGTCATTCACAGTGATCATGCTTGATGGACTATAGAATATGTTTTTGCATATTTTTACAAAGCAAAACATATATTTTGTCCTTTGAAAATGTTTTTCTTTAATAATTTTAGAGATAGATGGAATGAATTTGTCACCAAATTGAAATAGGCACATGTATTTCCGTCTTAGGTTTATATTATGCATGTTCTAGGCTAATATTAAATAGGTACCTCGAAAAATAAACTCACTGAAGCTTGATCAATTATTCACGTTTCCTATGATTTTTTTCAGTATTTGTTGCATATGATGTTGCTTTTTCCCCGTAGTGCAATAAGCAATAAAGTGTTTTAAGTTTTAGGTGTATTTAAAAAAAAATGCTTTTGAGCAGACATTGATAAGCGTCTTGATACTTTGGTTTCTTTTCCCAACACGTAAAGTTTGTTCTTAAATTTATAATATACTCTTTTAGAATTATTCTTTATATTTAAAATTTTACTAACAATTATAAATGAATTATTTTAATATAAGTAAGTACATATGTTCCATTTCGCAATTTGCATCTGGCATTTAAAATACCAAAATTACATACGAACTTTTGTATTAGGAATATACCGAGAGCACCAAAAATATATGCACACTTTCACAGTAGATATCTATTTAACATATTTCAAAGTTGGACCGAAAAAAACAGCAGTAAGTGTAGTATGATGTTCTGTAAACAGATGTGACTCCCAAACATTATGTTAGCGTTCCTACGTGACAGGTAAATCAACAATGAGCAAATGAAGCCAAGATTGTCGTATGATGTTCTGTAAACAGATGTTACTCACATTACGTTATGGTAGCGTGGCTACAACAAAATGGAGCCAAGATTATCGTTTGAACAGCGGAAAGAAATTTTGAAGTGGTAACCGAATGTTGAAGTTCAAAGGCAATGGAGACGTGTGTAGAGAACAGAACGGCCAACGCGAATAACAACTGCAGGCATTCCAGACAAATTTGAGACTTGTGGTATCGTATGCGATGTTCACAAGGGCAGATCTGGGAGACCTCGCACAGCAAGCCCCGCGCACTGGATCCAAGGCACTATCCAAGGCACTGGATAGGACGAAGAGGTCCGATTGAGTTTCCACCACGTTCTCCGGATCTACCCCGTTGGACTTCTACCTATGGAGAACTCTTAAGGATGTTGTATACCGTAGAAAACCAGCTACATTGACAGCACTTCGGGAAGAAATTGAAACGGCATGTGCTGCAATCGCTGAGGACACTTTTACAAACGTTGCTCAATCAGTAGTTCAACGTACTCAGAAGTGTATGGACGCCCATGCTGGGCATTTTGAGCAGCTATTGTAACTGTAAAAGTCTAAGATGATTAGTGCTCATCATTTTCTGTTTGTGTGAATTCAGTCTTGTTATGTTTAACACAAGATTTGTTTCTTTCATTAAAGTGTGTATCCATTTTTTGGCACCCTCTGTGTTATATGCTTAGTAAAGCTTTTCAACTTTGAGGTACAGTAAAATTGTACATCCTTTGTGTCGCCTTTCAAGACGAACAGCCTTTATATCAATTTTCAGTTCAAATTTGTAATTTTTGGTTTGTAAAAATCGTGTTTTTGCGTTGCGTTTTAATCAACAAATAGTTTAGCACTTGGCAACCATAATCAGATATGAAAAACTCGAGGATACACTTAGCCTAGCATACGGCTTAATGAAAAGTATTATATTACACATGGAAGTTGCTAGACCACAACTCTTCTCTGCAACGAGATAACGGTAGATACCTCTATGGTATGATAGTCTCAGATAGAGAAGATTCGCGGCTATTGTCGGGAAGGGCACAGTAGCTCAGATGGTAAGAGCATCGAACTCCGATAGTAATCAAGAGATTTCCCTATCTGACTCTGATTCCAAACCTGTATAAAAAAATGGGAGGGTGGGTAGTCCTTGCATAATGTGTAGTCACGAATTTTATGCAAATTTTTTTCTTAATTGCAAAATTATAGTAAACCTTGTTTTTGTGTGTAAAAATCATACCTTTATTGGTCGTAAATTATGCCGTTAAATATAAAAAGCTTGGCAACATTTTAAAATAACGTTGCCAGATAAATTAAGATTCTGCTTGCGTCACAACCAATACACAATCCGGAAAACTTAAAAAAAAAAAAAAAAGTACGATAGTTGAACGAGGGGCAGGCGAGAGCTCGGGAGGTCTTTTCCAACTTTTAAGGAAAGCGAAGCCCAGGAAAACACAAACAACGCCATTAGGTGGTAAATTCCCCTCAAAGCCAGGCACGGCGCTGGTACCGAGCAGACAAGAACAACTTTTCAGTTGTGTATTTTAAAATAAATTACCGCACGTCCCCCGCAGTCTGCAGCCCCTCATGGATGTCAATACAGCAAATGGAGTTTCTTGTCACAATCGAATTTCCTTTTTCTCTCCTCTGTCAAGAGCAACAAAAATCCTTTCTCTTCCGTCTAATTTCCTCTCCAAGTCATCGCCTCCTTCTGCAGCAATCTTTCCTCTTTTTTTATTTCTTTTGTAATATTTGAGCAAGTCCTAACACACACACACACACACACACACACACATTTAGAGCTTGCGGTACTGACAAACTTTTTGTCATAGAACACTGGACAAAAACGAACAACCTGATGTTTGCTGTTGCAATTTTTAACCAACCTCTTATACGGAAACCAGTGGTGAACTTTATGAGAATTATTTTGAGTGTTTCAATGCAATTTCCTCTAAGGTAGGCATTTGTTAGACCACCACTGTTGGCCGAGGTCGTTAAGGCGCGGACTCGTGAGCGGGAGATCTGGGGTTCGAATCCGCCACGACCGCCCTCCCTGACTGGGGTTCGTTCCAGGTTTTCCTCAGTCCTCATAACTGGCAAATGCCGGGGGGTACCCTAAACTTAGGCCTGGAACGTTTCCTTCCTTTAAAAAAATCCTTTCCCAATAAATTATTTCATCTCGTGTATCATCAGTGTCCACCGCCTGTGGTGCCTCGGTAGTAAAAATGGGCGTTAAACACTATCAAAAAAAATCCTTCGTTATTGATTGCACCCAATATCAGTGCAAGTGTGCAATCAGGTCTGTTGCTATAGGAAAGCCGATACTCCTAGCAGAAATCTTGGTCAAAGCAAATTAATGAACAACTCATGGTTAGATACCAAAACTTTGATTTATGTATTTTTAACGTCTTTTCTTGTGTTTCAGGAACGATTTGCTTTCTTGACTGGCAATGGAGTATTTTCTAAGTTGTCTTAGGTCAAATAAAACTGTTTTTTTTCCTCGCCGTCGAAATCAGATTGTAGCAAGTTCGTTTATTGCCAATCTTCTATTTAGATGAGATCAACATAATTATATTTTGTAATGCGTTCTTTGGCCTGGTTGTTGATCATTCTTTAGAGAAACTCGTAACTCCAGTCATTAACTGCTTATAACCCTAAAGGCTTTTCGTCATACAACGCAATCATTCCGTGAAAAAATAGAAAAAAGTTAACCTCTGCTTTCGTTTGTGTGCTTCCATTTTTTTTTATTTATTTTTCATTTATACAAAGTGAACAAAGACACAGATGTTAACCAAACCTATAAAAACAATTGAAGAATGCCACTGACAAGGAAAATCTTCGGGTTCGAACAAATAAATCGCACCAAAATTCAATTATGTGTCATCTACTCTCCCCTGAATTCAATGGCGATATTCATTTTTCTGTAAAACGCCGCAGTTACTAGTGCTTCCTTCGCTCGTCTGTGTTTGTAACGCTGCCCTAAAGTGAATATTTTCTTCAGAGAACATTATAGTTTAATTACGGCATTTTACAGAAAAACAAACACCACAATTTAATTCAGAGGTAAGTAAAAGGCGCACTAGTAAGCGGGAGGTTTGCGCTTCGAATTTCGCTCGGACCTGCTCTCTGATTTATTTCACAGGCTTTCCTCAATCCATGTAGATGCTTTAAAATTAAGCCTGAAATGTTCTCCTTCCGAAATACCTTTCCCAATATGTCATTTCATCTTATGCATCGTCAGTGTTCGCCGAGGTCGTTAAGGCGCTGACTCGGGAGCGGGAGGTCTGCGGTTCGAATCCCCCCAGGACCGTCCCCCTGACTGAGGTTTTTTTTCCAGGTTTTCCTCAGTCCTCATAACTGGAAAATGCCGGGAAGGTACCCTAAACTTAGGCCTGGAACGCTTCCTTCCTTAAAAAAAATATCCTTTCCCAATATATCATTTCATTTCATGTATCATCAGTGTCCACCACCTGCGGTGCCTCAGAAGTAAAAACGGGCATTCACCACTACTCAAAAAAAAAAAAAAAGTGTTGGCTGCCTGTTATACTGCAGGGTGTTAATCACTGTTAAAAATATTGCTAGGCCTTAGCTGTTTTTATTTGATGAATGTAAATTCGGCTTAGCCGATAATATTTTGCATGTAAAGAGGTATATTCATGTCGTAACAAATGTTTGAGGCTTTTTAGGGTAGTAATTAATTTTTCCATTGGTAAATCATGGGCGATGTTTCAAAATAATGCAATTCAAGAAATTTGAAATAAAACCTTGAGGAAAGTAGGCTTGAGAAATTCTGTACTGCTTGACCATGATATGGAGACGTGGAAGATACGGTGAAGGAAATATCGAAATAAAATGGAAAGGGGGAGGCTATCATTAGCTTATTCCTCCCCCAGTACACAATGAAAATTGGCTTTTCCTACTCCCCTACCCACCCCCTCCTCCTCATATTAAATTTTCCCAAGTCAACTCATTATTATCCACCCATTCTTGCATTTGTTGAAAACAAGTTAATAACCCCCTTCTGCCCAGAAATGAGATGTCACTGGCTTTTGTTCTGTTTGCACGACTTGGCAATCTTCTGCCTCCCTCACAGCCTTCCTTTAACTGATTTTCCTTTACAACCGAGTCCCCTTTATCTCGTTTCCACGGTCTTTTGCTCTTTTGCTCGTCAAATGTCTTTTGATTAGGCCTTGGGTTCGAACAGAAAATTGGGATTACCACAATCATAGTCGTGCGTTTGGGGCACGTGGAAAATGCAACTAAGTACACTGGCTCGTGAGAACGTCTTGCAAGCGATTCGTCACAGCGAGCATAGGGTTACAAGGTGAAACTCGAGTACATTAGAGCTGATTCTTAATTACTTAAATTTACTAAACAATATATTAAGTTGTTTTCAATATTACAACTTTATTTAAAACGTATCAAATTGAGAAAGTTCATAAAGATTATGTATTTATTAATTAAATATGCATTTTAAGAAAACCATAGGTAAACATATTTAATATATAATTCCAGTTTTTTTAAGATTAACGTTAAGAATGAATAAATCAAATTGAATGCTAATCGGATGCGTTAAGTTGCTATCTAGAAATTGTGCTTTTTCGTTTTTAGAAGAAGTGAAAAACTGGAACACTCTGAAGGTATAGGTGTTAACATAATTTTTCTGGCGAAACGCAACTTTTAGAAGTTCAATGTATATTCCTACATCAGCTATAAAATTTCCGCATTATTTAACACTTGTTCTCAAAAACAGCACACTAAAAATTGATGTAAGCAGTAACAGAGAAGCAAAGCACAGAATTTGTTGATTGTTATATTTCAATTTATGTTTGTCTTTCTTATTGTTTATATATATAAAATGTATACACACTTTGATAGTAGATATCTATTTAATTAATTCAAAGTTGTACCGAAAACAAAGTTGTACTGTTGTAAAACAGTAATGTGTAGTATGATGTTCTGTAAACAGATGTGACTCACGTTACGTTATGGTAGCGTGGCTACAACAAAATGGAGTCAAGATTATCGTTTGAACAGCGCAAAGCAATTTTGAAGTGGTATTGGAAAACCGAGAATGTTGTTGAAGTTCAAAGTCAATGGAGACTGTGTACAGAACAGAACCGCCATCTAACCGGATCTAACTCCGTTTGACTTCTACCTATGGGGAACTCTTAAGGGTGTTGTATACCGTAACTAGCTACATTGGGAGCATTTGACTTTTGACACAATGGCTATTTCCTCTTCTCAAAACTCAAGAAGAGCCTTCGAGGAAGGAAATTTAAGTGTGACGAAGAAGTGATGGATGTTGCTTGGGCCGTTTTGTAGACAAGATTTCTGACTCTTTTGGGGAGGGGGAGTTGATATGTTAATTCAAAGATGTGAGAAGTGTATTGCAATAAAGGGTTACTATATTGAGAAGTGAAATATAGTTTTTGTCTTTATCATAGCTAGAAAATAGTTAGGCCGGAAACTTATGGATCTACCCTTTACCTTTACCATCTTCATAATGTTGAGTATATTCCGCAAAGTATCTCCCTTGGATGGAATGTACCTGTCCTGTATTTCTGCCAGTCTTCAAAGATATGCTGGAAATTATTTCTTGACAGGTGCTTCAGTATCGCCTCCGCAGCCTTTATCATCGTTTCTGATAATGAAATGCCTCCCATGAAGATGTTTCTTCAATTTGGGGAAAATTAAAAGTGACATTGGGCTAAATCTGAACTATAGAGAGAGTGTGGATTTTTGTGAGACATTCAGCAACATCATTTGCGATATGCGGCTTGTACAGCGTCCGGCTTGTTGAACGGAACTGTGGTCATTTGCCAGGACATCTCTGTAGTATTGGCCAGTTACAGTTGTGTGTGAAGTACGTCATCTGGTAAGCTATTCCTTGAATATCAAATAATGTAATGATAATAACTTTCCCAGCAGAAGCTATCACTTTTCTTCTTCTAGAGTTGGTGATGAAGATTTTTACACAGATCTTTGTTGTTTTGCTCTCAGGCTCGTAATGATGTAGCCAAGTGTCATCAGCAGTGATTACCTTCGCATCTTTCTGTAACATCATCTTCAATTGCATGCACATCCTTTTGTTCGGGAGTCAGCTGTCTTGGAACCCAAACACATCTCATGTGAAACTTTTCAGTTACCAACGCGTGGGTTACACTCAGTGCTGGCGATCATCTCGCACAATGACAACAACGGTATGAATGTTTTCCTTCGCTATAGCACAAACTAGGAGCACCGGGTCCGCCTTCCTTTGATTGCTTTCCTTATCCAGTAGGGGGGGGGGCGTGGCTTCGGTCGTTGCCCTACAGATGCTCCAGGTGCGGGCTCTGCGGACCCTGAGTACCCGTGGTACCTCTGACGTTACTAGAGGAAGCCGGGCCGGACTTGAGACGAGCCCCTCCCGAAAGGGAGTTGTCGGGATTGGGTTGGACTCGGCGTGGCAGTGGTACCCGGAACTCAGGGTAATTGAGTACTCGCAAGAGCGGAGTGTCCCAGGGGAGTGCCCAAGGCGCGTACCCTGGGGGCCGGTGCGCCGGAATCTCCGTCATTGTGAGGCGGTGGTGGCTTCCTTAATGCTGGGGTCACTCACCCCTATAAAGGAGTAGGTCTAAGCTAGTACGACCTATCAGCCAGTGAAACTCTGGTAGCTGGGTGCGCTCGGCTTTTGAAGCTGCAGTTCACTCGGTGCGCTTGGGCGACGTAATCGCCTGTAGCCAAATGGCGGGTCGGTTTAGGAAACAAGGTGCCGTCCTAATGCAAAAAACCACTGGGCACACAGACCTCTGTGATGTAGTGTGTGCGCTACGCCCTTTGGACCCAGGGCCTGGTAGTACTCGAATCCACACATTGCTTCCCTTATGAATCATCTTTGAGCTGTGCTGTAGGAAGAACAAACTCTGCATGGACCCCCTGTGACGTTGCATAGGCCTCAGTTGAAGATTTGTTGAGACGAAAGCAGAATTTCAGGGCAGCATGTTGTTCGCAAATGTGTTTTAAGTATTTTGACTGCCGTAAAATGAAAACGATGCCCTCGCAGTTATTACAGAGAACAAGTGCGAACCGTAACTGATAGTGGTAACAAAGCGGAGCAGAGATTAAACAACAGCCTAAACCACGTTCCGCTTTTATATGCCATTACGTTTTACGTCTGCTTTAGTTCTTTCATGGCTTTGCGTCAATAATCCGGTGACTCCCGAAGAGAGAAGAAGGGATAAGATTCTATATCATAAGTGGGGGGCTTGTGCATTAATACAGTCATTACCTGCGTCATTGGTTCGTACTTAAATAGTTCTTCCTGTATATGCTATAGGACCATCACAAGGTCACACTGTTTACAACGTTATTTTTGTGGATGTGGATGACATATACATATTTTTGCTTTGAATCAATGTAGAAAGAATCATGCAACATTCGGTTAAAACGTGGAAACGTGCATATTGTAAATAGTTTAGTTTTTAAATACTTTGTTGAAAACCCCGCAGGATATACGGAGAGAATCGCTCTAGGGAAATCGACTGTACGAGATGTGTTCGTTTCTGTAGAGCACCTCTGGAGGAAGACCTCAGTTAACGTAAGCACACAAGTTTTAACACTAAACACAATGCATTGCGGTGGATTAATTTTAATTTTTAGGGCAGAAAACATTTCAATCGCTTCAATGTTGAATAATAGAAAGATTTACTTTACTCCTGTTCGTTTCATTCTAGATGACAGTCCACATATAAGGGGCAGACAAATGAAAAACGAACACCGGCTACCAGGTGACAGAATTATTGTCATAAGTGTTAATACATTTACCCCAATGGGAGACGGGACGATCATTTCCAGTCTTGTAGAAAGAGGTAGGTCACTGACGGGTCCACAACCTCACCCCTTCCTGGTCTAAATGAAATCGACGTCCACGAATGTCTTTCTTCAGGTCACCAAAAATGTGGAAGTCACAAGGGGGGAAATCTGAGCTGTAAGTCGACAAGCAGAGGGCCCCTGATTCTTCCTCGTGGAACCCCTTCAAATGACTCAGACATGCAGTCATTCTGTCAATCATTTGTCTCTCTGTCAGTTGATCCAGAACCCAATGCACGCGAATTTTTCGTAATTGCAGGTGATTTTTGATAATGGCATGCACGGAGCCATGGCTAATGCCGACCTGAACACGAATTTCTTCCTCTGTGGTTCGCCGGTTTTCCCGGATCAGACCGTCAATCCTCGCAATGGCTCGATGGGTCTGTCCCGGGCGCGGATCGTCTTGCAGTGATGTGCATCCTTCACAGAATCTGCTGCCATTCTTGCAGACTTGTCAGGACATGCGACGGTGAATTTCGCGTGTTCCAGCACCCTCAGACACCAAGAAACGAACGAGCTGTTCTTTGCTTGCATCCGTTTCCAATGCTGGACAGATATAGTTGTCACTACGCTCACCTCCAGAGCAATAAAGGCAACTGTGTGGACCTGTGCGTTTTCATTATGCATTTGTCCTACCCTACAGATGACAGTATCGATACGTAACAACAGTGTTGCCATCTATTGTGAGCAATGTTTTATGGCGGTGGTTCAATTTTCATTTGACTGTCCCTCATAGAATTCAACCATTTCCCGTAAACTTCTTGGCTACGTCCTGTCACTTGCAAAGCTCAGAAGAGAATTCCCCTTGCACTGCCACAGAGAAAACTAACAGTTAACTGAAGTTAAGACATGTGTTGATTAATGAGATTAGACTTGAAAATCAAGTAACCAGATCAAGTGACAGTATCAAGGAAGAGAAGAGACCTGCGTTATCTTATGCAACAACGGAACATGAGAATTTCTCCTGTCTCTACTAATCCAGTCCGACCCAACACTATATGCAAAAAAGCAAAGACCTCTCTAAAACTGTATTTTCACTGTTTGATGTAGTTTCCATGGAAATAATTTATACCATTTAGCTAAACACGAGGTCGTTAAATAAGTTGACCTGTAATTTGAACCGTGGATACCAATACATTGCCAGTCATATGCCTTGGGAGTAATGACAGGGAAAACTATATTCCTCTATTGAGAATTGGCAAGTTTGATCAGAGTGTTTGCATTATTCATAACATGTTTTGCTAAATTGAACCCAAGTAGCGCATCTTCTTGGAAACTGCCTGGCCAGCGTTTTAAGGAACTTATCTGCATTTCCAATGGGTCATCAAGAAGCATTAGAAATAAATAGAGCTCTTACATTGAGAGCAGAGGTCCTTCATAACTGACACCAAGGAATAGAAACTTGACGGATAGTTTTTGTACTAATAAATTGAGGAAAAAAGAAATTCAAGTTGGCAGCATTGATGGTGAATGGCAGGTTATAGCAATATATCATGTTGATGACCAGCAGTGCATGTGCATGCAGAGAAAATGAATGAGTCAAGGCAGTTGATGACTCTCGTGACCTGTCAAGGCGTATCTGATACATGACCGCTATCGAGAGCTTTCGCTGGGGTGGAGAACTGTATTAAAAACCAATTTGCCACATCCCTCCCCCCAGCGAACAAGGCTCATCCATAACCATAAATTCTGACACAATCTTCTCTTACAGAGAGGGAAGGAAAAAAAAAAAACTTAGGAGGGAGAAGACGTTAAAAAATGAAGTGAAAATATAAAGTCACTTTTTGATTTACCTGTGTAAATTGCAGCTGTTGAATTTCTAACAGAAATTGAAAGACGAATTAGTAATTTTTTTAATCAGTTTTCACTACGACGCCTTTTTCTTTCTCTGGATAGCTTAATGCATTGTTACAATTTCACAGTGTTACCAAATTATGCTAAAATGAAATTAATAAAACTTGAATACGTTTGACTTGGGTCAATTTTCAGGCTCTTTATTCATCGAACATAACACTATACATGACGAGAGATACCATGCTGTAAACAATTTACAAGGAAAATGAATTTTGTATAAATATGAAAGGGTTACAGATAAAATATCAAAGAATGTAGTTCTCAGACAAGAATGAAAAGTAAGCCCAGTGTTCTTTAATCTATTTATCGATGATGTTTTAGAAGAAATTAGTAAAAGTTTGTAATATTCGCCAACCGTAAATAACTCATACTGGTTCTGCTCTTTGCAGAGGGTAACAAGTGCTTTAACGAGTGTAGGATTAAAACGATCGCTTGAAGCTGTAGGTATATTTTGTAGAGAATAGGTTCTAAAGATAAAACTAAATATAAGATTGTAGTGTTGAAAAAAGGGGGGAATCAGGAGAAATGGTGGTGGCAGAGAAATTGAAGTTGTCAAGAAAATTGATTACTTGACTGTTAGATAGTCTAATAATGGAAATGGAGCTATCAAAAAAGAAAAGCATTAATAGAAGAAAAAATGGTCATGAGTGTGACCAGATCTTGTGTAAATAAAATACCAAATGTGCAAGTGAAATGGTTAGAGAGAATATATGGCCCAATAGTGGAGAGCAGAGTGATGTATGGAATAGAAATTTGGGGGCCAGATGAAGGATGGAAAGGGATAAATAGATTATTTTGTAGAATTGTCCTAGGCTTACCTAGATCTTCACCTAACGTGGTTGCTCTAAAGGAGCTAGGAAAATTGGGTTATAAAAGCAAGGTCATGGAAAGAGTACTGAAATATTATTATAGAATAGGGGGACTAGAAGAGAACATAATTAATGAGTGTTTAGCAGCACAAGGCAAAATTAAGGGGAGGGAAACTTGGTTATCTAAAATCCAAAATATTCTACAAGAAGTGGGCATGGGATCAGTGGGGGAAAGAATGGGAAAAGGATTTTGGAAAGAGATAAAAACAATAATTGAGGATATTGAAAAGCAGGAAATATGAGCTAGATTTTATTGTCAAAAATATTTGAAATTATATAGCACACTAATAAATGTGTGGAAAAGAGAAATATATATTGAAACCTGTGGTAAGGCAGAAAGGTAAAGGACTGGTATGGTTTAGAACAGGAGTGATATTTTTAAGTGTATAAGAAATGGGTATTTTAAGGGCATATGTCCTATGTGTGCAGAATCAGATAGTACTTGGCAATGTATTTTAGAATGCAAGTAAATCAAGTTTTGGAGGAAACAGTTCCTTTTACGAAAGTGGGAAAACTTATCAATTGAAACAAAAGGCAGAAGAATTTTAAAATAAAATCAGACGAAAATATTAAGAAACTTGGAAAAAAAAACATAGGCAAGGTGAGACAAAAATGGTTATGGAAGATGGGCAAGACAAATAAGAACAACATTATAGACAATTGCACTATCTAGGAGGGAATAAATATCCATATTACATGCTCAACCTGGTGTTCACTGTAATGGGGTATAACTCCCTAAATCGCTTAAGTGGGAATTTAAATGTTTTAGTAGTAGTAAGTGAGTTTACGTGTATTGAGAATATGGAAATGCAAATTGTTTACTTTCATTTTAACATGATCATTTTTTTTTGTGAAAATTGCATGAAATTGGTTCTATTTATATGTTAAAGCATTATATCTGCATGGAAATTGGAAGAAATAAAGTCATCATTCATAATGCAAACAATTCATGGACTAAATCTTGAAACAAACTCACTAGTGTGCATATTTACATTTTCATATTTATGATTAGTGGCTTTAAATCAAAGGTATATCTCACGGCTTACATTAAAATCATTTTATATGTGTTCTCTATATTTTTCCCGTTTCATGTTTATTGTGTTAATCTGTCAATTTTCTTGTAAATCCCTCTAAATAGCAAATATATTCCTGTTAATGAAACCTAATCTCCCAATTAAAGAAATTAGTACAGTTTTAGCAGAAATTGTTTTTAATGTAAATGTATTTTTCTCGGAATATTAATACGACAATCATACAAAATTGACAGTTAATATAATAACATTTCCTCACTTTCGTGATACTTTTAAAGTGTTCTTAAAGGTAATACATCGGTGAAATTTTAGCCAAAAATTGCAAAAAAGTGGGGGATTTTTAAGGGTTTCATCATTTTATTATGTTTGAAATTTCTATTTACACGTGGTGCTTTCTTTTTCCGAATTAGTCGCATATTTAGTGCGGCAATTTAAAGGAACCTGGCGTTCCCTATTTAGCCAGTAAATTCAGATATGTTGGCTGACGGTGATGCAAATACATTCAGCTATTTTCAGTTCAAGCTGTCAGCTACAGTCCATATGTCGACATTGGGAAAGAGGAATGCCTGAATTGTATTGCAAAGAGACTGAAAACTGCAGCGTTGCACTGTAGGAAAGACCCAAAATGCTAATGAGTGCCTACATAGAGTTATTTGGCAAAAGTGTCTGAAAGAAGTATTCGTTTCAACGAAGAAATTGAACATTACTATCATTTATGCCATTTCACAATTTAATATTGGACGTGAGGCTTCTAAAATAGTGAAAATTGTCCAAAAGTTGAAGAAGAAAGCAGTGACTGGATAGTTTTAGAGCAGCAGGATTTGTTAAAGTACACTTTTTAACATTTTAATTTTAAATTATTTTTTTTTCGCACATTTTTGTCAGGTTTTAATAAAATTCAAAATGCTCTAAGCGATGCAATTTTCATGCAGTTCTTTTTAAATTTTCAGAACTTGTATGTAAATATATAAAAATAAATAGTGATTTGAGCATTTTTATAGTGTCAATAATGATTAAATAATAAAGAAATATGTTCGGCACATAACTGAGAATATGAGGGAGAGGGAAATGTACTACAATTAAAAAATTATACTTTTAAAAAACTATTAACCGTTTCCTAAAAAAAGCCCAAGTGTTTTTTATTTTGGCCTTGGAGGCATATACTATTTTTTTTTAGAATAATTAAAAATATTCATCCCTTGGAGCAGTTTGAAAATTTAACAATTAAGCGAATACAATTTTAATTAAAAAGTAATATCTCGGGAAATGTTCTTGAAAAAAATATAAAATGTTATATTTGTTGCTAACACAGCATTATTATGATCTGATAAACTTTTCAAGTTTAAAGGATAAGAAATAAAAAATAGAATTTTTACCAATGCATTTCTTTAAAACATTATACAAAATTATATTTTTAAATTGTGAATGTGCAATTGACGTGTGAAAATAAAATGTATAAGAACAGTCTAATTAACGTGAGGTATTTTTCAGGTAATTGTTCCTAAGATCGTATTAATAATTAGAATTCTATTTAATTTTAGTTAGTGTGACTATTAATGTTAATCAGCTGTCTGCTTGTGACGAGCGAAAACTTGTTTTTTGCATGATAAATTTTCTTAAATTGCAATACAAAACTAAATATCCTCGCCCCATCCCACCGACTCCCAAGTGTCTGGTGTTTTTGATTTCGTCAGAACAGTAACACACTGCCACGAGATACCTGGAAATTCTCCAGCTTGGCTTTTCATACATAAAAAATGAGCAGAAATTATGAATGGTTTCTGTTGTTCACATTATTAAGCATATCTAAGGCTTTATTAATTAGTAAATACAGAATAAATAATTTACTCTCACTTTCACATCGGATCTGTGTTAGAACTAAACATGCACTGAAAGAGATTGCAGAGACGTGACAACGTTGTTTACTTGAACTAACTCTGATACGCTTAACCCCTTACACATATAAATTAGCTGCTGGTTAATGTAATATAATTTCCAGGAAAGAAAACACACCATCAAGATTTATTTCGTGCTCTAACTTGACAATTGCGTTAATGTAATGAATTCCAGCTGCTCTAAACTGAACATTATTTTATTTTCGAGCGACAAAACTGTAGAATATTCCATTCATATATTTTATAGGATGTCATGAATGCAACAATTTCTTCTCATCTATAGTTTTTATATAACTGCTTATATCTAAGAAATAAAATCAAGAATTCGGCGTCTTCCCGCAAGCGTACACTAGATTGAAAGCATGTTTGTGAAAGGGTTAAGGCTAACATCTTTAAACGTTAATATCTAAAGAGATATGATGCTAAAACCTATGCGCAAACAAGAGAAACACTTTTTTTTTCTATACAGTAATTTCATTTACATTGTATATATTATATATAACGCAGGTTTAGCAAAAACATGCAACGATTATTACATATACGCCTTTCCAAAACCACGAAAGACAGACCTGCACATACTAAGAATAAAACACTAAATCACCACAGTCTTTCGGAATTTTCAATCATTCAATGTGGGAATTTTGACTTATAGTTTTGCAAAGTAATATTTCAAAGCAGAAACAAGTGTGAACATTGGTAGTCATGTTTTTCCTATCAGCTCATTTTAAATAGGCTAATTTTGCACTTTTATTAATATTACATTTCAATGAAACAAGCAACTATATGAATGAATGAACGTACAAATTAATTTATTATTACCAAAAATAATAGCATTACACTCAAATTTACATTGATTTCAATTTAATTACTGAATATATTCTATAAATAAAAAATGAACTTATACACATTTCTTCTAAATTTTATTAATATAATCCGGGGTTTTCGGCTAATCCTTAAGGCACCAGTTTAGCCTTAAAATAAATCATTTAATAATGGAATTCCTTAATATACTGACTTCGCAAATGTTTTGTCCTTAAAATTCTAGATAAGTTTAATCCGTTTATAACCTAAATAACTACATTTAACATACATTATAAAATTGCCCAACATAACTACAAAAGTATTTAAACTTAACTAATATAAATTCCTTGCAGTCCAAACTACCCAAATATACCCTAATACTCTGATTTATCACACTATATCGTTATATCTACTGGCCTCTCAATTTTTGTTTTCCTCGGCCATTTTTTCCCATTCTTAAGAGTTTTCCTATTAACATAATAACGGGTGAGCAATGCTTGACGCAACCGCAGGACCGGCCGGCAGCGTTATGTCACTATGTCGGCGGAGGCGGGGAGTATATTTCTCCTTCGCTACTCTAGGCTTCAATGTGAGTTGAAATCTTGCGCAAGTAGCACTTGTTTGTTAGGCGACGCAATACAGTGTATTAAGTGAAAGTGTGTCAATGACACACACCCACCGCAGACCAGCAGCCATTCTCGTCGGCCGGCCGCACGCCGTGAAACCGGTTGCGTGAAGAATTGTTCACCCCGCTTTATTATTTTGCATTTTCTTCAGCATTTCTATTGGTAGCCTATCCAATTTCTTAATACAAAATTTCTTTCTTAGCAGTCAATAGTATTATCTATTCTTTCAAATAATGGTAATCTCTCTGAATCTTACCCTTTCTTATCCTCTTCAATCGCCCAAGCAACAGGCAATTATAAAGAACACATTCAAATGTGTGAAAACGAACATGAATAATCAAAGCTAATTTACAGCTAAAGAAATTTGGTGCTACAGGTTCAAGTATAACTTTTGTTTAAACTTTCATAGAATGTTTGCACTAGAAGCCTTTGCATATGTGTAATACTTGAAATATATTTCACATTTAAGCAGTTCTATAACCCTACAGAAGCATTTCACATCTGAGAATTCTAATGATATGTCTTGAATGTGATATTCGGAAGAAATAAAATATCGAATTAGATGCTTGCAACAGAAGGAATCATTAAAATTGAGTTAAAATTTGTTACATATTCACTTTGAGGCCTTTTATCATTTATGCTAAACTTGGTGCTTCAGAGCCCTCCGTTTCTCAATGCGATCCTTTATAAAACGTAAAATAATGCACACAGGGATGAAAGCAGTCGACTTTTGTAGACGCTCATTGTTTCTAACGCTAAACTCAGCAGCAAGACGTGAACGCAAAGCATAGTTGCGTAGATACAGTTCAATTAGCGTTTTTGTGGTGCTTTTTGTGCACCGAGCTTATGAAACAATTACACGTGACAGCAAAGAAGAGGAAAGCGGTGTGGAGAGAAAAGTAAAAACGCGGTCTAGTATCTCTAGTTGTCCGAGAAACTAAAGGAGGGAGCTTAAACGAAGAAACAACAAACAAACGAGCAAAAAATGCAGGAAGCCATTTTGTCTGCTTGCTTCGCTTTAAAAATTGAAGTATGATGCTCGCCAATAAATCGGCTCTCGAGCAGTGCCTTATTCCAGCCGTTGTTGGTGGAGAGAATGATGCGAAGAGGAGAAGGATGGAGTGGATATTGTAATTGGCATCAATAAGTTGGAGCTGCCAGGATGCTGCCTGTTGCTCGTC
This sequence comes from Metallyticus violacea, assembly GCA_030762175.1. Taxonomy (NCBI): domain Eukaryota; kingdom Metazoa; phylum Arthropoda; class Insecta; order Mantodea; family Metallyticidae; genus Metallyticus; species Metallyticus violacea. Next base: position 103,278,605 of record CM060830.1, on the reverse strand, counting down.
CTCTTGTGTACCAAGTGGCGTGGCGGCCCTACCTGTTGATGTGTGGCAGCCAAGTTAGAAAAGGAGGGACCGAGGTAGACAACTTGCACGAGCTGAGTTTCTTCTACTCCGCCATCTGTTTACAACACTATGCGCCAGCAACTTTCGTTTTGGTCTTTGAGCAGGGCTGTGTATTGTGAACTTGTTTTGACTATTTGACTAGACGACAAGAACTATTTATACTTGGGTTTGAAACAAAAATGGAGGTGAACACGTGTTCATCCTTGTCACTTGCAGCAACAGTGACTCGTAAATAAACAACAATTTGGCAGTTACTTTTTTAGAGATCAGCAGATTGCAGTACTCAAGAATTGACTGAATGGCAAGAAACCGAATCCCTAACTGAATAGAAATTTATTTGAAAAGTAATCTCATTCTTTTATGATGTTATTCTATAAAATACTGAAGGATACTATTGAACAACTTCCCAGTCCTAAAACTTACAAATATGGTCTGCAATTATAATCCGGATATCCGGAATTTTATTTAAAGTCGTTAAGGCGCGAACTTGTGAACGAGAGCTCTGGGGTTCGAATGCCGCCAGGACCGTTCTACCTGACTGAGGTTTTTGCAGGTTTTCCTTAGTCCTTATACATGACAAATGCCGGAGAGGTACTAAACTTAGGCCTGGAACGTTTCTTTCCTTATAAAATAATTTCCCAATATATCATTGCATCTCATGCATCATCAGTACCCACCGCCTGTGGTGCCTCAGTAGCAAAAACGGACGTTAGACATCATTAAAAAAAAAACAATCACAGTATTAATAAAACAATGCTAACGCGTGAGCATGGTAGCGTTGGGACATAAGTCACGATAACTTTTTTTTTCTTTCAAGAATTAAGAACCAGTTCGAAACTTTGAAATGTACAAATGAAAAGGTGAAGGAGTTATGGATGGTGGGAGGAATAGTGATGAAAATTTGATTATATGCGATACAGCTCACCACTCAATAACTCTTCTTGTCGATCTACAGGATGTTGCTGGTTTTTGGGACCTCATCGTGCCGGGTTAAGTGAGGGGAATTTAAGGGAGGTGTGTTGACGAGAAAGAACACCGTGCTATCTGCCAGTTGACGTCGTTTATTAAAAAAGTGCATACCAGGGCGTTTCTCTTCGGACCGCAGTAATGAGAGGTTTGGTGAACACGCGGAGCTGTAATACTTGACTAACAGCAAGTTTTCTGCCTGCTGAAAAGAAGCGCCGAGCAAAGTGAAGCTGTAACGTTGATGTTCCGGTGCGAATAAATTCCTATTTCCGAATGCTGAATGCCCATAAAAGGCGATTTCATGTTCTTAAACACTCAATAAGACTCGCTTGACCATATGATACAGGAACGCTCTATTTTCCCACCACTGTGGGCTAATCAGATTATCTGAACGTAACAACTTGGCGATTTGTCCAGCGTTCAATTTCAACTTCTATCGTACGTTAGAGTTCAACGTCCTTTAACGGTATCACAGCTGTTAACAGCATTCTCCTTTGTCAACATACCTGCCAGGGGAAAAACAGCCCTCTTTCAAGGAAAAAAAGAAAGAATTTTCTCTATTGTCTAACAAAACGCCACTCTGCTGTCCGAGCGAGTATTCCTGCTGATATTTTTCCACACTTATACACTTACAGCTAGCTGAAATAAAATGTTACATATACTCTAATTAATTCCTCCCATTTGATGGGATATTAAAGGGCGGCATGAAATGTATGTGTACTGGTAAAAAGGAAACATTAAAAAAACAATGACAAACTACAGTTTTATGCTATTCTTGAATTTCGTTCCTCAATGCAAATTTGTGTTTTTATGTAATTATACACAGGTGAAGACCTTACCGTAAAATCATGCGAAAAGATCGTTTCTCAATGTCATTTTCAGCCTGTAACTGAAACACTGTCAATCTTCTGTTGGTTTCCATGAAGTGAGCAAATATTACAAGTTCACACACCAACAGGTCTTCCCGATCATCGCGTCCTCACAGAAATGCGCTGTCCATCTCGCGACAGCTCGGTACGGAAGGAAATTATTCCCCACAACTTTAATCAGCTCTCTGTGGCATTTTGGAGAACTACTGTTGTGATATAGGAATGCTGTTATCGTCGAGCCACAAGACGACAGTTGGCTCACAATTAAACTAGGTACCCTCTGTGCTCTGACCGTTTTACTGACGTTCCAATGTACTATGACTACCAGGTTCTCCAGAGACATGTGGAGTATATTTGAAATATTCGTATTTTGTGTTTCTGTTATCGGTGTGCTATTTATTTTTATTATAGCATATTTCAGCATTTTGCGCTTGTCGAGTAGTTATATAATATTATCAAAAATAAATGATTTGTGAAAGAATTATAGAAAGGAAAACTTAACTTTCTTATGAATCTACTTGAGAAAACTCTGGAAAGCATTAAAACAGAATTTTTTTAAAATGCTAATTTGTTGCTTACGAACTTCCAAATTATTATTATTATTATTTACATGAAACATATATCTCTGATACACAAAATGATCATTCACAAACCATGTTTCTGTTTTTGCGCTCTCTTTTGTATTAATTCCGAAGTCTTAGTTGAGAATGCCCTGCTTTTATGAAGGCCCAATTACATGATGCACAAGAGTGGCATCTCTGGCTGGAAAACTGCAGCCTCCAGGTTCTTTATTACAGATGAACTTGAAATTTTTTTGATACTTGAATTCACCACGTAAGGTAAAGTTAGAAGTTAATAGAAGTACTTGAGAAAAATTATAGTCAGATATTTGAAATAAACATTGCTGCCAGTATAAAGGACCGAAAATCTTCCTGTTTGGTTAGAACTCATTTATTAAATAATTTGTGTGTTCGTTTTGGGGAGATTTAAACAGAAAATAATTCACGAAATAACTTGCTCATTAATTCTAACACTGCAATGCAGGTACTACAAACTATATGGACTTTTTTCAGCTTTGACCTCCTGTGTTCGTTGCTATGTTCCTTATGCCTCAATTGCGATAATTCTTCCTGCCACCTTTTCTCATATTGGCTGAGTTGAGAGTACCACACGAGCGGTCAGTCAGCTCCCGGCCTTAAAAAGTACACAAATGCACAACAATTAATTCTGGTTTTGAGTGGTAGGGTAATTACCTGTTGATTTCAATAGTAATAGGACTTTTGCCTCCCCCCGAGGAGACTCTTTAGGGGCCTTCATGCTCATTATTATTCCTGTAGAAAAATTCCTTTGGGATATCAACGAGCTTACGCACAAATAAAACCTTTGTGGTTGAAATAAAAGGTTGTGACAACATGTTGAGGCGAATATTGACGGTAAATGCAATTAAAAGTATATTAAGTAACACCTGTAACTGAATTCTTAGACTTTATTCTTGTTGCTATAATTGAAGCAGCTGGTATGTCAGTTTTGCACTGAGCAGAAAATGTTAAATTCTGAATGGAGTTCACTATTTTAGTAATGTCGGTATTGACACACGGGTCTTTTTATTGAGTTAGTGTCATTAATTTTCGAAATATTAATTTTTGATACAGGAATATTTAAGCTCTCTTGTTAAATAATTTGTAATGACAACTTCTTCTGAATAAGTTATTCAAATTAAACTAAAATTGTTTTTATTTGTCTGTATTGACATTATTCATAATTTTTATTCTTTACGCTGTATTTTTTTTCGAATCATGCAATTATTTTTCTAATAAGATAAGAGCTAATATACCTATTGATATGCATTTTGCATTTATTTCGTGCAAATTTGAATGATTCTGATTAAAAGCAGCGCCATATGTATAACACACACACACACACACACACACACACACACATACACACACACACAACGCTCTAGCGGCCATAATTTTTGTTTTTTCTCAAAGAAACTCGGCATATAAAATTGAAACGAAATAATGAAAATAGTCCAGAAAATCAAAGATATCAGACTATAAGGAATTGGGGTTTACCTGAAACCCAAACTTTTAAAATTGCTCTAGCGGCACCAATATTAGTTTTTTCGCAACGAAACTCTGTGTATCTACCACTTAAATAAAAGGAGAAAAATATTTTTAGAAAATTAGGGAAATCTGGAAAGCAAAATTTAAAGAGTGGGGGTTAAACTAAACACAAATTTGAAAATCGCTCTAACTGCCGCAATTTTTGTTTTTTCTAAACGAAACTCGCTATTGCCATTGAAATAAAACAAGAAAAATCTCAAAATCAGTGAAATCAGACTATTAGGAGGGAGTTACATGGAATCCAAAAATATAAAATCGATCTAGCGGCACCAATATTTGTTGTTGTTTTTTTTTTTTTCGCACACAAAACCGTACAAGTACAATTTAAATGAAATAAGAAAAATAGTTTCTAAAGGGTCATTAGGAGTAGAGGTATACCTGAAAACCGAAATTTGAAATGCGCTCTCTGCTCTATAATACAGATTTGACTTGCTGAGGAATTCGCTTAGTTGGCACAGTTCCTGCGTGACGGATTTTTCTCTGCGCCGATATGAAAATCACCATAAACATATCGTATATCCTTCAAACTTAGCAATTTTATATCGTGTTAGTTCTCAGTGCCATAACTGTGTTATTTAGCAGGGAGTATCGTAAGTCAAGGGGGCTGCGGTTGGTGATGCAATAGCAGGTATAAAATACGTGGAATGCGAGGGTCGACAATTTAGTTGAGATAAATGCTTATTCATCGTGAATACAACACAGAGTTTTGTTGCACTTGCGTAAAAGGGTTTCCTAAATCATCAGAGGAGAAAGTGGAGGGAAACTATTAAATACATCTTAATGGTAAACAGCACACCTTGGCATGTTCAATATGACTCTCTAAGTATTATGGGAATTATTTATTCATCTTGAAATGCTGCTGATATTTTCCAGTAAAACGCTTTATTTGCTAGGATGTAGCTGCCAGCGAAGTGCAAGACTAAAATGCTAATAGCTTAAACACACACACACACTGCAGGCTTCTTGCTTTCTGACTTCGCCTGAATGATCAAAGTCTTACCGTCACAAAGGGCGAATACGAAATGATGTTAATTGCATTAGGTGGATTATGTTGCATGCATAGCAATAAGCGAGGATTCACAGAGCAGGTTTAGTTCCCTAAAATTACCTGAAAGTCTCATTTCCGGAATCGAAACCAGCTTTAATTTGCTGTGAAGGAATGTTAAACCTAATTGAGCACGTTGAATGTTTCAGAAAGTCGATAAGCTGACAACCCCTGCGGAATTCATAACAGCCTTTTATGTTGAAGGATACCGCCTTGGGCGGCCGAGGTGGTTAAGGCGCGTGAGGGGTTCGAATCCCTCCAGGACCGTCCTCCATGACTGTTTTTTTTTCAGGTTTTCCTCAGTCCTCATAAATGGCAAATGCCGGGGAGGTACCCTAAACTTATGCCTGGAACGCTTTCTTCCTTAAAAGTCCTTTCCCAATATATCATTTCATTTCATGTATCACCAGTGTCCATCGCCGAGGTACCTCAGTAGAAAAAACATACACTGTTCATTCGCTGTTTAATTTCATTTGGAGTAAATCGTTCTTTTATGAAGAACTTAATAACAGCTCGATACTCCATTTTGAGGATATCACAATCTTCTACACAAAGCCTTCTTTATGCAGCTATATCTGAACAAGTGAACACAGAGGAGCTTAACAGATTAGGTATGACACCAGATAAGGGTTTTGTGAAGGGGATACAGCTTATCGGCGAAGCCGGAAGCTTATGAACCTACCCTCGTAGGTATGTAGTATGAAAACCTAATTTTCTTTATCATAGGCATATACAACAAACGACTCCTAGCGTCGTTGTTAGCTTTGCAATAAGTTAATTTGCCAAATCATACAAAATGTACAATTGATATTTGCATTCAACTTGAAGCACAGCCCCGCTAATTTAGAGATGGACAAGCTCTTCCACAATATTTAGTTCGTTATCAGAAATATAGCGAACTAGTTTTATCTTCTCCCCCAATTTTTCAACGCACCTTGCTTTAAATTCATTTATTAAATTAGAACCGAGTTCCTCAGTTGTCAGTCGGTCCTGTGGAGTAGTAGTAACTATATTTTCCTTCTAAACCCAAGATCGCCGGTTCGATCCCGGCCAAGACCGATGGTTTTCTTCGGAAGGGAAGGAAAGTGGGTCCCATGTCGTAGATATTTGGCATTTTAAAAAAATCTCAAACCTGAAAGAAGAGACCTCTGAGCAAAATTTGTCAACCGTTTCACGCCCTGAATTGAACGGGACGCTGATGACCTGAGATGTTAAAGAGCGTCCATAAATAAAACAAATCCAAATCCTCAGTTGTCATAATTAAACAATCCCTTATCAATTCTCCATCCTGATATTAGGAAAGTTTCGCTGTATTATCAGATACATTTCTATCAGAAGAATGTGATGCTTTTAGCTCTGTTATTTTCTGTGATCTTGCTTAACCCGTAAATAAGAGTAGATTGACTGTCATATAATTTTAAATTCACTTGAATTCAAATGCAACTGTTGACGTGGCTGCCATACATTTGCCATGATACTTCTGAAAATGCAGCTTAATATCAAAACGAGAGAGTAAATTCGTTCTTTTTTGAAAGTAATATACCTGACTTGACAGCCCTCTTTGACATAGAAATACTCTCACTCACTCACTGTGAAAATTACACTTATAAAGGCATTCCGTCAATTACGCTATCAGCCTTCACTGGTCGTGGAATCTTTAGAATAAACTACCTTTAATAACCGAAGAAAATCTTTTTCCCCTCAAGTGATATGACGTAGAGGAACAGGTCTTTAAAGATCCTGTTGAACATGGCTACCGTAGACCATCGTAACCTGTATTGGGATTTTCTAGGGAATCTAGAGTGAAACACCAGGAAAAACATACCTATACCATTTACCCCAATCACCTTACTCACTTTTGCAACTAATGTGCTTTATGGATAGAGATGAATATTTTTATGTTTTATTCATTTTTATATTTTTATTCTGCAATGCTTATATTCTGATAACTTGACTCTATATCAGGACTTAATACTCTAGATTAACTTTCATTTATTGCTCTTTTACATTTATCAGTATAATTTAAAGTTAACGAGTTTAACATTTACTGTACTAATACTGTAACTAAACAAAACTAAAAGTTCAAAAAACTAAACCGGTACTAGAAACCACCACTACGGATGTTTTAACTTTAAAATATAATTAATTAATTTTTTGCGCTGTATTTATATTTCAAACAACTTACTTATTAGATTTCTTAACTTTTTCAATTAATTACATTAAAATTAATAAATTTACAATTTTTATACAGTTTATTATCTAAAATCTTCATTTATGCTGACGCTCTGTATCTGGGCACCTCCCTACCGGAATTGCAGGCCACAGGACCTGGACATGAATGAGATTACTACGGTCTCAAGCAGTATGTTGTATTAATATAAACAATAATATTTCTGTTCTTGCTAAAATGTAAGGTAAATAATTAAATTACACAAAACCCTGTGTCAGTTTAAATTCATGCCGCATTTGAAACGCGTATAATTTATATGTTTGTTGAGAGCTATTGACAATGTTAGCACAGTTTATGTAATCAATGACTAAACTCTTTGTGTAAAAATAAGTTTTTCGGTATTGCACACTTTAAAAAAAAATTATTGCTCAGAAGAAGCGGAAAATAGGACATAATTTTTTAGCGTTCTTATACTGCACGGCGCAATTTAAAACAAAACAATATTTGCATTTGTTTGTAGTTGGAACTTTTGCACTGAGGCATAGTTTGGAAGAGGGGGAGCAGTCCCCTTCTGATTCACAACCAGTTTTCCAACTGGTGTTAACGAATGTACACGGGCACTGTTAATTACGTCAGTCGGTCAGTGAAGAGCTCGGTAGCGGCGTCACGGAGATCCCTATCGAACAAAACACGTGTTCGTGTGTTAACCAATGTGTATTTTGCTTTCCGGAACCTCTAAAGGGAGCCCACAAAATATGCATGGGAATCGACCCAGCTGTTCGTCATATTCTGCCGCATCTCTAGTTGTTATTAGTTTTTAAATAAGAAAGTCGTTAAGACCCGCTCTGAAACGACAGCACATAGATAAATGAATCGAAATTTCATGTGAAGCTAAACATCTCTGTTTAAATATTCTGAAGATATAATAAAAAGTCCATTGACTGTATCTATCATTCTGTAAAGTTTGAAATATTAATTTCGGCGAAAGTGGGAAAACAAACAATTTGTAATTATCAATGAAATATATTTTTGAAAGTAATTTCATGTTATTTGGAAATATCCTGAAAGTTGATACACATATTAAGTAATATTAGCAAATAAAAAGAACGCCTATTCGTTTTGACACAGTACAGAACAAGTACATATGTTAGAAAAGACGGTTAATATCAAGGTACAAATTTGCACTATTTTCCTATTTAATGTCTATTTATGAGTTTATGTGACTTTTTCGAATGCATTTATTTTTACTTATATAATTATACTAAAGCACTCGAAACGTAATTTAATTATGTTACTTTAGGCATAACATACAAAAAATATTATCTCCTGCTATGTCAATTTGGATTTTTTTTTTCCTAGTTCTTGTTCAGTTCCTTCTTTTCTTTCGTTTATTTACGGAGACGTTCTTTAACATCTCAGATCATATCAGCGTTCCATTCAATTCAGTACGTGAAACGGTTGATAAATTTTGCTCAGAGATCTCTTCTTTTAGGTTTGAGGTTCTTTTACGTGCCGTAAATGTACGACACAGTACCCACGGCTTTACTTCCCTTCCGAAGGAAGTCATACTTAGGATTTTCACGCCCAAAAAAATTCATCGTCTTGGTCGGAGTTGAACCCGCGATCTTGGGTTTAGAAGGCAAATATGGTTTCCACTACACCACCAGGACCAGCAATTGCTGCTCTGTAGCATTATACAAGATTCCAGTGGTCACTGCTAGGAGCACTGATTTATAGCACTGTTTCCATTACTTTTTGAATGCGCTAATGTATATGATAAATAAATATTACTTTTATAGCTAAGTAACAGGAACAGGAGGTTCAGACATGATAAAGTATATAAGTATATGAATTAAGCAACATTGTCGCACCTTCTGCTAATCACTCGCCTAAAATGTCATTATGTAGCTTATTTAACGAACTGGGGTTAAACTAGAAACGTAGCTACAACACTAAACTAAAGAAATCCTAACTCTCATTATTCTAAACCTGACCAAGTTAGGAAAATATTGGAATAGGTAAGCAATAAATGCATAAGAACATTATTTAAACCATAGGCAAACTCTGTTTATAAACAATAATTATTACTTACACTCATGATGGACGTCAATCAAGATGGCTACTCCGAAGCAGTCGGCGGCATATGCACTCTCCTCAAGCTCTCAAACTGGACTCCCGAGGCTCGAAATCCGTTAAAGAACGATATGTTGCGCATGCGCTGAACCTTATTTCCTATAATTAATTTTTCCAACTGTAACTTCTAATTTTTAACGAACTTATGCCACAACATATTTCTTCACCCCCTCATATTTGTCTTCAATGCTTTCTCGACACAAGTTTGGCCCATTCTTTTATGGTAGAATATGAGGGGGATGCTTCCCCATATACACCGTCCAATTGCTGTTTAACTTCATTTGGAGTAAGTCCTTCTTTTGTGAAGAGCTTAATAACAGCTCGATACTCCAATATGCTACATATAGCTTTCTTTATGCAACTATATCTGAACAATTGAACACAGTTCAAGTTACAGCTGTAATTATTTACTTAACAGATAAGGTATGGCAACAGATGAGGATTTTGTGAAGGCGATATTCCTTAACGGCGAGACCGGAAACTTATAGACCTATCCTCGTACATTGCACTAAAAGAAATACAAAGAATGCTAAGAAATACAACTTGGCTGTTTCAAAGTACAACTACACTTTGTTAATGGACAAAGTGGGTAGACATATCCAAGAAGTACATTTAAAGAGCTTAGACTATCTTGAGAAGTTATCCAACAATTAACCTTCAATAACTTATAAATTTAATGCCTAGAGGTTGTTAAGAGTTATTAATGCTGGATGAAACGAAAGTAATTTTGTTCTTTGTAATGGATTATTTTGGTTTCACCATTCTAATAATTATAGTTTAAATTATTTTCGATCGTTTCTCCGCTCTCTTTTAACAGACCATGACACTGTAGTTGAAACTTACCTGCTTTGTTGAGATACTGACTACCGTGTCGCCGAAGATTTTCATGTGCTGGTGGACAGAATTGTTCGCTGCGGTCTTTCCTTTGGGATATAATGAGTAAGAACAGAAAACAGGGAATATAACATTTTATGATTATATTTTATATCCCAGATAGACAAACGGGGAGCTGTGAGGACTCTCCCGACTTTGTACTCAATAAACACTGCTCTGCAGTGCCGAGATTTCATTTGTATTATATAATTATTTAAAGCATACCTTCAAGTAAAGTCTTTTTCTTAAAGCTGTACAAAATTACTCTACTTTAATCGTCATCGACCGTACATTTTAAGAAGCAAACAGTGAAAGATGTTTTGACTTACTAGAAGTTGTATAAATGCACATCTTAGTCTATTTTATTTCATGTCATTCCCTCGTTAGCCTGGACATGCTTTCAGTAGAAGAGAAAACAGCGGCTACTTTGTGTTTCTGAAACTTTGCAAAGCTTTCACATTTGACTCAAGCAAGCCGAGTTCGTGACCTGAGTACTGCCGGCTGATGCAACGGTTCTTTCACACACATCAAACTCCTGTCTCAATTCGTATGTTATCTTGGTAGATATTTTGCTCCTCCGCTGACCTTTCATGAACTAAAACATTTTCTGTTTTAATGTAATTAAAAGTAGCTTATTTCCCAACCTTGCTCAGACTTTTATCTTAAAAGTAAATCTTTAGGAGAATCCCAAATAATTGCTTTTTAAGTTTTCGCCTAAGAGTTAAAAAAAATTGTACTCAGTGATGCATCTTATTATTTTCACTTTTTCTATCTTCTGGTGTTAAAACAATAAACAAAATATAAAAATTGTTAAGCGTTATTAAGAAAAATATCTGTCGATGTTAGATCTGCTGTTTACCAAACGCTCTAAGTTGTATTGCCTGCTTAAACTGGGGAAAAATAAATATTAAATTTCAGGAAATAGGAAGATATTGTTTTCCACCAATTTCGGCATCTACCCAACCCCTTAGGGCAGATGATGTGTCATAATGTCATACAGGAAAACTAAATGTATCATCTCAGCAGAAGTTCTGCAATTGGATCCGGAATGATTGACTATTTGAAACAAAACTTTGATATTTTATGTGCTGAAGAAAATTAAAGCATTTTGTTCAAAGTTTAAGACATCCATTTCTCTGACTTTAAAAGATTTTTATATTGTAAATGTGCTGATTAAAAATGTTGACTATTTATTTTAGTAATTGCAGCATTCATTTCAAACGCATGTAGTTGTACAAAAGAGATTCAATATATAAAGCATTATTAATTTTTGATCAAACGATGAAATGAAATATTTTACAACTTCTAGATGAGGAGAAATATGTTTTATTTTAACCTAGATCCTAACAAGTCTGTTGTATCTCTTTAGAAAAAACAAATTCTCTAATTATTCGGTACTGGTGGTGTAGTGATAACCATACTGGGTTTCTAAATTCAAGATCGCGGGTTCAAACCCGGCCAGGATCGATGAATTTTTCCGGGCATAAAAATGCTAAGTATGGCTTTCTTCGGAAGGGAAGTAAAGCCGTGGGTCCCGTGTCTTACATTTTACGGCACGAAAAAGAACCTCAAGCCTGAAAGAAGAGGCCTCTGAGCAAAATTTGTCGACCATTTCACGCTCTGAATTGAATGGAACGCTGATGACCTGAGCTGTTAAAGAGAGTCCGTAAATAAAACAAATAAAAAAAGTTCAACCTATGAAATAAAAGCTTCGGGGCTTCTGTTACAGAGACTTCAGATGAGTCTAAAGTGAAGATTCTTCGGCCAATCAATGTTCAGATATTTTTATTCTTTTTTTTTTTTTTTTGAAACTGAAATCCATTATATTGCACTAACAATAATAAGTAAATTAATTACTGGGAAATCTGGGGCTCTCTTAAGGCTATAATTCTAAAACAATTTGTGGAGCTCTTCTGCACAAATTGAATTTTCACTTTATGATTTATCATGGAACCACATATCCCATAAAATATACATAAAACACTTTGTTTACTACTGTATTGTTTATTCTTTCTTTTCTCTAATTGTAATTGTTGTATGTAACCTTTCGCCTAGGTGAATTATTTTACTGCTGGGAAGACCGCCACGGATGGCCGAGGTCGTTAAGGCGCGGACTCGCGAGCGGGAGATTTGGGGTTCGAATCCCACCAGGACCGTCCTCCCTGACTGGGATTTTTTCCATGTTTTCCTGAGTCCTCATGACTGGCAAATGCCGGGGAGGTACCCTAAACTTAGGCCTGGAACGCTTCCTTCCTTAAAAAATATCCTTTCCCAATTTATCATTTCATTTCATGTATCATCAGTGTCCATCGCCTGTGATACCTCAGTAGTAAATACAGGCGTTAAACACTACTGAAAAAAAAAACTGCTTTGAAGATGTGAAAATACTCGAGAGGCAATGGCATAAAAATAAATGTTATTTCCAAACATATATCCATCAGTGAAGTCAAAATAAAATATTTTGCTGAAAAAACAGATACCCGGAATTTCAAGCCGTTAATATTACAAAGTTGTTTTATGTAAATTTTTTGTTTCTTAATATTATATTAACATTCTTTAGATGTACAAAATAAAGCCTTTAGTCTGTGAAAACATTAGAAAGAAATGCTATTCTTTGTTACTTTTACTGAACACAGTATAAATGTACAATAAGATATTTTCACAATTTCTTCGCAACAACGTATTTTATTGAGCTATATTACGTGCTCTTTTTCGGATAGGTTTATGAAGACATCTTTACAGAAATCTCTATTGTGCCTGTCTTATTTTAAGAAACGGAGTTTGTATTGTTAGCAATTTAGCTGCATTTAATTATTTACCCTGGCAAAAGTTAATGCTATATTTAGAAACTCAGTAGATTTTCCTTGCTTGCTAATCACGGTTTATACAGTCCGGAAGATGGCCAACAATAAGATCCCTAGGAGACTTTTCTCTAATTAATGGAAAATGAATATGCATGTTCTGTAGTTTCATTCCGTGTTCGACACGCACTCCATTTTATATCAATGCTAGAAAAAATGCAATAGTTTTAGTTTTTTTTTAAATTTTATTATATTTTTTGAAATGTTAATAGCGTTTAAAATCAACTAGATAATTAACTTCGTACTGTGTACAACACAATAAACATGTAAGGCATAAACATAAACATGTTTTTCTTTTTCTTCAGAAACTATTATAGTTACAAGGTTAAAAATTTGCACACTTAGGTAAGAACATCTTTTAACTGTCCTGAACTACAGTTATATTTTTTTAAAAAAAAATAGTTTCTGAAAAAAAGAAATATAAAAACATTTTTTCAATTTTTTTTTCTTCCAGCATTTTTAGAGCTTGATGTGATTTTTTTTTCAAACTATAATACATATAAACACTACTTTTCATAAAGAGAAAGTTCCACATTTTATAGAGAAAGTTTTATATTATCTATCAAGTTCTCCCAGAAAGGTGCATGTTTCCTGAGTTCAATGCATGCTCAGACCCCAGTTCGCTTAAAGCACGCTTTCTTTACGGCAAAAGCGCGTCTTCTTAATTCACTTGCGGGGGTGATGTCAGAATCGTTGGCGAGGTGACAAGGCTGGCGGTATTTTGCGATAGAGATGATATTATTGGGAAAAATCATGATTGATAAAAGGCGCTGGGCTTAACAGTTGATTAAACAGTTGACAAGGATGTTCGCAGCGCAATTTCTAAATTAGGAAGCATAGATTTTTTACGTATATTTTCAGCAACACTGTAAACGAAGAGAAAATAAACACACGATAAAAATAGCAGGATAAAAACTAGTTATTCATATTTGCCTGGCTATATGCTCCGTTCTATAAAGTAATACATTTGCAAACACAAAATCGGGCGTATAACTATTCTTCAGAAACCTCTTGTAATATTTTTTAAGCCGAGAGTGTAGTATGAAAGTTAAGAATTATATACGGTTAAAATAGATAGTAAATAATTGATTAAAATTATACAGGCGAACAGGTTGCTTTAAATAGATCATTAGCTAAATTAGATAATTAATTAACTGGATAGAATACATTTTAAAAATGCTCAGTGAAAACCCTGATGATATTGTTTGTTTGTAAATGCACGATCCCACTGGCCACTTAAAGCGATGTTTTTGGGAAACCTGCCTAGATAAGATACAAAGACGCATAGAGTTAGATAGATGAAAGTAAAGAGTGAATGTGGCGGAATGCATATGATGAAGAGATGGGTAAGGCAGGCTAAATGATGGATGAACTCCGACTGACTCTGCTTGTCACATTGCAGAACCCGTTTTATGTAACGACATGAAAATCTATTCCACTTCCAACCATCGCGACAAGAACTAATAATTTATGTGCCACTCCCGTTCTGCCTCGCCCTGCCTAATCTCTGCTTTCATTTGTTGCTGTTGTTTTTCCCCCTCCATTCTGTTGTTAAATGGAACTGTACTGTGCATTTAAGAATTTGGAAGTCCATGCTGCAGCTTACGAATGCGTTTAACCTCTTTTCTCACGCGCAGTATAAAAAATATTAAAAGAAAATTGCTATTTCTAAATTAACTCTTAAATATATAGTAATTATCTAGGCATATACGTAAAATTCACCTAAATGACAAACAAAATAATAATCTAAGTGGATTCCAGAAAAAAAAATGTGGAACGTAACAATACCTTCCTCTTATCTTCTTGTATGCCTCTCTTATGTAACCAGGGGCGCCTTCCATATATCGCAGAATCGAAGTGGAAGCATAAATGTGGGGAAAGTAAACTTAGCGCGTTTTACGGACAATTAAAACTTCTTGGAAAAGTAACAATAGCAACATAATATGTTATATTACTTAAAATTTATACATTAGGAATTTTTTTCTGAGAAAACGAAAACTATAGCTTTTGGGGAAGTGCAACATTTAATTCTGCAGTAGGCCAGCATAGTACTCCCCATTTACTGTGGTGTTCCTCTCCTTCAAGTCAATGAAGAGTATTCCTTCACAGTTCCAAAAGATTGTGACCATGATCTTCTTGGTGACTGAGTGACCATGGCCTTTAGAGGTGATGCTTCCCTAGATTTTCGCCACTCCATTGATTCGATCTTTTTTAATAAGGGATCATAGTAGAAAACCATAATTTCATCTCCTGTAGCAATGGTTAGCAGAACTTCTCTCTCGTTGTTACGGCAGAGCTCCAAAAATGCCTGACAACAGATGACTCGTTGCTGCTTTTGGACTGAGGAAAGAAGTCTAGGCACCCATATTGCACTAACCTTACTCTTATTTAAATGTTTATGAATAATTCGAAGGACTGTTGTTTTAGGAAGGCCCAACCTTGCTGCTATTTGTGTAAATTTGAGCCGCCGGTCTTCCACAAGAGCGATGTTTTCAGGAGTAAGCACCTCCAAGGGTCGACCTGCACGCTCTTTGTTTTCAATGATTTCTTCACCCATTCGAAAAAATTTGGCCCATTCTTTTACGGTAGAATATTAGGGGATGCTTCCCCATATATACCGTCCAATCGCTGTTTAATTTCATTTGGAGTAAGTCCTTCTTTTGTGAAGAACTTAATAACAGCTCGAAACTCCATTTTGGACATGTCACAATCTTCTACATATAGCCTTCTTTATGCAACTATATTTGAACATGTAAAACACAGCGCAGCGGGAGTTACAACTGCAATTATTTATTTAAGAGATAAGGTATGACATCAGATACGACTTTTCTGAAGGCGATAAGCCTTATCGGCGAGGCCGGAAACTTATGGACCTACCTGTTATAATGACTTAATTAATTAGGATGTGAAATTCCTTACAATTTTGACGATATGATATTGGACATAAAATACGCACATTACAGAATATTTATAAAATTATAATAATACCACTTAAAATAAAACAAGAAAAGAAACAATGATAAACTTTTATAAGACAATGGAAGAGCAGATGAATGGTTTAAACAGCCACAATTGTAACTCTGTGATAACATATTTTTAGGTAGCAAACCATTAATTCTAAAATCGGGAAATTGTTTCATTTCTTCAATTTATCACCCAGTGGAAAACACTGGGAATCCGCAGCTAGGTCGGTTTTAATGATGGCTGAGAAGACGCTCTTTACTGCAACAATGTATGCTTATTACTTCTTCTGTTGACAATTGTCTTGCTTCTTCGCCAATCCAAATTAACAATGAATTGAATGAAATAATGTAAAGGCTTTGAGGGCAGAATGACATAATCACATAATCACATCCTTATTGAAAGAATGACACCCAATGGGCCACCTTCCTATGTGGCAGATTTCATTGCTACATGTTTCTCGGAGACCCGCGGACTCTCTCGTACTCCTGCCATGTGCCATCTGAATTTTAATTCATGCACGCTGTTTACTTTTAGAAACTTTTGCTTTAGGGCTGTGCAAATTTACACCACTATCTATTTGACAGCTTGTATTCAGCACACAGTGCAGTGCTGATGCTGAGTGCGTTGAACGAATATGTTCGGTCTCTAGACTTGTGAAAGCAACATGGTGCCACTACTTTCTTTATAATGCTTATAGGTGATGAATATTTTAAATTTCCTGAACATGCTGTGTATATATGCTATCCTTTTACTTAATCTTACTTTCAATGCTTACAACTAGCACTAACGCTTGTTCGCTTCCTAAGGCTAACATAGCCGCTTGTTTTTAAATCAAACACATTCTCTCAATGCAATCTCTTATTTAGGTACATAAGCCGAAATTTTATTGATATATTAGGGCAGACTTAAGACTAAAATATCTTTTTTTTTAAAATATTGTGCAAACATAGCAAGTGTAAGATTACCTCCCATAAAACCAGCAAAAAAGCATATCACATTTGCAAGTGTTTTAGAGTGACTGTAGCGACAGTATTTCGTTTATTATTGCAAAACATTAGTATAATAATAATAATCAGCAAATAATGATCATAGTGTCACAAGGCTTTATAAATAGCGGTTAAAATATTAGTTTGTTGCATGTTGCATAATACATGAGTTATTTCAATGTAAAACAATGAAATTATAAATTGCATTCCCTCTCCCTCCTAGTTTCATTGATGAAATAAAGCACGTTAATTGCTTTCAGGGTTACTCATTTTCCAATGTAATATTTCCTTGAACTGTAAGAATTTTTATTAACAAATTTAGGTATTTTTGCAGCTTGTTCAATCCCCCCCCCCCACAAATGATAATTTTAAAATATTTGTTATGAAATTTATCGTTATGATTAAATCATTTTATTTTAATTTTGTCAAAGCATTAATTTTCACAAAATTTCCGCAAAAAGTTTAATAATATAAATGACTTTTTTAAAATTGATTATTTGTATAAATATTTAATATTAACCTTATAAACTTTCAGTTACAATTTCAAAATGTTAATATGTTAGAAGCAATTTTTGAACTCTTGGAAATAATTATTATTACATATTACTTAGATATAGTATTTAAAAACTATTACTTACGAACCTCTTGGGAATTCTACCACTGGCGCCGTGGTTGTCTATGTTTAGTGTCAAGGAAACACTTGGTAGATTCTTTGAATATGCTAGATCTAGAACTTAATTTGATCTTCACTTACTAAGCCAACCATCTACATGAGCCTAATACATGTTTTAACTTGTTTGCTGGAATTCCCAAACTGAAATAATTTTTACTTAATGCGTATCAGGTTATTGCAGTGCTATCGATAACAACTTACTTCTAAGGTTTAGATCTTTAATAAAATTAGAAACAATAGTTACGTTATGTAACCCGGAAACTAAATGGAAAATTAATACTTAAATTATGCTTTTCTGATGTAAAATGCTACTTCAAGACTGAAAGTTTGTCTCAGAGATGAAAATGAATGTGGTGATATGATAGGTGGAAGAATGCTACAGGGCACAGTATTTGTTAAAGACATGTTCATTTGTAGACAATTTTTCCTTTATAACGATTTCAACCTCGAAACCATGTACTTGCATATATAAGGTGTCCCTGAATCGCCGTACATTTTTTCTAGTTATACCCTGCGTACTTTCATGTCATATGGGTTGCATCTTGCAGGGGTTTTAGAGATGAAGAAAATAAGACGCTGGGAACGTTTCTTATCTTGTGAGTAGATATATTTACGTAATGACAGTTAGTGAAAAAAGTACAAAGAAAATTTAAATACGAAATATCTATATCACATTCTATGTAATCAGGTATTAATTTTTTTTAAATAGCATTTAACATCCGTTTTTATTAATGAGGGAATCACGACGACGAACACTGATGATACATGAGATGAAATATAAAAGTGGGAAAGAATTTTTTTTAAGGATGAAAGAGTTCCAGGCCTAGGGTTAGGATGTATCTCGGCATTTGTTAGAACTGAGGAAATCCTCTTAAAAACCTCAGTCAGGGAGGGCGGCCCTAGCAGAAATCGAACCCCAGACCTCCCGCTCACGAATTCGCCCGTGCCTTAACGACCTCGATATTGAGGTTTATTAAATTATCTGCTGTAAATACCCAATCCTTATGGCATAATTTGGGTTGCCCGTTTCGGAAAATTACACAATGATTCTGGGATACCGTGTTTATGCGTATATTTCATATCACAAGAGCACATTTAAGAAAAAAGAAAGAATGAACACTGTGCACCCCACTCGTAATAGAAACACCGAATAATTATAAAAACATTAAGTGTTTTGTATATATACTAATTATGAGAAATGAAAATTAACTGGTTAGGATCTATGCAGCAAATCGACAAGAACAAATTAGCAATATTACAATAGTAATAATAATAATAATAATAATAATAATAATAATAATAATAATAATAATAATAATAATAATAATAATAATAATAATAATAATAATAATAATAATAGATACTGCAATGTTTTGACAACCGCTTCGTTTTTTCCGAGGTTATCTATAAAATTATCGGAAATATTCTGTATTTTGAGTACAGGTTGAAGTGTTTCGTTTGCTTTTATTATTTTCGGAATTTCTTCTTATTGTTATTTATTCCATATATGTGAATTCTCTATACATGTCTGCAAAACACATGGATGTCTAAGTGAAATAAATGTACTAGGGGCCTGTAAATCGAGTACCAAATCGTCATCATATTAGAGGGAATGACGTCATAGTGGATCGCGGGAAGCTGTAAAATAGAAGCATGGCGAAATTATTTGCGACTGCATCGCTTTACATTTGTCATAATTAGCCAAAGTCGGGCCGTATAATTTTCCCCGAGAGTGCGTAGGTCCCTGATTTGCCAAACCAAGTTGAGAGTGACGCTGCGGTCACGTGTTCCCTTGCTTGTGCCCGCAGAATTAGGATGCAGGTTGGCGGTCTGTGAAACAATGGTGATGGGAAATTTCATCCCCTATCGGGAGTAATCTGCGGTAGTTTTTTTTTTCTGTTGCTATCTGCAATCAGTGCCATGACTGGGAATATCGAACCGTGAGACAAGAAATTGGATTGCTGCCACTATTGTGGCCGGCTGCATCGGTCAACGGGACTGGGGTTCGATACTCGTTCATTTAGTTATACCTGAATGATGCCTTTCGTTTTTTTTTTCTTCTTATTTTGGGAGAAGATATTACTAAATGTCAAAATTGGAAAATGTGGCATAGTGCTTAAGTATAATATACAGTAAAACTTTCAACTCTTATATATTAGGTCATTCTAAAAGAATAGAGGTTTTATATATTATTGATTTTAAACTGTAAGATATGAATATATAAATATTTTTAACTTAGCATTTTATTTCAAAGTTTTTATTTGTCCTACTTTATCGGCGTTACCATTGTTTAAAATTGGAATTTTTCCGTTACTCAGTGTATTTTAATAATGTTGCAAAACAGAGAAATAACGTCGAATTTTCTTGCACGAGTTTAAACTTGGACAATGCCGCGCAAATATACCGCTCGAAATGTTGCTGAAGCATAATGCTGCAATAAGCAACAATGCTGAAAATTCCCGACATTATCAAAAAACTGAAGACTGCAAGAAACCATGGGAACAATGGAAGATGCAGTTAAGAAGGTTAGTGCTTTTTTTTAATAGTGTTTAACGTTTTTACTACGAGGCACCACAGACCGTGAACACTGATGATACATGAAACGAAATGATATATTAGGAAAGGATTTTTCAAGGAACGAAACGTTCCAGGCCAAGTTTAGGGTACCTCCCCGGCATTTGGTATTAATGAGGACTGGGGGAAACCTGGAAAAAACCTTACTGAGGGAGGACAGTCCTGACGGGATTCGAACCCCAGACCTCCCGCTCACCGGTCCGCGTCTTAACGACCTCGGCCACCCGTGGCGTTGAAGGTTGGTGTTGCAGGAGATGATGTGCGTAAGATAGTTGCCACTAAAATGTAACCTGTGTTGAAAAAGAATTCCGGATATTAAACTTTTCTTACTTTGTGTCACGTATTTGATGGTGAACCTGTAGAACCTGCTGAGAATATTATTGCTAGCACAGTTCCCTGTTGCGATGTCATGGGATTTTACTCGGTATAAAAATACACTAGATCATTTGGAAAAGTAATTATTTATGCATCCCCTTCTAATGTAAATGGTTGACAGTAGTTTTTCAGCACTTTTGTGTTCATTCCAATAGTATAAGATTATATTAGGCGATAAATTACCTTGTGATTTATGTTTCTACTGCCACGTGGCGGCACCAGCACGCTGTTGCCACATTGTCCGTCTCCAACGGTTACACTCCAAAATCATCCTCTTCTTCTTCCTCCTCTTCGCTGTCGATTTCCATTTCATTAGTTCACCATCACTATCAATGAAATCACAGGAGTTACTCAAGTTTATTATAAAATGTTCCACTACCTCTAGAATGCCTTCTTATTTCCACGCATTATCTTGAAAACACGTCGCTACTGCATAATTTCCGTCAACTGTTGCAACCGATGATGTCATGCCTCTGGCGATAGTATGTTTTTGTTGTCAGCGATAAGACGAGCCTCTCGCCAGCTGAGCCGCCGGCATAAACACGTCGCAAGTATTAAACACAAACTAATTTCTCGCCTACTGTAAGTAATTAATTACAAATTATCCTGAAATTAGACGTACACATTTCTTAGATGAACTATTCGTAGAAAATGAAAAAGAAAATATCTTTAGTTAATAACGTTACATAATAATTGGTATTTTATATAATTGTTTAATTACAAATTTAACACTTTTGATTACATATTTCTCAATTTAATATTATATAAAATACGATTGTAGTAATAATACTGACTTTTACATTACGTGACACCTACTGCAGATGTTTTCCTATCTTCCTCTACTTTTAAAATGTTCAGCGATGTTCATGACCTGAAATGTTAAAAATATGCAAGCACTTATGACCTAAAAAACTATTAACTTGTGGCAATAATATGAACCAGAATAAAACATTTCTGATACATTTTCAATATGACCTCTGTTTAAATACTGAGTACTGTAAAAATGTAGTTTTATCTTTTTTATTACATTTTGAATTTATCAATCAATCAGGAGAAAAACACTCAACGCTACACACAACGAGAAAAAAAAAAAAAACATTACAAAATGATGAACGATAACAAATCGATGCATTTTAAATTTTTCAATTAAAACCGATATTGCCACTGATCATTGACTTGTATTGGGGAAAACTCCTCTAAACATCACTGAATGTTATTGGGGTATATTTGAGTCAAGTCAAATTCATATACACTTATAAAACAAATAATAAAATATTGTGTGGGATTTGAACCCAGGAGCTTACGCAGAAGAACAATCAATGCTTTCCAAACCGCTCGGCAACCAGTGCTCTACGCCACGGGTAGCCGAGGTGGTTAAGGCGCGGACTCGTGAGCGGGAGGTCTGGGGTTCGAATCCCGTCAGGATCGTCCTCCCTGAGTACTCATAAACGGCAAATGCCGGGCAGGTTCCCTAAACTTAGGCCTGGAACGTTTCCTTCCTTAAAAAAATCCTTTCCCAATATATCATTTCATCTCATGTATCATCAGTGTCCGTCGCATGTGGTGCCTCAGTAGTAAAAACGGGCGTTAGACACTATTTAAAAAACAGTACCGTACCATAACGTTTTCTTTCCACATGCTTATGATTGTGATCAATACGTTTACAGGCAAAGCGCCCACTACAGTGTGCACTTATTGCGTGCGCTTGTGAATACAGCTTTACTCCGATCGATACGAATCTAGTGATGACTTTTTTTTTTTGTCAAAAGGTATACATGTATATATATTTTATGAATAAAATGTTAAGGCTACTTTTTGACTCAGCCTTGTATAGCCAATGAAAAGTACACAATTTTAATTAGATTAAATGAAATTCTCTAATGAAAATAACAAAAAAGGAAAGAAATATCCTAAACGTCCAGCCCCAGTGACAATGCTATCTGTGTACGAACTGCCTGTACGTCACACGACAAAGGTATACAGTAACGTCTTCGAAAACTGTAGAAAAACAAATGCAAGAAGATTTAACTAACAGCGTTAAGCACATTAGTGGGTCTCTGAGATTCTGTATCAGTTTTGATCGATGCTCCGAACTTAGACGAGGAAACAGCTTACGTGTCATCATTTTCTTTTAGTGCATCATGGGAAAAGGAAGAGCGACATTGCGGCAGAGTTGAAGAGTGACAGAACGTAATCTCCATCCCTTCCCCAGAGTGAGGGAGACCCCATTTTCACTTCATTTTGAAACAAGCTCCGACTTATCGCACTTTTTCTCTTCTCTTCATGCTTTCCTCTTTTGTTTACCAAAACCATATTTCCCGTCCACATTTCTTCAGCTGTTTCTCCTCCCCACCACGCTGTCTCATTTGAATTGCGTACACAGAATATCCACAATATTAGAAACGACATTCTTATGTTAAAAAGCATGTCCCGTGCGTTAACCTGGCAGTTTTTTTTTTATTCCTCTTTTTTTATCCCGGTGAATTTATGGCACGAATGGATGAATAGAAGCCACGGCAAATGATTTATGAGCATTAGGCTTGACAGTCTGCTACAGTTCAGAAATAAGCGTGTAGATGAACGTTGTGCCGCAGTCGAATTTTCAAAACATGCGTCATGAGTGACGCAATTGCAAGAAGGGTTTATAGTTTTTGGTGATATGTTAATTTTACACCGTAGTAGTTGTGTAATTATTTATAATATATATTTTACATATCTAACTCATCCATTTCACTGGGAAATACATGAAATTGCACAAACCAATAGATATTTAACTATTAAGAAACAAACAAAATATATAATTAAATATATAAATGGAAAAGAAGTAATATATAATAGAAACATTGTAAATTCCTAAATAAAATTGTCTGCCTCTTTCGATCTGAGTTGTCTCACTTTATTTAGTCGTTCCTGGTGGTGTAGTGTTACCACATTTGCCTCCTAAGCCCAAGATCGCGGGTTCGAACCCGGCCAGGACCGATGGATTTTTTTCGGGGCGTAAAAATCCTAAGTATGGCTTCCTTCGGAAGGGAAGTAAAGCCGTGGGTCCCGTGTCGTACATTTACGGCACGAAAAAGAACCTCAGAGGCCTGAAAGAGAGGCCTCTGAGCAAAATTTGTCGGCCGTTTCACGCCCTGAATTGAATGGGACGCTGATGACCTGAGACGTTAAAGAGCGTCGGTAAATAAATCAATCAAAAATCACTTTATTTAAAAAATTTACCTACTGACTCTTCCTCCTTCCTATCAGTAAGCAAATTCCAGCACTATCACTGCCCTTTCCCCCCGTTAACACATGAGACCTCTCTTTCTCCATTCTTCCGTCCCCTTGCAGTACGCTAGAATATGTTCCCAAGGTTCTTTCTCTGATGCTCTTACCCTCTTTTTCTGTTACTTTAGTCATCCGCCTAACCAAACGAACCCCTGATTGCTGAGTCTGGTTCCTGTTTGGCTGTAACGCTCCACCCCCTACCCACTTTTCACCTCCGATTGTCTCTCCAGCGAAACTTTTTCTGCACACTCCGAAAGATTCGGCTGCCTATTCGTGTCCCTCAAGCGTTTCTTAGTTTTTCTCCTTCTGTTTCTCCGCTCTGTAATCCAAATGTTCCCCATTCCTATATTTTCCAAAATTCTTCGTAGTTTTGAAACTCATGTCTTATTTCCCTCATTCTCAGCTGCTACGTAAGGGGGGGGGGGGCCGTCTGACCGTTGCCCTACAGATGCTGCAGGTGCGGGCTCTGCGGACCCTGAGTGCCCGTGGTACCTCTGACGTACTAGAGGAAGCCGGGCCGGACTTGATTCGAGCCCCTCCCAGAAAGGAGTTGTCCGGATTGGGTTGGACTCGGCTTGGCAGTGGACCCGTCACTCACGGGGAATTGAGGACCTACGATGGCGGCGTGTCCCAGGGGAGTGCCTAAGGCGTGTACCCTGGGGGCCGGTGCGCCGGAATCGCCGTTGTTTGTAGGGAGGATGGTGGCTACCTTAATGCTGGGTGACTCACCTCTTAAATACGAGTAGGTCTAAGCTAGTATGACCTATCCACCAGTGAGAATCTGGAAGCTAAGAGAACTTAGCGCGCCTGGGCGACGCAATCGTCTGCAGCCGAAAGGCGGGTCGGTTTTAGGAAACAAGGTGCCGTCTTAATGCAAAAAACCACCGGGTAGCACAGACCTCTGTGTTTTACCCCTGGACCCAGGGCCTAGTAGTACCCGAATCAATCTGTCCCTCAAGCGTTTCTTAATTTTTCTCCTTCTGTTTCTCCGCTCTGCAATCCAAATGTTCCCCATTCCTATATTTTCCAAAATTCTTCGTAGTTTTGAAACTCATGTCTTATTTCCCTCATTCTCAGCTGCTACAGGTATCAACATTTGCACTGTATGCCTGTCGGACAATCCGCGATGTAATAAAGTAGAATGCCAGTGCGTTTTGTTCTTTATAGTCTGAAATCATTTTATAAGCAGATGCAAAATACAGATTACATTTAATGTTTGGAAAAATCAATGCTCTCTGTATTTTATCTCCTTTGACTATGAAACAGCCAAGTTTTCTTTCCAGTGTTTGACCCTGTGGACTTCACATCGCGGAAATATTGACTGATTTTTTTGCAAGTGTATAAAGCCCATTTTCACTGCTAAGGCATCATAGGCAGTGGACATTAATGGTGCTTGAAATGAAAAGATAAATTGGGAAAGTTATTGCTTTTAAGGAAGTAGATTTAGGGGACCTCCTCAGAACTGGACATTTATGAGGAGTGAGAGAACCTGAAAAAATCTCAGTCAGGGAGGAAGGTTCTTGAGGGAATGGGACCCCAGTCCTACCGTTCGGATAAAGAGATATTGGTATAAGTGAGAAATCCATTGCCCTAAGGGATGTACTATAAACTGCTTTAACTAGTCAAGTTAGAGCTATATGGCCTTCTCTAACACTCAACCTTCCCTAAGTAATACAATGACTGAGACAAGACCTTTACATAGATATTTAAACATAACATCTATTTATGCAACATATCTGATATTAACACTAATACACATAATATGATATTACTTATTTAACCTATTCGTGAATGAAGTATATTCAGATACATGCAAGAATTAGGGATTAAATTTGTATTACTCAAACCTAGACTCTATAGTTTAAATGTGTATAACATTTTAGTTTATATTTTACTAAAATAAACACAAGTTATGATTGTAAGACAATTTAAATAATATGCAAACAGAAAAAATGTATTAAACGTAAGCATGAAATAAATAATAAACCTATATCACAGAAATCAAAAAGAAACAGAACTAAATATGGTGAAAATCAGATGTATGTATTAAAAATTAAACATTAAAAATAAACATTAATCGACTATTAAGCAACGGTATGCAGAATTTGAAAAAAGAATACTTAGAGAGTGCAAAACTCGGCGATCGTTTAGTCCTAATCAGATGGGAGTCTCAAAAGATGAGGAAATAAGAGGGTAGGTCCAAAGTTTGCCCCCTAAATGTTTTCTAGGTATGATAAAGACAGACACTATATTTCACTTTTCTATATAGTTATCCTTCATTGCAATACACTACTCACATCTTTGAATTAACATTTCAATCCCCCCCCCCAAATACTCAGAAGTCTTGTCTGCAAAATGGGCATAAATAGCATCTATCAATTCTTCATCACACATAAATTTCCTTCCTTTGAGAAGAGGAAATAGTCACTGGGAGCTAGATCTGGGCTGTAGGATGGATGATCGATCTCCTTGAAGCCACATTTCTTCACAGCTTCCTTTGCAACAAGAGCTGTGTGCACAGGTGCGTTGTTGTGAAGAACGACATCTTCCATCTCTTTGATGGAAGTACGTAGTGTGTGCAGTAGGTCAGCATAGTACTCCCCATTTACTGTGATGTTCCCTTCCTTGAAGTCAATGAAGAGTATTCCTTCACAGTCCGAAAAGATAGTGGGCAGGATCTTTTTGGTTGACTGAGTGACCTTGGCCTTTAGAGATGGTGTTTCCTCAGGTTGACGCCACTCCATTGATTCTGTTTTGGACAAGGGATCATAGTAGAGGACCATAGTTTCATCTCCTGTAACAATGGTTTGCAGAAATTCTCTCTCGTTGCCACGGCAGAGCTCCAAAAATGCTTAATAACCGATGTTTTGTTGCTGCTTTTGGACTGAGGAAATAAGTTTAGGCACCCATCTTGCACTAACCTTATTTATGTTTAAATGTTCATGAATAATTCGAAGGACTGTTGTTTTAGAAAGGCCCAGCGTTGCTGCTATTTCTGCAACTTTTCGTCGCCAGTCTTCCATAATTTCTGCTTCCACAAGAGCGAGCGATGTTTTCAGGAGTGAGCACCTGCAAGGGCCGACCTGCACGCTCTTCGTCTTCAATGCTTTCTCGACGCATCCGAAAAAATTGGACGCATTCTTTTACGGTAGAATATGAGGGGGATGTTTCCCCATATGTACCGTCCAATCGCTGTTTAATTTCATGTGAAGTAAGTCCATCTTTTATGAAGAACTTAATATCAGCTCGAAACTCCATTTTGAATATGTCACAATCTTCTACACATAGCCTTCTTTATGCAACTATATCTGAACAAGTGCACACAGCAGAACAGAAGTTACAGCTGCAATTATTTACTTAACAGGTAAAGTGTGAAAGCAGATAAAACTTTTGTGCAAGCGATAATCCTTATTGGCGAGGCCGGAAACTTATGGACTTACCCTCGTATTAGAAATAACGAATACAAGCGTTCTGTACACGCTGTAAACTGTTGCTCAGCTTTGCGTTGAGGTTAATTACCAGAATATCGCAATAGTAATTAGTGGCATTACCGTTATTTGTACTAGGATTAATTTTACTTTCCGGAGAAAAATATTTCAATCGCTGTCAAAGAGAAAATAATAGAATATATTTGTTTGCCGATATGATGCGTGATATATTGTTTCTCTGCAGTAAGGTAACAATGGGACCTACCATATTGACAGTATATATTTGCAGACGCTAAATCGATCACTTTAGACATTAATTTTAAATGCTGTTGCTCATTTTGTTTTATTTTTAGTATGAAAACACCCTTACATAAAATTATTTTTAAATTTGTAGAAGTAAAAAATAATGACAAATTAATTTTGGAGCTAAGAACAAAGAATAAAATATATAAAAATAAAATAAGTAAATAAGTTACAAACTATTTTGTAGGAACTGTAAGACAATCAGCGTGTAACATAATACACTTTTTCTGTCTTTCTATCATAATGTAAAATGCTTAAAACTACAATCGGCAGAATTTCTGATATGAGATCCAAATATATATATATATATATATATATGAAAAATAAAAATAAAGAAACACTATTAACAATGTAACAAATTAACACTAATAATAAAAGTAGATAAAGATAAAACACAGAGAAAGAGCCACACTTAAAATTGCTATGTTTCAAGTGTGACTCTTTCCACGTTTATTATTAGTATTAATTTTTATATATATTAAAACTACTTTTTAAGATAAAACTTACAATTGAAATAACTTGTGTTTTGTTAGTGAAGTTTCAGACAGTACTATGCTGAAATTCTGAAATAGTTTTTCTTTTGCGTCATGTACTTTCATCCGACTGGACTAGTGAGAAGGAGTACGATTTCAGACACGGAAGTTCAACGAAGGCATTTTGGATCCTAATGAACCTCTCGGAAGAAAGGATAAAGTGAGGGATACGAAAAGCGGCAAGGTTTATTGGGCTGCAGGCACGGGTGCATGTGGGGTACATAACTTTTTCAGATTCTATTTTTTTTTTGTTGTTCATCTGTTATGACTTCAGCGTAGCCCACCCCTAAGGCGTTCGACGTTCTTGCAAAGGCGCTGTCACACCAGAAAACAGGGCAATTTCTGCAATGAGCTTATTCCGCCACTGCCACCCCATATCGCATAGTCTACAACCCTTTCAAGATGATTAAGGAAATGAAATGGGAAGAAATAACGGAAAATAAAAATAAAAACTAACCATCCCAGCATTCGCCTAAGTGACCAGGAAAAACCACAAAAAGCCCTAGGTGGAGATAGCCAGTTCCAAGGATTTTGAACCGATTCTCAGTAGCCTTAGATACACCTGTACTACTGAAAGGGGCACACGGTTTTCATGAAAAGCATCGCACGAGGTGTCGGTCGTGTGGTCTAGTAGGAACCACACTTGCCTCTTAAACCCAAGATCGCAGGCTCGATCCCGGCCTGGACTGTTGGATTTTTCCGGGCGTAATAATCATAAGTATTGCTTCCTTCGGAAAGGAAGTAAAGCCGTGGGTCCCGTGTCGTACATTTACGGCACGATAAAGAACCTCAAGCCTGAAAGAAGAGACCTCTGAGCAAAATTTGTCGGTCGCTTAACGCCCTGAATTGAATGGGACGCTGATGACCTGGCATGTTAAAAAGCGTCCTAGATAAATAAATAAATAAAAAAACACGCACGAGGTCGTGTCATTAGCTCTTACATTAACAAAGACTTTCTATTTTGATTAGAAAGGCATATTCACTACACCAAGTGACACTGGCACACTCAGAGTAGACAAGTCAAGGAAATATCCACATTTGACCTCAAACTATAAGTATATGGAATGGCCTTAAAACCCAGATATTTTACAAGATTCCAGCTATTACCCACTAATTAAAAAAGAAATCAATTTGGTGGATGCATTTTCATTCACACAAGTCGCTTGTGTATGCTCTACAGCAAAACAATTAAACAAAACAAAAAAATGGAAAAAAAAAAAAAGAAGGAAAGAACAAGGGTGAAACATACTAACTGCCGAGCAACATAAGATTTATTATTTTAATAATAAATAACTAATAAATATCATACTCGCTAGGTCTGAAGTTTGAATGAGCGTTTAGCAGTGTTGCCAATACGTATCACTGATAAATGTTTTTCATATGACTTACTTCTGGGTCACCGAGCTTCATCTCGGCTCATAGCGCCTCAGCCATTTGTGTTTGAACAATTGTTAGCTAATTTGCATCTTACGCTCCGTGACTGTGAATGAGGCAATTGAATAATTGCATGCTTTCATATAAAATATAGCACGTTCAACCTTTTCTGAAGAAAGATCAATGTTTCGTGCATATATTAATGGAAATGTCTATCTCACAACTTCCCAAAACAAATTTTAACTTAGCAATAAATGTTATTTTACGCCCAATTTCGCTTTCTTTTAATTTTGGGTCACTTGTAACTAATTGCTGATATTAGTACGTATACATTTAGCTTGTATCAGTGTTTAACAAAGTTGCCTTACGTTAGAGTCTGCTGCGATTACTGGTCATGAAAATATCGCATTACTAAAGTCTAGTTTATTAAATATAATCTTTTGGTAGAATTGTAGAATTTGGTAATGGTTTTAAAGTAATTAAAAAGTCTCTGGGTAAAGCAAGTGGTTGGAAATCAGATCTGTTACTATAATTCGTGTGTAGTAGAGAGTTGTTGAGATAACAGAATCTGAGAATTAACAGATCGATTTTACAAAAAACGCAAATGCCTACAGCCAGGGCTTGGGGCATGCATAGAACTGCATTACGAGGTCACACTGAAAGTCGTGAGCAACCCATTGTTAAAGTTCAAATTCTAACAATACAAAGGACTGCAGGATAATAATCTACAGACTTTACACCACATGTTGCCACATTGTCATCACGTAACCACAGGCAATATTTCCAAAATGGCGGACATCAATGTTTCGTTTCGACAGCGTATTATCATTGAATTCCATGTTAAAGAGGGAAAATCTGCTGCTGAAATTCACCTCAGACTTCAACGGTCTATGGAGATGTCTGCATGGGTGCTAGGAGTGTTAGGAAATGAGTGAAACATTTCAAAGATGGGAAAACGAGTATCTAAGATGAGCCTCGTAGCGGTCACCCGCCAACTTCAACAAGGAAAGAGTTGATGAGCTCATTAGAGAAAATAGGCGTATCACTGTGGATGAAATCGCTGAAAACTTGCAGTAGGACATAGTGCAGTGCAAGAAATGATAAAAAAAAAATCTTAGGTTATTGAAAAGTTTGTTTAATAACCTAAGCTTGGGTTATTAAACGTTGGGTCCCATGTTTATTGACCGAAGACCACAAACTTCAGAGAATAACCATCAGTCAAAATCATCTTCAGATATTTCAAAATGAAGGTGATGCTTTTCTGACGAGTATTGTGACAGACGATGGAGGCTGGTTCCACCAATACGAGCCTGAAACAAAACGCCGGAGTATGGAATGGCACCATTTTGATTCGTCATCGAAGACGAAAGCGAAGACAGCACGATCTGCTGGGAAGGTTGTGGGTACCGTCTTCTGGGATGCACAGGGTTGCATTCTGGTTGATTTTCTTGAACCTGCACAAATCATAAATGCTGCTCGCTGTATCCAGACACTTTGGAAGATCCGTAGTGCATTGCGCGATGAGCGCCCTGGAAAGAAGATCATCCTGCACAGGATAATGCGCGTCCTCACACTGCCCGTGTCACATTGGAGAAGATCGGAACATTTGGGTGAGAATCTCTTCCACATCTTCCTTACAGTCTCAATATGCACCCTCCGACTGCCTTCTTTTTGGTTCTGTTTAGGAAAAGACGCGAGGCCAACACTATCAGACGGTGGAGGATATTCGGCATGCAGTGCGTCAGTGTCTTCGTGCAGCTGGAACGGAGTTCTATCGTAAGGATATTTTCAAACTGGCAGAACGATGGGAAAAATGCGTGCAAAGAAATGGAGATGATGTTGAAAAGTGATAGAAAAGTCAGTAGATTAAGGTGATGTACTTGGCTTATCTTAAAATAAGTATTATGAGGTTTAAAACTTGTTGCTCACTACTTTCAGTATGACCGTTGTACATTAATCCAGGGAAACAAAACAAATATCTTTCTAGGATTGCTCCGTATTGGTTGGTCAAGGAAATGGAAAGTAAAAAGCATGGGGATAGGGATAAACCAGTAGCAGTTTGCTTTTGAAAGGTACTTAATACTTATACAGAACATTATTGCTAATAAATTTATATTCTATCGGTATTTTATTTCACACATTTTTAGATTTTATCATTTACTCTTGTGAGAAAATCATAATAAACATTTGGAAATGGCAAGTCGAAGATAAAAGATAAAATCTACTGGGTTCTTCATGATTTTGTCACCCGTTTCACGGCAGGTGGCGGCTCGGGAGTTAGAGGGGTAACTCCCGGCGAAGCGGGTGTAATATCAGCGCAACTGGTTCAAGTTCTCGTAATCACAACTATTACAATAAAATAAGAATTATGACAGGAGATGTTGTCCTCCTACATCTATACATTTCTGGCATCTAGAAAACGCTTGTTCACACGCATCAATTAATCTTTCTAAATTAAATTTCTCGCCAGATCCTTCATTTCAGTTCTTTTAATGTGTGGAGATTTGTTTCATAAACTTTAATTTTCAACTTTCCCAATAAATATAAACTAAACACTGTCAGTATGTCATTCCCGTATCTTTCCGCATTCTTAAAAGAGGTGTGGACATGCTGCAGACAATTGCGCAATGCAGAGAGATGTTTTCGCTGAAAGTACAATCGTGGCTAAAATCTGAATGTGTGCGGATGATTAAGATCACCGACTAATATGAACGGAGACTTTGCTTCATCTGTGAGAAGGGGGAATCGTGGCCGCATATGTAAAGGTACGAAAGAATGGAGTGAAAAGTATCTACCACACTCATTTACGGAATCGAACAGAGGGAGATGGTCAGGCTGGGCTCTTCTGGGAAACTAGGAACGTAAATTTCTAATGAAAGTCAGACAGCTCAGGTCTGAAAAGGCTGATAACCCGGGAGGGGATTGGGGGGGGGGCAGCTGTGTGTCATTCTTTTTATGTATTTTTATTGTTTCTGAAATATTTCATTTTTATGTACATTTATTTATTTTTTTATCTTATTTTATTGCTGAATATATGTTTTATAGCTCACTGTCAAATCTCCATTCTAATACATTGTACTGAATCAAATAGATCTAGTGTATTACCACTGTAATAAATACACCACCACCACCAACAGTTTTGCTATTATTATTATTATTATTATTATTATTATTATTATTATTATTATAACTAAGTACTACACCATATTCTACACCATACACCGATTTTCTCATATAACGGGGTTTCGTGCATAAAATCAAGTTTTTTTTTTTTTTTTTTGTACTTCAATACCTGTTGTTTTTACTCAAAATATAACCATGGAAACGCAACCATAGTTCATAAGTAAATAAGATTAAGTGTGGACCAATTACTCTATCATTACGTTCCATAAGGTTCAATTACAGAAATTTACCTTATATAGCATCACCTGCCTTCAATTTGTGAACAACAACAGTGACATCATATGCTTGCAAGGGATGTGAATGCGGCAGTTTTCTAAATGTTTGGATGTAGCTGACAACATTTTCCAACATCTCCTGGCAAATTCGTTTTGCTTATTTTCATTGTAATTTTAGTTGTAATTGCGAAAATTAAATCAGTTGCTTGGATATTATCATCCGTTTCGCTGGGAGTAACCGCCCTAACTGTCGACCCGCCAACTGCTGTGAAACGGGCGACAAAACCATGAAAGATCCGGTAGTTTTTATTAAATTTATATTTATAAATATTCTTTCTTGAATCAGTAGCCTACCTTATGAACTTAAAATGTAGGAGAGAGGCTGATAGACACGCCAACTCGTGAGAAGCCCCGCAACTAATACCGCGATTTTTCACCTTGGTAGTTGGAAGTTTATTTGCCAACCAAAACAAGAGAAGATTCGCCTGCCTTCTTTTATTGTTTTAAGAGAGACTAAAAGTGCCATCAGGTGGTTACCCATTTAAAATAATGAGTTTGCAATGGAGTACATATGTCATGATGATTGAAACGTCAATTCCTGCACTATGTTTGGATACTAAGCCGATTAACAGGTGACTTTAATTTAGTGTTACTGTTTAATCTGCCATAAAAATCAGAGAAACATTCCATTTAGTGATTAAAACATCTTATTTGAAGAGAGGATGAAGTTCAAGGGAGCTATGTACCAGCGTTGAAGATTGTTTCAGAATAAACGTGGACGCATGGAAGATGTTGCACGCTTAGAATCATACAAAAAAAATTAATGGTGTCCAAATGAAAGTGTGCGAAATAGCTAAAATGAGAGTTGAGCACAATATTCTACTTGAAAAATAGCAATTGAAAAAAAAACTATTGCACTAGAGGCGCCATGGTTGTTGACTATGAACCAAAAACACGTGCATGGGGACATTTCACTCAATGCTGACAATTGTGAATCTCAATCCACGATCAATTTGTGACCGTGAATGAAACTTGGATCTACCGGCACAAACCTGCGTCAAAGTGCGTTGCACAACTAGCGAAAGTGGGACAAAATGTATACTTTAATATAAAACATCAAATTACTTAAATCTGTACCCGCCCCCCCCCCAAATAACTCCTATTAATACTCTTATAAATAAAACCCGGAGTTCTTCCACACAAATACAGCATACCTCACGTGCAACCAATGACGTTCTAAAATATGCATAGTGCACTTTTTTTACAAAGGCAGTAATGTTTCTTTGCTGTTTCTTGACAAGAAAGCCTCTCTACAAATATAACAAAGTGGTCAGGTGATTACGACGTCATCTTGTCTTAGTAAATAAATAAACAAATGAACCCACAACTATTGTAGTGAAAAAATGTTTGGTAGAGTTGGGAATACACAGAAATAAACTAAATAAATTGAAGAAAACAACACACTAGTGATATAGAAAAATCTAAATACTTGTACAATTTAGAATTTGCAGCAGGTTTTTACAGGGGTGTGTCAACCATGTCGCCACACGTTGAATGCCCGATTTGAAGCGGTTTCTATATGCAGATGTGGATGCAGTGTTAACTAAGGGTCCCACTTCACACACCGGGTCGTTCAGGGGCTCGAAGTCGCCTTTCGTGTTTTATTGGTCATGGGAGGAAGGAGATGAAGAGGGCAGGTTTAAATCACACGACCTTGCTTCATTTAAATGCATTGAAATGTTTAATCCACACTACACTAGTTATCGGCCACCTGGTTCGTTTTCTCTATAACTTTGATTACACGCGCTAAATATGCTGCATCTGTGTGCTTCTCGTCTAGTGCCGCTGGTAAAGCGATGTTGATCATCAGAGAACGAACGAAACGTATGTAGGACTGAAGGACATGTATGTGAGTGAGCCGAACGTAATACTGGAAAAACGTATATGCTAATGAACCGAATGCAATATTGATAAGCGTCTTACTGCTTTACTTCCTGATCTGATCTGGTAAAAAACTTGCTTTGCTAGATTTGTTTCCCCTTATATATGAAATCCAGAAGTCGCCAGTTTCAAAGTGTCACGAGGGGTTTACAACACAGCGCCCACGGCTTCTCTGAGCCTTTGAAATATTTAAATATTATTGGTGAACTTTTTGAATTCCCAAGCGCGCTTATTTTAAATTCATCGGCTCTTTGACGCCTTATTGGAGAGCTTCTCATCATACAATGTGACGATTTCATCGCCGACACCTGTTCCCCCTCCTACCTTCAACGAATTTTGAAGCATCTTCAGCAACTAACATACAAAAGGATCTATTGTTCGGCCACCTGCTTGCACTTATCTTTGTTATAGGGGGGAGACCCATCGCTCTAGCCATTACCAGCAGAAGAAACACAAAAGATGACAAAAGGCAACCTTTTCCCCATTGTCATAGTCAAACGTCCAGGTAGCCGTGAATACATTTTCGTAACATGAAATGTCCCAGTTTGCTACTATATATATATATATATATATACTATTTACATTATCTAAAGGCATTGTGCATGCTGGTTGTGGGGATCTGTCACAAAATCTACACTGGAATAACAACCATCTCACACAGAGCACTAGTTACAACTGAACTGAAAAGGAAGCAACAGTGGGATTGTGATTTTAAAACAACAATGCATTATATACAGTCAGAATTATTTAATTGTTGTGCGAAAAACAAAGATTAAGAGACAGTATAATACCAGTAAAATTTAATGGTTCCACAAAATATTAATTTGTGGAAAAATGCTGGGTGATGGTAATTTCTAAGTATTTTTTTTTTAAATCCGCGCACACTAATCTGTAAAAATCAGCTGTTACACTGCAAACATTTTTGCCATCGTAGACCTGTGAAATTAGTCCAATATTTTTATGGCACTAAATCTTGAAAATGCTGATGATTATCTATTTAAAATTGAGATATCCTTACTCTCGAGCATATTTGCTAACAATGACTTATTAGCATCAAATTTAAACTTCTTTATCACCGTATGACTCTGTATTATTATTATTATTATTATTATTATTATTATTATTATTATTATTATTATTATTATTATTATTATTATTATTATTATTTTTTTTCGTGAACTTTAGTTTTGCTATCTCAAATTGCTTCTCTAGGATACCTCTATAATCTCTTAAATAAGAATTAACACCCGGTATATAGCTGTAGTCACCTTTGATGAATTCGCAGGAATTCATCACTTCTCCGCCAGTTGTCAAAAGCGATATTTAGCTCGTATTTTTGCACTTTGTTCAGATTTGGACTTCAATTTTTCTGAAGACAGAAAAATCTACGTACCTTTGCTTAAATGTCAAAGCATATAGTCTCTCAAGAGCGATAAACGTAAGTTACAAAGTATGCACGCGTACGAGATAACAAAAGCATCATTTTGAACCGTGGGAAGATCGGTCAAAACGCTTGCTGCAGTTCTTCTTTCCCATACTCTGAGCATGGGAACGTGGATTTGAATGTTGGTCACTCATTACGTTAATTATAAGGTTAACAAGCAACAGAATGTGTGAACACGTTTAAATCTGTTTTATAGCCTTGAAAATGTGACTCAAGTGTACTCACGCATCTCAGTGGAACATCACGAATAAATGAACCGCCCTCAGCAAATGTCATGCAGATTTGATCATTCGGCGTAAATTTAAAACCTGTGTGTTTTGCATACTTGCTTCATTTTCGCCATTTATATCTTTGTGTATTTGGTATAGGTCGTTAAAGCATGGGTTCGTGAATGGAAGGTCTGGGATTCTATTCCCGCCAGGACCGTCCTCTTTGACTAAGGTTTTTGTAATTTTTCCATCAGTACTAATAAATGGCAAGTTTCGGATATACAATGCAGGATGGCACACGTTAAAAAAAATAACTCAAGCAATAACAGCGTCATTTCTTAAATAAAAACAAACCAAGTTTCAGTTTCTCAGTTTCTCAGTTCATTTCATATCTCATCAGTGCCCACAGCGTTCTTGCAAAGATAAAATTGTACCATTACTGTTAAATAAAATAGAAAATAATGCCTTTATTTTGCATTAATTGAAACAATATCATATTATGTGCTAAGAAAAACACAAGAATATTATACATTTAAATTTACATACATTGATTGTTCCCTTAGAAGTTATATAGACACACACACACACACACCCGTGGAGATTCCGTAGAATTGTATTGGTCTCCAGCCTATAGAGGTAAACGAGGGTTTAAAATATTATTTATGCCGGCTCAAAATATTAAAATATGTTACATTGGATGTATAGAAGCAATCATAGTAAATTATTATAACCATTATAATAATTACTATTTACTATTATTTTGGTATCAATTTTATCGTATTTCATGAACTACTTTTGGGAGGTAGTGAGATCATTAATGGAATGGAAGTAGAGATGATAGAATGCATTGTTATTGGTTTTTGTTCTAAGAAGGATTACGAATATATTTGTAATTTCAATTAAAAACAAATGCACGTTTCAGGTTAAAATAAGAGTTCATGGTAAATTTATTTATTTTAACAGTAAATTTAAAGATAAAACGCACTTATAATTTATTGTATTTATTATTTCATAATAAATTGTATTTATTATTAAATAATTTTATTTAATATTTTTATTTTAATACTTTATTATAAAATAGTTGTAATCGATACAGTTCTATGTTGTGAGTTCTAGGTTAGGAAAGGCTTCCTAGATCTCTAGTCGAATGGAAGCAGAGATATAGGAATTAAAAAAAAAAGGTACGTAGGAGAAAATCGTATCAGCTATTAGTTTTTAAACACCATGCTTTAAAACTATCGGTTAAGTTCCATTCTGATTGGTAAATAAGGGTATCAACGATACCGTACATTGGCTGAAAGACACTCGCGTGCAAATATATGTAGTAAATTATTGTACAATATTAAAAGGGACTTTCTGACGAAATATCAAAACAACGAGAATGCTACTAGAAATTGTCAACGTGTATTTATAGATTCGCATAGCAGATATGGAAAAGACACATTCATGGGAAATTTTCAAACTATTAAACTGTACTTATTCAAATTTCAAAATCATATAACGTAGGGTGTTAATATTTTGTGGAATTGTTATAGAAACAGGGTGTTTAACTTCGATCTTAAACCTTTCACTCTATAAAAATCTGCTACCAAATGTTTTACGGTAGGTTACAATGAAGTCATTTACGCATCATGTCTGTATACATTTCTTTGTCGATACCTAATTTGGTCAAAACTGAAAATGTTGTGTTATTCATTTCTTTAAAACTTCACAACCTAGACTGAGAGAAACATTTTTAACACCGCTTGAAAACAGCCTGCTCTTTTCCTAGTACCTTTTCGTAATGTTATGACTCTGAATGTATTACACAGGGAATACAACAAATTCCAGTAACACTTTCAAACATCAATTACACAAAACTCTCATTGATATCACTTGCATATGCGTTTCTGAAGCGAAACACGCCATACTGCAGTTAGCGCTAAGTGCGTGGTTCCGCAAATTGCCCACAGTCGGAGTTAGTTGCAAAGGGTGCCGATAAAGCTTTCTGTGTGTTAGAACGAAGCAATACTTCACACAAATGGAACCATAAACAAATATAATTGTCCCATCGATGTACCCAGAAAGTTATGGAAGTCATCGAATATCAGCTGATTCGCCGGAGGGCAGTGTTTTCAGTGCAGTGTCGCTTCGAAAACTTTATCTCTCTCTCTTCTGCGCTCAAATCTCCGTAACTGGACATCATACAAATACAGCTGATGTTTATAAATGCAGAGGTATTCCGATTCTTTTCATTTCATTTGTTCATTGTTGATTTACCTGTCACGTAGTAACGCTAGCATAACGTAATGTAAGTCACATCTGTTTATAGAACATCATACGATAATCTGGGCTTCATTTGTTCATTGTTGATTTACCTGTCACGTAGCAACACTAGCATAACGTAATGTAAGTCACATCTGTTTACAGAACATCTTACTACACATTACTGTTGTTTTTCGGTGCAAATTTGAAATATATTAAATATATATCTACTGTGAAAGTGTGTTTATAATTTTTGGCACCCTCGGTATATGTACGATGCTAATACAGCAAATGTTACTGTTCATGGGTAATAACCATTGTATATAAAACGTACTGTATTCGTATGCACGGCCGTAAAGCTCATGCGAGAGTTATAATTATTTGTGTAGTTGTCAGAACGTTCATCCCTGAACACGGACGTGTGACTGCGCTGGATGGGACATTTAGGAGCAGGAAACAATGCAATGGCTACCTGGTCCCGTGCTTTGATGTTGTGTGACTTCTTCCTGTGGGAATACATAAGGGACCATGTTTATGTGCCGCCTTTACTCCGTGATTTGGAGGAATTGAAGCAGAGACTTCAGAAATCGGTCACAGAAGATA
This sequence comes from Metallyticus violacea, assembly GCA_030762175.1. Classification (NCBI taxonomy): domain Eukaryota; kingdom Metazoa; phylum Arthropoda; class Insecta; order Mantodea; family Metallyticidae; genus Metallyticus; species Metallyticus violacea. The sequence continues at coordinate 103,239,183 of CM060830.1, read as the reverse complement.
TGTTGAGAAGGGTGTGACACTAGTTAGATTTCCGTATGGACATTTGCCGAGTATCGCTTGGGATTTCCCTTAGAACGGTAGATAAACCCTATTACTTGTGGGCTTTGTGTAATTGAGATTTAAAAATGTTGCGGACTTTGTATACCTTGTATTATACATATATCCCCTGGACAGTAAGAATTTTACATTTGATACTGGAATAAAGAATTATTTCCCAGTCCTTCTGTCTAGAAGATTTAGCATTTAAAACACAGACACTAAAGTAAATAATATCTGCGTAATAACTGAAGATACTCTGTTCGTCTTTTTTAATTTTGTAAATATGTATGTGGTTTGAATAATAGCATTGCTTTGTATGTATAATACTCTCTTGAATTAAATCATCACAATACTAGGCCAAAAAAAATAGCATAAATCCAAAATGGGCAAATATTAAAAGCATAATAAACCATGCAGCCTATGAAACTTTAGGAATCATAAAGAACCACAAAAATAATTGTATTCGAATAAGAATTAACAAATTCTCGAAAATAAAAAATAAATCTATGCCAAAAGCCTAAACTGCAAACTGTCAATATGAAGAGAAATTAGAAAGATTAAGTGAAATTGCTGATACAAATATAAAAGTAATTTCACGAAAGTCGAGAAGAAAAAACTTATAAAACGTCAAGACATTTAAATAAGACAGACAGAGAAAGAGATAACGTGAAAATTTATACGTAACATAACAGAAGCAGAATGGCTCAATTATTGCAAATAATTGTTGACTCAAGATTAATTACAAAAGCAATATTTGCCGACATAACCAAAAAAGTACACATGATTAATACGGTGACTAGTATAAAAAGATATAAAAATAAAAATCACCTAGTAACTATGGACAGGGCTTATGAAATACGCACCAATTTTGGTACACACATGAAATTAACATTTTATTAATTTTTGTTGCCAAAGTGGCCGGTATATTTAAAGGGTGCGATCGTATTAACTGTAATAATTAGATATTTATTAGTCTACTTAACACTTTTTATAAAATACACATTCAAGTTTAATAAACGATTAAACGTAATAACAAAAGACAGTTCTTTTGGAACCCAGAATGCTTTTGGAAAAGTAAGACCATGTTCTGGTTTGCACAATTAAATGAGAATCGCAGAGAATATAATTTACCTTCTTATGTAGTCTTCATAGATCTTCAGAAGGAACTTTATAAAGTAAATAGTTATTTATTGCGAAAATGTATCATAAATATACAGTTTTGCCATAAACAATTTTACAACATTTTTAAATATTTTTTCACGTGGTTTTGACATGTTGTCCTGTCATGTATTGCAACCAGTTCTCAAACATATGACCAACCTCTCACTGTTGATCTATATAGCAAGCTCTATTTGATGCTCTCAAACCTGGCCACAGTTTGTGGTCCAGGAAATTAACAGAAGGCCAGTCTTGAACACTGATAAGATCTGGAGCATTTCTCTGAATCCAATTCAGGAATGACCTTGTATTGTGGACTGAAAGCTCCATTGCCTGTTCTTGAACAAAGTTATGTCCTTGTTCTTTATCTTAGGGTCCTGCAAAGTGGGTTTCTTACATTGTGGCAGCTGTCTTCAATCAAAACATTAATGAAGCAGCTTCTCTGGACCTTCAGGACTTTCTCGCTAAGTTGAGGCACACATTCTTCACATTGACCTTTCTTCAATATTGAATATCTTCTCAGTGATTGTTATTAGATTAACTGTGTAGCAGTCGTTTGTATATCCTCTGCAGTTAAAAATGTCCAATACTGCAACGAAAAACCATCTGTTAAGGTTCTGTCAGAGCAATCTGCACATGGATCTTTTGGATTTGTTTGTCTCATAACCATCAATGTCTGCTTCTAAAATGGCTTCCGTCGAACGGGTGTCACTTCTTTGACGATTGCTACTGTTCTTCCAGAGCCAGCCGCTAGAATCTCGAACAGTAGTCATCAGTGCAGCATGGGATGGTGTGGTACACACACATGCTATTGTTTCCCATCTTTTTAAGGATCCAATTATGAAGTGGGTGGAGGGGATTTTCTTGAAGTTCTTCCGGTTTCCCGGTTTATTGCACCAACATTTTCATTTTTTCGTCACTTTCATTTTATCTCAAATATTGTACAGTAATCACAGCCTTGTGGCTGTCAGGGTTGCTGCTTAGGGTATGGACCTTGAAGCCTTCCTTGCTTCATATCTGTCCGAATTCGAAACCTCGGTCTTAGCAAAATAACCACTTGAGGTTTCTTTAACATCTCAGGTCATCAGCGTCCCTTTCAATTCAGGGCATGAAACGACCGACAAAGTTTGCTCAGAGGCCTCTCTTTCAGGCTTGAGGTTCTTTATCGTGCCGTAAATGTACGACACGGGACCCACGGCTTTACTTCCCTTCCGAAGGAAGCCATACTTAGGATTTTTACTCCCGGAAAAATCCATCAATCCTGACCGGGTTTGAACCCGCGATCTTGGGTTTACGAGGTAAGTATGGTTACCCCTACACCACCAGGACCCACTGCTGGTTATGGTTATGGAGGCGTGACGATGCCTCAAGATCTCTGGGATATTCGGACAAAATGTGACAGAGCGATGGTCTGCATGTCACCAATGCTGATGACGTAATAAAATAAGCACCATGCCAAAAAAGTGGTGATAATATTTGTAGGCCTGTACTTGTCGGGGTTGAACATCCGTCTATCAGTTAATTTTACAAACATTTTCTTTATTATTCTATAAAACTCCATTTTATTCAGGTGTAATTTCTCAAAAATAGCCAGCTCTCTGATTTCAAATGAAACAATCTCTTTTTCCATTTGGTTACTTACGTTGTCTGCGAACGCATCCAATTAATGAGCTCGTAGGTGGATGAAAGGCAGGGAAAGTGCGGACTTATTGATGAGCGCACAGATGGGGTGTGATGTACATAGGGGTTAAGTGGATGAGGCACGATTGGGTCCATCTTCCCAGTGGTCGTGCGTACATAACGCCGTACATCCATCACGTGCAGGGAGAGCCGTTAAGGAGACTTTATATCCCCATGTTTTATCGACTTGGCACGTGTTCCCTGCAGGGGTTTGGAGGTGTCTGACATTTCTAAGGAAAATATGTGTTTCCTGCAAAAACTTTTCTACGGGCATACGTCACAGCATTTCGACTTTATCTGATCATAGGAGGGTGTGAACTGAATATAGTATGGCAGAACAACCACCCCCACTAAGTTTCTCTACTTGCTGCTTTTTATATGTGCACGGAAAGTCCGCAGTATTAGCACACCCGGTTATGCAATGATGCGTTAAGTGACAATTTACAGTTTTTTAAAAATCATATATTTTCATTTTCTTTAGCAGTTCTTCACTTGGCCCCTAGACAGCTTTGTCAGGTATATGAGGATACCGTTAGGAAAAAGTAGGCATAACAGCTGTAACTGCCCATAGCTACCACCCCAGTATATCTATTACCTAATATCTGTTCGTCTTTTATACTTTTTATTACATTACGGATGAGAAACAACAATTTATTAATATAATTAGTGGCATGAATATTTTAATTAGTAATATCAATATCACTAAGACTGTGTAATCAAATGCCATCAATATAATCATAATCAATATAATTCATAATCAATGTATTTACTATGTAAGGAAGGTACAGAAACTGTAGCTGGAAAGTCGTATGGTAAACCGTTCTTAGGCAGCCGGAAACGCAGTCATAAACGTCACAAATAGAAAAAAGGTTCGTCTTCCAAAGCCACGGACAAAAGGCTTCTTAAAAGGGTAGAACCTTCACTGGCGAGACTTTCAACCGCTAGCCCGCTGAGGACATCGACCTGTGTGGAGTCACGTCTTTAAACCTCAAAGGGCAAGCCTATGGCCCGCCTTGTATTCAATAAATGTTTGTAGCGAATAAGGTGTTAGAAAGATCTTTGGAAGGCATCCAATACCTGACAGTTTTAAGGAGATGGCGCCAAAAAGTGGCATGGACAACGTCATAGTGCCTAATTGGTGTTGCTCTATAAACAAGCCCTCGCCCCTTTTGACACCACTATTATACTAATATCCGTCTTAATACTCTATTCTAGGCGTAGTTCGACTGAGATCGTAGGGAAATTTCAACCAAGTTGTGGCAAAAGCCCCAAGCATCAATTTGAATACTTGCTTAGGAAAGCGTTATACTGCTCGCGACTGTTGTATTTCTAAGCGGCGAGGTTCATCAATCGACCATTAAATGATCCAAGATTAATAAACAGCAATTCCATCCTATGTCGTGTGGAGTGTTCTATTTCATCTGTTAATTCCCATCTTATTCCTTTTGAGCCCCCTCAACGAAAATCAGTGAAAGACCCTTGAGACAGAGTCCAGAGGAAATATTGGGGTCGGCGTGAAGCTCCTTCGTCATTAACTCACACCACACTACAATCGACCACCGACAACCTCACAGTGCTAACTCATTAAAAATGGTCTTATTAGTAAACATTTGGGGTTTAAACGAAAGTCTAGACAATTGATCATTTCTTAATTTATAAGCCCAGATATGAAAAACGCATTTTGAAATTAAATTTTGGAAATTTATGTCCGATTGGTTTTTTGTCTAGTTACATAGATGATGGTTAAAACATATTTCACGCATATAAATATGACTAACAGAAAACAATAATGTATAATAAACATAAATCTTAAAGCAAATACCTTCATCTTATATCTGAGCCTGTCTTTGTAGGACTGTATGTGGCTCTCATATGATTCAGCTCTGTCAAAATCTGACTGCGTTATAATTTGCTGGCGCGTACTGAATTCGTACCCTTGTTTGTACTTGTTGATATGGTGAATATACCGACGCCTTTAAATGTCTCCATTGCCATAAATCTAAAGTATAAATATGTGGATCAGACACTGTCCGATGATGCATAGAGAATGGGATAGTGCTATGTCGTGTATGAACCACATCCGTTGCCTTAGATGGAGGGTCGTCATTTCCCTCAGCATAATCGATAATTCGTTTGATAAGAAATGGTAATAACAGCATCCGTTAGTCTGTTCCATAAAGCATGAGGTTCTATGAGTTTGTCATCTGCAATTCCTGATAGAAAATCGATACTGATGCGTCAGTTCTACAGCTGGGCGAGAATTTAGGTACATCTGCCCAAACGTGTGTATATGGTAATTGACTTTCCATCGATTGTGAAGTCCGCCTCATCAATATTTATGAAAATAGCAAGGTAATCCAATGAGGTAAGAGATTGGAATAGTTGAAGATGATCTAAATGCAGTAGCCGCTTATGAAGAATTGGTTAAGGAAATAATTATGAATGATTTATGCCTCTTTCTGCTCCTGTTCATTTAGACTTGTTTATGGGTATTTCAGTCAATAGCTAGCCATCTACCTGAGGGAGGTTTGTTGCGATCTATTTTTCTTGTTGTTAGATTATCCACTTTGTTCAAGTCGCTGGAATACTTTGGGATGGTATCTAAAATTCTGTACATGACAACTTTGTTAGTTGCTTCCAGATAAGTCATAACATAAAAATTATATCATCATAGATACAAAAGATGAGTCATAACACATGGCAAATATTGTTCTTTCCCGTACAAGGGACAAACACGTAAAAATCTAAGAAGTACAATTTAAAATTTACTTTTGAATGAAGCCACCAGATGGTGTATGTGAGCAGAGCTGCGTGTCTCAGCACGTACCGAAGTTCTTTTGGTAAGTAACTGTGTCAGAATGGAGAATAAACAACGTGCATATTTGAAAATAGCATTTCTTAGCGGTAGAAATGCACGAAAATGCCATACAGAACTACTGGAAGCATTGGGTGCAAGTGTCCTGCCCTGGCAAGGTGGACAGAGGCCTTCAAACGCGCCGGAATGTCGACAGCCGATCTGCTGCGCAGTGGGCCTCCTGTGTCTGCGGACAAAGATGCACGGGTGATGGTGGTAGAACAGTCCTTACGCTGGACACTTGTGGAATTAGTAGAGCAAACAGGAATCCCGGTGCGCCGCATTTTACAGGAGGACCTGAACGTCATCTAAGTGAGGTGCAGAAGTGAACTCACTACGAAACATGTTGCATCAATCCGGCGAGGTTTCAGGAAGAAGGAAATGCTATGTTGAATCACTTCATTGCAATTGATGAAATGTGGCAAGGGCGTATGAACCAGGACTTAAAGCATCTGGTGTCAAGGTGTGCTTGTGTGTCATCCAGTGCGTGAGGGACTATTGTGAATGCCCGATGTTACATAATTTTGGTGTCACAATTGCCCTGTACCGTATGCAGCAAATTGCCAGAACTTTTTAACAACGACATTATTTTCCGATAATGTGACAGCCCACACAGCCGACAGTGTCAAGTGTCATTTACAGGGCAAGTTCTTCCATACACGCGCTATCTCAGGGCCTGGGATTATGATCTCATCCCCAAAGTGAATTCGATGCGAGGAGGCTCAGTTAGCAACTCACACCTTGTTGGAGTCAACGGCGGGAAATGCTTATTACGATGAATTATTGAATAAGAGTACGATAATCAATCTCTTTTTTTACTATCTCCTTCCCCACCTCAGCTGCTCCCTTTATACCCGGAGGTATGTTGTACTTCGCTGCATATTTATGTGGCGTTCTGTGCTCCCCTATTTTAGGGAAACATGGGCTTCCTTTCAGCACATTACAGGTTGTAGTAAGTAATATAGCTGCATGCATTTTATAATGTTACAGGCTGAAGTGAACTAAACACACGACACACATTGGAATACAGACGTGTCAAGCTTCTTATACACCTTACAGGGTACAGACCGCAGGGGAACACTTGTACAACATCGTCACCGGAATGTGCCCCGCATTATATGCAAATGTAGGTAAAGAGTGCCATGGGTGTCGTTCTCCTAAGGGAAGAAAGGTGGACGGGTTTGCAGAATAATTCCAGGAATTTATCTCTTGTGCCAAATGACGTGAATCGCGCGGACCAAAATTGGCATTCACCTCAAGGGTTTTTTGGTGAAAATTGCAGTGTCTTGGTATTGTTATTATGTTATTATCATCTGGGATAGAGGAGCTAGCAGGGGCCGAAAAGAATTGGGACAAGCGCTGCATGATGTCATAAAGGAACTGACGTAATTGAAGAGTGCCAAGCAAAGGAAGAAAACTCAGAGGAAGAAAGGAATGAAGGTTAAGACATTATTTTAAAGAACAAATAAACAGTAAAAGTAATCAGAAAAAAGAAATGAAGAAAATAAATAATGAAATTATTTTTAATAGTGTTTAACGGTTCCTTATACTGCTTAGACACCAAGTTTAGGGTACATTCCCGGAATTTGTCATTTATTAAGACTGAAGAAAACCTGGAAAAGGCTTAGTCAGGGAGAACGCTTCTGGCGGGAATCGAAGCCCAGACCTGCCGCTTACGAGTCCGTCCCTTAACGACCTCGGCCACCTGTGACGAGTGGCAGTACTGTTTGTTTGATTGGTTTATTTATGGACGCTCTTTAACATCTCAGGTCATTCAACTCAGGGCGTGAAACGGCCGACAAATTTTGCTCAGAGGTTTCTTCTTTCAGGCTTGAGGTTCTTTTTCGTGCCGTAAATGTACGACACGGGACCCACGCCTTTACTTCGCTTCCGAAGGAAGCCATACTTAGGATTTTTACGCCCCGAAAAAATCCATCGATCCTGGCCGGGTTCGAACCCGCGTTTTGGGTGTAGGAGGCAAGCATGGTAACCACTACACCACCAGGACCGACATGTGGTGGCAGTACTGGATTATATAAAGGAAATAAGGGGAAAAATGGAGGACAATAAATAAATAAATAAAAGAAAGAAAAAAGATAAAGACTATCACGAGATGAACCCAAGAGGTAACAGACGTGAAATAGGAAAGAAATAAAAGACAAAGACAGAATGACAGAAGTGACAGACAAGGAATAGTAACGGGAATAAAAAGAGAAAAACAGTGGAAAAAAAAAAAAATACATAAGGGAAATGATCATAAGATCATGCGAATAAGATACAGAGAAATAGAAGGTAAGAACAAGGAAGGAAGTGGATAAAGACGTAAGCTTCTCGTGTTCATGCAAGTAGGTGCCGAAAGAAATAGAACCAGGTTGCATTACTCGACCAGTTCTTCTTGACAATGCACCATTTCTCACGCATACAAATTAAGAGTTCGTTAGCTGAGAAAAAACGGACTGCTAGTTCGAATACAGATGCCATTGTTTTGGCATCTCAACCTGAAACCGATCTCAGGGTTCAAGAGCATCCACCGCTTCCAGATGCTTTTCAAGATGTTCTCTCAAACTGCCCTTCCAAAATCCTCCCGTTGTCGCTGTTTGCGCTCCCTTAGGAAAGAAACAGAAATATAGGAAGAGAAGGATCACGACAACATAGGACATTTAAACTATTAACAGACTTGGGCTCGTTTTCCAAATATATGTCTATGCACGTGTTGTTCTTCCGCCAATCTTGTCTACCCACAGGACTGGTTAAGGTAGTAAGGAACGGACTCATAAACGGAGTGATTGCGGTTCGAATCCCGCCAGGACCGCACTGGCTGAGGCTCTTTCCAGTTTTTCCTCAGTCCTCATCATTGGCAAATGCCGGGAAAATACCCTAAAACTTAGGCCTTAAAAGTTATCATATCATCTAATATATAGTCAATTCATCAGTGTTCCCAGTGGTGCCTAGCAAAGAAAATAGGCCATAAATACTAATGAATTTGATCTAACTGTACCATTCACATTCCACATTTACTACAGGTTGTTCTATAATAATAATAATAATAATAATAATAATAATAATAATAATAATAATAATAACAACAATGACGACGATGATGATGGACGTGTTGATGCATTTTCTCGATTCTTTTTCGAAGCTTTTTCCAGTTTTTCCCCAGTTCTCATCAATAGCAAATGCCCGGAAAATACCCTAAAACTTAGGCCTTAAAAGTTATCATATCATCTAATATATAGTCAATTCATCAGTGTTCCCAGTTGTGCCCAGCAAAGAAAATACGCCATAAGCACTAATGAAACTGATCTAATTGTACCATTCACATTCCACATTTACTACAGGTTTTTCTGTAATAATAATAATAATAATAATAATAATAATAATAATGGACCTGTTGATGCATTTTCTCGATTTTTGATTTTTTTTTTTTTGAGAGCATTAACATGTCAAGCAAATATATGTGAATTTCCTTATTCAACGATTTGGGATGATCAGTTAACACAACTTGAAGAACTGAGCTAATAAGTTTCAAGTTGCTAATGTGAGATTTTCTCACATGTGAGGTGTGATATGCGAAAAACTCTTCACATTTCATGAAAAATCCAATATACTTATGAAACTTTCTGGACTCACATTTGTGTAAAAGATTGTGTAATTGTTTACTGGGATGTAAAATATGTTATTGCTATGACATTTAGAATAAGCGGATAAGGAAATAAATGTTGCGTGAAATTACTGTCGAATGATTTGAAAATTGCAGATTTAACACGTTGGGTCATTTCAAAGTATACTAGAAAGAAGTATTATATTTACCTCACGTTAAAAAATATAAAAATGTCCTTCAAACTCATGTAAAATCCCTTGGCAATATTCACTGTCACCGTAATAACATAACAAGACTGAATTCACACAAACAGAAAATGATGAGCACTAATCATCTTAGACTTTTACAGTTACAACAGTTGCTTAAAATGCCCACCATCGGCGTCGATACACTTCTGAGTACGTTGAACTACTGATTGAGCAACGTTTGCGAAAGTGTCCTCAGCGATTGCAGCACATGCCGTTTCAATTTCTTCCCGAAGTGCTGTCAGTGTAGCTGGTTTTGTACGGTATACAACATCCTTAAGAGTTCCCCATAGGTAGAAGTCCAACGGAGTTAGATCCGGAGAACGTGGTGGAAACTTCGTCCTATTGCCTTTGAACTTCAACAACATTCTCGGTTTTCCAATACCACTTCAAAATTGCTTTCCTCTGTTCAAACGATAATCTTGGCTGCATTTTGTTGTAGCAACGCTAGCATAACGTAATGTGAATCACATCTGTTTAGAGAACATCATACGATAATCATGGCTTCGTTTGTTCATTGTTGATTTAACTGTCTCGTAGCAACGTTATCATAATGCGAGTCACATCTGTTTACAGAACATCATACCACACATTACTGTTGTTTTTTGTTTCAACTTTGAAATATATTAAATAGATATCTACTGTGAGCGTGTGTATACATTTTTGGAACCCTCGGTATATATGGTTTTTTCCTCTAAAATAACTTTTTTGATTTTCCTGAAATTTAGTGTAATTATTCCCAGTATATACCTCTCCATACACATACAATTTTACGATGGGACAGCTGAAGTTTATGATTATACCAAAAACCTTCAGTTAATAATTAATACTCTTGATAGTTCCACAATTCACTCATATTACCCGAAAAAATCAACAGAAAAAGGCCATTCTTTCTCATTTAACAGCAAAAAAGTTTAATTTTGTTGACCATTGTTATCAAGAATACAAAGAAAATTTTGACAAAATACCAAATTTACTGCATTGATAACCAACATATGTATGATAAGTACGCAGCCAGTCACAATATTTTTTTCTCGTGAAATCCAGGCATTAGTGAAACGCTGGAACAGTTGCATTGAACTTAGTGGAAACTGTGTTGGAAAATAAAGAAATATTTTCAATACTAATGTATATAATCTTTTAATAAACAAAGCATTAAGGCTTTTTCACTCATTCTCACAAAACTCCCTTAAAAATACAACTATGTGGTAATGTAAATTCAGTTTTCATGCTAAGGATATATTATATTGTTACATTAGTTACTTGTAACTAGATAGTTTAACTGTTGACTGATACGCTTATCAAATCTCTATATTGTTGTTGATCAGAGTCAGATGTGAGGCTATTTTGTAGGCGGAGTGTGTTTATCATATCCGCGAAAAGTGAAAAATATGTTTTGAAATTAATGTAAAAGCACTTTCAAAAATATCTGCATCAAACTACAATATAGCACATTTTGTTGCCCTGGTACGTGATTTTCAAAGACATTTCTTAATGCCTGCTTTTTTTTGGAAACATATGAATGAAACGCGTTTTTCCTGCTACCATTTTAAAATGTGCCATTTATAATAATAATGTTTAACATTTGCTGTTACAAAGTATATGAAAAGTATAAAGCTCATATAATATCGAGACCCAATTTGTAATAATAATATCCTCCAAAAAATATCACTAAGAAGATAATTGATCTCTGTAGCATTTTGTACAAGCTTAACCGCGGTTTTTTAGACTGGATTCACTGCTTCAAGATTAAGCAGGAAAGAAGCAATAAACTGACAAAAATAGGGTACATCGATCCTGTAATTAACTCTTGTCTTTCTAGGGGCGTGCAAGAGTCGTGTATTTTAAATTTACCCTCCCTGCTACCTAGAAACAACTCCCTCTTTCGTCACTGTGTACTGTTAAATCGGGGGTTAAATCCCTTTAAATGTTCTATAACTTCCAAGGTTAAACCATTCTGTTAACTAAATCTGAAATAATCAGTTAATATAAATGGTAAAAGTACCTAATAGAACTTACCATTGCTTGCTCCCCAGAAAATGCAAAATTTGCAACAAACTGTATAACGTGGAACCAAGTTTTGCATTTCATTTCTTTAGCAGGCGGCTACCCTGCAGGGTTGCCATCCCATGGACGTCGACTCGGCGTATCTAATTGTTTTTGGTTGGCCGGAATGCTATGTAACCAACAACCCGCCTCCCTGAAAGTGGAAGGTAAATGCTGTACTATTTACCCCAGCAGATGTCGCCTGTGTTCTTATCCCTCCTGCTGCTGAATGTTTAATCTGGGAGAACGAAATTACTCCCTGACCTCTGTCTCAATAATTCAAGGGTTGCTCTTCCTCTCTCACTCTCTCGCTTGCGTTGGACGGTCGAGAGAGTTTCGTATGCATTGCATTAGCTGTTTGCTGGCTGGCTCCATAATTGTGTGTGCGGGCGCCTAGCCCACAGCTGACCATGCTTTTGCTGCACTTGGTCGTGTCAAACGTTTTCCTCATTTATATCCAGAGAATTTCAACGATTTAACTTCTGAACTACCGGATGATTACGCTTGATAAGACGTGGATTTTGACTAAACATCGAGTGACTTTTGTGGATAAATTTGAGATTAAAATGCAAGAATGGTGCACCGCATCCCAAATAGACATAGAAATGTTGACAAAATTATTTGCTTTTTGTGACCAACACTTACTCACTTTTTAAATGATTACTATACGATGCTATTTAATATATAGCACAACACTAGTCTTATTGGTCATTTCAACTTTTTGTGTGACCGCCACGGGTGGCCCAGGTCGTTAAGGCGCGGACTCGTGAGCGGGAGGTCTGCGGTCCTCCTCTCTGACTGAGGGTATTTCACTCCTTATAAATGAGAGAAATGTAGAAACTGTTCGCCAATTCTTTAAAACGTTTTTGAGATACAGTATTTCTCAATGACAAACGATATGCTACAAACCGGTGTGTTGTTACGGAAGAAAAGCTAGTCGAAAATCAGCAACGCTTACTGTCGAGGGGGCATAGTTCATATTTACACAATTTACAGTTAGTCTTATTATCAGTTTTATATGCAATATCATTTTATGCTTTCCATAATAATACAAATACTAACTTTAAGTGTGGCAATACCGTAACTGAAATAACTTCATCCCAATAATTGACAGCTATTTTAGTTCTTTCTTCAGTTCCAAATTTGCTACCTTTATTGCATTACGTTTTATATTATCTCAAATTGTTTCAATAGTGTATACCGGCTGTATCACTTAAAACTATTACTGCAAATATTTTCGAAACGAAGTGTGCAGTTAATGCGTTGTTTTCACAGAAAGAATCGCAAAATTCTTTTTACGAAAACTTTTAGTTTGTGTATTTTTTTAAATGAAACAAAGTGCATTGGCACTAAGAAGATAAAAGTAAATAGGACGAGAATCAAAGTGGCATTTTTTCATAATGCTAGTGCAAACAGTTAATGAAATATACTCATTTGAATCTTTTTGAAACAAAGCGTTGTCTATCTCATTTTATTGTGCTTACGTTTGTGTTCATATACTTTCTTCAAAATTACTTTTCACCTGTGTTAAAGATCATTCCTTTGCAGAGTGGAAGCACGTGTAATAACAGAGCTCATAGTTTAAAGCATAGTACAGTTTGTCTGGGCCCATTCCTCTGTGAGAAGAGCTAAAAGATGTCTACATGGACATATACGCCAAAAGACACGGACTACCGTATTGGATCAACCTGTACGAACTTTCTTCTGAAATGCTACATGAGTGTGCTATGACTTTTGTGTGAAATACTGGACTTTTGTATTTTAGCTAATGACTATGCACATAAACGTTCACTTACGGCCGATATAAACAGTAATCTATGTTACTTAACTAGTAGTGATTGTCAAATGAAGCACATAACCCCTTGTTTCAAAGATTCAAACGATGTTCCATTTAATATTTGCATTAGAATAAAACAAAAATGTCATTGTGATTCTAATCTTATCTACTTTGGTTTTGTTTAATGTCAATAGGCATTGTTTCATTCAAATAACATAAATTTAATGCAAAATATTTTTGATCAGTATTAGAATTCTTTTATGGGACACATTTGTGACCCCCCTTGTACTTTCGTTGTATGAAAACAGCGTATCAATTATAAATCTCGTTTCGGATATATTTGCGGATAGTTTTAGGCGATTCACCCGGTAAAGAAGCTCTAATATGATAAATAGGCATAGAAAGTTCTAAGCACTATAACCACAATGAAGTGAAATGAAGTTATGATGAGACTAGACAAAAGGTGGGGTGGCTATAATAGGTCACTTCTGCCTTACTCCTGTCTCTCATCACCTACTGGGCAGAGGCTTATAAGCAGTTTAAGTGTGTCTAACTTGATATTAGGTGCTTAAAAAAATAAGTGCAATTTGTTACAAACAGTTAAAAGATTAGGACTAGGGGTACTGAGTTATTAGACTAGTAGACAAATGCACATGCCTTATGGTTTTTAATTTTTATTGTCATTGTATCATCAGGAAATGCCCATTAGGATTTCCCACACATTCCTCAGGTGACAGTAAATCCAATAAACCACATTTCTTTTCCTTCTCTGTTACTTCCATCTGTTTACTTTGAGCATGTTTTTATTTTCTCCCCCCCCCCTCTGATTTTTGTAATTTCGATGGGAGGAGTTAGAAACACTGTGCTTTAGCGTAAAATTTACACAGTGCATCAATTGCGGACATAATTAAAAAAATGACTCTCGTTACGTGCTTGAAAGCATTTGCAATAACATTTTGCCGATATCGATAGTAATTAGCTGTTAAAGTATTTCATAAATGTCAAGTATGGTAATCCATCTTGTTAGCAGCAGTAAGAGAAGTCACAAACATGTGTCAATTATGAATATACGTCAAGTGTTGTTGTATATTTTTTTCTGATTTGCAACAGAGCGAAATAAAATGGTTAATAAAACGTTTTGTGGATTTCTATAATATAATGTTAGCGTTTTCGTTTTCATAGTCACGACCCCTTTGCTACCATTCTCCTAAAATACCATTCTATACCTAAATAAACGAACTGAGGACTTACTGGGCACTGGGGGTGTAGCTGACAATACAATCTGAATAAATCCCACGCATTCTGACTCTAAACGGGATCATGGGGAAGAAATATCAGGCTTAGATACTCACTGGACATTAATAAGGCCATCTTTATAATGACTAGTTAATACATTTACAATGGATGTTAACTAAGATGAATTTCCTGGAAGGATGGTACTCGATTCTCTAATTAAACCGTTAAACAGCACGCTGCTTTTTCATGTTGCGCATGCGTAGACTTTAGTTTTGCTTTAGTGCATGCAATCTTTCCCAACCGTCATATCTGCTTCTTAACGAACTTAATCTTACAATGCATTTCCCCATATTGCCATCCCCCTATATGTCACAATATTCCCTCTTTTTTTTTTCTCTCTCTCACCGAAAATGACAGTTTACCTTGTCTGTGAATAAGATTGCTACATCCCTCATTGTTAGCACCTAAGGGGGTCTTTAAAACCCTGCTGCCTAAAGAAATCATTAGAAAAAGTAATTGCTATTCAATTTACGCACCGAAAAGAAATATATATTTTATGTATAATCTTATTCA
Source organism: Metallyticus violacea (assembly GCA_030762175.1). Classification (NCBI taxonomy): domain Eukaryota; kingdom Metazoa; phylum Arthropoda; class Insecta; order Mantodea; family Metallyticidae; genus Metallyticus; species Metallyticus violacea. Next base: position 103,223,971 of record CM060830.1, on the reverse strand, counting down.
ATAGGAAATTAATTAGCCACTTCAAGCTTTCATGACTTTTTATGTTCGCGTTTTAATCCATATCATAAACCGATTTATGTATTTCCTTGGATTTCTGTTGCATCAAATCTGACTGAATGATTTTTGTAGCCTCGATAATAATTTCATTTTTTTTATTTCGAATATCTGACACTCGGACACATTATTTACAATATTCTCAGAATTATCGCCACCGTAGTAGCATTTAACATGTCTTAACCGCTTTGATGATTTCTGTTTAGACGGCAATGAAAACACGAATAAAACATTATAATTCCAATTTCTTAATGTTTCTGAGTTTAAAAATCACAATCTAACAGTTTTCTATGATGACAGGTTTAGACGGCCAAGAAATCCTTTTTATGAAGTATTTATTTGATGTAAATTTTGTGCTGCCGTAGAAAAAATATTGCACGATTCATATTTATAAAGTTCCTTTTTTACGGACTCGTGTTTTAAGAAGCTCGTCTTTGCCTGGCTTCTCGATTCACACACGTCCAAAATTACACTTTAGAAACTTATATTTTCAGTTTGCAACGTGTAAAATTGTTTTACTGCATTGCAGCTTATACAAATTGTATGTTTGTAGAATGAAGGGGAAAAAAAAGTTTGCACATTACTTTAGAGCTCCAATTCCAACAATGTCTCTGCGTGATTCCGCTGTTTCATTGAATGGGGCTCAACAGGACCGGGAGGGAAATTTAAAGGTGTAAATGAGCACTCGATACGATACGTAGTTTATGTTCAAATTCTATTGCGTCCTTTGGTGTTTTCGCGTTTTACGGGCTATTTTGAATATAAATTTAGTTGCCGCTTATGAAGCTTTCAGACGAATACTGCGAACTGCTTAACTGAATCTCGCTCTGAAATGAACTGAGTAAGTGCACTGAACGCTTACAACCGAATGCTAAGAGCCCTGGCTTGATAGCGAATTAAGACTGCTTGCCCATACCTGCGTAAACTGAGGCAGCTTCAACAAGCTCAGTGATATCTGATTGCACGGTGTGACTGTCTTGAACTGCTTGACTGTATGAATTTCTTAAGTTGCTTACTGCGCTTCCAGTGCTGAGAACTACTATATGCACCGTTTATGAGTAAAAACTGAGCGACTGCATTAGCTAGGAGACGACAGAAAACGACGCGCAAACCTCGCGCCCTATTTTAAAAGATCAAATACTTTTCTTTCATTGGCTGGCTCAATTTTATGTAACTGACGCTTCATTCGTTACATTTGAACGTGTTTAAGACATACATTATCATTGGATCATATAAAGAGCTAGCGAACAATAGCCCTGCATTAGAGAGCTCGTCTCTTTAAACTCGAAACGAGGCCACACGCCCGACCGTCATAAAATCTTTGAAAAGGTTTCATGATGTTGTTGACAAGGCCAGCTACTACAGACGGAAGCACACCAAAGACAATTTCTATTTACAATTTACAATACAAATATACATAATAATGATATTTTATTGGGGTATATCGGAGGAATAAAGTGTTAACTTCCTCATGTCTATACTGGAAAACAGCTTTTGGAAAAAGAAACATTTTTTTTTTTTTTACAAAGGAGATGCCAACCTCTTATTGAGGGAAATCTTTTTATTTTTATTAAGACAGCGATGAAGAAAGCTGAAAGGTTGATAAATATATGTCTAATAGTTAGCTTTTCAGTAAGTATGCTGGTGATAGTATTTGACAAATGCTTACCACATTAATGTTGATGTGTTGTGTTGGTGATCTCTGCTGTGGATTCATATAGCTTACATCAGAAAACTCTTTAAGAAATGCTGTATAACAAACTAGGTACAGAAGAAAATGACTGATACATATCTTGACATAAATGACGTGACGTCATTTCTCATCAGCTGGCCAGAGTAAGTTAAGGCACTTTTTTTTTTTTGAACCTCAACAGTTAAGCCGTACTTTTTGTTTCCAAAGGAAAGAATTTCTACTAATGCTTGAGGTAAGGTATAAACAAACAAATGAACGGCACCCACGCGCAGACCGCCACGGTGGCCGCGGACCTTAAGGCGCGGACTCGTGAGCGGGAAGTCTCGGGTTCGAATCCCGCCAGGGCCGTCCTCCCTGACTGAGGTTTTTTACAGGTTTTCCTCAGTCCTCATAACTGGCAAATGCCGGGGAGGTACCGTAGACTTGGACCTGGAACGTTTCCTTCCCTAAAAAAATCCTTTCCCAATATATTTCATCTCACGTATCACCAGTGTTCACTGCCGTGGTGCCTCAATAGTAAAAAAGGGCATTAAACACCATTCAAAAAAAGAAAAAAGAAAAAGATAGAGAGAAAAAAAACATCCACTTTTTAACAAAACCATTCCACTTTACCTTTCTTCTAGGGAAGTAAACTGACAAAACGAGAGATTCAAACGCTACCAAAACTATAATTGAAACCACAAGACAAAACTTTCAGCAATAGTTGCGATTTAAAACGCTGCCCAAGTTAATGCAGGATACCTTAACAATACAATTCATAACTTGATCTGTTTAGTTGCAAGTAGTAACTAATGAAACAAGAGCACTCAACGGAAGGACAACTTCATTAAACTATTGCTTGATTTTGTAATGCTGACCTTATGCTACTCAGCATAGGCAATACATTGTAGAAACGATACATTTAGGATATAAATGTAAATATCGTCTAGAGGAAAAAAAAAAAACGAATGTTATGGGGAAGTGCTATATAGATAAGGACAGTAATATAATAGTTAGTAATAAAACCTTTGATTAACTACTATGTTGCAGTGTTTTGTTTGTGCTAACGGTTCCAAATTATTCTTATGTATCTTTTAGTCTTGAGTGTGTTAAAAAATGACATAACGCTTCTTTTCTTATTAATAGCACAACCTATTCCTATTTTTTCATCCTTGTCTATGACTTGTGGTTTCTCTAGGCCCAGTGCCTGTTATTTCGTGAAGTTATTTGCCTGTGTAGATGAAATCAAGCTTTACTGGAAAAGAACTTCCATCGTACGTACGATCAATTTTCCCTTTATTACATTATTCTAACATCCAAGTACAAAAATGAAGTCTTCTGTTATAATAAGAAGCTGTGATTGCTGAAATATTTTTTCTTCTATGGGCAAATGATGTCTAAATGTATTCATTTATTCTTTTAATTATTTTTAGTAGAACTGGGCGGTCGGGATATTTACGTCTAACTTTTTGCCTTGTTCTACCACACTGTATCTTGCACTTTATGTACGTCTTCAAAATGTATACACGCTTACGCAGTGACCACCAACACTGCACAACACAACACACTAATGTACTAATCCGAATGACTGATCTGCCTACTGTTGGAGACAGCTCGCAACTGCATGGAGGGAAATGCCACTTGAGGACGGTCGCGCCCATATCGGCCGACCTGCGAATGGAAGGTTTTAAATATGCATCACGGTATTTTATTTAAGCAATGAATATTTAAAATTAAAAAAAAAACATTAATTTGAAACCGTAAAGAGTAATATAGGAGAAAAAAATATCCGCAAACTTTAGAGATTAAGTAAACAACAAATATTTCCTATGCCATCCTGAACTCCGTTAACGTTCACTTGTTTTATTGTTATTAATTGTTAGTGTCTACTCCTTATAGTAGCTCAGCGCAAGTGATCTCTATTCGCAAATAAAGAACGTTCCTTAAATGAAGTTTACTAGAGCGCAGGTATACCGCTTATAATCACCCCTTTAACACGTTGGAAAGCTCCGGTCAGAATTTTAATGAGCTTACTAAAGTTAAAACATCGCCTCGGTTTCAAAACGCAGAACTTTACTTTCCTAAACGTATTATTCCAACACATCGTGAAATAACGAAGAGAATGTGTACGGATTTCTCTCGAACTGAATGTATATTTGCATTGCATTTGTCACTCAGATGGCATTCATCAATTTAATTGAATATTCTCGATGATTAACCTTTCCTTGCACAGTATTTCACAACGTCGAGCAGCGTTAACCAGATGTAACTTGAACCTCCAGACCCGCGCACAGATTTGCATTAGAGAGCGTCCCTGATTTAATTAAATGGCCATGTTTATTAACTATGTTGGCTTTTATTTCAAAATGGCTGGCATTCGTAGTCATAACCTAGAATAACGACACCATTAAACCTCTGTTCCGAAGTCCACGCGTTATCTGTAAAATCTGACGTGCTTTCTGCTATAGTACATAAAGCGGAACTAATCAGAAAAGGCGTGAGTTGAAAATTGTATGTTCGCTCGCTTTCAGATGTTACGCCCCTCAGTTGGTAAATTGTCTGTCTACATCTCTTAGCATTTGTTTTAGCAATTGTTATTCATCGCTTATTCTAAGTAAGCGTCCACACGATGCTCTTTTTTTCCCCCCGTCTATATGTATTGAGTACCTGCTCACCAAGACATTTTAGAGCATTATTTTTGTAGAATTTGATTATTGATTCAACTAATCATGTTCAGCTTTAGTTATAGTAAACTAAATCTGCCGATAATAAAAGTTGAACTGCAACGTTTATTCAGTGCTAGATTTTTATCGTTCCTTTATGGTCCCACTATCTATAATTCACTTCTCACTCGTACAAAGCACATTGAAAGTTTTCGTGAGTCTATAAATGAGAAATTTTTAAATTTGAACGATAACCACACAATTCTGTTGCTAATATCGCTCAAAATAATTTCAGTTTCAACTCGTAAATAAAAATTATGCTAATTACGGCTACTGAGCTCAAAACAACGCCTGACCATGTTCTGCTAAATAGTACGTGTCAGGCTGTAAATCTTCATCCACCATACAGCCTTGTTTGGTTTCTCAGACGCTGCATAATATGTTTTTATTCATTAACGAAAACCATGCTCTCAGTCGTTCATTTCAATCTTTGAGCAGGAAATATTTGAATGGTGTTTAACGCCCGTTTTTTACTACTGATGCACCACAGGCGGTGGACACTGATGATGCATGAGATGAAATGATAAACTGGGAAAGGAGTTTTTAAGGAAGGAAGCGTTCCAGGCCTACGTTTAGGGTACCTCCCCGGCATTTGCCTTTTATGAGGAGGTCTCTTTGAGCAGAGATATTCATAAATATAGCAATAGGGTATGTAAAGTGTTTATATATTAATACAATTAATAAAGTACTAGTTCAGTCTTGTATTCCATGAAGAATTACTGAACAACTTTTAGACTTCTTTCTATGAGGAATTTTTAGGAACATTTCCAGCAAGGTAGTGCCAAATTGCTTTGTCAATTCATCTTTCTGCCAATACTTATACTTCGCCTCGATTTTGTTGAGGATCCTCTTCTCGAAGACCTAGACCGATGCATGTCGCTTAGTTTCTGGATCATACTGGTATATTGAACTTTCGTCACCTGTTATGATGTTAAATAATTTGTTTTCTTTATCTTTCTGCATCAAACTTTTCCAACATTTTCTATCACCAACCGCCACGGGGTGGGGGGGGGGGTTGTTCATCTGTGAAATGTGGGGTAAATAATGGTTGCGAAGGACAAAGAGCCCCACGTGAACGATGCAAATTTCAAGGCATTCTCTCTCTATTTGAAGTCGAGTAAATCATAGCGGCGAAATGCTCTCTCGCTTCTGGCGAAGCAACTCCCGCGTACACATACACAGAAGCGCAGACACCACACATTACAATGCGTTCAGACTTGCTATCTAAGCTTCAATATAAAGCTAGGATAACTTGTACTGTCTTGCCACAACTCACTGTTGTTCACAGAGTGATCCTTGTATCGTTATTTTCTTTTTTAGTTATTTTCAATAATGTTCTAACTGTTAATTCACGGTGAACAGGAATGCAATACCGTATAAATAAATATCCTGAAAATGCTTCGGCGGAAGACATAGGGAAATGTGATCTTTGGCCCTCTTCTGCTGCTTCTACTTCCTATTGTTTAGTATATTGTTGGGTTCTGATAATATATTTCTTCTGTCATTTGACCCACAGCATCACATTACTTTTAACACAAACAGTTTCTAAGGAAACAAAACTCTGTGCATTAAGTTAATCATTACAATCCTACTGTACTGACGTAACAAGAGCTACCTGTTACAAGCATTTTGTACGCTTTTCGAGTACGATGATCAGTTTGGTATAAAGTGTAGTCTGATACAGTGCGATCAGTGATGCTTTCCACCGTGCGCTGGGTGTTAGCCGCGCCGTGGAGGGGGTAGAAAGCCTGCTTGCTTACTTGTTGACCTTGCTGACTGTTGCAGTCATAGCGCAGTCGTTCCCGGGGGTGTGTTAATTAGCCTAGTGTGTTTACAACAGGCACAACGTGTCTTTATGTGCGGCTCATAGTGTTAACCTAGTGGTGAAAGAATCATAAGGCCATTTTTTTGGAGCACACAGTTGATTCAGTTACTTTTCAGAGAATTGACGACAGGGAGCGTGGTCATTGCAATTTTTTTCAACAGACTCTGCCACTACTCACACTGCGAATAATTCCATGAGAGAAATTCACATTTTGTTTCCACAAGACAGAGTTCTTACTACGGGTTTGTGGCCCCCCTTGGTTCCCCGATTTAACAACCCGCAATTATTACCTCTGGGGTATACAAAACGAACCGCGCACCATACAAGAACTCAAAGATAATATTCGCCAGAAAATAGTCCCAATTTCTCAAAAATAAACTATAGCGAGTGATGTATAATATCCGTTGTAACATCAAAGGGGTGAATTTTTGAAAAGCTTGAGTAGTTTTTAATTTCAGATCATCATTGTTCTTGGGTTTCTGTGAATATATAAAACCCCACACGAAGAGGTCAGAAGGGGTTAGATCTGGGGAGTTTGGAAGCCAAGAAATTGGTCCGTCATGATCATACTGCACACGATTGAAAGCAGTGTTTCGAAAATGAAGAATTTCCCATGTCCAGTGAGGGGGTGCATCGTCTTGCTGGAAAGTCGGTTCTGGTGGTGTAGTGGTTGCCATACTTGCTTCCTAAACCCAAGATCGCTGGTTCGATCCCGGCCAGGACCGATGGATTTTTTTCGGGCGTAAAAATCCTAAGTATGGCTTCCTTCGGAAGGGAAGTAAAGCCGTGGGTCCCGTGTCGTACCTCAAGCCTGAAAGAGAGGCCTCTGAGCAAAATTTGTCGTCCGTTTCACGCCCTGAATTGAATGGGACTCTGAGGACCTGAGGACCTGAGATGTTAAAGAGCATCCACGGAAATAACTGCAACATATCCAAAAAATAAGATTCATAGCGTACTGTCTTTTCTGCAGAGAAGAATGGTCCATACACCTTACTGTGGCTCACTCTGTTTTTTGAATTTGAACTTTCAAGCTCGTAGGGGACATGTGGATTTTTCCTTGCGCAAATAATGCAGTTGTGAGTGTTTACTCTCTCGTTTACATGTCTGTAGATAGTCATTTGTTTAAGAAGCCATCATCATCTTCAATCCTTTGGCATATAATGAATGCAAAATTGAAAGGACTTCATGATCCTCGTCGTTTGTCTTTTTTTTTTTTTTTTTTTGAATGGCGTTTAATGCCCATTTTTACCACTAAGGCACCACAAGCGGTGTCGTGTAAGTCTTGTAGACATTGTAAGTGATAAGGGACAGTTTCAGGTACTTTCAAACAATACGCTGACAGGACGCATATGGTACGTTCATCTCTGCTGACAGTCATCTTAAATTTTTCTTAGGGCTCCTCGCCTTGTTTTCAGAAATAGGTGCTTCTGTGCTGGGGTTTCACCTACGACATCCTGAATGTTTTTTTTTTTTTTTTTTTTTTTAAACACAGAAAGCATTATGAAATCTGATTTAGGTACCTTAGGTACCTTACGCACATCATACTCCTGTCGAAATTCTCTTTGAACTTGATTAACACTCAAATTTGGCATACCAAAGAACGCAGTGTGCATGCTATTGATTTGCAGTAGCCATTTCAATCATTTACTGTTTTCATTTGTCATTATGCATTGTTGATTTTCATTCTTGCCATGTACGGAAACTCCCATCTTTTCAGCAAAATATTATTAGCAAGAAATGTCTCCTACTATTATATTCGTTTTTACAATAATATTTCATATTAACCATACCAAAACAGATTACCCTATATAACTCTAAAAATTACGTCTTGAAACTGTCCCTGGCTCCCCGCTAGTTAGATATGGGATTGTTAGTAGGGGATGGGAATGGGGCTGTATGGCTGCTGCGGTAAATAATACAAGCCCGCTGATCCCAGGTTTCGCCACGGCTGCTGCAGACCATCCCACTTTTCTTCGACGAGACTCCCTCGAGGGCGTTTCGCTGGATTTTGGCGCCTGTAAGCCAGCCGGGACTAAGTGAATAGGATTGCGATGCAAAAGGTAACAATGAATAATGCTTCGTTGTTTAGTTGCTGATATAGTTTATTCTCCTAACATGAATATTCTGGCAAACTCACATCTTACTCGAACCATAGGCGAGGTAATCTTGTCAAACACTTTAATTTATGGCTTTATCCAAATGGTACCGAATGCAAAATTCAACTAAATTCTTAATGCAGCTCAATGATCTATCGGCGATTGGCGTGGTGAATGACACTGAAACTTCCTCGCCGGAACTGGTTCTTGGTACTTAGGCCACTCTTCTGCTGATCTCAGGGCGACGGCAGTCAGCCCGGAAAATTCTGAGACTGCCCCACTGTTCGGCAAAATCTATCCCTTTTATACACAGTACAAAATGACCACGGACAGCGGCGCGAAATATTCCCGCCAGTTTCGTGTTAACATCTCTCATAGGTGAGTGTTTACCTCACTGAATTTCGTTTCAATTCGCTGGACAACTGTGGTCAAGCCAAATACTCCGCTATTCGTCAATAAGATGAATTGAAACAGATTTCATACGTTAGTGTCAATGACTTTTTACTGGAATCCTGCGACTTTGCCACCGAACCGGCCGGTGTCTCGCCTGAGCCGTGGGCATTTCCAACTCTAGCTGCATACCAAAAGGGATTAACTTCGCATTGTCTGACTTTTGCCAAGTCTTACGGTTTTCGGAGAAAATCGTGAGTTTTTCCTTACTTTGCCATCTCTTAAATATTACCAAAGATTACACTTTATGAACGCATTTAAACAATATACAATATTAATTGTACATATACGAGTTATGTCATTAAAGTTCCTCCACTGAAAGAAAATGCACAATATACTTGCACCTAAATCCAGAGTTGCTGATTCTAAAAACACAAATATTAATTATTTCAATTACTCCGTAATTGAGGGGGAGCTAGGGTCAGCTTTAGTGTCTGAAAGTAGTTGTTACAAAGAAATGAAGTTTGTTACAATACTTGCATATTTATACTGTGGGGCCGTTTGTTGATTGAGCTGGTAGCAGTCCGCTCGCGGGAAGAGGTGTCGAGGATTAATTGTGTTTCTTTGAGTTCTGGGTTGGATGCCCCTTGTGTCGGGATCAGGAACCTATACCTCAGGGAATTCTGGAATTTTGTGACTTGTCTGAGTCAGAGGGAAGGGAAGGAAATCTATATAGCTAAACGGAAACACTGGAGTTCTTATCTGACATCATTTATTTACAATTAACAGAATACTGGATGGTCCGCGTAAGCTTGGAAATGTGTCGAACTGACTGACTATTGTTCTTCTCCTACCGACTTCGCTCACTTTGATTTTGATTGTCTATTCTTTTGCCCGCTTATTTAAATTGACTCTTACAGTACCGTTCTCCGACTATCCAACCTTTAACTCTTAGCCTCGAATCCCGGACCGCTAACTTTTCACTGCTGTCGACGTCCAGCTGCTCTCTCTCTAAGTCTCACTGCTGTTGAAGTTCTGCTGTTCTCTCTCTCCAAGTCTCTCCTGTTTTGTGTCCCTTACATTATATATCAGATGTAAAGTTTATTGTTTATTAGGAACCTCCCATCGTGAAAATTAAATCCGCGAAATTTATGGAGCTCAGTTCGATTCTATCTGCGTTATTGGTCCTTCCTTAATATCTATAATTATGCAGGCTCGCTCCGATTCGTTCAATTTTGTAAGATTTCTATTGGTTGTGTGGGACCAATTTCTGGAAATACCTCTCGCGTTATAATATTTCTAAGAACAGACATTCCTGTCATAAATGTTGAGAAATTTTTATAATCCGACATATCCTTTCACTTTTCTGTCCTTTCAAATTTGCTCACAATGAAACCTCGGCCATAAATAAGGAACATCTATTTGTTTTGCAAAGTCATGTGAAAATCTGTCGACGTTTGAATGTTATTGTCATGAGGGGTTATAAACTTGAGCTGTCATATGAGATTGACATTTGTTCCTTCTTCGAAAGAAATCCACCCGTAAAGTCATTAGTGCCTTTACCCTTAGTTATTGAAAGAATATGTTTCTCTGCTTTTGTCTGCATCTCGGTAAATGGTTTTCTTTAAACCCTCTGAAAAGAGTATTGCCTCTTTTCAGGACATAACCCTTTTCCCCAAGGTCAAAACTTTTAACATTTCCAAGTTTAACGACCCGAACCGTTTTCCATTCACATAAATACACAATGGACCTTTTTTACTGTTTAGCACAGGTGCTGTCTAATGACTACAAACTACATACATGTATCAGATCATATTTATGTTAATTATTACTAGCCTTAATTATAACAATGTTAGTTTAATCAAAGACGGCCTTTAATTCCGGCTACAGCTGTGTGGCATGTTCTAAAACTACAGATTACAGTTCCTGACTCTTAAATAAACACTCTTCGCATATGCATGTGCACTGCACAAGAATGCCAGCTTATACATCGAAAGTGGAGCTGATATGAACAGCAGCACCCGAGCAATTTTTATGGCACGTGGAGTATACTTGATTGGATTGGGTATATGCAGTAATTAATAAAGCGTCTCTTTGTCTTTTAATCAAGTGGAGTCATTGATGCGCTCATGTAAGCCTACGTTTTACTGCACGGCAGACTTGCAAATTTGCCTTTGTAGGTTTTGGTGCATTAGCATTTGTTTGCTTGGTTTTGTTTTTAATGCAATATCGCTAGCTCTTTATCAATTTGAGAGATGGAGCATCAGCTGGGTATAAATTAAGTACCATTTAGTATTTAAAGAAATCTCCTGGGGGGGGGGGGGCTTCAGTTAATTGAATGCAACTGGGTTTCATATCAGCTCTTGATGAAACGGTGCAACATTGGGAGTGCCATGCAGTAGCTCTTCCACTCCCCGACGACGCACTGCAATAACCCCAAAGCTCTTAATGTCATCTCCCACTTTATTCCTTTCAATCAAAATGGATGGGTAATATTTAAATATTCAAGGTGCACAGGAAAGGTCATTGGAATTCAGTTGATAACTAGTCTCTTAATGTTATATTTTCATAATAAAATATTATTAGTGCCAAACCATCTGTGCACAGAGAGATAAAAGTTTTAGTGAAATCTCCAAGGGTTGGCAGAAGAGGAGAGAAAATTTTAAACCTCAGTGAAAAATCACGAATCAAAATAGGGAGATATCTTGCTCAAATTTATTTATTATAAGTGTTGTAACATTTCAAGATCTAGCGTTTTAAATTTATTATACAGGATAGTTATAAAATTTCGATCCATTTTTGAGAAAACTGATATATGTTTCTTACATAGGGGATCTCGAATGTGCTATAGCTGTGGTGTGTGCCTGCCACCAAATATCAGACTACTGGTTCAAAATTGCCGGGTCATGGGTAGTGTGTAGAATGTGAAACGCTCCGGTAGGCCCAGTTTTTTATTTTTGTAGTGCTGTTTAACGCCCGTTTTAACTAATGAGGCATTACAGGCGGTGACACTGATGATACATGAGATGAAATTATATATTGGGAAAGGATTTTTTTTTAAGGAAGGAAGCGTTCCGGGCCTAATTTTAGGTACCTCCCCGGCATTTGCCATTTATGAGGACTGAGAAAAATCTGGTAAAAACAAACAAACAAACAAACAAACAAATTCAGTCAGGGAGGATGGTTCTGTTGGAATGAACCCCCAAATCTTCCGTTCACGAGTCCTTGCCTTAACGATCTCGGCCACTCGTGACGGTAGGCCCAGTGTGGTAGCTAAAACTGTGCAACAGGCATAGGATGCAATTAGTAGAAGCCCAAAAGCATCAACCAAGGGACTAAGTTGGGAGATGATGTACCACAACGACAGTGTGGAAAATTCTCCACATCACCTTGAAAAAAATGGGAAGCGAGGACGACGCTGGTCGCAAAGCAAAGTGTGCCGACCTGTTGCAGGCAGTCGAAGAGGATAATTTGCTTCAAAATGTGCTCTTATGCGACGAGACCACCTTCCACACATGTGGCAGTCACAACTGCAGAGTGTGGGCAGATAAAGAACCAAAGGAGATGCTCCAGTGGGGGGGGGGGGGAGGGACACCCAAAAGTCAATGTGTGGTTGGGGACCACAAAGTTTAGAGTACATGGATAATTGTTCTTCGGAGTACTCACAGTAACAAGCATTTCGTGTCTCTAAAAGCTGCAGCTCTTTCTTCAAGCAACGCTAGAGAATGTTCAATTCACTATCATGCTACTTTTGAGCATTTTCATTTCACCTATTGTAGTTTTATCCAAATGTGGTATATAGTCGGTCAGGGTCGATGAATATTTTCGGGGTAAAAATTCTAAGTATGGCTTCTTTCGAAAGGTAAGTAAAGTCGTTGGTGCATGTCGTAGATTTATGGCACGTAAAATAACCTCAAGCCTGAAAGAAAAGGCCTCTGAAAGAAATTTATCGGCGTTGCATGCCCTGATTTAAATGCGACACTAAGGAACAGCGATCTTAAATGAAACAAACCTAACCTAACTATATGCTTCATGTTATTAAATAACATACACAGTATAAATAATATTTTAACATCCATATAAAATGAATCAGTTTATTTACGGACGCTTTTTAACATCCCCAATCATCAGAGTCCCATTCAAACCAAGGCATGAAACGGCCGACAAATTTTGCTCAGAGGCCTCTTCTTTCAGGCTTGAGGTTCTTTATCGTGCCGTAAATGTACGACACGAGATCCCCGGCTTTACTTCCCTTCCAAAGGAAGCCATAGTTAGGATTTTTACGCCCGAAAAAATCCTTCGGTCCTAACCGCATCGAACCTGCAATCTTGAGTTTATGGTAACCACTACACCACTCCAGGACTGACTTTGTTTTGTATAGCGAGTGCATACATTATACAACACTCTCGTATTTATCTTGAGTTTACAATAATGAGCAAATAAGGATGCGATCTCTGTATACAATGTGCAGAAAATTGTAAAAATTGTAGAGTAGAAATGGAATACGAAACTAAGATTTTTGAGGTTAGGAACATGGGGGTCGCAGATGGAGTACAATAACTGGACCGTCTGACGCTATGAAACATCTTCATATGCCAGTCGAAATGAAACTCATACAAGTGTACCTGATGTCTCAACTAATAAGTATTGATACTCAATGAGAAACTAAATATTACATTTTATTTACTGTGGAGGCCACTGAGTTGGTCCACCACGCCCGATCCATCTATCCCCAAATGTTATGTTTAGGTGATTTCGAGTTGCAAGTGAAAAATGTGCAGGGGCGCCGTCATGTTGAAACCATAAGTTGCGTCTAATTTCAAGACAAGCTTTCGGTATTAGGTTTCAAAACAATTGAACATCAGACACACTTAGTGACAAGTACTGTCCAGAGTGTGTTTTGTTTACATCTGGCAAGCCACGAACAGGTTTCACAATCTCAGACTCCAACATAACGGATTTAATGCATTAAAAAAGCTTTTCTTAACCTCAAAAGCCTTAGATTGATATTACTTTTCTACTCTACAATTTTCTGTACATTGTTTTTCAGCACCCAATATATCGTCTTCGAAGGTCTCATAACACGATTTCTTTGAGCAAAGGGACAAACTGCAATATCTCAAATATCTGGAAGAATGAAATTAGAGTAAAATCGGAAACACTTATGATTTCACATTTTAAATATAATTATGCATGGGATTTATCAGACTATTTTAAAAAATGAGTATACGCTTGTTTATCTTCATGATAATAAAACCTTCTTTTTTAATTAGAAGGATGACATTATTTAATTAATAATATAGCTGCTTGCCTCTTTGCTGTTACTGTCGACCAAGAAGAATCGTTTTGAATCCGCGTATCCTGTTCATGGCTGAAAACAAACGATGAATATGACTCATTGGTTTGCTGGGAATTTAATGTATGAAATTCGGCGTTGTTGTCCAACGGAATTTGGAAATAGCCCAACTCGGCTTGACCGCAAATCACTTCTGCCTTACAACTGGGGGGTTTGGTTCCACTCCCTGTTGGCACGGTTTACGATTATTTCTTGGGCAACAATTTGTTGGAGAGCGGAAAACGCAGAACCTGGATCGGTATGAGGGTAATAAATCGCATTATTGTGTTTTAGAAACTGTAATCCCGTTGGGTTTGACCGGCAGCTGTGAGCCACCGAGTTCTGGTTTTGTTTCATCCAAACATCATCATTTGTTTTGCCCTGTTCGCTTATTTTATGTTAAACCTAATGCCGTCATGTTCACTTTCCGTTCTCTCTGAAAGCGCACCGCAAACGTTCACTGCAGTCAGTGCTGATGGGGAGTTGGTGCTTTAATTCAAAAAGTATGTAGAAGTTTACAGCATGGGAGAGATTGGCGATGAAATGTTTTATCAAGCAAACGCAGTGAATGAACACCACCACCTCGTAAATCGATATGGCGGGATTAAATCCACAAAGCGTTGCAAACTTTTCCTTCTCGTGCCTATCTTTATTGATTATTATGATGTGCGGCGATACTTTGAGCTGGAAGAACTGAAATAGTTAACCCAATTATCTGATGACTCGGTGTTTAATATGAGCATCAATAAATAATACATAACCTACTCTCTAAGAAGCATTGGTTTTATTAATATCATTTTATAAGGCTATTGCACGCAAAAGCTGCGGTTATGCAATAAATTTAAATTAATATTTTTTAGTTTGATATGATTGAACACCAAATCTAAAGCGGTTTGTTAGTGAAGTTATTAATTGTTTCGGCCTGTTGCCTTCGCTTCAAGACAACAGAATTTCAGAATAATTTTCGCTGTTTTGTTGAGACCTGCTCAGCAGGACTGGAAGAGAATAGGTTTCGTTACAATAAATTTTTCATTACATATTTTGTTGATCGTAAAGTTATTTAAATTAGCAGGCGTTCCTTAAAATAGCCGATTTCGGTGCAGTTGCCTTCACCTATATCCGATCCTCGTAACGTTACTTTGCGATGGAGATGGTAATTAGAATCTGACTTTGATCTTAGGACTGCACCTGTCCTCGCTTTTGGGTCACCGGCCCTCTAATTATGGTACATATACATTTCGCTACTCACACGGCACTAGAAATATATATTTTTCTAAGCTAACGAGCCATCAGCAATTTAACTCCTAACGCCGATCACGTGGTTCTTGCGCTCGCAGGCCATGTTTACAGGTAAACAGTAGATTGATGGGGCGCGTCGAAGCGTTCAAAGTCTGCTCCAAGTCTTGTCGAAATGATGAAAAAGCGAAGTGCAGTGACCCCAAAAGAGGCGAACTGCCGTGAAAAATCACATTCATGTGGTTTACAATAATGAATGGTGTTTAACGCCCGTTTTGCTACAGAGGCACCACAGGCGATGGACACTGTTGGTACATGAAATGAGTTGATATATTGGGAAAGAATTTATTTTTAAGGAAGAAATCGTTCTAGGCATAAGTTTAAGGTACCTCCCCGGCATTTGCCATTTATGAGGACTGAGGAAAACCTGGGAAAACCTCAGTCAGGGAGGACGGTCCTGGCGGGATTCGAACCCCAGATCTCCCGCTCACAAGTCCGCGTCTTAACGACCTCGGCCATCCGTGGGGGGTCATGTGGTTTACAGAAGCCCACTGTGTTCACAAATGTAAGCACACGCTATCCGCGACGCTTTAAAATTTCAAAATATACCAAAAGGAGTGACTCGCTCAAAATTAAATTATGTCATAAAGTGCGAAAATCCAGCCTCCTGATAGGACCTAAGCACATATCATAACAACCCTCCTCCTGACGCTTGGTCATTAAAAACATAAAACTTGCTTTTTCTGTTCACATTTTGTTACCTTTAGCTATTTCATCGTCCTTTTTTTTTTTTTTTTTTTTTTTTTTTTTTTTTTTTTTTTTAAACAGTGGACACTGATGATGCCTTGAGATGAAATGATAAATTGGGAAAGGATTTTTTTAAAGGAAGGAAACGTTCCAGGCCTAAGGTTTCATCACCTTGAAATTATTTTCTTTCTTTCTTTCTTTTTAATTTGTTTTATTTACGAACGCTGTTTAACACCTCGGGTCATCAGCGTCCCATTCAAATCAGGGAGTGAAACGGCCGACAAATTTTGCTCAGAGGCCTCTTTTTTCAAGCTTGAGGTTCTTTATCGTGCCATTAATGTATGGCACGGGACCCACGGCTTTACTTCCCTTCCGAAGGAAGCCATACTTAGGATTTTTACGCCTGAAAAAATCCATCAAGCCTGGCCGGGATCGAACCCGCGATCTTGGGTTTAGGAGGCTAGTGTGGCTACCACTACAACACCAGGACCGACGAAAAAATTCTTTCCTGCTAGCATTGAGTTAAACTACAGAGCTATCATATAAAAATTATTATACTAGAGTAATTATACAGTAGAATACATTTATTATTAATTAAACGGAATAGTCTATTATGTATATAAGTTCGACACTTAAATTAGAAATCCGTACTATCGCCAATTGTGCCTCTAGGAATGTTGTTTATATGCTCCAGTTTAAATGTTTTTTATATTGGATTAACCTCTATTGCAGTATCCCTTAGAATAACTAACAATATACGCTCAGTTAAAACCGGCTCTCCTCTGCCGGTAGTTCAACATGTCAGCCTTCATCACTCTTCTTTTGATACATGACTTTCTTAAGTCCTCATAGATGCCGTACCTTCTTCTTACTCCAATAGTACACTCAGAGATAGAGAGATGGCGGCCATAGTTTTACATAAGGCTCGTAACCCTCCGGATCTAATTCTTTCCCTTTAATTTTTCCCTCACTGGCAAACAGTTGTTTTAGTTTCGCATATGTTGGATGCCCTGAGAGCCCTCTGAGTAACTCACGGTATACTAGTTGCTGAAGTGTACCGCCCGCCGTAGTCTTCATAGTCTCGCGTCGAGTATAAAAACCGGCGCAGCGGCTTGAAGTGTCGTTTTTAGTAATGTTTTGCAGTGTTAAGTGTTATCTCATTTTTAGGTCTTCACAGGAGTTATTTGTATGTATTTCTGTCAAAGGTGTGTGTGTATGTATGACATTAAAAATATATAACAATATAACGAATGGGTGCGATGGCTACTGCTTCAATTCCGTGACATCCCTTAAGCATGCTACAGAATCTCGTTTGTTAAACTATTATCGATTGAAGTATGTAAAAAATCCAGCGGCAAATATTCCCATTTTCTGATGATGAATTTCTTGAGCGAATCGAAACTTTGACTTGAGTGCGTTCTGTTATCACTTCTATTCATTTTGTGGGAATTGATATCGTAGAGCTAGATTTAAAACGTCTTTTTAGAGGCAAGCATGTGCTATTTTAACATTGTGTGATGCAACCAAGTCCTGTAGCGAAACCCATTCAACTGTTTTTAAGTGATTTGTTTGAAGTGCTTGATAATAGATTTCAGTTCCATTCCCCCCCCCCTTGACCCCTTGAAAGACATATACCGGAACATGTTTATGAATCAATAGACCTCAGATCATATCAGGAAATGCTTTGGCTTAAAGGAATTCCGATTTATTGATGGAACATGTGCATAATCATGTGCATAACTTTGAAAACGTCTTCCATCTTAAACACTTTCTTATTATAATATCCTAATCCTTGTATTTTTGCACTCTTTCCGTATTTTTTGCAGAAAGTTTTTCCACCTTTAAGCTTTAATCTTAAGTCTTTCCTGAAAGTGCTGTAAACTGCGATGTTGAAAAATTAATCTTTGGCAATATCGATCTTAATTAATGTCTGGATGATATTGTGAATAACGTATTGAAACATGATTATTTTACTATTTTGCAATAGTTTTAATTTTTTAGAGTGAATTTTTTTTCTTTGGTAGAGGCAAGTGCTATAACACGGTATTGCACCTTGTTCTTTATTTTCGCAAATATAATTTCAAATTAAATATGCTCTTACAGCTAAGATAAAGGATATTTAAATCCTCATTTGCAAACGCATAGTTCGATCTCTATGGTGGTAACTTAACAGTGAAATAAAAACATATTAGGGTAAATGTTAACGGTAACTAAACATTATTTATCAGTCTTCTGCAACAACTGATAAATAGGAATGGAAATTTGGACACCGAACATATGAAGTTAACTACATAGCGTGCT
Organism: Metallyticus violacea; assembly: GCA_030762175.1. Taxonomy (NCBI): domain Eukaryota; kingdom Metazoa; phylum Arthropoda; class Insecta; order Mantodea; family Metallyticidae; genus Metallyticus; species Metallyticus violacea. The sequence continues at coordinate 103,205,592 of CM060830.1, read as the reverse complement.
TGTTACATCAAGTTCACCTCTATACAAACCTGCAAGTACACACAGACAAATGACGGCGTGCTACAGCCGGCGTTCCTTAAATCTGCAATCTGTTCTATGCAATGTTTTGTTCAGATTTCGTCTATTATAAGTGTGTAATGAAGTAAAAAGGGCAATGCATGTTCTAAGAAACGCGAAGAGATTTTTAGTCCCTCAGATAAATTAAATGTTTCACTGAAATTTGTTTACGATACTTAAAAAAAGTAACATATTCGCAGAAAATCCCTCCGCTTGTAAAAAATAAGGTCCCAGTTGCTAGGTATTTTCAATAGATTCATGTAAAGCTTAAAATCTAATGAAAATTGTTTTAAATTTTAGTAAAATGTGTAATTGTTGTCTGAATTTGAGCAGAATAAAAACAAGCCAGTTGTAGGGTGATAAATTACAATTATTATTACATTAATACAGCCTATTTCGGTATTTCTGACTAATCCTCTCGCATTCTGTTCTTTCTTGCAGGATGTACTCTTTCCAACCAATTTATAACGAAAACACAACTATTGTATTAAATGCTCAGTAGTTTTTATAATGTTCTGTCAAAATTAAAACAAACAAAAGTCCAGGTTGGCAAGCAACGACAGAGAATAAAACTGATAACAGTTATATCCTCTTTAACTGCAAAGTTATGGGGAGCATTTAAATTTTCAAATTGGGATAGCTGGAGATGAGGAGGTAAACGTAAAATTTAATCAACATTTGTTTTAAACTCCCCCCCCCCCCCCCGTCAATACTTAAAATAGCGTGCTCTTGTTTAAATTAAGTTTGTGTTAAATAGGTAGTTATTTAGACTGGGGCATTTTGAAATGAAATGCCTTTATTTAAAACTATAAAACTATAATGAACTGTGGCTATTTGTGAAATAAAAATAAAGGAGTAGATATTGCAAGCATGTATTCGATAAAGCCGTCATTGCACTTGTGTACTTTGCACGACGAAAACAAACAATTGCGGCTATTTCCGAATGGATTTCTTGCAGTCAAGAATTGCGCATCATGCGCACCTATAGTTGATTAGTGTTTTAACGACTTTGTCAACGTATACATGGAAGTTTTCCCTTCTCTATTTTTCTAGTGCTTTTATTTTTTCCAAGCATCTGTCTTGGCTTTCTTTATTTGCTTTATGTTTTTCGCATGTTTTTCTTTTTATTTTCATTATAAATTCCTTCCTCCCATCTTTAATTTTTCTTTATCCTTCAAATCTGTCTTTGTCACAATATCGTAAGCATTATAAACTTACACGGATTAGGTCTGAGGCCTGTTCCGGGTCCTGACGGGCCATATGTACCATTTGACGTGCCAAAAGGATTGGATTAGTAGGTACAGTACTTGGCCTTGCTCAAGGGCAGGCCATTTTTGCTTAACGAAAGGGAATAGACGAAGGAAGCACCGGGTGGCTAGAGGACAGGAATTCCAGATAGAACACTCCGATACCAGCGGAGTAACCCCCCCCCCCCCTCCAAGGAATTTGAGCCCCTCAAAAACCCGGTTTTATATCAGATGCCTGTGCAGAAACTTTTACCAAACGCAAGCCACTATCACACTGCACATAGCACCGCCTTGATTAGCGCTTTCATCCTTATTACAAAAGCCATAGTAATGAAATGGCATAGGGAAAATTAGTAGAAAGGAAAGATCTATTCCAGTATTCGCTTAAACGAACAGGAAAGAGTAAGAACGAAAAAATCCAAGATCGGATAGGGATTTGAAATCGGGACCTCTCGAACATGAGTCCCAAACATCATATGAGTTGCCCCGTTCGTTTGTCTTCTTAATTTTGGGATAACCTTGAAACTTCTGCATACTTTCTGGGAAAGGCGAGGAGGTTCCAATTAAATTTAAAAATATAGGCAGCGTAGAATGTCAATTGGTGTTGCCAACTCAGTTATCATATGCAATGGACAGGTAACACCATATTTATCTCTGGAGCTATAAAATCATTGAAGGGATTTGATCGAGTTTAACAGCGAATTTAGTCCGTAGCGTCTAAAATTAAATATTTTTTCTTCCAAGAATATTCCTTAGGTTATAAAAGTTTTACAGACGTGTTTTCAAATATTTTTATTAGGTCAGGTGGCGCGTTATGCGATATGGCGAGCATTGCATCCTTTATATAACTAGTGCCGGTTTTATAGCCCGGTGCTAGTCTGTCCAAATGCTATAGACGAATTTGGCTGGGTGTCTGGGGAAACCGGGAGGGGGGAGGGATAGTTTATTGCTTGGCAGACGCAGGTAGTATAAGGGAAGTTTTAGGATCCACTGCAGGTAGTTTTCGGTTCTACATGGATCTGCACTCTTCAAGACAGTCGGAGCTGATCGGAAAGTGCGTTGTCCAACGAGCTACCTTTTTTACTTTGTAATGTAACATTTTGAAAATTTACACCAGGTAGAAGAATGGCTGTTTTAATTGAATTGATGCGGAAAAATAATGAAGCTTATTCTTTGAAGCTTAAAAACACATCTGAGAGTTCGAATAATTTGTGAAAAAAGTCACAAATTGAGGAAAACAATGAAGTTAAGTAACAGGATTGGAACAGATTTTAAAAAAAGCTTTCTTTCAAATGAGAATTTGTAAGTGTGAAATCAGATTTAGTTTGTCATAAGTTTAAAATTTGTTTATCTATCATGTATTATTTGTTGCATTAATTAAGGCTAGTTGAGTGGAAGGGAAGGCCTTGACTTCTGCTATATTTTTTATAGTTCAAACCATAATTTATAATATATTTAGGTTGAATACACTATCAGCTATATAGAATATGTTCGAAATCCTTTTAATGCCTGTAGTTATAAAACTCATGCTGAGCTATGTTTTCTTTTCCTACAAATGTCTTATGTTTTAAATGTATTTTTTTCTAAGAAGGAGAATATTCCAATGCAATTGATACACACAACTTGGTGCAATATCCTGTGCGTGAGTTAATTTGATTCTATTGAACCAGTTTGGATGTCAATTACAGGAATTAAAAAATTTGTTACACTAAGGATGAATTAAAACATGAGAAATATTTATCTTTTCTATGTGGGGAAAGTTATTTTTAAAAAAAGTTAAACTTTTATTATATGAATTCTTCCACTATGTAACAGTTATAGTGGAATGATGTTTTTAATGCTAACCTGAGTTGGCGATCTTCGATCTAGTAAACCGCGATATAGCGATCAGCTGGATGTGGTGTGCTGATCATGCAATACTGCAGCTCTACTAATGATATCACGTGATGGAGGTAGAAGACGCAGCGGTCGTCGCGGTAAGCCGAAGGCCCACATGGGGCTATGGAAAACCAGGCTTGGAAGAAGAAGATGAACTTGCATTTGAGTTTATTACAATGCAATTCCTTTATAATTAATGGAAGGAAATGAAACAAACCAATAACACATAGTAAACACTTGTAGTACCTGCAGATTACTAATTGGTTTGTGTTAAGTTATGCTAAAACATGTTTCTTTTCTGTGTGTATATGAATAATTTAAAAATTACTACTACAATTATCAATATAGTTAAAACATACTTGCATACAAATGGTAGAAATTCAAATGTTTTTAAAAGTACATTGAGTTCTGTGTTTTGCTCCTGCCATTGTTCATGCCACTTTTTCTGTAAATTCAATATACAGAATTATTTCACAAGTCAATAACAAATAAAATTAGGCGTAATATTCTGTTATATTATATTTCTGTTGGTCCTTGTCATGTTGTGGTAACCATACTTGCCTTCTAAAACCAAGATCGCGAGTTCGATCCCGGCCAGGACCGATGGATTTTTTTCTGGGCGTAAAAATCCTAAGTATGGCTTCCTTCGGAAGGGAAGTAAAGCCGTGGGTCCCATGTCGTACATTTACAGCATGATAAAGAACCTCAAGCCTGAAAGAAGAGACCTCTAGCAAAATTTGTCGGCCGTTTCACGCCCTGAATTGAATGGGACGCTGATGACCTGAGATGTTAAAGAGCGTCCATAAATAAACCAAATAAAAATATTATGTTTCTATTTGTAAAATGAGTTAATGATTTAATTTCAAAACACAATAAACTCAATTTTGGAAAATATAAGCAAAGTTGTTTTTCTAGTTCATATTTAGTCAATAATAAGACGAATTGGGTTATTCATGTATTGGCTTGCCTCCATAAGAAACATTTGGGTTATATGTTTTAATTTTTATATTATTTGTATATTAAGTTGTTTTTAAAAAATGTATACCCTTTCTGATAGTGTCAAACCAGTTATTTAATGTACAAACAAACTATTAATTTAAGATTGTTTAATGACAATACTTGTATTATCAGGAAACAATGCTGGAAAAGTAACATTAGAAATTTTCAAGGGAACTAACCCCAAACCGAACCCGGAAAAATATCACAAGTTTTTTTCATTATCTGATTAGTTTATAACAACTGTCTGTTGATACAAGCCCTAAATACCATAAAAGTAGAGCTTTGCGGGAAATATGTCATGATTTAGACTGTCAATAACTTTTGAGATGTCACAACATTCAAGATGTATGAAGTCTAATATAAAAAGTATGAGAAAACATTAGTTAGTGCAAAGGTTGTGTTTTTGTGGATATCTTTTTCCTTAGACCAAACTGTTCACTAGCTAAAATACTTACATTATTTTTGCAAAGACTTAGAAAAAACAGTTAATTTAATGAAACAAGGAATAGTGTTCGTCATCAGGGAATTTATCCTTTGTTAAATAATAGTTCTATAATTGAGTATTTTAATCTGTCTGGGAAAGCATCTGTAATAAATATCTTTGTGGTTATTTCGCCATAGTGCTGAGTTTTTGCTTTATGGGTATAGGATTACTTTATGTATTTTATTTGTCTTGTAGATATTAGTGCAATGGAAGAGAACGTTTTTGAGAACGGTTCCTTTAGATGTAATATTGCATCTTTAATTTCTATTACTTTGTTAATAAATTATCTGCAATATGATTGACTGTGAGTCTTTTGTGGAAAATTCATTTATTGCAGTTTCATTTATGTGATGATGTTTACTATAATGTTCCAAATATCGTTTGTTTTATCACACGAGGCGTCTCGCGTGTTCAAACGCTTTTTTTAGGGCGGAAAATTTTTAAACATGACTTCTTTTCGAAGGGAAGTAAAGTATTGGTCCCGTGTGGTAGATTTAAGCTACGTTAAAGAACCAAGCCTACTAAAGTAAAAGGTCTCTGAGCAAAATTTATCGGTCGTTACATTCTCTGAATAGAATGTGAAGCATATGGCCAAATATGTTAAAGAAAATAAACTAAGACTACCTTCAAAACACCTATTTTTCTTACACAGCATATTTTAAATTTCACTTATAACTTGCAATATTTCTTGAGAGTTGTTAAAAGTGTAGCATATTTGCTTTCTCTATTAATCATGTACACTTCTGTTTTGCCTTTACAGCATATTTTAACCCCTTTCGTTAAGCACTTGTTTGTTGAATTATAGTTTTTGTTAGTAAAAGAGAAAAGTTAAATTGAAAATCTGTATGAAATTAATAAAGTGGATTAAATTTAACATTTGTACATTTGCTTCCAAGATCGTTCTAAAAGATGGGAATTAAAGTTCTTAATATTTTCACTGTTTATAACTCTATGGTTGACTATATGATTTTGTGTCCACAGATTGTGAACAGAATAATTAATTTCAAGTAGATGTGCATCATGATCTGCTAATCCATTAACTAGACGTTTTGATTTTACTTCTTTTTTGTAAAATAATCTAGAATACATCAATGTATATTTTTGAATGTAGATGTTGTAAGTTCTCAAAAGTGAGATGATATTTTTTATTATTATCTACCAGAAAATCTATATTTATTTTGCTATAGAGAATAAATTCAATTTTTAACTTGAAATGGTATTTTAGGAGAGCCTATAGATTATCTAGAAACTTTTCTAAAATTCCCAATGGGGCTGCACATATTGTTAATACAATGAGTTTATAGTTGCTATTCTGATATGAGCTCCACAGTGTTCCAGATAACATCTCTCAAGACTAATGCTATTAAATTCTATGTTATTAGTTTATATGTCTTATTACAGCCATTCAATGAGAAATGCAATATTTCACGTTTACTCATATGCTGATCATAAAGTCGTAAAATGTAAAATATCTGGAATAATGTTTCAGAATTTTGATGAAGTATTGTTAATGTTGAGGCTAATTCATGGGGTTATCTTATTGCTATAAAACTCAACAGTAGCGAAGCGTGCCCTTTTTATATAGGGAGGCTGAGAAAAGAGATATTGACATTAAAGGAAATTCTAATAATGCTAAATATATCGTAAAAATGTTCTATAATGTTATCATAACTTTTTATTTTAAAATTGCAGCATTGAGACAGTCAGTACTTATGTGATAATTGAATTAAATTACATGAAATATTAAAAAAAAATTAATCCTATTTTTTCAGTGAAAATACATAAATCACTCTTCACATTTCACTTTTTTGCTGCCCCTTTCTCTAATCCTAGTAAGATGCCGTGTCGTTCCCCTGAAGATAATAGTTACTTAGGGAAAATCACTTGTAAATAAAATTTATAAGTAAAACATCAACTAATCAACTGTATAGTCCGCGGTCCCCGTAAACTAAAATGCGATTAAGGGAGTTTAAAATATTTAAAAGTAGTAAGCCACAGTACATCCAGTAAGTGCAATTTAGTGTTAAAATAAAACAATCACATATTTCCACATTACCACAGTAGAACCAAAAATAGCGAAATATCATTCCGGTTCTGCAGAATTTCAGAAGAGAGCAGACATAATCAAATGGGCTGTGACCAAGACACAGTAACCAAATCTCCATGAAATCTCTCTTAACCTGACAATGATTTAGATTAATTAGAAAATCCATAAGTTCCGGCCTAACCATTTTCTGTTTATGATAAAGACAAAACTACACTTCACTTTTCCATACAGTTATCCTTTATTGCAATACACTTCTCACATATTTGAATTATAATTAAACCCCCCTGCAAATACTCAGAAGTCTTGTCTGCAAAATGGGCATAAACAGCAGCCATCACTTCTTCGTCACTCTTAAATTTCCTTCCTCGGAGGTCCTCTTGAGTTTTGAGAAGAGGAAATGATCACTAGAAGCTATATCTGGGCTGTGGGGTGAATGGTCGATCTCCTTGAAGCCAGTTTCTTCACAGCTTCCTTTGCAACAAGAGCTGTGTGCACATATGCGTTGTCGTGTAGAAGGCGCTCAGCACCACAGCTTTCCTGTTTTTTTTTTTTTTTTTTTTTTTTTTTTGGTGGAAGCACATAGTCTGTGCAGTAGGCCAGCGTAGTACTCCCCATTTACTGTGATGTTCCTCTCCTTTAAGTCAATGAAGAGTATTCCTTCACAGTCGCAAAATATTGTGGTCATGATCTTCTTAATTGACTGAGTAACCTTGGCCTTTAGAGGCGGTACTTTCCCAGGTTTACGCCACTCCATTGATTCTCCTTTGGACAAAGGATCATAGTTTTATCTCCTGTAACAATGGTTTGCAGAACTTCTCTCTCGTTGCCACGGCAGAACTCCAAAAATGCCTGACAACAGATGACTCGTTGCTGCTTTTGGACTGAGGAAAGAAGTCTAGGCAAGAACCTTATTTGGGTTTAAATGTAGATGAATAATTCGAAGGACTTGTTTTAGAAAGACCCAACCTTGCTGCTATTTCTCTAACTTTGATCCGCCGGTGTTCCATAATTTCTCCTTGCACAAGAGCGATGTTTTCAAGAGTGAGCACCTCCAAGAGCTGACCTGCACGCTGTTCGTCTTCAATGCTTTCTCGTCTCATTGGAAAAAGTTTGGCCATTATTTTACGGTTGGATATGAGGGGATGCTTCCCCATACACACCGTCCAATCGCTGTTTAATTTCATTTGGAGTAAGTTCTTCTTTTGTGAAGAACTTAATAACAGCTCGAAACTCCATTTTGAAAATGTCACAATGTTTTACACATAGCCTTCTTTATGCTACTATATCTGAACAACTGTGTGCAGCAGAGCGAAAGTTACAGCTACAATTGTTTACTTAATTTCGGAAGATGAACTAATGCGTGTGATTGACAGTTTTCTAAAAGGATGTCAGAAATGTGTTATATAGCAGGACATTTCCAATATTTCCCGTCTCAAGTACGTGCTTATTTTTATTATAATTGTAGTTGCAAATGTGAGCACTTGAATCAGTTGCGTGGCTATTGCATCCGCTTTGACGGCATAGACGCCAAATGCCGTGAAATGGGCAATAAAACCATGAACTGGTATGGAAGGTTTTTGAAATATTGGAAAATATCAGTGATAGGCACAGTGTTTTCGACTTATCAGAGCCACTTATCGAACATTGAATGTAGTATTGAACAACAATGGGTAGTGGACTCAATATTATACTATTCATAACATGAATGCATGTGAAAGATATATTCATATATTTTTATGTTTGTCAAGAGGGGAAAACGTGTTTATTTATTATTATATAATGAATTTATTAACTTTTTCTATAGTTGCTTACCTAATATGCAATATTTCTTTACCTTAAATGTCTTAATCCTGTGGCTGTAATTTTATAACACACAAAATTGTTATCAACGTACCTTAGCTCATTAACCAAGAGTGTTTCTGTGCATGTTTCATCTTCTACTGTAAAACAGATGGTTTTATAAACCAATGAATGAACTCTGTAAGGGTTTCAAACTTTAAAGGACCGCCACGGGTGGCCGAGGTCTTAAGGCGCGGACCCGTGAGCTGGAGGTCTGGGGTTCGTTTCCCACCAGGACCGTCCTCTCTGACTGGGATTTTTTCCAGGTTTTCCTCAGTCCTCATAAATGACAAATGCCGGGGAGGTACCCTGAACTTAAGCCTGGAACGTTTTCCTCCTTAAAAACATCCTTTCCCAATATATCATTTCATCTCATGTATGATCAGTGTCCACCGCCTGTGGTACCTCAGTAGTAAAAACGGGCGTTAAACACTATTAAAAAAAAAAAAACTAAGTTCAGTTTTAAGGAAACTAAAAATATTGATATCTAATTGTTTGTTCTGTATTCTTTATACAGTTAAGTTCTATTATTTTATTTTGTGTTTCAAAAGGAATTTGTAAATTTGGAAGACTTAATAATACAAATGCTTTAATAAATGTCCGCATTACATTAAAGTCTTTCAGTCGAAAAACTTTAGTTCTCAATGTGGTTATGCCTGCAGTATGTTTTGTCTATTCCATTATCATCCTAAGCGTTTAAATGATCAATAATAATAATAATAATAATAATAATAATAATAATAAATGTACTCTTAGGTGTCACTGTTTTACGAATATGTTTGTGTTACAGTACTAGTAAAAGTATGCTATTGGGATAGAAATTACTAGAACAGAATAAGATATATTAATAGCAGAATAAGATATCAACATTCAACAAGGAAACTCAAGTAATCCATGCATTGTACTGCGTTTTACACTCAAAATTCAGTTTCATCTGGCAACTCTACCTGACTGGCGAAAATTACTTATTTAAGAACTACCCTACCCTATAACTACCTTTCAATTGTCAGATTGGACGACACGAGGGAGTTAGAGGTTACTCAGTTGTGTTATTTATAATAAACTCCGGGTGATCAAAATTATTCGGACTTTACCTCTAGTCAATTTGAATGGGTGACATAATTGAAGGTCATTGCACCTTGGCTCGAAGGGTTTGGACTTGCAGAGTACGGCATTGTCAACCTAGCAAGTAGAACTAACACGAGCGCATTATGAAACAAACTATAACTGCAATGTGGTCTCATTCTTACCATTTACAGAGCGCACTCCGCCTTCCATAGCGAATTCTCACTAGATCAATTGATTATACTGTTGGAATCACGCTCTAAAATAGTCATGCCATTCCCTCCAAACGACTCGCGATAAAGTCCGAATAAATTTGATTACTCAATATACATTCCCTGGCCATAATATTATACTCACCGTAATATTTTAAATTAATTTATTATGATTATCATATAGTTGTTATCCCTCATTGAACATATGGGGAACATATTGTCGTCTGCAATAAATCTTTTGTTATAAAGTTTCACAGTTCAAATTGCTTCTAAACAAACACGAGTTACTGTAATACTGACACATGTGCTATTGAAGTTTAATTTGTCAGCTCGTTTATGGTTTCAAACGTGAAATTATTTTGTATTTCAAATAGTCACTCTATGAGAAAAAGGTTTGCTGCTTGCAAGAATTATGGGCAAATAGTGTGATTTAATACCTCGAAAGACTGCAGAAGTAAAAGCACTAAGGCTTTTTCAAATCGAGTGATTTTACGGAGTTTGAAGCTATCTATAGCAACTGTAAGGCGAAATAAGAAGAGAATCGAATTGGGTATGGAATTAGGCCCTCACAAGAAAAATAAACAAAATTTTCCCCGAAGGGAAGATTGTTGCTTGAAGAAGATTTGTTAAAGAAATAGGTTTTCTAGTTAAAACAAATTACATTTTGTCTTGAAGACTGTGGCATCACAGTATCTGAAAGAACTGTGAGGCTTTCAGAAATGTACTTTTGAAATTCTGGCAAGTTTATGCGACGATGTCCTGGTGAAAAATATAAATCGTGCAGACTACTAAGGTACGTCGGGTTTACTAAGCCCTGGGTCCAGGGGCGTAACACAGAGGTCTGTGCCACCCGTGGGTTTTTGCATTAGGACGGTACCTTGTAACTCTAAACCGACCCACCATTCGGCTGCAGACGATTGCGTCGCCCCAGGCGCGCTAAGTTCCCTTAGCTTCCAGATTCTCACTGGTGGATAGGTCATACTAGCTTAGACCTACTCGTATTTAAGAGGTGAGTCACCCCAGCATTAAGGTAGCCACCACCCTCCCTATAAAACATCCCACTAAAGTCATGATTTGGTCAGTCAACAGTCACAAAGAGTCTGGATGTCTACATGTCGTTCAAGAGACAGTGTGCCACTACCAATACAAGGAGGTGTTGAGAACTAGGCTGTTGCCTCAACGAAGAGAATGGTTCCCAAAAGGAGAACAGTTTGTTTGTAAAGGCCCCCAAATACCATACTGCAAAATTTATGATAGTTTTTCTGCAAGAAAAGAATTTCTCTTTGTTGCCCTGGTTGGGAAACTCACTAGATATGAACCCCATTGGGAATGTTCTACAGCTGATGGAGTGATTACCACGAAAATACGGCTTATTGAGAAGATAATGGAAGTTTGGTATCACCATCCATAGTTGCAAGAGAGAATTTAATAATGCGTTTAACACTATGTCAAGGCAAATCAAAGCCTTAATAGTTGCTAAAGGCGGATTGATGAAGTACTAAATTGTAATGAATGAAATAAAAGAGCCCATTATTTATGTCCCTTAAGGGCTAGGGTCTCCTGCTAGAGGGAAAAACTCATTTTGTTACCCGCTTGGTGAGCTATTTTATGTGAGTTAGGGATTCTATTAAAAAAATAGTTCCTTGCCCTATTTGGAGCGATTCTTGACCATTAAACTCCGAGATGTCCTTGAATGTGTCTGACCATTTTCTTCTCAGTCCTCCTGGAGTCCTCCGTCCTGCGTAGGGGCCCTACATGGCGGTTATCTGCGCCCATCTATCCTGCTGTTGTCTCGCCACATGGCCGCCCCATTTCCACTTTATCACTGCAGCTCTGTCCATGATGTTTCTGATTTCCTGCAGTCTTGTCTGTCAGTATTATACCTGGGATCTTTCTGTTCATATTGCTATGTCTGTCGGTTAATCAGGTTATAGAAAAAATTGAAGAACAGTTCAACCTACCGCTAGATATAGCATTCGTCGACTAGAGCAAGGTATTCCTTTCGGTATATCACACAAACCAAAATACATCAAATCATACAGCCAAAGAAAGCAAAAGTGAAAACGGAAAGAGTGGAAATGCATCCTTATTGTCACCACAAGTGTGTATTATGTGTGTTTAATTATTTATAAACGTAGAAAGACGTGGTAAAAATAAAATTAATGCTATTTTTGTTCTGATAATTGCATATTATATTTAAAATTCAAGCTGGGTCTGTATTTTTGAGGTTGTGGTCGCTAACAAATCTGAATCCTCAAGCCTGACTACTCCCTTCTCCATAGTGTGTATTGGATGCTGTTTATTGAATACTTAAAGTATGTCTTATTCACTTGCATATTTTCAAAGTTTCCGGCATAAAAATTCAACTGTTGGATACTAACCTAACTGTGCGGTTACTTTCCTATCTACCCGCTCTAGGGGGAACGTGTCCAGGAGCAAGAAGAGCCATCGGGATATAGATAAATAACACATCACCATGTATAGCCTATACCTCAGGGGCATATATTTTATGTAGCCAAGCGGAAGGCAGGCGGGCAGACATGTTACTATGCACTACCGCCCGACCGACCCACGGTCAGATGCCCTCCAGTCACACTATAAAATATAATGGGGTCCGAGGGGGGGGGCGGAGTCGCCTAGGGACGCAATGAACTCTACCGCGTGCTCTGCCAAAAGTTCTCGCCCGCCATTGTTTTCTATTGTTTAACGTCTTTCACCAAGCATTCTCGGGTTCGGCTACGGTATTCAAACTTTCGCAGATATTATGTCTAAACACTTAATGAAAACGTATCTTTATACGTTTACGAGTATAATATCCAACGAAAATTTTGTGTTTTCGGAGACAAGAAAATAAGCGTATCTTAATCACAGCATAATTAGTGCCAGATATCATGATGTGGCCTCATTCTCCAAAACACCGAAAGCACTACAAACTATGCTGGAACAATTATGTCAGCATAGTACAAATGCAGGGCTGTCACTGAACAAACTGAAGACGCAGTTAATTTCAAACTGACCTGAAACCCCTATAAAAATACATGGAACAGTCCTCACATATGTAGGCATTCCACGATAAAATGAGCCGCCACGGGTGGCTGAGGTCGTTAAGGCGCGGACTCGTGAGCGGGAGGTCTGGGGTTCAAATTCCGCCAGGACCGGCCTCCCTGACTGAAGTTTTTCTCGGTGCTCATAAATGGCAAATGCCGGGGAGGCACCCTAAACTTAGGCCTGGAACGTTTCCTTCCTTCAAAAATCCTTTCCCATTATATCAGTTCATTTCATGTATCATCAGTGTCTACCGCCTGTGGTGCCTCGGAAGTAAAACACGGGCGTTAAACACTATTAAAAACGATAAAATGGTTAAAGATGTACAAAGAAGGACCTCATTAACCGGTAAAGCATTTTAGGCCCTTAAGTTTGTATTGTCAGACCAAACACTAACTAAGAAAACCAGATTCCGGACGATCGAAACCTGTGTATACTCTGAATTACTATATGGGTGCCAGACATGTCAATAACAGAAAAACAAAAGAACAAAATTCAAATATGCCAAAGAAAAATGCAACGCAAGATCCTGGGAATAACTTTGAAGCACTTCGGCGGTTCAAGGAATTTAAGGAGGGCCGTGTTTCAACAACAAAGCAAGGCGCTAGCAACAGCTGTAAACGAAAGCACAACTGGTGTCATTGTTCATGAAGACCGACAAATAACAAGTGAGAGACATGCAGATTTGTTGCACATGGCAGTACATTTTCCATCCTGCAAGGTCACTTGAACATGAAACGTGTGGGTCTCACAATGACTGACTCCTGAACAGAAGAGGATGCGAGTGGAAGTGTGTGAGGAACTTCGAATGCGTCCCTCATCCTCCATACTCCCCAGACTTAGCCCTCTGCAACTTTTATCTCTTTACCTATCTTAAAAGGAGCTAAGGGGGAGCGTTTTGATACTTCCGAGGCCTTAGCGGAAAAGGCCGAGTTGGTTTTGAAGAAGATGACTTAAGATGGCTTGCAGCATGTGTTCCAGGACTGGCAGAGTGTTGAGCAAAGTCATTCAACTCAACAGAGAATGCTTTGTAAAAGACAGCACCAATCTCACCGAGCGAGATGCGGGAGGGGGGAAAAATTCTCAATTTTTTACTAAACCTCGTATTCATTTATCTAAAAAAAAAAAAAAAAAAAAAAAAAAAAAAAAAAGTAGTTTTCTTGAAAGTGTAAAACAGAAAAAAATAAACAAATAAAAACGAAATGTACTGAAGTCAGTAAAAGTGTTCTTAAATTTATTTTTGTGCATTTGAATAATAATATAAAGTGAAAATAAAAAAGTGTAACATTCTGGAATGAGTTTTTTCCTCTAGCAGAAATTCAGTAACAAAACGCTGTGAGCACATCGTTATATGTATTTTGTAGAATGGGATTCCATACCGGCAGTTATTTTATTAATAAAAATGTTTTCAGGGCGTTATTTCCCCCCCCCCTCAAACTCTCAACCCTCAGTCCATAGGAAAAGCATAATACATATTTGAAAAAAATCGGTGGAATATATGCCAATATGCTTTATAAAAAATATACTATTGTATTATTAATGAAAGTCTCGTTTTCTGTAAAGGCTGGAACAAACACTTTTATGTGCAATACGTTTACTAGTTTTCCAATTACGCCTGGCTGTAGATTGCGTTAATAACCACATTCTTTCTGGGTAATAGTTTTGCATTCGTTTTTTTTTTTTTTTTTGTATTTCCTGTCCAAGTATCATTATAGTATTGAATGGGTCAATAGTAAATATTTCGAAATGCTTAGCATTAGGCAATAAATATTAATATATAAATCGATGGCATACACATGCATGATATCTATTTAATTTATTAAAAAAGTAGTAATAAATGGGATTGTATTCAATAATGCCATCCTTTTAAATTTTCCAGAGCCATCTGAAGGAAAATGCAGTCAATTTCCTGACATGCACGGTCATAATTCGTACCCGTAAAATTTCTAAGCCGCCCCTATTTCGTATTACTGTGAATTTGTCTTCTCAGGTAGCCAACTCTGTTTTCCCACATATTCGTCAGCAAGAAACGTACTAAGTCGCCCTACTACTGCCAGTAGCAAATACCAAACCTTTGTGCACTATTACGTTTACAAGATGAATTATTTATCCTTAGAAAACATTTCGATGGTTTTTAAGAATTTGAAATTATGTACAAACAATATTTCTCATGTGTAAACGAAATATAAAATAATGTGAAATATAAACTTCTCCACAGGCAAGCACAAATCTTTATAAAAAATTCCAACTTCCAAATTACTGAACACCTTATAACTAATCGACATAGATGAGACAGAATCATGTTTATCATTGTCTAATGAGAAGGACACGGTCGTTGTTATAAATGAGTATACCTGTCTTGTCTTAATCTCACTTGTAAAGAAGTCTAAACATAACCTCATGCTCATACCATTCATTAAAACGCTCTCATCTCGCTCCAAACCCCTTTATACATTCTTTTGTATCTTTCCTTTAATTTCTAACCCACACCGTCATATATGATGATAGATAGGAAACATTGCACAAGGAAAAATGTCATCCTTAACCACAAATTTTAATATGATACGTTTAATACACACTACAGTTTCATCATTAACTTCAAAATTTGCACGATGTATACTCATTAACTCCTTCTTTATTGACTGCTGTTTAGGAAATGTAAATATGTTTTAGGAGGTGCAGTGCCATAATTAAGACATACAAGAGCAACCCAGATTGTACTAAACACTTTCTATTAATCAAGGTTCTGGTGTGATTTCATTAAATCAATATTAATTTAATAAAAAACAAAAATAACACACAACTGTTGATTTATTTCCCAATTATAAACTACTACAATAAATCACGTAATTGCAACGAACCAAATTGTCCATGTAATTAACAGTACGAAACACAATTTCCACCATTTTTCTAGTATCGATACG
This sequence comes from Metallyticus violacea, assembly GCA_030762175.1. Lineage (NCBI taxonomy): Eukaryota > Metazoa > Arthropoda > Insecta > Mantodea > Metallyticidae > Metallyticus > Metallyticus violacea. Next base: position 103,189,795 of record CM060830.1, on the reverse strand, counting down.
TACATTGTGGTCTGGTAAATGTAGTAGGTCTTGAATCATACCATATAAGGGCTAAGGGAGGGGGGACTAACCACTCCAACCGAGCTTTCGATATGACACAAGCTGGAGTTATAAAAACGTACTGCTGTAATAATAAAAGAAAAGCACAATATAGGCAGCTTGCATTGTTAAATCTCTTTTTCCTTTTATTGGTTGGCGTTAGTAAGTCAATTCGGCTTGTAGTAATCGACTATCGTCTATTCCAATCTCGCGATTTTTAAATAGGTGGATATTCATGAATATCAGTTGAAGATTTTATACAATCTGATACCGCCCTTGGTACCTCATCAATTGTGAGGAATTGGTTATAATGTATGTAACATTTTATTTTAGCTAGCTGTAAGTACAGGGTTCTGTAAGTGTGTAAAAATGTCAGGAAAAGCAGGAATTCTCGCTCGGACAGCAGAGAAGCCGTTCTGGCAGACAATAGAGTAAATTATTTCTTTTGTTCATTGGAAGGAGTTTGCTTTTACTCTGGCAGGTATGTTGGCAAAGAAGAACACTGTTAACAGCTGTGCTACCGTTAAAGGGCGTTGAACTCTTAACGTACGGTAGAAGTTGAAATTGAACACTGGACGAATTGTTACGTTCAGATAATCTGACTAGCCAATAATATGAGAGTAGCATGATGTCACCGATAGCCTTTAAGGATGTCTAAATCCATAGTGGCAGGAAAATAGAGCGTCCCTGTATCACGTGGTCAAGCGAGCCTTATGGGGTATTTAAGGACGTGAAATCGCCCTTTTTGGGCATTCAGCATTCGAAAGTCAGAATCTAGTCTGAGCAACTCGCACTGGAACATCAATGTTAGTACTGTTAGTCAAGCATTACAGCTCCGCGTGTCTGCCAAATGTCCGAACAGAAACGCCCTGGTACGCATAGTTTTGTTCAATAAACGACGTTGACTGGCAGATAACAAGATGTTCTTTCTCGTCAACGTATCACCTTTATCCCCGCACTCATCCCGGCACTATGAGGTCCCAAAAACCAGCAAGATCCCTGTAGATCAACAAGAAGAGCTATTGAGTGGTGAATTGTATCTGTATATCATCAAATTTCCATCACCATTCTTCCCGCCACCTATAACTCCTTCAAACTTTGACCTACCAACATGGGGCAAATATATTAAAAGTCCCCCGTCCTATAACCACTTCAAATCATAATTAATATTTTGTGAGCGAATTTTGAGAATGTATTATTTTTATTCGTGAAATATTTATAATAAATATCACTGGTGTTCTAAGACACACTCCTAAACTGATCAGTAATCTCAGATCACCTTGTGATAATTTACTGCTAGAGTATAAACCACGGCCTTAAACAAATGAATATCCTTCGTTATAGTAGCGTCACATATATTCAGAACATCGCAGTAAATAAAAATAACTGGTAGACTATATCGAGCAATTAAATAAATAAGATATTTCTTAGCCCAGATTTTGCTACTGCCGGTTTGAGATATCCGCTTGAAGTAAAACATTTCCGCTAGGGCGACTCGTCATGTGTTATGCTTGTCATCTGTTAGCGGCTGACTGCCGGTGATAAAACATTATTTTTATGAGCTTGTCATCACGTGTACTACATAACGGCGGATTAATTACGAGCAACGTTACGATCTACCTGGCTTATTGCCACGCTAATAGGCGCACTTCCATTAGCCCTACCTGGCTTTATTATTTTAAATTTACGCCACGTTATGCGTCACGTGGACAAAAAAAAAAAGTAACAAATTGCATGCTAGTTCATGTCCATTCATTGAAAAAATATCTGTGTGTATAGGTGTGGAGGGTTATGTGTACTGGTAGGCAACTGACCTGGGAAATGTGATAATGTTATTAATATTACTGTTTTCTTTAAAGTTACACTGTGAGTTAACAGGCTGATATAGTTTCAAAATAGAAATGAATAAATAAATATGTATATACAAAATAAAGCTTATTCGAGGACAGTAAGTTCATCTTCAAATGCAACAAAGCGCATAATCTGTGCCAAGTCTATATCATAGATCGACTCATCAAAGTACTTATTGTGTTCACTTCACTTGTTTGCCATGAAAACAATATCCTTCATGTCACAACATTACCAGAAAGGGGTATTGCATCAAGTTGCTTGACATCTGATTCTCCAAAGACTAAAGAAACAATGCTTGACCCTAGGGTTTGTGTGTTGTAGGCTTGGAAATGCTAGAACTAGGATTTGCTGTCACTGTTGTTAATGTTTTAATGGAATTATGTCCATGAAAACGTTTATTCAATTCTCAACACAACTTTAGCTGTTATCCAAGTGTAGCAATAAGGAATAGCAAAAGTGACAGGGTGAGAAGTTTCTTTATATTTCATAAGAGAAATACTCAAATATTACAGAGTGCTCTAGCACTAGCTAGAATGCCAAGGTGTCATAGTTTGTACAGTGCAGCGGTATTAAAAAAGGAAAAGGGGGTTAAGGAAAATTTTATGTATGTAAAGTGGAGGGAAGAATTTGCAAGGATTTCATTTGATTATGGATTCTGAGGGGTAAATAATTTCTTCCTCTCCGACGATAGTTACCGCTGTCTTACAGTTTTGCCATGGCTGTTGAGACTCTAATGCTGGATATTTTATGGTTTTGTCACCATAGGGGAAGGATTTTTGGAGATTAATAATGTTTTTTGTTATGGAAGATGACACAGTTTATTCTCATACAATACTGTACTATAGCACTACGCACTTAACTAATAAAGCTCGTGCACTTAATATTCTTGCAATACTAATTATCGCTTTCCACTAATTGAACGGAACTGAGAAAGCCCTTCCACTGATATTGCCCCGCTGAATACTCTTGCCAAACTGACTGCGGGCCACAAAATTGCAAATTAAATAAACATGGTCTATGAGACTTTTTCCATGTAGCGGTTGGCTTCTTCCCTTGAAGAGGTTACCGGCCTGTCTTTTCTTCCCTGCAGTCGCCAAAGGTTTTATGGCGCCTCCCCTCCTTAAGATATTCTCTAACAGAATACCAATAAACACCTTGCCCAGGGTTGGTCCTGGTGGTGTAGTGGTAACCATACTTGCCTCCTAAACCCAAGATCGCGGGTTCAAACCCGGCCAGGATCGATGGATTTTTTCGGGGCGTAAAAAACCTAAGTATGGCTTCCTTCAGAAGGGAAGTAAAAGGTGGGTCCCGTGTCGTACATTTACGGCATGAAAAAGAATCTCAAGCCTGAAAGAAGAGATCTCTGAGCAAAATTTATCGGCCGTTTCACGCCCTGAAATGAATGGGACGCTGATGACCTGAGATGTTAAAGAGCGTTCATAAATAAACAAAAAAAAAATCTTGCCCAAGGATTCTTTACAGATATTGCGCTACAACAGGCTACAAAAATTCCCAGGTCAGATTTTATGGCTGGGGTAGCTTTCTGCACCCTGAGAGAAAATAACATTTTGTGCATAACTGAACAAGAAAAAGAAGATTACACATGGCTATAACGAAAATACATAAATTTACTCTAATTAAATATGAGGGTGGCAGCCTATAAATACTGTCTTAACAGAAACCGTAAGAGCCAGTTATAGAAATGGTCTAAAATTTGGAAGTTTCACGCATTAAATATCTGCTCTATTCACGTTTTAAAATCATACCTAAGCTGCACCAACCTACTCATTTAGAACCAGTTCAGAAAACGGTAGCAAATAGTATAAAAACAAAACAGGATTTTAGATGTATAGATGAATGGAAGTGTTAAAATGGATTCTGCAATGTAAAAATATAGCAATAAAATATTTTATCATCACTGCTACACAGACCTGGAGTATCGGGGAATAGGTAAAGCAGCTATGATGTTTACGTAACTTCTTTGTTCACCCATCTTGTATTACAGCTAAAAATCTTACGATTGCAGCTCTCTGGCCTAGCACGTCTTGTAGCATTGTTCATGAATATGACTTCTGTATGTTACTGATTGACACTTGTGTCTTTCTAACCCCCTTTATTTCTCCTTTTGGTTTTAACCTCTAACTTTCTATGTATGTATTACCAATCCCCTTTATATTCCTCAAGCATTTCTTTGCGCTTAAAAACACTAATTAATAATTCTGATTTGTGAGTTATAGGGAAAGCCAAATATTGACCACTCGCTATGGGCAAGCGTACAATTGTTTGCGAATTATGGGCGTGCAATATAATCGAAAATATACCTTTTGGCTCAACAGTGTATGACATTAAACTGAAATATAATTCGTTCTAGAAACTGGCTACTATCATGGTCACACACTTTGGTATCAGTGTGAAAAAATAGTCTATTAACTAATAGTCGGGTTAAAACTTGTTGATTGTTAAAGGATTTTTAATTTTTTGCAAGAAATAATCTTGTCACCAACGTTTAAAAGTTCTGCTACACTCGGTACATAATTTATTATCATATTAAATAATGTGCTTTTAAGATGTCTACTAAATTCATTTTGTTTAATCAGTAAAGCAAATTTTAAGATTATATTTCCCTCAAAATTATTTTAAATATCTTTCAAAATGATCAGAATAAAGCTTCTAATAATTTTATGATACTCGTATGTGTGAAATTTTACATTTTATGCATACTTTTATTGACATGGGAAAGCAGACTTTTTATGTATTACATTTTATTAAATGTATTTTATGATGAACACAAAAAAAAAACAGAAACATTCAATGTTGAGTAAATACATTTTATTTTCCATTCTTCTGAGGGAAAAAAATAAAAAAAATAAATTCTAGATGCCTTTATGCATATGTCAGTGAGACTGCTACTTTGTTTTACATCTGTAGATAGAATTAATTTTTAGCTTAAAATCTATTAGGTCTATAGTTATGAAACTTTGGCATATTGCTAAAAATACGATAAATAATATGTGTGTGCGTGAAAAATGAGGTTATCAGGTTAAAAACTAGAAAATAGAAATCTTACTGCATCAGTTTGTTTTATTTATCATCTAAGAATCTTTGTATAGATAGCTACCAGTTATGCAGTAGAACACATATGCTGAAATATAACCTTTTTCCAGTTAATAAAAGCATAGTAATCGCCTGGCGAGCGAAATGTTACAGGCGGGCCTTAGCAATAAAAACGGCTGTCGACCGCGTGTGTGCTATGAGTAGGTAAATGCATGGGTTTGTTAGGCAGGAAAATGAAAAGTATTATGCAGCATGTAAATAAAAGTTTGCCTAGATGAATGGAGTTTTATAACATTGACATATTCTTTCTTTTGTTTCAGGTAAGAACTTTACAAGTGCTGCTGCAAAGAACGTCGCTATATTTATGTTGACAGTAAATAATAAACACTGTTAAAACTTTTAATCGCAGCAACGAAGTTTTATGTTGTATTACCACTGCCTGAAACCAGCAGGTATTTACATTTAGAATTAAAAATATTATGTATATTAATATAACTTTAAATTGATATGTTTTACATTAAGGCAGCGTGAAATGGGTTAGCAATTGCATTATTATGTTCATCACGCAAAAATAATGTCAGTTGTAATTAAAATTCGTTCAACCTTATAATTCTTAATTCTATCCGTTACAAATATACAGATTCCCTTTATTACAAAAAGCATTAAAGCAGCAGTTTATTATTACAATTTTTACTATCAGAGGCTGGTATATTTAACAATGAAAACCTGTCAACTATGCCAACATATTTTTTTTCTTCATCAGTTTTAATTTTCGTTGTGGACTATAATTAAAGTTGCAAATAAATGTATACTTAATTATTAGATGAAATGAAAATTCATATTGTAACAGATTTTAGTTGGTTATGTAAACTTCTATCTTTACAACATGCCTTAAACTATTTTATATAAATTCATTTTTATTGTGGTATTTTATCAAATTTTAAACTGTTCGTTTGCTCATAGCTAAATACAACATTTACAGCAATATAAAATAAAAGAAGTGGACAAACTTTTTTCCAGACTATCATCATAGGATACTTTTATTGTACACTAAATATCAACATTTAAAAACAACGTAAATTTCATATTTTAAATCCTTGATAGTGCATATATTATTAAATAGTTTGCTCATTCTAGATATATAATTAATTCTACGACTTAATTATATACTTACATTATATACAATAGAAATGACCATCTACATATAGTAGTTTAGGTGGTTTTCAAGATTTCGACCCACGTTTCTCTGAACTTAAGTTAGATTCTTTCAATATTTAATTATATCTTAAATAATCGAGGGTACCTAAGCTGTTTTATTAGATAACATTTGTTATGATGACATTATATCCTCTTAATTTGATTTTACTCATATCTGTCATTATTTATTAATAGTAAATCATATATTCCAAGAAGGCTGTTCTTCTAAAAATAGATTAACCTTTTTTCTATAAAACGCGTTTAGTTTTTCGATCATTTATACATAGTATTATAAAGGCAAGACAGACCATTGTGAATGCAGTAGGTTATTTCTGTCTACAGGATGCGAAAAAAGTAGGTACACAAATTTACAAATAGAAAGGGGATTTGGCAATAATATTCTCATATTGGAGGCCAAAGGTGAAGTTACAGCCATCATAGCTACGTAGCGATGTAGCGTTTGTTCGCAGCCAGTCAGGTATGAACCAATTTCATTGACAGAGGCGGAGCTGCACTAAATCTAACCCCAATTTACACAAACTCCTCATGGAAATAGTAATTTATGAATAATTACTTCTGAATAAAATACGTAAAGTACTGAATAGTTATTGTTTGGAAAGAATGATACAGCTCATCGTTTTACACGTGAAGAGCTGCGTGTCATTCACATGGCGTATTGCGTGCCAGACTCTTTTTGAACATTACATGTGATGCTTTGAAGTAATGTTTTGACCTATTATTATACTTTTACCTTTCTGAAGATAATCGTTTAGTAAACTTCCTTTACCGTCCCAAAACCCTGGGCAACCAGTTCTATTTTACCTTCTTTGGCGCTGGGCAACCGGCTTCTGTCACTACTTTGACTGTTGTGTGATGGGGATCCAATTCTCATCCACAGTTGCAAGAATCAATTATACTGTGGTTAAAACGCTCAAAACCAGTTGCTTTATTTCCATATGTAAGTCTTCATGCAGAGTGCAACCTGCATGCTGTTTTGAAAAGCCTATAGCCTCACGCACTTTAACTTTTTTTTTTTGAGTAGTGTTTAACGCCTGTTTCTACTCTTGAGACACCACAGGCGGTGTACACTGATGATACATGACATGACATGATATTTTTAAGGTAGGAAGCGTTCCAGGCCCAAGTTTAGGGTACCTCCCCGGCATTTGCCAGTTGTGAGGACTGAGGAAAAACTGGAAAAAACCCCAGTCAGGGAGGACGGTCCCGGCGGGATTCGAACCCCGGACCAACCGCTCACGATCCGCGCCTTAATGACCTCGTCCACCCGTGGCGGTGCACTTTAACTTGCGGTCGTCCAAGATCTTATCTGTATTTGTTCAATGGATTCTGCTATTGTTGTACGTTTTGGAAGTTCTTCAAGTAGATACTTCTTCAAACCTAGTATAGTCATGTTTAAATTCAGCAGTCCATATTTTAATAGTTGAAAATGAACAAAAAGTGACCTCTTAAACTTTTATAAATATGGTATGAATTTTCTTTGGTTTTAAACCATCTTTTACATAGAACTTTATCATTGCACGACACTATTATCTATTTCATGAAATACTTACAAAAATTATATGTGGATATTTTGTTTTGTTTAGTTGCAGTTGTTGATTTGGTTTATTTACGAACACTGTTTTTAACATCTCAGGTCATCAGCGTCCCATTTAATTCAGGGCGTGAAACGGTTCGATAAATTTGTCGCAGAGGCCTCTTCTTTCATGCTTCAGGATCCCACTGCTTTACTTCCTTCCGAAAGAAGCCCGAACAAATCCATCGACCCTGGCCGGGGATTGCACCCGCGATCTTGGGTCTACGAAACAAGTATGGTTACCACTAGACCACTAGGATCGAGTTAATTGTAGTGCATGTGTGTGTGTGTGTGTGTGTGTATAATATACAAGACATATAGGATATGATAATGATGTTAATGTATCCATCTATCGCAGAAAATCTGTAAAACATGTCTATGTGTTTGTTTCTAAAAGTTAAAACATCTTTTGAGGAGTAGCTTATAATTTTAAGAGAGCTACACACAATACGCTAGAAAGTCAGTTTTGCTATCCGTACCCCGCACGTTTCCATCACCTTTTGGACGCCCATGATAATGCGTCAGTGCAAAAAGTCGATTGGCTGGTTAATGGACCGCGAGCATCCTAGTCGTCGATCCACCATGGTCTTCCTTCTGGAGAAAGCCGATGTTTATTACGTAGCGGTCGGTTTTGATCGGATTTCTGCAGCAGCGTTATTGCGTTCCTGCGGTTTTAGATTGGTCTCATCTATCTTCCCGAGGAATGGGCTCAGTGGATCAGAAACAGTTGCGTCTGCCTGCGCCCGGAGGAAAATGAACACGTAATGTTACAGCTATCAGCTTTTTTCCATAGTTCAACACACCCACTTGCTTGTGCTGTATTTTCAAGAACTTTGGAATGATATATTACATATATAAATTTGTTTTCAAAAAGTTAACGACAAAGTACATGGGCTTCAACACCTTAACAATTTCTAGTTGATCTAAACTGTTTATTACCTCACATCACATTCACCTTGACTAATGCAATGCCCCCGGGATGCAGTATCCTTGAGGAAGGGTTATATACCCAACTGGTTAACAGTCTTCATCTGATGCAAATTTCCTCCCTGGAAGATTTATTTCCAGTTTTGGGAACATTTTGAAGTTAGCGGGAATTAGATCTGGAGATTTAGCAGAAAATCTCACCAGTTCAAATCCTGCCCTATCACCTGCAGTCAATTGACTGTCGATTGTAGCCAAATAACGATGGAAGAGCGCACCTCGCCGTACTTCATCATCTTTATTGTATTTCGTACCTTTATAATTAATGAATGACTGGTTACTACGGCTGTTATCCCTCCCCGCACGACCCTGCTTTTGATGGCTGCATTTCTTAACCACAAATGTCAAGAACTTTCTGTTTATCTGTCCGAAAATGTGAAACATTATTAATTGGCCATTACTGTGCTACTTTGCCATAGCCATTGGTTTAAAAGGAATTTAAAAAACAAAACTGTAGTGGCTATTGCGGCCAGCATCGTCAGTAAAATGAAAGTTTTTGGAGAGACAGATGTTATGTGAGAGCTATAGTGGAATTTTTGTTGACTAGTAACGGATTCTGTGTTACTTGTTTGAAAACTCGTCTGGGAGAACAAAAGCGATGTTTGTGCTTTAATTAGCCAGGGATATCTGCGATTGGGAACGTGCTATTTAAACTTGACATAAAATAAAATTTGTGGGGAGGGGGCGAAATAATTGCATTAACAACTAGATACTTCTACCTGACTAGGAAATATTACTTTTTTTTAGTAATAGTAATACGTGTACGTATCTAAATCGTTATAAAATTCTATATACACATTACAAACATATTTCATGTATGGATCGTAAACCGTACATGCATAAGTGTGTACACAATTAGAAAAAGGAACAAATAATAATACAAAAAACTTTAATAATAAATAACTAGACATTAAAACGAAAAAAAAAAACTATATTTACAGATGTATCAATGGAAAAATATTACAATATTTATAATTACACAAGTTATTGCGTTCTAACCAGAAAATAAATAGATTCTAGCTTCGTTCACTTTGGCTAGGAAAATGCCCCATTCAACCAATTAGTTCGTTTGGCAAACAAGTTCCAGCATGCCAATCGTCCTCTAATTGCCTTAAAAAAGTTTTCAGGAAACAGCCTTCTGTCAGAATATGTACCCAATCTTCATCCCATTCACAAGATGAGCATATTCTCCTACTAGAACTGTCCGTTATTTTTTGAGCCTTCCAACGTCCTAGTCTAAAGCAGGCCATTTGTGATCTCGCCTTTCTCCCTAGAACAAGCATATACACCTCTTTACCTTAGGTTAGTTTAATTTCATTTGTTAGGTGCAAGAAGACTTTTGTGTTACATTATGCTTCGATTTCCTGCCTGCTGATAACCTCTAGCCTTGTTCTAACTTTCTTCCATTACCTCGTTGCCACATTAAACCCAGGCCGATTCCACTGAGTCCTCTTTCCACCTCTGCAGGCCAAAACGTTAGTGTTATATTTTGTATCTGGTGTCTGTAGCATTTAGCGCGAAGTGTTGACTGGTCTCCCAGCATTAGTGTAGAAACAGAACAGCATCCAGATAATATAAACAAAGACAGAGGCTTTCAAACAAATAAGACATGGGATTTAATCTCCTCCTACTTTTAACAGTTCTATCCCTCTCTGCCTTTACAAAACGTTCACTCAGTTCAGTGATGATGCTGGCCGCAGTAGCCAGCGAGGGCTTAGGTTTTTCAATTTCATTTAAACCAATGACAACGGCAAAATATCCCGGTAAGATATCACGTCATAATTCCATATGATAGTAACTGGTCGATCTTGCAACTTTAATAACGCTTTCTTCTGTTAAGACAACTTTCCAAGGACCATGACCATTCATGCTATCAAAGCTGCTGACGTCTTCATGGATTTCAAAATGAGACATTCCCTTCATTTGCTGCTATTTAATCACAGGTCTTTGCTCAACAGGTCCCATGTCAGTACTTCCTATAATTTCAAAATTTGCTATGACGTAATGCAAAAATATATTTACTTGAAACTGTGTATGCATATATTTCAGGCATTCTTCTGTCACGAATTGTTTTAATCAGAAAAAAATTCAGGGATGAAGCATAGGGATTAACCCTCTTAGTAGCATATAACATACCATACAGGTGAATATTGCAAAGCTATTTGCTGTTAACTGCTGAAATTAGTTTTTGAATTTAAGGCACTTCATTACAGTCTTATCCCAGTAAAAAGTTAGTGTTGCTGACTTTTCTGAATGCTGAAGAGTTTAAAAAGGATGAAAAACATAATCTTCAAGAATATATACTGAAGCTGGTCTTCCATTACCCCCACGGGTGACTGAGGTCGTTAAGGCGCGAACTCGTGAGCGGAAGGTCTAGGGTTCGAATCCCATCAGAACCGTCCTTCCTGACAGGTTTTTTCCTCAGTCCTCATAAATAGCAAATGCCAGGGAGGTACCCTAACTTAGGCCTGGAACGTTTCTTTCCTTAAAACAAGTCCTTTCCCAATATATTATGTCATATATCACCAGTGTCACGGCCTGAGGTGCCTCAGTAGGAAGTAAACAATTTAAAAATAAAATAAAAATATACATTTTCCCTTACTAGTTTTTATGCGCAGTTGTAATTTTCATTTACTGAATAAAATACTTCAGACATGTTTGCAATTTTTTGAAAATGTGGAATAAAAAGTATGTGAATAGGTTTTTAATGTAATAAAACTTCTCATTAAAGTAAATAGTAAATTAGTTATACTTCCTTTCACGTAGTATCAAATCTCTAAGCTGCTATCAAAATAGAAATTTTATACATTAAATTTTAGAACCGTATTTCCTTGAATTACTGGTATAACAAGTTTTATTTGGCTTCCCCCCGATAAGCAGAATTCCCTTTAGTTTGTATGCTGAGGGCTAGCATTACTGTGACAAGTGAGTGTAGAAGATCTGAACACTAAATTGGCGCATGCGCATAATTTCGAAAACCTGAAATCGAGCTATGTAAAAAAATACACGAAAACAAATTGAAATAACAAGGAAAACCCTCGGACTCAAAGAAACAAAGCTGCTCCAAAAATCAGGTTCAGACCATTTACTTACTTTTGAATTTAAGGGTTTAGGCTTTTGTCTGTAAAACGCCGCAGATTCGCTTGCCTTTTGTCACCCCATTCGACATTGTATAGGTGTTTGGATCGCATGCTTCGAAGTGACACGTGTCTTCAGAAGCAATAAACGGAGCTCTCTAGTGAGCAACTTCGGCATTTTACACAAAAACGAATATCGTCACTGAATACACAGGCAAGTAAATGGCTTATAACTGCATTTTGGCGTGGTTTGATATGTCCGAACTGAGGATGTTAGCACAGCACATTAAAATAGAAACGAAGCGAATAAACCGCCATGGGTAACTGAGGTCGTTAAGGCGCGGACTCGTGAGAGGCAATTTCAGACCGCCTTCCCTGACTTGAGTGTTTTTTTCCCCCTTCTTATTTTCCAGTGCTCATAAATGGAAAAGTTCGGGGAGGTACCTAAACTTAGGCTTGGAACGTTTCCTTTCTTAAAAAAATCTTTCCCAGTTTATCATTTCATCTCATGTATCATCAGTGCCCACCAACTGTAATGGCTCAGTAGTTAAAACCGGCGTTAAACAACATTAAAAAGCATAGAAATTGCAACATGAAAAGCTAAAGATATAAATACACTTCTGACACCTGAACTACAACAGAGCACTGAAAATAATAGAGGTGTACACAGACCTGGTAGACAGGAAACAAGTTACGGAGTTATGGGTCAGGAAATCTCTTTCCAATAATACCGGTCATTACTGGGTTTCATACAAAAATTTTATGGAAATATATTGTCGTTTGCACGCCACTGAAATAAAGGGGCGTGGTAAATTCCAACACTTTCTACAATAAACAACTCATGTGGTCTACTGGATCACACCTGCAATGTGTGAACATTATTTTTAATTACGTATAATAAGCTATCTGTTGCAGGAAGTGGTTACCTTAGTTGCTTGTATCAACCACAAAGAGCTTTCTTTCTTCTTGGGTTTGGAGGCGCTTGCTTCGAACTTGATACTCCATCCAGTTGACTCACCTGCAACCTTATGGGCTGATGTGACATATTTCTGCTAGAACTTAGACAACTATTGCTTATCAGATCTAAAATAGGAGAAACTCATCAGCCTTTGCCACTGTGACAATAAGCTGCAACCTTATGGGCTGATGTGACATATTTCTGCTAGAACTTAGACAACTATTGCTTATCAGATCTAAAATAGGAGAAACTCGTCAGCCTTTGCCACTGTGACAATGAGAGTCCTTCATGTTAAATTGCAGGTTCTACTAGGTAAATTTCAGATAAACACTGTGCAATGGAACAGCGCTTCACAGTTAACCTTGAGCTAGGTCAGCTGTCTTCCTTAAGAAAGATCAAAGTTATAATACTTGCATAGCTTTGTCTCCATATTGTATGCCTTAAATGGTGTTTGAAAATATCGTCGTCCAAATGCCCGCTCGTATGCAAAATTCTCTGATGGTCACAACAGCCCATATCAGAGTATCTTTGCCTTCTTCGTCTTTTTGGTTCTTGTTTTGACGCCTTTTAAATAGTTCCAAAGGTTTATTATTTCCTAATACCCAGGATTTTTGAAATTTGATTGTTGTTGTGTGTATTTACAATATTCAATTTCTCCCTAATGTACAAAGTGTTCCGTTTAGATGTATCAAGAAATAAGTATACATTTGAAATGTAAATAACAGTTAATTTACTAAACTTTTTACACAACTTGATGCAAAACTGTCCAAGTTTAGAATGTGTGCCTCGATGTGTGTCCCTTCAATTGCCCTGCATCACTCATTCCTGTCACGGCGAACACATTATCATACACTGTAAAATATTTTTGTTCTACTTACCACATGTGATTTCGAGTACTACCAGGCTCTAGGACCAGGGGTCGTAACACAGAGGTCTGTGCCACCCAGTGGTTTTTTACATTGGGACGATACCTAGTTTCCAAAAACGACCCGCCTTTCGGCTGCAGGCGATTGCGTCGCCCAAGCGCACCGAGTGAACTGCAGCTGCAAAAGCCGAGCGCACCCAGTTACCAGAGTTTGACTGGCTGATAGGTCGTACTAGCTTAGACCTACTCCTTTATAGGGGTGAGTGACCCCAGCATTAAGGAAGCCACCACCGCCTCACAAAGGCGGAGATTCCGGCGCACGCTGGCGCACCGGCCCCCAGGGTACACGCCTTAGGCACTCCCCTGGGACACTCCGCTCTTGCGAGTACTCAATTACCCGTGAGTTCCGGGAACCACTGCCACGCCGAGTCCAACCCAATCCGGACAACTCCCTTTAGGGAGGGGCTCGTCTCAAGTCCGGCCCGGCTCCCTCTTATACGTCAGAGGTACCACGGGTACTCAGGGTCCGCAGAGCCCGCACCTGGAGCATCTGTAGGGCAACGGTCTCCCGCGCCCCCCCTTCTTACCACAGCACGCACCAAGGTTTTTGTTGTGGCATCCACACGTCTATATCCGTGAAGAGATAGCGGCAGCCTTGTACTCGCATTAAATCTTGGTGCACATGAGCATACACGTGCAGGTCCTTCATGACATTGTATAAACTTTTTCCATATCTTGTCAGATACAAATCATTACGGTTTTCGGCCTGACCCAGAGATGTCGTGAAGTTGGCCATATTTCTATTATAATTGTTAAGCATTATTCTTTAAATGGTGAGCTGTAAAGTTTTTGACGAGTAAGTGTAGTCACTTGTTTGTGACGATCGTGTACACAAACTAATGTTAATATATTCTACAAAATGGATAAAAGTAAATTACAAGATGCGATAAAGTACTTCACTTTGTCGGGTTTAATCTCAATAAAAACACAAAAAGGTTAGATTCCACTTTAAATGATTCTTCACCGTCGTTTTAGACAGTTAAAAAATGAATTGCTGAATTTAAGCGTGGTCATGATGGTGAGCGCTCACGTCGTCCCAAAACTGCTACGACCGACCAAAAGTTACAATGCCGTACTCAATGATCGCTGAGTTGGCTTACATTGCAAAGACCTCAACAGTCCGTGCCCACAACATTTTACACCAAGTTTTGGGCATGAGAAACTTTCTGCTCAATGGGTGCAGCGTTTGTTAATTTGTTAACAATGGACCAAAAACACATTTGAATGAACATTTCACAAGAGTGTTTAGACTTGTTTAAATGCAATTTCAGTGAATTTCTCCAACGTTTCGTAACAGATGAACCATGAATTCATCAGTACACGCCAGAGACGAAGAAGCAGTCCAAACGGTGGGTGGCAATACTTGAAAGTGCACCAAAGAAAGCAAAAGCGGTTCCATCTTCAGGAAAAGTTATGGCTACGGTTTTCTGGATTCTCATGGTGGGGCACTCGTAGACTACCTCCCGAAGGGCAGAACCATCACCGGGGTGTATTATGTTTCACTACTGTACCAACTGAAGGATGCTATTCAGCCTAAACGTCCACGCCTTACGAAAAAGAAATTTCTCTTTCATCACGATAATGCCCTTCGCACAGTCTGGAATTGATATTGCAAAACTGCATGGTCTTTACTTCCAAGTTCTTCCACATCCACCATTCTCGCCAGATTTGGCTACAAACGATTACTTTTTGTTCCCAAACTTGAAGAAATGGTTGGGTGGACGAAGATTCACATCAAATGATGAGATTGAACCCGAGACAGATGCTTATTTATTTTTCACAGCTGGACACATCTTATTTTACTAAGGTTATTAAAATGTTAGAAAGTCGTTGGACTAAATGTATTTATATAATAGGTGATTGTGTCGAAAAGAAAAATTAAACTTTGTGTTTTCTTGTTCAGGCCGAGAACTTTAAGAAGAATCTCATATCTTTCTCTGTTTTTAAACCTGAGTATTTATTTCTTGATACATCTAAGCGAAACATCACCTATAAGTTTTTAGTTTTAGACCTTCATTGTCTCACTCGGAATGTCCGCAAATAGAAGAAAATAACTCTAAACTTTTGCAAAAAAACATGCTCTGATAAAAGTTACGTACATTCAGAATGTTATTTTCATTGGCAAGTTAAAAAATGTTGCCCTTACTGCCATGCGTATGGACCAGATATATTTCTAATAAGTACAACGCATATATATACATACATATATACATAAATATAAAAAAGGTGCCAAAATGTATACACCTTTCTCAGTAGACATGGCATTTAATATATTTCAAAGTTGGGCCGAAAAACAACAACACTATGATATTCTGTAAACAGATGTGACTCACATTACGTTATGCTAGCGTTGCTACAACTAACTGGAGTCAAGATTATCGTTTGAACAGCGGAAAGCAATTTTGAACTGGTATTGGAAAACCGAGAACGTTGTTGAAGTTCAAAGACAATGGAGACGTGTGTACAGAACAGAACCGCCAACGTGAGTAACAATTGCACACATTCGAGACAAATTTGAGACTCATCGTACCGTATGCGATGCTTACAAAGGCAGATATGGGAGGAGACCTCGCACAGCAACAAGCCCCGCGCACTGGATCCAAGGCACTGGATAGGACGAAGAGATTCGATTGAGTTTCCACCGCGTTTTCCGGATCTAACTCCATTGGACTTCTATCTATGGGGAACTCTTAAGGATGTTGTATACCGTAGAAAACCAGCTACACTGACAGCACTTCGGGAAGTAATTGAAACGCCATGTGCTGCAATCGCTGAGGACACTTTCGCAAACGTTGCTCAATCAGTAGTTCAACGTTCCTAGAAGTGTATGGTGGGCATTATGAGCAACTGTTATAACTGTAAAAGTCTAAAATGATTAGTGCTCATCATTTTCTGTTTGTGTGAATTCAGTTTTGTTATGTTAACACAGGTTTTTCTTTGCTTCAAGTGTGTATACATTTTGGCTTCCTCTGTATATATGTATATTATACTTGTAATAAGTGCAAACGTTAATTAATGGAAATTATTGAAATGTTAACCTCAATTATATTAATCTTTTGCTTGTCTCTTTTTATGTACTAATAAAGATTTTATATTTTTTTTCAACATAGTGCTCTTAGTGTAACTATAACATGTAACAGAAGATATTTTGACTTATTATAAGGTCACAAAATGAGTCATAAGAATGGAAATGACACACCCTCGCTAGTCACTACCTGTTCTTGTTCAAAGACAGCATAACGAGGTAATCAGATCTGTACTCGTAAGGCAATACACATTGAGCTGGCACGCAAGTGGTGCAACTTGTTACATAAGCTAGTGGAGTGGAGGAATGATCAACAAACTACGTAATTACAAATACTAAACTTAAAAAAAATGAAGTTACTGTCACAAAAACAATGTCTGATGGGAAAGTTGTAATTTTATTTGCACATATTTGAATTCAGGATAAAAAAATGCACTAGAATCACTCCATTTTCTTGTACAAAAGGCAATTTTGACCTTTGTAATTAATAGAAGAAGTAGTGTGCTCAAGGAAACAGCCTGAAGCGTGTAATCAACATGGATTTCTACATCTGAATTAAACAAGAAAAACTTTTATTTAAACAATTGAGTGGCACACATCTTTTGTTGTCAGGGCAACAAGAATACCTGACCGCACCGGGTGGCCGAGGTCGTTAAGGCGCGGACTCGTGAGCGGGAGGTTTGGGGTTCGAATCCCGCCAGGACCGTCCTCCCTGACTGGGATTTTTCCAGGTTTTCCTCAGTCCTCATAACTGGCAAATGCCAGGAAGGTACCCTAAACTTAGGCCTGGAACTTTTCCTTTATATAAAAAAAATCCTTTCCCAATATATCATTTCATTTCGTGTATCATCAGTGTCCATCGCCTGTGGTGCCTCAGTAGTAAAAACGGACGTTAAACGCTACTCAAAAAAAAAAAAAAAAAAAAAAAAACACCTATGAATTATTGAAATATAATAAATTAGCACATTATTAACATTTATACCGTAGTTGATAATAACAACAACAACTGCTTTTTCATCTCATTCTTTCCTTATATTTAATAACAACAAACTGTGGGAATATGTACATGCCTTTCAGTTTCCTGCTAACAATGTGTTGCCCGCACTTGGCCAGCTCTTGGCACGTGATTCCAGAATACATTCAAAGTAAGTTAATGGCTGTTGCTCATGGTGACTGTTAATGGTCTGGAAAAGCCCTTGACCTAGTCTAGTTTCGTGCTCATTTGCGTATGTGAAGCTCATCTCCAGAAAGTAAGAAACCATGCAGGATCATGCACGCACTGTTCTGTGTGGGGGGCTGTCACTACTGCTGTGGAATACAAACAGGATGTTTACTTCAAGTGCTTTCAATTCAAATGGACTTTCATTACAGCAAATAACACTGGGCAACAAAAAAAATAATTTTTGAATGTTTCGAGCACTTCATGAGGCAATTCCTACTAATTTTGGGTTGAGAAAAACAAACATGACAATGAAAAATTTTTATTAGCTCTAGTTTCTATGATATACACAAGGTGGAAGTATTACATATTAACGGATTGAGAGAAAAGGATACATTTTAATTACATACATGCTAACAACAATGAAAGTGCATTTGATTTTTTTAACTGGTAATTACATGCTAAGAGTTCTAAATTGCTGGAAAAATACTTCGCAGATAGTCGTGTCTGAAGAGAATCATGTGGTGGCCTATCGACTTCGTCGTCTTTTAGCTTGCCTCTTGTGATGGAGTTCCGCAGAATCCCTATACAAAGACCAACAGTAATCCGCAAGCATTACTTCATTCCAACGGCCCTGATATCTTTGTTCCATAACAGAAATGTCCTGATGGAATCTCTCCCCATGTTCATCACTAACAGCTCCACAACTAGGAGGGAAAAAGTCTAGGTGGGAGTGGAGAAAATGGATCTTAAGGGACATGTTGCATCCAAGGTTACGGTATTTTTGCAGGAGCAGTCACCAAATGCTTGTAGTTGTCATCTCTTTTGTTGCCTAAAAATCCTTGAAGGCTTCCCAAGCTTCCTTTTCTTTCCCCTCCAAAACTTGGTCAAATGCAGGATC
The DNA here is from genome assembly GCA_030762175.1 of Metallyticus violacea. Classification (NCBI taxonomy): domain Eukaryota; kingdom Metazoa; phylum Arthropoda; class Insecta; order Mantodea; family Metallyticidae; genus Metallyticus; species Metallyticus violacea. The sequence goes on along the minus strand of CM060830.1, from coordinate 103,171,031 downwards.
CTTTACAAGTTCTCTTTTTGTGGTCCGACAAAAATGCCTTCCTTAACTTTTGCATCACTTAATTTCGAAAATTTCTCTCTGATGTACTTAAAAAAGGCCCGTCCTTCTCGGTTCATAGCTTTGACAAAGTTTTTCATCAAACCCAGCTTGATATGCAGGGGTGGAAGAAGAACGTCTTTTGGGTCCACAAGAGGCGTCAGATTGCGTTTCTGTGAAGAAAATGTTATTTCACCACAAATATAACAAAAGTTATTCACCATATTTACACATTTTCGTGGCATTTTTACAAATTGTACACTAAAAAAGCACTCGCCAACCAGAAATTTTGCATTAATTTGAGTAGAAACTACATGTATTTCACAGTCACAGCAACAGTATCTACAGTATCTATGTTACTTACAAACAGCTGAAGAGCATTTGTGTTTTGTTATTTGATAGGTGTGCCAACTCCCAAAAAACTTCCCCCAAATTTAAAATCTTCACTCTAAAAATGAAATGTCACTTTATCTTCAAAACAACAGTTAATCTATCATTTTTATGGTGATTTTTGAATTCAGCAGATGGAAATACATGTAAATTCACTATTTTTAAGCCCGAAACATTTTCATTGTTGCCCAGTGTAATATACGCTCACAGTTAAAACGAAAATACTTACATTTTTCTCTATGTTCCACCAAATTTCGCCAGCTGTGGATAGATGAAAAAAAAAAAAAAATGTCTCTTTGAAAATTGTGTGCCGAAATGTAACGCAATATCGGGTTTGTATGCTGAATTTAGGAATAGTCGCCTCAAATCTTTGGCCAATGATCAGAAATGACTATTGCCAAGTCTCAATGTCTCATTTTAAAGGGTAATTTTCCAAATTTCTGGATGTTTCAGCTATGGAGAAATGTGGATCTGTTTTGACAATGCAGTAGCTAAAGAAGAATAAATTTTTAATTAATGCTTGTTAAAATCCATATGAAAGTTCCTCTTTCTAAGATACAAAGGTAGAATTATTGACACAAAACACTTAAAGAAAAGAAAAACTGTAACGAAAGCATAGAGTTCTTCAGCTTTCTTCCATGTGCTAAATTTTCCAATGCACAATGCAGGCGCTCATAGGTCCCTCCCTGAATGGGTTGCAGAAAATTGAAAAGCTGGCTTTGAATTTATTTAGTAAAAGATTAGCTTCCCTGTTGGTTCTGGTGGTGTAGCGGTAACCATACGTGCCTCCTAAACCCAATATCGCGGGTTCAATCTCGGTTAGAACCGATGGATTTTTTTCAGGTGTAAAAATCCTAAGTATGGCTTCCTTCGGAAGGGAAGTAAAGCCGTGGGTCCCTGTCGTACATTTACGGCACGATAAAGAACCTCAAGCCTGAAAGAAGAGGCCTCTGAGCAAAATTTATCGGACGTTTCACGCCCTGATTTGAATGGGACGCTGTTGATCTGGGATGTTGAAGAGTGTCCGTAAACAAACCAAAAAAAAAAATGATAATAACTCCCCACAAATTACTAGTATTTCCGGAACTGAAAAATAAACTAGAAAACAATTTTATTGAGTTCAACAGAAGAGTAATTTGTAGACAAAGGCAAATAATTTTAAGCCTTAGAGTTCTTTTTGGGAGTAGTTTCTCATAAGTGAACTTGTTACAAATTTTGAAATGGAAATAAAGGCAACATAAAGTCAATGTTTGAGGGGCAACAGCTATAAATGAGGTAAAAATATCAACCTTTAAGGGAGATGTTAATAATTTTGTTTCTATATTCTAAATATTTTATAATTAAGTCAGACATAACACATTATAACTTTCTTTAAACAAAACGTAAACATTCAACTTTAGAAAATATTACTAAACTAAACCATTAATGTCTACAAAACTTCCATGCTGTATAAGTGGGAAATTTCAATGTTTTAATAGTAATGGGGAGTTTTTGTGGACTTAATCACCCTTACATGGAGTTGCATCCCGTTGCAATTAACCCCAGGTTGAGTTGTTCCCATTGTCTTGCCCACCTTTCACAACCACCTTTGTCTCAGCTGTCTAAATTTCCTTAATATTTTCGTCTAATTTTAGATTTAAAATTCTTCTTCCTCGTATTTCATTTGGTAAATTTTCCCACTTTGTGCCCTCCAAAACTTGGTTACATTCTAAAATACAATGCAGAGTATTGTATGGTTCTTCACACAGCCCCTTAACATATCCATTAAATATATTACTCCTCTACCTTTCTCTTCCCCAAACATTTTCTTATTTTTTGACATTAAGACTAGCCCACATTTCCAGTTTTTTAATATCTTCACTTCTTGTTTTTACCTCTTTCTAAAACCCTTTACCCTACACGCCACATTGATCCTAGGCCCACTTCTTGTAGAATAGATATCAAAGCTTCTCAACCCCTTAATTTTTCTTTGTGCTACCAAATATTGATTAATGATATTCTCCTCTTCCAGTTTCCCTATTCCAGACGAATATTTCAGTACTCTTTCTGTTACCTTGTTTTTACAGCCCCAAGCTTCCTAGTTCATTAGAGCTACTTTTTAGGTGATGATCTAGGTAAGTCTATGACAATTCTATAAAATAGTCTATTTATCACGTTTATCGCTTTCCATCCTTCGGCTTTCTCCCAAATTTATATACATCATTCTGCTCTCTACTATTGATTTTTTTTATTGATTTATTTACGGACGCTCTTTAACATATCAGATAATCAGCGTCCCATTCAACTCAGGGCGTGAAACGGTCAACAAATTTTGCTCAGAGGCCTCTCTTCAGGCTTGAGGTTCTTTTTCGTGCCGTAAATGTACGACACGGGACCCACGGCTTTACTTCTCTTCCGAAGGAAGCGGTACTTAGGATTTTTACACCCGAAAAAATCCATCGGTCCTGGCCGGGTTCGAACCCGCGTTCTTGGGTGTAGAGCCAAGTATGGTAACCACTACACCACTAGGACCGACTCTCTACTATTGAACGATATATCTTTCTCTAAGTCTTTTATTTGCTTATAGTAATGATGAAATAAGAACGGTGCAGATTAAGAAGGAATTGTTTCTAATTGTTTTGAAATTATTTCATTAGGTAGGACCATTTCCATATAGAATAATCATTATTATGCCATGTATAAACAGAGTTGCGAGTTATAACTGATTTCTACTGGCAAAATGAGTTTATTCTCATTCTTTGATGAATCCAAAGAGAAAATGTCATTTTTAAGTCATTTCTCTTTGATGTAAGTGCATATAGATATAAAAGCAGGTACTCTAAAATTTTGCCCATTCCCATTCCCTAAATGAATTTTATTTGAACAAAGGTGCCTACCTTAATTAAAGAGTTTTGGAGAAATCTCACATGGAAGCGTCCTCTCTTCATTTTAATAAAGACTTTTATTTTGCCTCTATAAAGAAACACTTTTAAGTGTTCATAAATTAGGTAGGTCATATTGGCTAAGATACCCTTATACCTATAGAGCAACCATGAAGTATTTTCACTATATATAGAAAGGTCTTAGACCAGAAATATGAATTTGGTAGCCGAGGGTCACAGACGTAAAATGTCAAAAGTCATAAGCTATTGAAATAATGCATTTTAATGCTCATAAATTCATACTAAAGATAAATGACGTGGACATTTGTGTTGAACGACCTTTCCCTCACTTAAACACATGATTGTGCACCACTGCATTGATGTGCTAATAGGAATTCATTTGTTATAAACAAAGTTCCGATTCTACTTTAAAGTTATAGCATATTTGTCACTTTTTTCATGCAGTTGTTATTTGTTTTGTAACCAAATCACAAAATACAACAAAATAAATCATTAAATTAATTACAATTTGCAGAAATGAAGAAAGATTACAGTTTTTCTGAACTTGTCGACTTACATCTGATTTATGGAGAAGCAAAAGTTGTGCTGAAAGAGCTGCTGAGATCTACAGAGAAATAATCGCTAATATGTAAACTTGAAATCTTTGACACTGGGTTCCCTATCTCAAATATTCTGTCTAAATTTTTTCTGTATACAATGAAAATATTTCGTTGTTGTTAATTAATACTCTGTATATACTGAAGGTGCTAAAAATATATACACACTTTCACAGTAGATATCTATTTAATATATTTCAAAGTTGGACCGAAAAACAACAACAGTAATGTGTAGTATGATGTTCTGTAAACAGATGTGACTCACATACATTATGATAACGTTGCTATGTGACAGTTAATCAACAATGAACAAATAAAGCCAAGATTATCGTATGACGTTCTGCAAACAGAGGTGACTCACATTACGTTATCCTAGCGTTGCTACCATAAATAGAGCCAAGATTATCGTTGGAACAGCGGAAAGCAATTTTGAAGTGGTACTGTAAAACCGAGAATGTTGTTGAAGTTCAAAGACAATGGAGACGTGTGTACAGAACAGAACCAGCAACGCGACAAATTTGAGACGATGTTCACAAGGGCATATCTGGGAGACCTCGTTCAGCAACAAGCCCCGCATCCTCTGCTATGGTTTTGGAACGTTTTGAGCATTCGCCGCAGAAATCTACAAAGCAATGTGCACTTGAGACTGAGATTACCAGACCAGCCTACGTCGAATTATTAAAACGGCAAAGTTGAACGTTTTCATTCCAAGACTTTTTCGTGCATTAAATTAAACGGCATGTGCTGCAATCGCAGAGGACACTTTCGCAAAAGTTGCTCATTCAGTAGTTCAACGTACTCGGAAGTGTATCGACGTCGATGGTGGGCATTTTGAGCAACTGTTGTAACTGTAAACGTCTAAGATGATTAGTGCTCATCATTTTCTGTTTGTGTGAATTCAGTTTTGTTATGTTAACACAGTTTTTTTCTTTGCTTGAAGTGTGTATACATTTTTTGGTACCCTCTGTATTATATACCTGCATCTTCCCCTACAGGAATCTTCCATTAACAAATATTAATTCAATTAACTACAACTGTATAAATTACAAAACTACATTTTAATACCTACTGAACAAGCGTTTAGAAAATCAGTTTGACGGCATATATGCAAAAGCCTTTCTTTATGGTTAACTCGTTCCAGAACGAAATATCGTTCATTGTTAGTACTGAACAATTGACAGGAGAAAGATAGAAACTGCTGAAAGGAAGTCCGTCCGTTTCGTAGCAGGTTACGCACTATTATAAAAAAATATAGAATACATAAGAGAATATCTAAATATATTTAATTTACTATAAAGAATATGCATTACAAATTGGTATGATGATATACATAGAGTGAAAAGCGATTGAATACTTGACCAAACGTCTCGTATTAGACGGGATAGTTAATTTTTTTTAGTCTCTACCCCATCTTTTTTCAAAGGTAAAACGGGATGCCTTATATTGCCAATGACTTACTGACATAAAATGCTACTAACAAGATTTCCCATGATGTACTGCTTAGTATCTGTTTCATGAAAAAAATTAAATATTACTAACAACCGACAAAGCAAAGCGCTGTTTATATTATCGGTATACACTCGCAATAATGTTGGAGTTTTGCTTGGGAAAATGCAGTAAACAATTGATGAAGCCGACAATTGAACTGCGCCGCTCTGCGCTCTGTCTAGTAAGATAACCGCTCTGTTTTAAATTAATGCCGCCAACTGTATTAAAAACTGCAAACGCAAATGCTTCATTCGAAAGAAATTCATTACGGTTGTGACTCTGGTAGGAGAGAGTATTGTGTTCTGAATATGTGAAATAGTAAAATACAGTGTACTTTTGTAAACTGCGAGTGCTAAAACGCTTGAAAATAGCTCGTCACCACCGTAAAGGAAGTGTGTTTTTAATAGTGGCCTATAGAAGGAATATTTATATTTTAAAAAAACAACTTCTGATTTAGAAGATGTTGGATGGAATAAGTGTTCATCTACTTTCAGTGTAAAACCATTAAGCAAGTGAATACTCATTTCTTGACTAGATCTATGATCTAATTTCACGAGGAAGAGAAAAAGAATTTACAGGTAAACTGTACAGCAAAGCTGGAATGTTTGGCTTGATATTTTCAAAGTCCGGCTGTTGATGCGGTAAAAAAACAAATTATCCAATTCTGGTGGTTACAGCAGCGCCAGGAGTCGTACGACGTTTGAAGTGACTAATAAATAAATGATTACTACTGAAACCGCATTTCTTTTGCGTAATCCTGTAACAGATCGGAAAAGGAACATAGGAAGATCAGAAACGTTGCTTGTTTAGAGACAGTAACCGCGCTCTGGTAATTAGAAGGCTGTTTCATAGCACACGGAGATTTCCCAGGGACTGCGGTCAGCATTATCACAACACAACCGTATCAGAGTTTGTGTTGCTAAACTCGCGGAAGTCCCATAACAATCTCGCGCTATGAGAAATTTACAGGCCATAATCCGCCCACCACTACCTTTTGTTGCTAGCAGAGAATGGCGTCTATATAACTCCCAGCTCTAGTTCCTTATCTCCAACAGCAATAACAATAAATACGACAAAGTTTGTCCTAGGAAAGAGATTTTAATGCGTGGTCTTTGGGACATTGTGGGCATTTTTAAGGCTATTCAGCAGTAGCGACAATTTTGAAATTGCCAAAACTATGTCAAACCTTAATATTTAAAAAAATGATAATTCATATTTCACGTTTTTTTTTACCACAGGACTTGGCTTTTTTCGCTTTATGCCATTAACAAATTTCAATGACCAATATATATTGATGTCACAAGTCGAAGAAAGAGTAATTTTAAATAGCTAATCCTCTGCTCTAACGCCTTACATGGAGAATTATCAGGCGTAAGAAGTGAAGTGCCTAATAAAAATATATTACATAGGAGCACTCAATGTCATCAGCTAGTACAAAAACTACTTAGAAACGCACTTGGAGAAGCCTCACCATAAGCAGACATTTTCATACTCAGCAAGATGTAGAGCAACAGTTGTCAGTGTGGGCCTTCCGATGTGAAACGAATTAAGTGATAAATTACGTAGCAAATATCTTTGGAAGACTGTAATGTAGTTCATCCTTGAGTAGAACTAATTTATTTGCTATTTCTTAATGTTTAGTCTACAAGAGTTGAGTTTAAAAATCATATTTATTTAGTTGAAAAGTAATCAATATGTTATACATATACATATACTTTTAAGACAACATAGTTTTTAAAAAAATCCTTTCTATAATAAAGTATTAGGTTTACACTTTATAAACAAAACTTAGTTTAAAACAAAGAAACATTATTTTTAAAGCATATAATGATAAACTTTGCAACAAAATTTATCAATGGAAGTTTTTATTAGGTTAATATAAAGTTCTCATCATTTTTTTTTTCGTCGCCACAACACTGCTTGCTAGGACAGTGTTTACCGTTTGTCTTATCTGTCATGGCTATTTGGATCGCTGTGCGTGTAAATACACCTTCAATATGGCACATTTGAGCAAAGTTTGCACTATTTGTGAGCTAAAAATATGAGAGTGTCAAGTGTAATAAAACGAACACTTTCGACATATTGTTATTTTTGAGTTTATTAGACGAGCAAAGGCAGGGGAGGCGGCCATTTATGGACGGAATGCAATTGAAGAAAGCACGGCAAGAAAATAGGTCTGTCGTTTCAAAGAGGACTATTTTAACATGAGTGATTCGCTATGTTCAGGGAGATCATCGAGCTTTGATAAAGGCCTTCTAAACTCTTTAATCCTTGATTATCCAGGTCAGTAAACGCCAGAATTAGCAGGTGGGATAAATTGTGACCAGTCAACCATCGTGCGACAGTTGCTTTTCACGGGTGGACATTTGTGTGCTTGCTCATCATCGGTTACCTGTACAAGATGAGCTTTGGGAGAGAGTCAGATTTTGACCTGATTTCAAATTTACATTGTAAGGAAACTATTAGTCCTAGAGATTTGCGGTTTGCGATGCCATGAAGAGCAACTCAAAATGTTTATATATTCTTTTGTTGCAGGTGTTGAATAATTAGCAAACATGACAAAAGGGCAAGATAGAGCTCAGTACGTGGTGTGATACGCTGAAGCGAAATCACCGATTACAGTCCAAATGAATTTCAGACTCTTACGAACGGAGTCACTAGATATAAACACAATCAAGGCGCGGTCTGATAAGTTTTTAGCTATGGGTAGTGTGTACCGACAGCCTGGCTCGGGCAAGAAACGCTCTCCTGAGGAAACTGTGGACGAAATCAGGCAGATCTTCACCACACGTTCGAAAAAGCCACTTCGTAGAGCTTCACGGCAGCTCGGGATTCCACGCTCAACAGTTCACAAGGTGTTGCATTTGTATGCCTGTAAAGTTCAACTCGCTCAGAAGCCGAAGTTCGAAGACCGACCAAAACGCCAAAATGTTGCTACTGAGATCCTGCACCAGATCGATGAAGATCCAGATAACTGGGGAAGGCGATACTCAGCGATGAAGCAAATTTCCTCACATCAGGAAAGGTTGATCGTCACAAAGTTCGCATTTGGGGATCGGAAAACCCCAAGGAACATATCAGGAACGCCGACAAAGTGCATGTGTGGTTTACTATCAGACGTGACAGAATTGTGGAACCATTTTTCTTCAAAGAGAAATTTATGTTGACACGCTTGAACACTTTGCTGCAGCCAAACGTGATATTCGCTGGAATACTGCCCCAGCTGTGCTGAACATTTCCACAGCTATCTCCAGACACAATGCCTGTGGATTACTTCCTTTGGGGCAAGACACAGTCTACGTAACATCTGCAGATGATCTAAGTGATCTTCGCCAAAAATTGCGGCTGCCATCAACTGAATTACTCCGGACTTGCTGCATAACACATGGACTGAGATAGAATATCGACTGGACAATTTGACAGCTACTAACGGAGTCTACGTAGAAGTACATACATAGACAAAACTTTTTGATTTGCTTTTTAGGCGCCGAAAATCGCATACTTTTAGAACTAATAGCTTCCTTACAAATTAAATGTAAATAAGGGAGGTTTCATGTGGACACCTTGTATTACTTATTGCTTTCCGTATGTGAATTAATCCAAAATAAAGAGGCACCAACCAGATAAGTAATATGTATTTGAACGCATAGATGCGCGATAGTGATCGGATGGCTAGTTCACTGAAGGCTAAAATGGATTTAAAATTATATCATTCGAAGCATTTTTTTTTCTTTAAGGTAGTAATGACATTGGCAAGATAGTTGTTTTTACGTTGGTACACCCGTTTTAAGCATTCATTTGAAATTACAAACCATTGTTCAAATAGTTTATTTAATATAGCTCATGTAGGTGTTACATAAAATGGATAAAATTGACTATCTTACAGTGACTATTTTATTTATGTGACGTCATCTTTAATGCTACCAACGAAACGAAACAAAATTTGAATGTTGACCAATTGCAGTCTGATATCGCATTGAAATTATCAAAAAATGTATCAAATCCGTTTTATCACGCGATGTGCATTTGTCTTGTGGTCAGTGTAGCCAACTCTATACGTGGACGCTATAATTCCTGTGCACGCATCACAGACAACTTTTCTGTGTTTCAGTAATATAATTTGATTAAGTTAATGTGTGTTTACTCAAAAAATTGTTTTTGCGTACTCAGCCAAACAGTCTGAAATTATTTTATTATGTAACAATATTTGCCTAAGGAACCATAAATATTAATACACACATTGTTCAGAATGGTAAACTGTTTTCTCTGTTTTGTTTTTCTAAGTTGGTGTTAGTAAATCTAACGGTAGCGACTGTCGACTTTCATCTATTTTATTCTCACGGTTTCTAAAAAGGTTAATAATCCGTGCGCAAATTGAAAATATATGTTACTTTTAATCTTATTGTATTCCTGAAATAGCTCAAAATCGTATTGGATCTTCTCTATTAACATTATTGACATTCGACTGTTGCTAGATAACTTGCAAAGTTAAGCATTGATAATACAAATGTACCATTATTACAATACTGTGAGCCAAATTTACGGGAATTATATTTAAATTCTTATTTTATTCGTGAAATAGTCCTAATAAATATCACTCAAGGGGTTTCCCGGCAATCTTAGACTCTCTTGTGATATTACTTATGATATGAGGTCATTTCCTCATTTTGAAGTGTTAAAAAATGGGTTTGTGAGTTTAAACATAGTCGTGCCTGTCTTTGAATGTTCAACGAACCGCCATCAGCTGACCGGACGCTAGGTTGCTGAACGATTACAATTCTACGATAATTACTCAAAGGAAAGCATCTATCTCTATAGCCAAAGAGGTTATAGTGTAATTACAATATCCTTGTCTATATCGCTTTGTTTTTGTTTTGTGTTTGGTTACCATATGTAAGTAAACGAAAATGGAAAACAAATAAAGGTCTGCAAACATTTCTCAGCGTGAGATAGACATTCTGCTGGAGCTATCTATCTCATGTTCCTATAAACTGGAAAATAAAAAGACAGGTTCATGTTCTTTAAAGGGGGAAAAAAGGCATATAAATAAATATATCATTGTTTGTTAAAACAGCATGTGTCATGAAATGTAAAATTCTACTCATGTATGAAACAGGATGATTGGGTTAGTGGGAAACTGTACCCTCATTTACTAGGCACCATGCTGTGTCCTTTGATATCCGGAATCTTTCTTCAAATTTCCTGTCTCCATACTCTTCAAAAGAACAACCCATTTCCACTGGTTTTGGCGCGGTCCCGATTTAAGTAATCCGGTATATTATCTCGTCTTCATTACCTTCAAGAAAATCAAAACGGGCAGCTATTTTGTGTAGCCACAATGAACGGAGCTGATTGATCCAATATCCGCGGTCAAAGTTGACCATAATGAACTACCTCGTTCAACTTTCATCATTGTCGATGCACCGAAAAATCGTATGCCGCTTTCAAACGTTGATCGAGGACGGCGTGGGTGCCCATTACTGTATAACATTATCTAACCGCTCTTATGACTAAAACGGTGATTTTTTTCATTATAAATATATAATGTGATAGAAATTCCTTAGCTATGGAGTAGGGGGCGTAAATTTAATAGATGGGATGATTATATGTGTGGGTATTGTATCAATGCCCCACGCTGGGAAGCCAATTGAATCAGTATTCGCATTGGCGAGTGCTGTGTTTGGTGTGTACGGCGGATGTTCTTGTAGCTCTCGAGGTTCTAGGTTTGAGAGGAGGATTGTGTTGATATTGTGGGTAATAAATTCACTGGATGGAATCAACGGGACGGGAAGGTTTCGAACACTAGCCACAGAAAAGAAAACAGGTCATTTTCTGTATATCACTATTTGTTCGTTATGTAATATTTTCTCATTATAGGTCGGACTGTCCATGGAGACCTGAGTTCTAGCTATCCCTTTTTTTCTATTAGACTATTCTTGAGCCCACTTACTGCCTCACTTCGAATTCCTACTCATTGTTACTTCCTGAACACCCTAACATTTGATTTTTTTATTCCTAAGCCCCTCCTTACGCGAATTTTAATTCTATATTATTTTGAAATCAGTGTGAATTATTGGATATCCCCTAATATCTATTCATGCTCACTGGCTCTGTTTGTACGATTTAGAACTGTGTTCATTGGCTATTCTTATTTCTTTCTCTTCACCCCTACAAAATTTCCGGTCCGTTCTTTTCCCAGAAGAAGCCTCGGTTATAAATTTAGGCTTTCACCTTTCATGCTGCACCTGTACAGTTATTGTTTGTCCCCCCTTAGTTAATCTTAGATCGACAAAATGTTTACCTAGATAACGCACGTTTTTACTCATCTGTTTACTATCTTTATTTCCTGTTATTATTGCGGTGAGGCCCTTTAAAGTGTTCTGTACTATTTCATATCTGTCATCTCAGAAATCTGTATTTCCTGGGTGTAACGCATCTCCCTTTGTCTCCCTTGTTCCGTTTGACAAACAATGTAGCTAGCTGTTACCCTTAAAGTGGAAATTACGATTTTTACAATATGTCTGCAATGTTCGTTCTAAAATATTCACACAGATGAAAAGTCTCTTTCCACTACCTGCTACCCTCAGGTCAACCGCCGACAAGCCTTTCCTTAAACATAGAATACAATAGCTCTTGCAAAAAGGCTTTCATTCACTGTCTTTCAACCATCACAATAGTAGAACTTAAAAAATGAATATAATATTTCCATATTGCTGTAATATGCACAAAATGTTCAGATATTTACATACATAAAATATTAATCTTAATAATAATTACGATATAAATTTAATATTGAGTGGGGCTCTGAGTTCCGATTGCACCTACTATTCAATACCTGGCAGGGCTAACATAAATGAGCATTACTTCCAAAACGAAAAGATGTGAACTTCTGTTTGCTGTTAGGTACTCTTTAATCATAATTGCGGTGGTTTTAGTGAATGATTGGTACGGTGCGTTATCTCATGCACTAGCGAAAGTCATACATGGGCCTGTTTAAGGGATGTCGTAATGTTCATTAGAGTAGATTACTCAAGAGGAAAAAAACAAAAGAGGTGGTGCGTAACGTGTGTCGAAGTAAACAATGCACGAGACATGTCGTCATCAACGTTACCATAAGAGCAATGCTGTAATGTGGCAGAAATGGAGAGCCTTTCCGCATTGCCGCTTCATGAGAACGGCCGCAACGAGATGGTAAATTACACTGCTTTAGCATTAACTGCGACTTTTATGAGCACCTTTTACGTAATAATTTAAGTACCTTTCCACGTACAAACAGACCCTCCTGGAAAAGAGCTAATGCCTCTAATTTCCTTGGAGTGTAGTTTTAGTTCTCGGTTTTACATCTGGAGGAATCTTGAGGAGGTGGAAAACGGAGCAAAAAAACCCTAAAAGAAATGGCGACGTGTTTCAGCGCTTGCTAGAAAAAACTACTAAAATTTTTTCCCCATTTTTCTCAATACTGTGTACGAAAATGAGGTAAAACATTAATAAAATATATTCAAACTGAAAAAGAGGCAATTATAAAACAGGATGAAAAAGGAAGCAGAAGAGGAATTAAAGAACAAGCACAATATTATCTGAACCACGATGATGAAAGAATAATAAAAATAAAGCAAACAAAAGAATGCGGAATGGGAAAGGTAGAAGAGGTAGAAGAAGAAAAGAAAACGAAGAAGGCGATTCATAAATAGACCACTGATAGAAGAGACAAACATAAAAGCTCAATATTTTTACTTATAAAATTGTGTACATTCTTCTGTAATAGTTTAAACATTAATAGCTCGTATTAAAAGTAGTAGTTTCGGCAAATAGTAATACTCACAAACAAAGAAATGTTAATTATAAACAACTAGCCTAGCGACTTTGTCATAAACAGAAGCAAGAATGGGAAAGAGTATGTTGTTTGGTGGATTAATATTCACGTTTTGTGATAAAAATTTCACAGGGAATTTTGAAACCAATTATGCCATATAAAAATTCAGTTATAAACAGGTCGGGTTTCACGGTGAGATATTAAGCTCAAGTTCCTTGTGTGCAATTGTAAAAAAACAAAAATAATTTGCTGTATTAGGAAGAAGAATGGAATAAAAAGTGAATACAAATTGGAAGGCCTATCTCTACAAATTATTCAAGAAAATTTTCATATATTTTTAAAGGATAGACGAATCGGCTTAAACATATCTCATAGGCTATTAAAATTTCTAAGGTTTTGGAACAAGGGCTAAATAATTACAAAAAATTACATAGAACTGGTGAAACTGTGACGAGAGCATTTTAAGCTTGGATGAGGAACTATGGAGAACCTTAAACATTCCAAAGAGGTGCTCTTGTTGCAATACAGTACGATAGCTGATTAAGTTTCTGATTCCGTTTAAGTTGTTTTTGTTGATCGTTCATATTCTAATATTCAGCAGATTTAGTTCCCTTAGGTTATCACGTTTCAAAAATTAAAACAGATAAATAAAAATATTGGTTTCAGATCAGGACAATATTTAAAAGACTTGGAAATACTTTATGGTTGTTATGGTAAATAAATGAAATACTATTTTTAGGTTCGCTATCAGTTTTTTCGCCTTACTCTAATTATTATTAATATAGCTTCATTATGGAATGTTTTGTTCACTGTTGCCTTTTCATCTGTATTTCTTAAATACTTCATTGTGAATGCAAAACTTCTAAGTAAATCTTGCGTGTTAAAATATGTTATATTTGACAGTAAATGCTACTTCCAAATCAAATATCCACTGAATGGAAATACCGTTCAACACTATCTTATTTATTTTTGAAGCGAATTAAGACATCTTCTATACAGACAGAGCTACAAAATGGTATAGCAGCTAAGAATAATCAAAATGTAACAGATTTGCAGAATATTAGATCGCTATCAGATTTACCTCTCCCCTGGGTTTACTCTTCTTTAGGGACTTGGCAATTTTATAAGTGAACATTATTCCAGACATTTGTTGGCCTGCTCTAAATATCCTGGCTGTGACAAAACTATTGTGCAAATAGAAAGAAAATGTTAAATTTTTAACAGTAAAATTACACATTGTTTTGCACAAGTAGAAATATCTGGAATTGTACAATACTGTTAGAAAATGCACTATGCTTCCTTAAAGGGGTGATTTTTTCCTTCTTGCGACATCTCCAGATGCAATTTACCGCAGTTTTCGTTTCGTTCCCACGCTTGAAAGCCGACCGGGGAACCGGAGGAGAGGACAGTACAACAAATGTGTTATTATGTTTGTTTTACAAGGTATTAAGTATTCATTAGGCGGCGTTATAAAGTGTATTGCTTACTTTAATATAGCTGATGTATATATTATTCTATTCCCCAAATAGTATTGATTTACGATTCGTATGTGCGTGCAGAATCAGCTCGTGATGTACAGATATCGTTTTAATAGAGATTCCTTCATATTCAACTTCCAATTCGAAGTTCATTTCACAGATTGGGACACAAATTTCGTGAAAATAGTAACTTTTTTGATAAAAGAAGATTGTAGTACAAGAACTTCAACCGGGTGACCCTGCAACCAGGAGTGCATTTTATGAACGGATTTTGAATAGTGTGTTTGTGGAGGTATTGACTGTAATCTAATTTTCTTGGTTGCACTTAAGTAGATATGTTAATTCACAAAATCGATACTGGAATTCAGAAAAACCTAACCTAATTCACGGGGAACCCCTGCACGTCTATTTTGAAGAAACAATTAGTAGTGATAGGTATGTACAGAATATTTTGGAAATCTCTTTCTGTGAATTAACTGAGAGGGTACCTGGGTTCACGACATTCCAACAGGACTCTGCAACGGTAATTCTAACCCATATCTCCTTGCAATTCATGAAATATTCGACGTTAGAGTATGGCTCCTCCGTCCCCCGATGTAACTCCCTACAATTTTTATCTCTGGGGGGCCTTAAGGGGGGGAAAAATGTACAAGACAAACCCATACACATTAGATGTAATGAAAACTAACACACGTGATGAAATGTCTTCCATTTCTCAGAAGAAACTGCATAGCGCAATGGTTAATTTCACAAGTCGATGCCAGAAATATATGCAAAATAAAGGAAGGCAGTTCCAGCATCTTCTTGCTTAAGTGGTAGTAATAATTTATGCCGTCATAACTGCGAACTTTCTGACTCCCGTTCAGAGATGGGCGCTGGAGAGATGGCTATATGTTGATAACGTTCAACTGTTCACTATTAATATTCTGCTTTTGTTAGCACAAGGATATGAACCGACTCTTAAATATTTGAATAAATGATACACATGCAATTGTAATGTTTTACTTTACACAAAGAAAGCCCTCTCCCCTCATACGTCGCTAGCCATCTCTCCAGTTCCCTAACTTGGACCGACCAACCAGCCGTTACGAGCGAAACGGTCTCGGAAAGGAAAAGTATCCATCATGTGCAAGGGTTTAAAAATTGTGTTAACTGTCCTAAAATTCAGGGAGTATTCGATAAGTGGCATAGTTAGAAAACATAAGAATCTGCAACAAAGTTTAAGTCAGGTATAATTAACCTTTGACAGCCATCTAAATTCACCAATGTCGCATCTACCATACAATGCGGGGGGAAGAGAGTGTATTATGCAGTTTTAAAAATATGTACCGTTGTAGGCTTTATATTTTTAGAATAATGAACTTAAACGTCCCCGTGGATTGAAGGTTTTTTTAAATTAAAGGTAATATTAAGTAGTGAGAAAAGAAAAGATTGGGAGAATATAAAATGTTGAAGCTCTTCTTGTATTACCTAATAAAGTTAGTAGAAGATGCTCACTACTTAATATTACCTTTAATTTAAAAAAACCTTCAATCCTAAATAAAAAAATAAAAAATGCACCGAAGATAAAACGTGCCCCGGGCTTCAGTTAAGGTCGCTGCAAAGAAAAAAATTCATGATGAAGGTCTGGCCAGTAAACTCCACGAATAGCCGAGGCAAATATTTTTAATGAAACCATTGCACAATATCCTACAGAAAACCGTTCACATGAAATACCCGTTTACGTGGTGGATGCAGAACCAAGAACGCATGTAAAGCGACTTTCATAGCAGCATGTGGTATTTTAAATAGGGGTAAAACAAGAACAGGCGTCTTTTAACAGTATTATTGAAAGTTTGGAAAAAGTGACCAAAATCAGCGCACAAAACGTGCTATTTCTACAGGACCATGCGTCGTTCCATACATCGACAGTTGAAATAGCAAAAAATGGGCTTTGAATTGAGTAATCATCCACCCCCACTATCCCGAACTTAAACTTTTGTTCCAGACAATCCAGGTATATAATATTATTTTTTTATAATATCGCCGTAAAAGCAAACTCATACTCCCCAAAATATTTTTATGGCTGCTTTGTACATTTGTTTTATTTATGGACGCTCTTTAACATCTCAGGTTATCAGCGTCCCGTTCAATTCAAGACGTGAAACGGCCGACAAATTTTGCTCAGAGGCCTCTTCTTTCAGGCTTGAAGTTCTTGATCGTGCCGTAAATGTACGACACGGGACCCATGACTTTACTTCCCTTCCGAAGGAAGCCATACTTAAGATTTTTACTCCCGAAAAAATCCATCGATCCTGGCCGGGTTCGAACCCCCAATTTTGGGTTTAGAAGCCAATTATGTTATAGTATGGTTACCACTAGGACCGACAATTTATGGTTCCAGTTTCATTATAGTGATAACAATATTTTAACTTTAAAAAAATCGACAATAGGCATTTTCTGCATGAAGTATCTCGGACGAAATTGCATAATCGTAATCTCAACTCTGAATTGCAGAACATTTGTGGCAGTTGTTTTGATTTCTAGCACGTCATTTGTCATCTTTTTGCTACCGAGAAGGAAATGTAGTCCCATTAGCCTCAACCAAATCGAATTTTAAGTCGCTCGAAATGAAGTAATTATTTGCCGACTCCCAAGAGCATTATTTGGTTTGAGTACTAATTGTCAGTAGCAGGCAAAGAGGGCACTCTCTTGAAGCAATTTCATCGGAAAAGCCTTTTAATAACTTCAGTAAACTCCACTGGAACATCTTGCAGTCGCTTGCTCGCCTCGTCTAAATTGGTCATTAACAAAACTCCGATTAAGTTATAATGGGCAGTTAAAGGTATTTAGAGAGAGCTCGGAGGGTGAAGGCAGCAGCGCACGAGTAGAGTCGTAACGTGTTTTCCATTTACTGCTGCAAGTCGTTCGTTTCCGCTTGTTTGTAAGCAGCGGATCCCGTAAAACGATACTACCAGGCTCTTGTGCAAAGATCGCATCAACAATAACTTCATTCCGAAATATGGAGTTCAAATTCAAAGAAACAGAAAAATTGTGCTTGAATTCGATTACAGCTTTTCAATATCATTTGTTCTCTCGTTCTGAGAATGTTATTTCTTAACGATTTCAGCTAATATCTATCACATTTGTATTTCGGAAAGCCTTAAAAAGAAATGTAAATTCAATTGACACCGTATCAAGGCTGTATAAAGGAAAGCGGTCAAACATGGAATGTGGCTGCTAATATGGAATACCAAGGCTTTTAGACTATATGTGCTGCACTCTAACGGAGGTCAAGTGAGATAGTAAACAGCGCGAACGCCGGCTGTAACAACTACTATTTTGGTTTTGGAAGCCATACTTTACAATCCAAAGTGATTTTTATGTTTCAGAGGTAAATAACTATTAAGATATAACATATTATTTATTAATTTTATCGAAATGAACCGTATGTCATTCTATAGTGCACGCATAAGACATCTTTGCCATATACGAGGGTAGGTCCATAAGTTTCCGGACTAAACATATTCTATGCATGATAAAGACAAAAACTATATTTCACTCTTCAATATAGTTACCCAAGAACGCGGGTTCGAACCCGGCCATGACCGATGGATTTTTTCGGGCGTAAAAATCCTAAGTATGGCTTCCTTCGGAACGGTAGTAAAACCGTGCGTCCCGTGCTGTACATTTACGGCACGAAAAAGAACCTCAAGCCTGAAAGAGAGGCCTCTGAGCAAAATTTGTCGGCCGTTTCACGCCCTGAGTTGAATGGGACGCTGATGACCCGAGTTGTTAAAGAGCGTCCATAAATAAATCAATCAAAAAAAATTACTATACACTTCTCACATCTTTATGTTAATATTTCAACTGCCTCTCCCCAAAATAGAAGCATTGTCTGCAAAACAGCTAAACAGCATCCATCACATTTAAATTTCGTTAGACTTAAATTTCCTTCCTCGAATGTCCTTCGTGAGTTTTGAGAAGAGGAAATAGTCACTGAGAGCTAGATCTGCGCTGTAGGGTGGATGGTTGAAGCTACATTTCTTCACAGCTTCCTTTGCAACAAGAGCTGTGTGCACGGCGCGTTATTGTGAAGAAGGCGCACACCACCACTCAGCTTTACCCGCCATTTCTCTTTGGTGGAAACACGTAGTCTGTGCAGTATGCCAGCATAGTACTCCCCATTTATCCTTGAAGTCAATGAAGGGTATTCCTTCATAGTCCCAAAAGATTGTGGCCATGATCTTCTTGGTTTAATGAGTGACCTTGGGCTTTAGAGGTGGTGTTTCGCCAAGTTTACACCACTCCATTGATTCTCTTTTGGACAAGGGATCATAGTAGAGGACCATAGTGTCATCTCCTGTAACAATGGTTTGCAGAACATCTCACTCTCTCGTTGCTATTACAAAGCTCCAAAAATGCCCGACAACAGACAACGTTGCTGCTTTTGTACTGAGGAAAGAAGTCTAGGTACCCATCTTGCACTAACCTTATTCATGTTTTAATGTTCATAAATAATTTCGAAGAACTGTTTTAGAAAGGCCCAACCTTGCTGCTATTTCTGTAACTTTGAGCCTCCGGTCTTCCATAAGTTCTCCTTCCACAGGAGCGAGCGATGTTTTCAGGAATAAACACCTCTAAGGGCCGACCTGCACGCTCTTCGTCTTCAATGCTTTCTTGACCCATTCGAAAAAGTTTTGTCCTTTCTTTTACGGAAGATTATGAAGGAGATGGCTCCCTATATAAACTGTTCAATCGCTGTTTAATTTCATTTGGAGTAAGTCGTTCTTTTTTGAAGAATTTAATAAAGCTCGGTACTCCTTTTTGCAACTATATCTGAACAACTGAACACAGCGGAGCGGAAGTTACAGCTGCAATTATTTACTTAACAGATAAAGTATGACACCAAATAAGGTTTTTGTGAAGAATCCTTATCGGCGAGCCCGGAAACTTATGGACCTACCCTCGTACTATTTGTGTGTCTGTCATATGCGTTTCCGCATGTTTTGAATTTCGAAGGTTGTAGTGTCACTCATATGAAATACTAGTAATTGCCTTCCAGAGGTTATACGTGTTGCAGAAAGGAATAAAAAAAGGAATAAATGGGCTTCCTTAAAGCATCGCAAATATTTAAAGTGACAAAAACTACCGTTTATGTTCACAAATTTAAAAAAAATGTCAGTAATTGAGGCTACTGAATAAAATTGACCCCAAAATAGGAGAGCAAATATTTCAATGTGCTCCTTCAAAGCAGAATAGCTTCTTTAGGCTAACAAGAAGAAACTTGCAGGTCATGACATTCCAGTTAGCAAAAAGAAACAATCTCGCATCATTTTTAAGTGAGAGATCAGGAAGGTTGTAGCTGTGAATTTTAATGAAGAAATATTGGATAAATTGTGTTTCAGGAAACGCACATTTACAAGGGAAAATGTGATCAAGTTCTTGTGTTAAATGTACATGTTGATTATGGTCAACTGAAA
Organism: Metallyticus violacea; assembly: GCA_030762175.1. Classification (NCBI taxonomy): domain Eukaryota; kingdom Metazoa; phylum Arthropoda; class Insecta; order Mantodea; family Metallyticidae; genus Metallyticus; species Metallyticus violacea. The sequence goes on along the minus strand of CM060830.1, from coordinate 103,150,886 downwards.
TTGAAGAAAGCCTTGTGTATTTATTATTATTTTTTTCTTTTTAGATTCGTATGAATAAAAGTTTTGCTTCATTTTAATAAATCGTTTTAATAAACTAAACTTTCAACATTATCCTATATTTGTATGCCGCCTTGTAAAACAATGGAACTGCTGTTTCTTTAGAAAATGTATTTTCTATCTTTGCAGTTATGTTAAGCAATTTACATCCCATAGATTCTTTAAAGTCTTGACAAGTATTCACAAACCTTATCATAGTTACTTTGATCGTATCAATTAAACAAACTGGTATTGCATATTTGTACCTCTTTCCCTATCTCATCCATAAAGTTTTCTGTTCAGCGCTGGCTATGTCCCATCGTGAAGAAGTAAAAACCTTTTTCTTTAGCAGACGAATCCTTGGCCAGATTTATACGTTTCAACTGATAGCACTTATAGCTTTTTATATTAAGTAAATGCCCCAGCATTTAAACTTTTTTCGTATTAGTTCTTATGTAGCAGCAGTCTCAGAGGTATGTTCAATGATTTTCTTTGTGATACGCACATTTGCATCCATTTTCCTTGCTAATCTTTTTTTACCAGTTGTCACTGGGATCTTCGCACAAATGTGCTACAGAAACAAACTGCCGAGGCGAAACACAAGGCCAATGTAAAGAGAAACAAACAACAAAGAAGCAAGAACAGCTGAGGGAAGGTTTTTACTCTTCTGAAATCGATGGAAAATCAACTTCCTTCGTCAACAGTTTGTGTAAAGAAAACTTTATTACTTTACCGGAAACAGCGTAGTTGAAACATTGTCAACAAACGGCAGCACATGAAAAGAAAACGTCAAAACATATTGCGAAGAAAGAATTCTGGAAATGGCTCAATGCTCGTATGCTATCTGTTTTTCTTTTAAATATCTGTGAAGCTTATATATTATTATTTTGCTGGGGCTCGTAGTGTAATGTGAATTCTTTACATTTTTTGTTTTGTTTTGCAGAAAGTATTAAAGGAAATAAATTATGCCTAACCCAACTTTCTATCTGTCACCTCAGGAGGCAGAATTGGAGTAGAATCCAAAAAAGCTCAAATTGATAGTAAATTGTACACTCTTAGGCTTAAGGTCGGCATTGGTTTTGTTTCCCCTTGCTCTAGGCCTAATTTCCGGTGTTAAATCATCAATGAGTACTGTAAAACATAGTTAATAGATGACACTTGCTGGATATTGTAATAAGTGGTTCTGAAATTAATGGCGTGGTTGTTTAAAACTTCAATAAAGCAGTATTAAAGGAAAAATAAAAATTACTCCATCGTATTTATACATTTTTGCTAATTAACAGCATGTTTATTAATGCAATTTCCTACTAGAACGATGACATATTTGAGTGCTCTCTTAGTTTCTTCCTGGTTTACTGAAAGCCTTATTCTTCAGGAAACTGGTTTGCTGTTTGTATATGTCAGCTATTGAAAAATAAGACGAGATTAAATTTCTTAGACCTGTTCATCAGTTTTGGTGTATTATTTGGAAGATGTGTGGCCGGGCATTATCACTACGAAGAATGTGCCATTTTTATTGACTAGTTGTCTAGTTTTCCTTGTAATTTCTGTAGGTCCTGGTGGTGTAGTGGTAATCATGCTTGCATTCTAAACGCAAGGTGTTCAAATCCGGCCAGGATCGATGGATTTTTTCGGGCGTAAAAATCCTAAGTATGGCTTCCTTCGGAAGGGAAGTATAGCCGTGGGCCCCGTGTCGTACATTTACGGCACGAAAAAGAACCTCAAGCCTGAAAGAAGAGGCCTCTGAGCAAACTTTGCCGGCCGTTTCACGCACTTATTAGAATGGGACGCTGATGACGTGAGCTGTTAAAGAGCGTCCATAAATAAATCAAATCAAATAAAAAAAATATTGTTTCTGATGTATTTTGTTAATTTCTTGACAATATATCTTATTTCGTCACTATGCAGAAGATTGTATTGCATTAAACCAGCCGCTGACCATAATACAGTGGCCTTAATGTTACTCCAGTGTAATTTTGATAATCTCTGTTTGCGTTGATCGTTTGCGGTTGTTATAGAGAATCCATTTTTCATCAAAGTCGCACTGTGATTCAAAAAGAGACAATTTATCTTTTGCCAAAAGCTGTGAAGAACAGACTTCGAACTTAAGACCTTAATTGAATCTAACTATCCTTTTCTTTTTCTTCGTGTGATTAATAGGGAATGAATTTTGAATATGAGAACATCACCTAAATGCGTCTACAGGTTGACTGTAATATACCGTCATTTGTTTATTGCTGTGCCTGCAGGTTCGTATAGAAAATGGAAGACTTCACACGAAGGTAGCTGTGACTTAATGTAAACAACACGATGTGTATAACACGCGTTGGATTTAATTTCATGCGTTCGGTGTTTAAAACTTCCATCCACAGTGATTACAAACAGTTGAATGTGCAAGCGTAAGTTTCTTAGCAATTTCTCAAGAAGTTTGACCTGTGTTTTCTTCAATATTTTCCCCGAATTAATCACCAACTTTAATATGACGTTTACATAGGGACGCAATACATAGGGAAGCGAAATAAATGCAAACACATTTAATGAACTCTGGCAAAAAGCATCTGTCAATGTCAGTTCATTTTTGTAAATCAAATATTAAAATAAACTGCTCACCGACTAACAGCACTTTTTTATTTATGCCGCTGTCTGTATGCATGTGCCTTTCTTGAATAAACAAAGGCTGCTCTTTCCTCATGTAATATATTTGCACACTATGTGACGAGATTCCTTTGGGAAGAAGGGCGATATGTCACACTATCGTCATAGGAGAAATTCGACTCCGATTTGAAATCCTAGACAATATGTGTGCTTTATTTAAAAACTACATCTAAATAAATTGATAGTTGCGCGTTTTCATGATGCCGCCACGGGTGCCGAGGTTGTTAAGGCGCGGATTCGTGAGCGGGAGGTCTGTGGTTCGAATCCTGACCGTCCTCCCTTACTGGTTTTTTTCCAAGGTTTTCCTCAGTCCTCATAACTGGCAAATGCCGGGGAGGTACCCTAAACTTAGGCCTGGAACGTTTCCTTCCTTAAAAGATATCCTTTCCCAATTTATAATTTAATTTCATCTATCATCAGTGTTAACCGCCTGTGGTGCCTCAGTAGTAAAAACGGGCGCTAAACACCATTCACATCGTTATATACATTTCATAAAAATAACAAACGGAAGTAAAGTGGATAGTAAGAATTAAACTTTTATGAAACAATACAATGAGCAGGAAATTAACGTCATTAGCTAGGAACTGATATTACATTGTCTTTTTATAAAGACATTAACAAGAATTTGTGTACAAAAATATAAATATTTTAAGCAACAACAACAACAACAACAACAACAACAACAATAATAATAATAATAATAATAATAATAATAATAATTAAACAGCAAATAAATATACGTTTATAGCTTAAAACTATTATTTATTATTTGGATGTAAATTTCGAGCAGTTGAATGCAAGAATTTCAATAAAATTTAGTCACATGTAATATTGTATAAAAATGAACATTTGGAAAATTAAACATTAAATAAATCTTCACTTACCTCAATTAATATCACAATATGTAGATTTTGTGTAAAAACTAAATATAAATAAATCAATAATCATATGCATTTCTTATTAATATCAAACTGTAGTATAGTCGATAATAAGACTAAACTTCATTTTTTTTAATGAAATTGTTGTATACATGACAAATTTCTAATTCAGAAAAACATGTGCATTGATAGATTTTTAAAAAATCTGTGATTCACTACCCAGAAAAAATTGGAAAATTATATATATTAAAATAGCTACAATTAGTAAAGAAATATATTGCAACAATAAAACATATGTTCAAATAGGCAGATACGTTTCGCAACCAATAGTAGCCCCCATTGGGTTAGGAAAAGGTTGCAGTCTTCCACGTATATTATTTAACATATTGCTACATAAATTCAATAACCAGAAGTTGATGGAAAGTATATTGTAAGAAATAATCCAGAATATGACCGGAGAAAGGAAACTTTACAATGCTGGAGAAGAATGGTTTGCAATTGTGAAAAAAAAATATATTAAACAATAATAAGTAAAATATAATGCGCGCATTAAATGGTTTTTCACTTTGAAAATTGAATTTTTGAGATATAAATCAGCATATCATTTAAACACTCGATAAAACCTGGATATATTGCTACAATAAATATTCAAAAATTAAATAATGATTAATGAAGAACTCCTTGGGCGGAAGTATTTCATAAAAGCTACCTCTCTGGATGAATCTTTTAATAGTGCCCAAAATGTACAGTTAACTTTTAAAATCCAAATTCTCTGCTGTTTTAAAATTATTAAAACAAGAAGATGTACGCCAAAATAGCGAAGTGCAATTGAAAATATTACAATAAAAAAATTATATTTTACCCGGGTTACAGGGCTTATCCTTCGGAGAAGGCTCCGGGCCTAAAAATTTAGAAAAAAAGCAACCATTCTCTCTACTGTTCTGAAGTCTACTCTCCATTCGGTATAAGGAAGGGAGAACACACCAGTCATACGCTTGCCAGAAATGTCATAGACTAAAGAACCAATGGCGAACAAGTATTAGTCTGCAAAAGCTCCTGACGTGGCCAGGTAAAAAAAAAAAAAAAACAAAAAAAAAACAAAAAAAAACAAAGATTGGGAAGAGGGAGGGAAAAATTGGGAACAAAGGAATTAAATATGTTTTGAAGAAGATGAAAAAAAAGTGTCAGAGTATCAGAGAAATTAATAATTATTTATATTTAATCTACATTTAGCGGAGAGTGAGTAAATTAATAATTGTTCAACTCATTCTGATTTAGAATTTATGTTTAAATATTAAGAAAGCACTGCAAACTATGATACGTACAATTAATTATAACAAAACTGAATATTTGACCACTAACAAAAGATGACACTAATATTGAAGAAGGAAACAAAATTAATCATACTAAGCATTTAGGAACTGTTATTATAAGCAAAGAAGGAATCGGGGAAGAAGAGACGAAGGAAAAAAAACATAATTAAACAGAAATAGTACCGTGTTTAATTTAAATATAGTGTGATTAGAATATATGGAGTCATATAAAATATATTGAAAATATATAAGTAGACTCTGCATCAAGTTATGGAAGTAAAACGTGGCTTTTAAATAAAAAACAGAGAAAAAAGAATTTTAGCTATGAGAATGGATTCTTTCAGATGAGCGAGCGATTTCCATGTCTTGACCACGCAAAAAATAAAGAAATTAGAAGAATAATGAATGCAGAAATGAGAGTGTTAAATTAGATTAAAGGAGACTAAAATTGTTCGAACATCTGTCGAGGATGGAAGAAAGATGGCCAGAAAAATTTATAATTGTAAATCTTCGTGAAGGAGAAGATGCGATTGAGTAAAACAATGCACGCTGAAAAAATACTAGAAGTCAGGAATATGAGAGAATGGATCATTTAGATATAAGACTTAATGTGAGATTTTTCAAAATTTTGCCCTCAGCGCTTTATCTTTATCTAAATAAATTCCTGGGAATTAGACCACCAAGTCACCTAAGCTCTTTCGGCAGCTAACCTGGAATATCTTCCAGGCGTCTAAACCTCAGAAGTGAACTACACTCTCGTCAGACAGAGGATGCATCTTAAAAGTCAAAATGGGGAGGGAAAGAAAGCAAAACGATGCAACTTTTTTTTACTAATGTTTATAATTTAATAACAAAATAAATAAGTAAACATCATCAAAACATTCAAAGTTTCGCGATGCATAGAGCGGGAACACAGGGTGGTCTGTTCTCCAAAACTGTATCTGTCTTTTCATCTTTTAACAGATGAAATCAGAAACTAATGGTAATGGTAAATTTTTGTATTATTCTATGGAGCAATTCTGCAGTTTGGTTCAGATTAATTTAACTCTTATGTGACATTTGACATTTAATGTGTCAAGCGAACAAATGTAAGAAAAGGGGGTTGGTTTGCTTGCGCGCGCGTCTACAAACCTTCAATAAATTTTGTTTTCTTTTGTGTTGCTGCTAGGAAAACTTTAATACGTTACTTTTACTTTGATTATGCTTTATCACACTTTCATTTGTTTAAATAATTAAAATATTTTCCAATTAATAATAAATAATATACTGCAGTATACAAAACATTTTAATTACTCAAGAATATTTGCATACCAAAGTTTCTGATATTTCATTTCTTTTAACGACGCTCAAAACTGAATGTAAATATAAAAATTTCATTATTTAAATCAACTAGAGCAGCAATTTTTATTTTTGAAAAATATGTTTCATAAACCTTTCAAAGCTTGTTGATTTTAGGTCTATTATCTATAGAAGCATCTAAAAGTTAAAATGCGCTAATACATTTCATGTTTTCAAGTATTATCCTTGCATTGGTGATTAACTTAAGTTGCAGTTTTACAATAAGCAGAACTCGTGTGTTCCTATTACTATGATTTTATCACAAATAATGTCACAAGAGGGTCTGAGATTGTTGATAAATTTAATGTAGTGAGTCCTCTAAACTTGGCTTACGACATTGTAATAATTGTATATTTGTATTATGAATACTTAACTTTTCAAGTCATCTTGCAACAAATGTATGTCGATTGTCAATAATGCCAATAGAGAAGAGTTAAATTCGGTTCAAGTCATCTTGCAACGAATGAATATCCATTGTCAGTAATGCCAATAGAGAAGAGTTAAATACGGTTCAAGTTGCAACAATGAATATCGATTGTCAGTAATGCCAATAGAAAAGAGCTAAATACGGTTTAGGACTATTTCATAAACAGAATAAGAATAAAAGTAAATATATATTTGAAATTCGCACTCAGAACATCAACATTTGTATAAAATGTTATACTTATGAATACCTATTCCAAAACCAAATAAACGAAAGTCGATAGCTACTGTTCGATTTACTGATACAAACTGCTAGAAACAAAACAAAGATAACATTTTACCATTCTGAACAACGTGTTTATTAAAAGTTATGGTTGCTTAGGCAAGTATTGTTATATTTTACAAAAGTGTTACAGATTGTTTGTGTGAATACGCAAAAAACAAACGTTTGTGAATCACATTTAGTTAAAATATGCAATTTACTGAAAACACAGTTATGAAAATTGAATGAAGGGGCTGCTATTTCAATGTATACAAAGGTTATTTGGGAATTAGTGGATGAAGATATGGAAGCAGAATTTCGCACTTTATTTAGTATTGCCGAATGAGTTCTTGATTACCCGTATGGTGCTCAGGAATTATAATGAGGCTACAGTGTTGGCTACATTGACGAGAACACAAATGCACTTCGCGTGGTAAAGGCATTTGATAAAACTTTAATTTAATAATTTCACTGCAATATTGGGCTATGATTGGTCAATTTTCAGCTCATTGGTCGATTTTATGGCAAGTAAAATAGTCAATAAAATCCTATATCTCCAATAAATCATTGAGAATTCTGTAATAATTTAAAGATAACACTAATGCCAAGATTTAATAATGATAAACTTAGTGACTTTTATGGCACAATCAAATAACGCTATCTTTTTTTTTTTTTTTTTTTTTTTTTTTAAATAAACGTTTCCTTTTGCCTCCCTTTAAAACCACACTGGTTGCAGTTACGAAATTTGTTAATTAGATTAATGGAATCCAAATGGACCAGGTAAATAAATAGAAAAACTGAAATTGAAATTCTCAACAATTTATAAACGTTTCTTTATTTATAAAATATAAGTTTTAAAATAATAATAATAATAATAATAATAATAATAATAATAATAAAAAAACAAGTAAAGAAAAGAAAGAAAGATGGAAAATGTACTTAGACCATTATTTTGTTTCAGTACTAAACTACATTCGCTTTGCCTTCATTTGTCTTCTCACGACGCCACATCTATATATCAAAAGTGTATTGTAGGTGTAAGTTTGTATTCTGATTGGAAGAAATTAATTATTGATGGCGCAAATGAGTTCGCAGTCCTTGGCGCCTTAAAGCTTTCAGGCATTCACCTTCTCAAGACAAGAAAAACTCTGAAAAAACCTTGCCAAGACAGGTTAACCTGGCCGGGAGTCGCACCCAAGACCTCTAGTCTCAGACTTTACCACTAGACAGTTGTTATTGTTGATATTTGTAACATAACTTAGCAAATAAATTCTCTTAAGTGGCTAGGAAACTGGGCAGATCTCAAATCGGGCCAAGAAATTGCTCCAGAAGGCAGATATCACGCGCAACGTGATTGCACTGTCAAAATGAAGAGTAGTTTTACTGATCACCAACTGCATAGAAAGTGCTGCATGACCTTGTTCTCGAGATCACAGTTGGCAGCGCTCGGAAGGTCACGGCTAAGGTTGCCACGCACGTACTAGCTCTTTGCTTCAACTTTCTCAGACTTTGCTCCACTGATGTCTTGATGAGGTTCGTGTTTCCCTTGCTCCGCTCCTTTAGAATGATAAATGAAATATGTTAATCATAGCACATATAGGTTGCAGGCTGTTGATATGCAAAGTTGCCTGGGAAGCCGGGCAGACAGGTTACCAAGATAATTAAACTCAACTGGAAACGAGTTAAAACTTAAAATAAGTCGATCTAATTTTCTTTAACAGTATGTTGACTTTGCTCAAGCATAAAGTATCGTATTATTGTGTCACTTATGAAAATATTTTATATTAAATATTGTATAACCACCATAAATAATATCAAAGAACTGTTAATGTGTCGAAAAACTCACACGAGCGCGAGCCATAACTTTATCCAAAGAAAATCAAAAGCTCTTGTGATATGTCGTAGGATTATTTTCAAATTCATTAATAAATGAACAGTAAAATAAAGATAATAACAAATACTATTATTATTATAACAGCTTAGGCACTTAATTTAACTCCTTATCATATTTCAAATGCTTGCGAGCGACCTGGCCAAGAAAACACAAACTTTCTATATTTATTTTTCAACATAGTCACCTTTTAAATCAATACATTTAGTACCGCCACGGGTGGCCGAGGTCGTTAAGGCTCGGACTCGTAAACTCCCGCTGAGGTTCGAATCCCGCCATGACCCTCCTCCCTGACTGAGATTTTTTCAGGTTTTCCTCAGTCCTCGCCGGGGAGGTACCCTAAACTTAGGCCTGGAACGCTTCCTTCCTTAAAAAATATCATTTCATGTATCATCAGTGTCCACCGCCTCAGTAGTAAAACAGGCGTTAAACACTATTAAAAAATGCATTTAGTCCAATGACTTCCAACTCTTTAATACCCTCACTAAAATAAGATTTGTCCAACTGTGAAAAATAAGCGTCTGTCTCATCTACAACGTCATCATTTGATTTGAATCTTCGTACTTCCAGCCATTTCTTCAGGTTTGGAGACAAAAAGTAATCTATGGGAGCCAATCCTGCGAATATGGCAGATGTGGAAGCACTTGGAAGCAAGGGTCATGCAGTTCTGCAGGAAAAAAAAAAAAAAAAAAAAAAAAAACAGACGTGTGTGAAGGCCCATTATCGTGATGAAAGAAACTTTCTTTTTCGCAAGGTGTGGATGTTTAACCTGAATAGCATCCTTCATTTGTTGTTTTTTTAATTTATTTATTTATGGACGCTCTTTAACATCTCAGGTAATCAGCGTCCCACTCAATTCAGAGCGTGAAACAGCCGACAAATTTTGCTCAGAGGCCTCTTCTTTCAGGCTTGAGGTTCTTTTTCGTGCCGTAAATGTACGACACGGGACCCACGGCTTTACTTCCCTTCCCAAGGAAGCCATACTTAGGATTTTTACGTTCGAAAAAATCCATCGATCCTGGCCGGGTTCGATCCCGCGTTTTGGTTGTATGAGGCAGTATGGTAACCACTACACCACCAGGACCAACCCTTCAGTTGGTCCAGTTGTGAAGCGTAGTACTCTTCCGTGATGGTTTTGCCCTTCTGAAGGTAGTCTATGAACATCACACCATGAGAATCCCAGAAAACCGTAGCCATGACTTTTCCTGCAGATGGAACCATTTTTGCTTTCTTTGGTGCGCTTTCACCTGTTGCCACCCAGTGTTTGGACTGCTCCTTTGTCTCTGGCGTATATTGATGAATTCATGTTTCACCCACTGCTATGAAAGGCGGAAAAACTCACTGGAATTTCGTTTGAACAAGTCTACACACTCTAACGAAATGTTCATTCGAATACGTTTTGGTCCACAAACCCATCGAGTGGAAAGCTTCCTCATACCCAAAACTTCGTGTAAAATGTAGTGGACAAGGCTTATGGAAGTCTTTGCAAATGTCAACCAACTCGGCACCTGCAATCGGCAATCATTGAGTAAATGTGAATTTTTGTCACAATCTCGACGGTCATAGCAGTTTTGGGACGCCTTGAGCGCTCATCATCTTGAATGGGTGTACGACCACGCTTCAATTCATTAGCCCACATTTTAATCGTCGAAGAGGAAAGGGAAGAATTCTGAAATTTGGAATCTAATTCCTTTTGTATATATGTTGGGGTTAAGCCCTTTAAAACGAAGTATTTTATTACAGCTCGTATTTCTGTTTTATTCATTTCGTGGAAGATGTCACCACTAGTTTTTTTTAAACAAGTGACTACACTTGTCGTCTGAAACGTTATAGCGTACCACATAAGGGATAATAATTGTCATAGTAAATTGTCTTGAACATAAAGGAGAGTATATCTGTTTACATTGTGCTGTTTGAAGTTCTTGGTTTTTGTAAGTTTTGCGACGATTATATTTCGTCACTTGTATTCTTCTGCGCTTCCATACCTTGCTAGCCCCCCGGGGATGATCTGTTTAGACTTGAGAAATGCATGTCCATTCAAGGGCTACTCTCTTGCCGCTGGAAGAGAAAATATTGTGTTCGGGATGACCTCACTCATGGTTCTTGAAGCCTATTCTTTCATTTTGAATTCTATTTTTTTTTTTCTTTTGCACGATTTTATGTCGGTAAACTTTAATTTATATTTATTATCTTTTGGGGGGGGGGGGCGGGGCAAAATCTGTTTCATATTTTTTTCCAGACGCATTATATCTTTGTGTCCAGGAGAAGCTCAATTAGATCATGTCATCATCATCATCATCATCATCATCATCAATCACGGTTTAAGCCTTTATTGGCTTGTTCCGGTCCCACAATTTAGAACTGCTCTGTCCATCTTCTTTTAGGTCAGCCAACATTTCTTTGGCCTTTTGGTGTATCATGGTGTAGATCATGTGAAAATGCATATTTACGTGTTTTGGTTAAATATTTTAATTCATTCTTGATTAGTTGTTCTGACTTGTTTATTATGTTATAATGTAATGTATTGAGCGGCACGGATCTTTAATATAGTGCACTTGTTAAGCAACCTTTTGTGTGTGCTGGTTTATTAAATGATGCAAATCCCAGTATGGTACCTTATCGCGGGTATAGATGTTAACTTTGAATAGGAAAGCGATTTGCTTGGGTGCATACTAGCTTACGATATGGTGCGCTCACGTTAATATCACACTTTATTATGATTTTGACTATATAATTATGAAAATAGCGTACTCTTTTACTTTCAGAAGTGTTTCAAAAGTGATGTTTTTAGAAGTTATCTCGTCTGGCCTGCGAGTAATTTCATTAACTTTAAGTTAATAATCTCAGTCTAATATTATGTTATTTTTATTGGTCATTGCTTAAATTTCACCGCGGTATTTCAAATTTCAAATGCCCATAAGGGACGCTTTAAACTAATCCTCTCAGAAGGAAAGTCGGTCCTGGTGATGTAGTGGTAACCATACTTTCTTCCTAAACCCAAGACCGCGGGTTCAAACCCGGCCACTATCGATGGATTTTTTTCGGGCGTAAAAATCGTAAGTATGGCTTCCTTCGGAAGGGAAGTAAAGCTGTGGGTCCCGTGTCATACATTTACGGCACGATAAAGAACCTCAAGTCTGAAAGAAGAGGCCTCTGAGCAAAATTTATCGGCTGTTTCACGCCCTGAATTGAATGGGACGCTGATGACCCGAGATGTTAAAGAGCATCCGTAAATAAACAAAATCAACAACTCTCAAAAGGAACGAGTGTGACTAGCCGAAAATACGACAGAAATATTAGCAAGTGTCTGAATTTTATCAAAGAAGAATTGTGGTGTGCCTTTAAACGAAATGCTCCACAGTGAAACGAAGATGAGATCAGTGGATCGAAGTAGGACGAACACATATGTGTGAAGGATCCCAATGGTCCCTTCAAACAAGAACGAGAAAACAGACATTTCTGCATGACCGTTATGAACACCCATTGTGTTGCAATTCTAATAGCTAGCAGTATATCAATAAAATATTTTTCTGCACTAGTAGTAAATTTTATCAGAGAAAGGGCATGAGTGTGCAGAATCTGGTGTTAAAATAATTATTTTTTATAAACGAGCATTTTAAAACCGCTGAATGTACACAAATATCCTCACACTCATAACAGAGCATCAGAAGAAAGTATTTTCCCTTTGACTACTTCACAGTTTGGATATGGTTAATGAAGAAATTTACAGTTTGAATTCGGATATGCACCTTGTAGGTAGACGCTCTGTAAACAGAAATACGTCAGATAGTCGATCCTTTTAGCACTGGACACGGTACGTGAAACTTTCTAAACCACCTTTTTAAGGACTTCTTTTGAAACACGATGCCGCCACTGGTTCCAATGCATGGGGCCAGGCAATAAAGTGCACTCAGTTCTGATAAAACACTTTGAGAAATACACTTGCTTTTAAGGTGTCTGTATACACAAGCAGCACCTGCCTCTCTTTAACTCCATTTGGCTACAAACCTGGAGCCCATTATTTATGAATCTTGTCGTTGTTTATCTTCTTGTTTTCTCCAAAGATTTGAGTTAATAATATGTAGTTTAAGTGCAGCCTCTAAATTATAACTTATTCCCAATATTGTTGTACTGAAACTTCTAAAACAACTGTCATCTCATTGGTCGTTTCCCAGTTCTACAGACCTCCAATGTCAACTCTCTTATTTTTTTAAAGAGCCAATATAGATAGCTAGTTAAACTTTTTTGGGAATTATGAATCATCCGCAATGTTATGACTGTAGTATTTCTCTAAAAAAATCTAAAATTTAGACGCATGACGAATATATCAACGTAATTAACAAAACTCATTGCCAGTACATGTATTTGAGAAACTTGCTGTTATCCAAGCATTATAACAGACAATACATTCCTAGATTCAAATTTGAACACAAAGAAAAGAAGGAAAAATAATATACTAGGACTGGAAAAAATGTAACATATTTGTATTTAACAAATACTTCCTTCAAAGTAATCCCTTGCCACTCTTCTGGAAGACGCTCATTACTGGTAACTGAGCTGTTTTTGAGAACGAGCGCCCTGCTACAGGGGCGATCCACCTCCAGCAGTGATTGAATCAAGGAAAGGGCTACCTGTTCTAGTGCATCTTCCTCACTATCATGTCCTTGTCGAAAGTCTGACACCCAACGATACGTCAACATTTTATTGCCATAGTCTTCCCGGAGCTGCCAAGTGTCACTTTTATTTCACTTCATACACGCTACTTTTAGAAAACACCTTTAGAGAAGTCCAGACATACCCACTGTTTCGCAGCTCTTATTCATCTGTCTACATGCAGTGTAATAGTGAACGCTGAATATGTCGGGCAGCTAATCGTTCCTCTAGAAGTGCTGAGAGCAACGCTTCACATATTTATTATTTTTTTCCCATTCCTAGTAAAAGAAAAAGGGTAAACTGTAAACATATGAAAAAAATATGTAATATTGAGTGGAATATGTAATATCCTACTCTAACTTCTCAATGGCGCGACAGCCTGATATCCAGCGATCGCTGTGTCTTCTACCTCCGTCTTGCGACATCATTGATAGAGGGCAGTGTTGCAAGGGGGAGCATGTAATCAGCGTGCCGGTCGCCATAGCAAGGCTTTCGAGATCAAGGACACCACCTTTCTATAAGACAGTACCGCAATTTTCCTCACAAGGCTGGATGGAACTCGTTCTAGACCTCCCTAATATAGAAAATTGCTAAGAATATATCGAAGATCGAGCCCAGGATCTCCCGCCAGAATTCAGCAACGCTAACATTAGATCAAGGAGGCGATTGAATATGTAATATACCGTGTAAATATGTTGTGTGTAATGTAAGAAAAATTAACTTTTAATACTTCCTAGCTAATTATCTAATTTCAGGAATAGACTTTGTAATTACACGAGAGAGATGGATATAAAGTAATACTTCCGCTTTCTCTCTGTTACATCTACAAAATCGAAAGGTAGAGAAAGTAGAGTTGAATTGCTGCTGTCTAAAAGAATAGACATTTGTTGGTATAGTATTATTAAATAAAATAATGTTCCCAGCATTTCTTAACTTCAGAAGAAAAACAAATCTAAAAGATGGTTTTCTAACACTCGCTAACTCGTACACGGGAGTTAATGGTTCAGTTTTTCTCACAATTCATTTCATCTCTTATACCTTCAGCGTTCACTGCCTGTGCTTTTTCAGTAGTAAAAACGCCCGTTAAACACTATTGAAAATATTAGGCGTCAAACGTTTGAGTGCAGTCTTTTACCTTCTTTAAACATGGTGAGATGGACTTTCTAATTTGTGCTGATGAATTCTAAGAACCTGTTTTGTCATATGCAGTCTCACATTAAGTACTTTTAAATGCTATTACGTAGCTAAAAAAAGCATTAGCTAAGAAATACCATAATCTTAGCCAGGCATGTATGTAAAGCGGGTTGTTACGGGTGTGTAAATGTGTCGTATGCATGTAATTTGTAACCACATAGATGGCTTTGCTAAGAAGTAATGAAGTCGTGTAATGAGAGGAGAATAAAAAGTAGCTCTAAAGAAAGAAACACATTTACTATCTACTCGCTGCCAGTTCATCCAGTTGTACATTTTCTGATAAAGCGTGATCTGATATTGTCATTGGCGAGAAGTTCTTTAGAAGAAATCAGCAACAGATAATGATGCATAATTAAGAAAAACGTAGTATACCATAATGTATTTATTTATACCAAGCTGGTAAACAGGGATAAAGGAATAAAAATACCCTTAATAAATCTCAAGCCTGAAAGAGAGGCCTCTGAGCAAAATTTACCGACTGTTTCACGCCCTGAGTTGAATGGGACGCTGATGACCTGAGATGTTAAAAAGCGTCCATAAATAAATCAATCAAACAAAAACCCTTAATAAATCTACAAGCAGAATTCGCTCTAGAGAGAAAAGGACCCTTTTGTTTTCTATTCGAAGATTAAATACTTCTATATTTCTTCTCACTTTTTTCTTGGTATTTGAAAGGTATAAACTGATGAAGCATTTCTGCAACCGTCTTTATAATAACCTTAATCTTTCTTTTCTGTGTATCTGTACACCTTTAAGTTATACGAGAGGAAGTTTTCTATATTCAGATTTTTCTAACATTTATCTCATTCTCTTTGAAACAATAATGGTGATGGGGAATGGGAGTGGGCTGTATGGATACTGCGGTAAATAATTTAAGCCCGCTGAGCGCAGGTTTCTCCACGGCTGCTGCAGACCACCCCACTCTTCGTCAATGAGACTCTCTCGAGGGCTTTTCGCTGGATTTTGGCGGCTGTGAGCCAGCCGGGATTGAGTGAATGGCATTACGATGCTTAAGGTGACGATAAATAACGCTTCATTGTTTAGTTACTGATATCGTTTATTATCCTTAACGTGAATTTGCCTGACTCGCGTCGAACCACAGGTAAGGTAATCTTAGGAGATACGTAAGTTTATTGTTTTAACCAAATGGTGCCGAGTGCGAAGATATTGTTAATTCAACAGAATTCTTAATTCAGTCAACTCAACTTAACTCAAGCTTCATTGTCGCAGGAACTGGTACTTGGTACTTAGGCAGCTCTTCCGCTGTTCTGCGGGCAACAGCAGCCACACGTATCTGGGTCGAAAACTCCTGTAACCGCGCGCCTTTTGGGCAAAATCTATCCCTTTATACACAATACAAAAGGACGCTATCAATAGGAAATGGCGCGAAATACTACCGCCAATTTTGTGTTAATGTCACTCATAGGTGAGTGCTTACCTCACTGAATTTCATTTCTATTCGCTGGACAATTTTGATCAAGCCAAATGCTAAGCTATTCGTCATTAAGATGAATTTAAGCAGACGCTTTTACTCGGACACGCGCAACTTTGCCACCGAACCGGCCGGTGTCTGCTCTGAGGCGGGGATGTTTTAAACCCTAGCTGCATACCAGAAGAGATTACTCTTGATTTGTCCGACTTTTGCCAAGTCTTTCTGTGTCCGGAGAAAGACGTGAGTTTTTCCTTAACTTGCTATATATTATTACATGTCATCTCTTAAATATTACAAAAATTACACATTATGAACGCATTTAAACACCGTAATTCTACCTACACGAGTTATGTCATTAAAATTCCTCCACTGAAAGAAACACACAAAACTTGCACCTAATTACTGATTTGATGAGTCTAAAATTACAAATATTAATTGTTTCAATTACCCTATAATTGACGGGGAGCCAGGGACAGTTTCGTCTTTTAATCTGTCTTTACTTTTCTACAGAGCGTTCTTTATATTGCCGGACTGTGGATCCGCGCAGTCTATTACCCTGGGCGTTTTCTGTTCCGCGTTACTTATACATAAGTGGTAGAAACACGCACTATAATGACAACTAATCTTGTTGAAAATTGTGCCCATCTGCATTCAGACATTCCTGGCATCTTGGAATGAAATTTCCAATCACATGCACAAGTTCTTCTTTGTAACGTTTCTGTTCTTATATTGTCCTTAAGTTCGTCTACGGTGTGGGGATTGCTCCTATTTAAATGTAACATGCTCCTCATCTGAGAAAATTATTAAATGTGGGTTAACAGTACCGTCAACCATTTTTTGTAAAATCTAGTTACAGAAGTGGGGTTTCAATTTTAAATGTTTAGCAGCTCTATGAACCCAGGTTTTTGAAACACCCACTTGCTGTGCAATACGTCCTAGGAACTTATTTGGAGAGCGTTCGAATGATGCACCAATTTCGTCAATATTTCCCTCCGCTAGAACATTTCTTCTTCCCGTTTTAGGTATAGCGTTTAGCGATCCCATTGTCCTAAACTTATTAATACCAGTCATGTAACAATTTCTATCTGGAACTGGAATACCAGGAACTTTATCGTAAAATTGTCCGCAAACCTGTCTACACGAATCGGTTTTTACATATGTATTGTACATAAAAATGCTTTGTTCAAACTTCAGTTTTACGGTAGGCATTTCAGTGGACTAAAAAGAATAATCTAATGTACGAGGGTAGGTCCATATGTTTCCGGCCTCGCCGACAAGGATTATCGCCTTCACATCATCATCTGGTGTCATACCTTTTCTGTTAAGTAAATAACTGCAGCTATAACTTGCGCTCCGCTGTGTTCCGTTGTTCAGACCTAGTTGTATAAAGACAGCTATGTGTAGAAGAATGTGACATGTTCAAAATGGAATTTCGAGCTGTTATGAAGTTCTTCTTAAAAGAAGGACTTACTCCAAATGAAAAAAAACAGCGATTGGGCGGTGTGTATGGGGAAGCATCCCCCTCATATTCTACCGTAAAACAGTAGGGCCAAACTTTTTCGAATGGGTTGAGAAAGCATTGAAGACGAAGAGCGTGCAGGTCGGCCTTTGAGGTGCTCACTCCTAAAATCATCGCTCTTGTAGAAGAAGAAATTATGGAAGACCAAAGGCTCAAAGTTACAGAAATAGCAGCAAGGTTGGGCCTTTCTAAAACAACAGTCTTTCAAATTATTCATGAACATTTAAACATGAATAGGGCTAGTGCAGGATGGGTGTTTAGACTTCTTTCCTCAGTTCAAAAGCAGCAACGAGTCATCTGTTGTCAGGCATTTTTGGAGCTCTGCCATGGCAACGAGAGAGAAGTTCAGCAAACCATTGTTACACGAGATGGAACTATGGTCCTCTACTATGATACCTTGTCCAAAAGAGAATCAATGGAGTAGCGTAAACCTGGCGAAGACCGCCTCTAAAGGCCAAGGCCACTCAGTCAGCAAAGAAGATCATGGCCACAATCTTTTGGGACTGTCAAGCAATACTCTTCATTGACTCCAAGGAGAGGAACACCACAGTAAATGAGGAGTGCTATCCTGGCCTACTTCACAGACTACGTGATTCCATCAAAGAGAAAAGGCGAGGAAAACTGAGTGGTGGTGTGCGCCTTCTTCGCGACAACGCACCTGAGCACACAGCTCTTGTTGCAAAGGATACTGTAAAGAAATGTGGCTTCAAATAGACCGACCATCCACCCTATAGCCCCGATTTAGCTCCCAGTGACAATTTCCTCTTCTCGAAATTCAAGAATGACCCTTGAGGAAGGAAATTTAAGTGTGACGAAGAATTGATGGATGCTGTGTATGCCCAATTTGCAGACAAGAACTTCTATTTTGGGGAATTGAGATATTAATTCAAAGTGCTAGGGGTATTGCAATAAATGGTAACTATATTGAAAAGGGAAATATAGTTTTTTCCTTTGTCATACCTAGAAAATGGTTAGGCCTGTAACATAGGAACATATCCTCGTTATTCTCAACAACACAGATGTGTTGGATGAACTCACTTTTGGGATGCACAATGAAAAAACTCTAATCTTTACAGCTGGAATAGAAGGCAGCAATTGACACACTATAAACAGCTGATAAGCGTAACCTTGAGCGGGTCATTCACCTCTAGTGCACTACGGGAACACCGAGGTCACTGCAGTGTAAGCGATGTATGGCTCGGTAATGCATCGCATGATATATGTATTTATAGTTACGCACAAACCCTAACCATGATGAATAGCACGCAAATAATTTTATTACTAATTATCAAGTTCTATATGTCAAAGTGTAATAACAAGCACAAATACATGCATTGTGTGCCTGTTTCATAGAATAACAAATTAGGTAATATCTGTGAAACATCCCTTCTTCATAGGTGAGCAAATTGGTTCTTCACCTTTTATAAATCGGGTTAAAGCGTCTGGGTGCTTATAAGCAGCATGATGGTTATTTAGTTTTAACCGATTTAGTGATATCGTCCACGAGGAAGGATTCGATATATGTCGATGTGCTACATTAAGGGGGAGGGGGATACATTGTACTAAACCTCTTGTTAACTGGTGCTCTTATTTACTACAATGTATATATATATATATATTTATTGAAAAGAGGTAGAATTCTTCAGAATACAAAAGAAAAATGTAACAAACATGGGACTAAAATTAATATCTTGGAAAACACAGATACTTTTAAATTGGTATTGAAAATACGTACGGGTTTCTTTTATTCTTCATTAGCTCTTTGCACGTTTCTTCCTGGTCAGTACATTTAAAAACAAGTGTATTTAAAAAGATGTGTACTCATTTAAAGTGGGGGATCTGGATTAAGATGTTTGTCACACACACTTTAGTGATGGCTAAACTGTCGGTCGCACCATGTCCGAGAGTAAGCTTATGCTTTTAGGATTGTAAACTAAACGTTGTTTCGGAAATAAGTCCGAATGCGCTCGTTGTACTTTCCTTCTTTCAGTTTCTGATGAAATATAGCTCTGTACAGTTTACCTATTTACGCTCTTTGTAAGTGTCTTTGACTTTGCATCCACGCTTTTGTATTTTTAATTTGGTTTAGAAACTAATTGATATGCTGATTCTACAGTGTTTTTGCTGACTCTTAGACAGGTGTTTTACAAGAATCTCTCACTTATGTTTGTTCACTCTGTGTTTTCCGGGTTTATTAAAACTTACAAAATAAATTGCCAATATAAACTAATAATTACATTAATTTCTTTATCTGTTAGACATAATTCTGTTCTCATAACCTTCAACACATTCAGTGAAGCAGTTATTAGACCCGACGAGAATATTTAAAATGTGTATTAATTCTCAATATGTATCTATAATTCTCAATAGTATTATAATGAGAAAAATACTTTATTTGGATTAAGGATTTTAGCTTACACATAAGTGGAAACTAGCTAAACTCCAGAGAAGAAGCAACATCTGTAACTTCGGTATGTTTCCCCTCGCTTAAAATCCTTGTACCTTTACTGTTAAAACCATCAAAACGAGGGTTCGAAGGGAAATCTTGCCAAAGCCACTGAACAGAAAGAATGCGCGAGAACAATAAGAAAACCTGAAAACTTGTTTTCTAAGTTTGTATCGTTAGACCAGACCTCATTGCCTAGAGGAATGTAACAACCGATGTCCAGAAATTTGCGTTACTCAGGAACGGTCTGATTCGTTTTAGTAAAAACGGCGCGAGACCACCGACCAATTATAGGCAATATTTTGAAAATTGCAACTGGTTTAGGAGACACAGGACCGAACGACTGTAGTTTTATTAAAAGAGGCTGAGATCGTTCTGTAGCAGGCAGTTTTTTCACTTTGTACAGTTCGCAGTGTGTCTCTCAGTGGTTCTCCAAGTTTCTCAGTTTCATTTGTCGGGACGTAATTTTTTCTCGATCTTATTAAAGTTTTAAAAGTTAAAATTCTGAGAATATAAATTCACTGATATTTTTTAACAAACCTGGACAGGCAAGATTTCTTGGGAGAGCTATCTATATGTACATACCAGTAGCCATTTGTGTTCTGATCTCCTGGTACTCTTGGTGAAACGTTAAAAATAAACAATTTAAGAGTGACGTCATCGCCTCCTCCTTTCGTCTGTGAATATCTTCCCATTCTCCTTTTCCCTGTTCGCTATGCTTAGCAACTAAAATACCACCATTAAAAAGAGCAACATTTGAGAACACTGTTTACACAATAGTTTACTTGGAGTAGGTACCGGCCAGGAGTAATAGGACCTGCCAGAAAATCCGAGGAGGACGAGGATACACCAGCCACAGAATCAAAAAATACCAACCGTCACTTTGAAGTACGTCCTGAGAGGATTCCTCCTCCTAACCCGCCCCAGTCTCCTAGCCAGGGGGGTGACAAAACTCTGAGACCCAATTTATCCAATTAAATTAATTCACACCCCCTCAAATACCGCGCCATCAGTTATATCAGTTATATCTCCCACCAAGTAATCAAAGTATAAATAAATAAAGGCAACTATAATATAAACTTGAATATTCGCGATCTCCTGGGGCACTGCTTTAATAGGATTGTATAGATGCGGAATCGCAGAGTACAAAATCCGTCAAAGGCCAAAAACACCTCCGTGATAAAGTATTAAGTTCTTACGAGAATAGAACCAAGGATGCTTTAGTTATATTCTCATTCTGCGCCCGCTTAGTTATCAAATTGCGTTGATATAGGACATGAATACATTCGCTACCTACCCCTTCACCCTCCTTTCGGGGGATGTGCACTTACTTTCCGCAAGGTACTAAAAAATTAGTTTGGAATTTGCTCCAGGTTGGAAGAATAACAGCGCTGATTTTTCGCGTGTAAAACTATAGAGCTTAATTTGACCAACTTTTAAAGTGGTCTTTATTTTCTGTTTCTAAAATCTATCTAAAGACATTTTAGTAAATCTAAATAATATGCACGTACACTTAGAGACTCCCTTTAAATATTTAACCGGTATGTGAAATCCGTGTAATTGGGACCTAGTTAACTTTTTCCGTGACACTTGCTAATGAGAAGTAATTGATGCTGGCTGGCTGTTGGTAACTGACAAGCCGCAGAAAGCGGTGCAAAGAAAGTGGACTGTTTTTATGCCAAGTAGTGGGTAAAAATAAACCTGTAAGTAAACTAGTCCTTTGTTGAACTGCAACCAGCATTTCCAGTTAGCCACAGCAGCAGCTTTGGTGCATTTTTCGTCAAAGTGTTGAAGTCCAAAAAAAAAAAAAAAAAAAAGAAGAAAGGAAGGAAGGAAGGAACTGGACATTTTAAAGATATTGGATGGTCTTACAACATTAAAATATGCTACTATTTTTCATGTGTTAATTTCTGCCCGTTCGCTTATCTCTCCAACGCTTATTAATTGGATGTATGTCACTTTCGAGAGCTGGAACTTTTTGTTAGGGAGAAAATTTAAAATGGATAGTCCAAAATATTGATAGCTATTTTTCTACAGGAAGATTATAAGTATGAGAATTAGCCTTAGGTTTACGACGATTTAACACTTAAATATGATATAAAAGGAAGGTTTTGTCTTTTATTTTAATTGAAATTTACACCAATTAATTTCTCAGTTTTAAGTGCACACCAATAAGTGTATTAGGAACTGTCTAATTTCGGCACGTCTATATTGTAAGCTACAGTAAATTATAAATCATGTAAAACGTTTTAAAATAAAAATATTCGATACAAGGGTAAGTCCATAAGTTTCCGGCCTAACCATTTTCTAGGTATGATAAAGACAAAAATTATATTTCACTTTTCAATATAGTTACCCTTTATTGCAATACACTTCTCACATCTTTAAATTAACACTTCAATCCCCCCACCCAAATAATCAGAAATCTTACCGCCTGTGGTGCCTCAGTAGTAAAAACGGGCGTTAAACACTACTCAAAAAAAAAAAAATCAGAAATCTTGTCTGCAAAATGGACATAAACAGTATCCATCACTTCTTTAGAAGATGAAATAGTCACTGGTAGCTAGATCTGGGCTGTACGGTGGATGGGTCTCCTTGCAGTCACATTTCTTCACAGTTTCCTTTGCAACAAGAGCTGTGTGCACAGACGCGTTGTCGTGAAGAAGGCGCACACCATCCATCACTCAGCTTTCCTCGACTTTTCTCTTTGATGGAAGCACGTAGTCTGTGCAGTAGACCAGCATAGTACTCCCCATTTACTGTGGTGTTTCTGTCCTTGAAATCAATGAAGAGTATTCCTTCACAGTCACAAAAGATTGTGACCATGATCTTCTTGGTTGCCTGAGTGACCTTGGTCTTTAGAGGCGAGGCTTTGCCAGGTTTACACCACTCCATTGATTCTCTTTTGAACAAGGGATCATAGTAGAGGGCCATAGTTTCCCTCGTGTAGCAATGAATTGCAGAACTTCTCTCTCCGGAGCTCCAAAACTGCCGCACAAATGTGGGTCGTTGCTGCTTTTGAACTGAGGAAAGAAGCCTAGACACTAACGATATTCATGTTTAAATGTTCATGAATAAATAAATAAAAAAACTATTGACGATTCTGGTATTTAAAGAGTTTAAGTGAATGAGATGAGTAAAAGATTTTTGACTGCTTGAAAAGAAATAATTGTATAACAAGATTTTCAATAGATATTTTTGTGAGTTGAACATGCAATTTAATTTATATAACTTTTTTCACTTCCATATATTGAAATTATTTATGCGTTTTTTTAAAATGCGTAAATACTCGCTGAAAAATCCACAATGATGCAAAACAGGCAAAAAAAATTTTAAACCTTAAAATAGACAACAGAAGCCCAAATAGGCAAAAATAAATAAAATAAAAATTTATTTCAATTGGCCCTGCCGACCCCAAATGTACGGAAATATGTTCATTTCTATCTGACTCTTAAATATATCCATCCAGATGCCTAACTTCTGAGCTCTTTTTATAATCATCTGGAGAAATGTGAATTGTCGTTCCCATAACTTTAATATATTTTTATTTGACTTGGTTTATTTATGGACGCTCTTTAACATCTCAGGTCATCAGCGTCCCATTCAAACGGCCGACAAATTTTGCTCAGAGGTCTCTCTTTCAGGCTTGAGGTTCTTTATCCTGCCGTAAATGTACAACACGGGACCCACAGCTTTACTTCCCTTCCGAAGGAAGCCATACATAGGATTTTTACGCCCGAAAAAATTCACCTATCCTGTCCGGGTTTGAACCCGCGATCTTGAGTTCAGAAATCAAGTATGGTTACCACAACACCACCAGGAACTTTAATGTAGAATTAAAGTTACAGCTAGCTGAAACATTAGTATTCTTTTGTTCTGCAACAAGGTAAATAAACATAGAATTTTACTACTAAAGTATACAACTTCCATGGGAGAGAAAGTTAAAAGCTTCCGGCACGCTGTCACGTACTATTTGTCTTGCACGTGTAAAACTCTTAAATATGACGAAGGCAAATGCCTATGCGTGAAACATGGGCCAACTGAGAACATTAAACAAACAATAGAGGCGTGAAGCATATGCTAAAATCTTTGCCGACGTGTCAAGAGAAATCTGTTTATTCGAAAAACAATTGCTATCACTAGGAGAGGCCAACATGTCGGCATAATGATGACGGTTTGTCGCGCATCTTTCTTCAGCTTTCTCGACGCTGTTTGTATACTAGAGTAGAGACAGTTCGTTAACTGGAGGCGAAATTGGAAATTTTGTTCTTAGCGATCATTAGACGCACTGCGTAGAGTGACGATAGGCTAACACGCACCTGACGCAAAAATTCAAAGGTGTAACTGAAAGTGAATAGGCGTTTAACAGTTCGGCCAAGCCTCTATACTGACACTGACGGTAGTCTACTTCCGTTTCAGTTATCGTATCCGCCTCGGCCAGACTGCATTCTCCTCTATCTGATTATCAACAGTTAACTTGCTCCAATTCGAAAAACCTTTTGGATCGCTATTCCTAACTTCAGAAACAGTACCAAAATCTACCCCATCTCCTTCATCCATTAAGTTTGGTTTGAACAGTGATCGCAAATTAAAGCAGCAGTACTTTTCAATTTAAGGTTGACACAAGAAGGCTTCCATAATCAATTTTGTACTGTACTAAACTCATATGCTATTCTTCTGGAAATACTTATTATAGAGATCGGAGTACCGTCAAGGTTGGCCTATTCGAATCCTGCCAGGACCATCCTCCCTGACTGAGGTTTTTTCCAGGTTTTTCTCAGTCCTCATAATTGGCAAATGTCGGAGAGGCACTCTAAAATTAGGACTGGAACGTTTCTTTCCTTGACAAATAAAAAATCCTTTCCAAATATATAATTTCATCTCATGTATCACCAGTGTTCACCGAAGTGGGGTCTCAGTAGTAAAAACGAACGGTAAACACTATTAAAAAAAAAAAAAAAAAACAGAGAGCGGGAAGTTATTCCTTGAAATTCTTACAGGAACAACCAACCTGACTTTCTGAGCGCTGAATCACTTTTTGCTCTCTAGATTTGCTTGACCAAAGTCATATTTCAATTCTTTACTCAACAGAAGAATATACAATTCCATAGTTAAAATGTGAATCCCTTTTATGGTAGACCTGTATTAATATTATTTATATATACAAGGTTTTTCAAAAGTAAGAGATAATAAACATACTTTTATTAATTTAAACTTTGTAAATCAAGCATTGCAACTAGAACCAAAATCAGCATGATGATCCAAAAATCCCATTTTTTGCTCAATAATCTAATGCCAGAAGTATGAAAAATTGAAGCATATACGAGGGTAGGTTCATAAATTTTCGGAGTAACAATTTCCTAGGTATCATAAAAACAAAAACAATATTAACATTTCAATATAGTTACTATTTATTACAATACACTTCTCACATCTTTGAATTTCAACTCCTACCAAATAGTTTAAAAGTTTTGTATGCAAAATGGGCTAAACAACATCCATCACTTCTTCGTCACGCTTAAATTTCCTTCCTCGAAAGTCCTACTTGAGTTTTGAGAAGAGGAAATAGTCACTGGGAGCTAGATCTGGGCTGTAGGGTGGATGGACGATCTCCTTGAAGTCTCATTTCTTCATAGCTTCCTTTGCAACAAAAACTGTGTGCACAGGCGCGTTGTCGTGAAGAAGGCGCACACCACCACTCGGCTTTCCTTGCCTTTTCTCTTTGATGGAAGCACGTAGTCTGCAGGCCAGCATAGTACCCCTTCATTTATTGTGATACTCCTCTCCTTCAAGTCAATGAAGAGTATTCCTTCACAGTCCCAAAAGATTACGGCCATTATCTTCTT